>VDFB02105785.1:227885050-228047500 GCA_007258455.2 Sequoia sempervirens
AAAATGAGGTCTAAATGCAAGTGCAAAATAGTGCTAAATGACAAACAAAAATACCTTATTGGAGATGCAATTTTGATTCAATTTTGTAATGTAAATGAATGATGATGTAATGATATGTAAGCATTATGCAAAAATGATTGATATTTTTGAAGTTTCTAGATTTTAAAGAATGGAAAAATGCAAACCTAAAGCTCTACTTGAGATGCAAACTAATGCAAGTAAACAACCCTAAATGAGATGAAAATCAATGCAATGTAATGCAAATGAATGCAAGACCTAGATCTAGGGTTGAAAATGGACTCCAAATCAGCAAGATATGATGCTTAAACGTCGAGTTCACCAAAATGAAACAAAGAAAAATAGGGTTTTTGGGTTTAAAATATGATGTGATAAGGGACCTATTTTCCTCTATTTCATTAAGAAATAATATGCACACAATGAATTGATTATCAGCCCTTATGTGAATCAAGTCAAAGTGAGAATCTTCATATTTCCTTATGATTGAAGGATGGGGGTCAAGGTCAAACAACACTTTGGGGAGAAAAACTAAAAATAGCAAATCAACTCTAAAATGAAATCTAACACTTGAAACTTGAAGATTAAGCTCAATATTTGTAGAACCATAAAACATAATGCAGATATGAGAAGGGCAAAAACATGTGTATCGGTCAACAAAAGTGCTTTCTGTAAGCTGATTTGAGAATCATTCGCTCATGGGTTAATGGGTCCAAGTACAGGGGTTGGAACAATATTTCGAGAGCCTTTGGTGCAGATATGAAGTTTTGATTTGTCCAGGTTTCAGTGTCAAAAAGTTAGAAATACAATCTGTAGGTTAGATTCCATGATTTTATGACTTTGACAATTTTTGCAACTTTTGTAACTTTTACAACTTTGTAAATATTGCTCTTCAAAATGCCTTCAAGTCTTCTTCAACCTAAATTTGCAATCACAAACACAAAAGAGAAATACATTTATTTTTGGATGAATGGGGTTTTTCCTTGGTGAAACCCTATTTTGGTAATCATACCTTGAACCAAAATAAAACATGAAAGAGGGAATGAAGAATGAACAAAGCTATGTTACCATTCAACAAACCCTTGTATGAAACCTTGATAATGGAGATCTTAGGAAGTCTGCAACTTGCATGAAATAGCTGAATTGGATGTGGATCTTGACACTTGAAATGATGCTTTGAATGCTTGACTTGATCTTGAAACCTACATCATAATGTTAGCTCTAAAAACATGCATGATGCAAGAAGACCTTGACATCATGAATAGATCTTGAATGTTGCAATAAATCTCTAATATATTTGCTCTTGAATGCCTTTGATTTCTCTTGAAATGCTCATAAAATTTTCATAAAATTGCTAGGTGAAACTTTGTGTAATGACCTTGTATTTATAGGTATGTATCCTAAATTTCCCAAAATTCAAATATCACAAGCCAACATTGAATTATGGATTTGAAAACATTAAACTACTGCCAAAAACATAATTTAAAAAGGTCCAGGGAGGACCCATTTTCCCATGGGCGAATGGGTTCCAGGTCCCTATACTTGGAACACACATTGCTCAATGTAAAGTGTTATATTTAGGCATTAATTATTGTCGGGTTCCCCCTTTGGAAAATTTAATTAATTAGTCTTGTAAATGAATTAAAAGGGCTAATTAAGGCATAATTAAGAGGGCCCAAATAAGTGTGTAAATGTAAAGGGGCACATTTAATAACACTAAATTAAGACATTATTAAGTCCAATTTAACTTAGGAGGGCCCAAACAAGTGAGAAAATGTAAAGGGTTACATTTTTCTACACTACATACCTGAGAGTGGAAATACCATTTGAACAGTCTTTATCTTGTAGAAGCTCAGTGTGTAGTTTGAACAAATAATTTTTCCTAATTTTATTGCCAACTAAATTCCTTTTAAGCATACTTTTTGCCTCAATTGGATAATGATATGACATAGTGTTTTATTCCACTCAAACACTATTACATCCTTAATTTTGCTCAAAGCAGAATGATTCATCATTTTCTTAGAATCTGTCAAGTTTACAATAGATTTTGTTATTACCCATTTGGTTGATACACGAAGTAAACCAAACAATTTTACTTTCTTTTTTTACCCTCCAAAGGATCAAAAAGCTTTAGTGTTTTTCATTTTAAGCAAATAATATTGTTCATTTCCTTTCTAGGACCAGTGTATCCCTTCTTTTTTATCTTCTCTATTCTCGATAATGTTAAAATCACCCCCAATCATCCAGGGCACTTTAGGTAGATTAGTGGGAAACCATTCCCAAACCTCAATCCTTTCCCTATAGTCATTAGGGGCATAAATGGAGCATAAACCAATTTTTTTTATCATTGTTCTCAATAATTACCCATAAGTGTCTATTGTAAGGAGATCAATCATAGCTAATCATATATTGAATCTATTTCCAATTTACAGGAATTGCATTTCCTCCCTTCCCTTTATTATGATTTGCATAAAAGACAAGCATTTTTCCATATAAATTTCAAGTTATTTTCTAGATGAATCCCAACTGCTTTACTTCCTATATCATTAAGCAATCTAAATCTCTTTTGATGAGAGCCACAACCCGAGACTTAGAAAAGCACATAATAGAGGCAATCACATAATTGTTATTTATTTATTAGCAATATGTTCTCATTACAAAGAAATTACATTCCAAAGGATCAAATCCTCATAGGCTGCAATACATGCAACTTTCACTATTTCTAAAAAGAAATTCCCCCTTTCCCAATACAATTCTTTCTTTTTCCAATCCCCCCTTGAATTTCCAAAATGAGTCCTAAATAGCCTTTTCCGGCTTGGAGCCAAAAATACAATTTGAATTTTGAATGTAGGCATTTGGGCGCCGAAATTTGAAATTTGAAATTAAGAAATTGAGTCCCAATTCGAAAATTGGTAATTTTATGAAAATTGACCAACTTCCAGAAGCCATAACTTTTAATCTGAGACTCCCTTTGATGCTTCGTTTGAACCATTGGAAAGGTATCGAAGTGTAGAACATGCTAAGAACCCACTTTGTCAATTTTGATGATTTTTGGACCTGTACGAGACCGTTTAGTGCCTCAAACTAGACTCAGAAGAGTTTTTAGGGCAATTTTGGGAAACTGAAACTTGAATATCTTTCAAACCAGGAATGATCTTGGCCTGATTCTTTCGCCAAAGTGTTTTTTTTTGTCCCGAAGCTTCCCATAAATTTTCACCTCCTCACACCTTCAAATTCATATATGCTAAAAATAGTAGTTTGACCACAAAAAGTAGAAAAGTAGTTTTGAAAGTTGCGAATTCTTATTCGATGAAAAGGGTATCTAGAAAAGCAAAAACATTACCAAAAAGCTAACAAAAGGGAAAAATATTTTTTGGGTGATGCAGGATTTCCCTTACGCCACTGGATGCTCCTACACCATCTTTTCTCATTATAGAGTGTTCCCAATACATATTTCTTGTCTGAGGATTCTAGGCCTCTCATATTCTAGCTTAAACAATTTATTGTCATTTATTATAAGGATTTGGATTTTTTGACCCTTGTAAAGCCTATCAAAACACGTGGGAAAATTTTCACCCTTTCCCTTTTTTATGGGCTTCTAACCACTGTTGCTTCTGCTAACATTTTTCCTCTTTGTAACCTCCTCTTTATTTAAAAATTTAGATTTAGGGTCTTGATTGACCCATGTTTCTTTAAAAAGAGGATGAATGAAATTCACATTTCTGTTTTCTTTTAGTTGGTTCTCATCTAGAGGTAAACCTTCTGGTCAAGGGAGTCTCTAATCTTTGGAGAGTCTGGGGGTTTATTTCCCACCTCTTTGCTTTCTTTTCCTAATTTGTTCTTTCAATTTATCCATAACTAATTCTTGAGCATTCTTTTTTTGTTAACTGATATTGAATCTACTGAAGGGAGATTAACATCTTTTATATTATCCCTTATTTCTTTGTTCAAAGTGGGGTTCGATTTGGGGATTGGGTCATTACCTCCCATATTCCCTTCAAAATTGTCACTTTGATCCATTTCTTCAGTATTTTCATTCTTATCAAAGGGGTTTGGAGTCTCCCCTCCTAGGTTGTCTTTCGCCTCCTAGGTTGTGTTTTCCTCCACCTTGTGAATTTTCCATTTTATTTTAACTACCATTGTCTTTGTTAGTTTCTTTTCCATTCAAATCTATGGGTATTTCCTCCAATTTTCTACTTTGTTCTTCACCCATAAAGGCTGCTCCAGGATGGGTATTTTTTTATTAATAATTTTTGGACAATATTTTTTTGATGTCCATCAAATTTACAAAGAAGGTAGATAGTTATCCCTCTAAGAGCTTCTAATTAACATTGAAAGCTTTTATTCTCTATAGAAAATTCTAGAATTTTTGGAATTTGAATTCTAGTATTGAATGTTATTAAAACTCGAGCATTCATGTGTGGGAGAGAAGATCTAGTTTCTTCAATCTTCAAAACCTTTCCCAACAGTTTTAAAAGGTGAGGTAAAAAATCCCAAACTTGTGGGAGGGGGGGAATTTTTGATATTTAAACATCTTGGAACTAAGAAAAACATAATCTCTTCATGAGAGGTTTCAGGCAACTAAGGAATAGCTTTAAACGATTTTTTTCTAATGTTCCAGTAATCTTTCTCAAGAACCCTTTTTTGCATGTTATTACTTTTTAAGAGGATTACAAATGAACCCTTTTGAATCATCCTAAAAAAAGAGAAATATATCCCAAGTTTCCTTCCCCATACATTCCGAAGCTAGTTATCAAAAAAATTTCTTGCTAGAATAATATTACAATCTAAACAAGCTAAAAATATAACATTTTTTAACCTAGTTTCTTTTTTTTTACCGCTTTCAACATTTCATCATTAGGATAAACCCTAAGGACCCAAGGCAAGAGGGGGTCCTTATCTCTTTCTTTGATTTATGAGAAACTGCTTGTCTTCCATGACTTCATCTCCATCATCTCCTTCGACTCTTAGGTTGAACTTCACATTTTCAGATGACCTCTTTGGTTCTTCTACCTACAAGATCTATTTAAAGGATTTTGCACCCTCATCTTGATGATTTCCTCCCTCCCTTATGAAGAAAACACTAATTGATAAACCCTTGCATAGGTACAATCAATACATCTATGAGAGACCACAAATGAACCTCAAGGTCATCTATGAATTAGACAAGGAAACATGAATACCAATCTAAAAAGCACAAACCCTAGTAACAACAGGTACCCAACATGCAAATGCAAAAAGCTATGACAAGCATACTTTAGATCCACTTGATTAAATTAACAAAGACTTGCACCATAAGTTTTAACCAAATCTTCATAAATATCAAACCCAAAAGGGGCTCGAGATAGCCACACAAGTCATGTGTCAATTCACCTCCTTGCGCAATGCTAGAGCCCCAATTCCCTTGGTGTTTGGGACTTGTAACATGTGGGTTTATCACAATTTAATGATAGCTTGGTTACACATTTTAGTGGGATATTTTGGCAGTGATGACTTAGTAGTGTAGGATTCATTCTTGATGTTTTAATGATGGTTGTATCTTATTGGTTGGGAGATCATGGTTCTACTTGGTATTATTGGCATTTTAATTGCATGTGTGGACCTGGATGATCTTCATTTAGGAGGTGGTTGTTATGATGCCATGTATAACTTAGTATCATAGTTTATTGGGAGTTGATGGTAGTGATGTGGATTCATCATTAGTGATGGATGAAATTCTTTAGTGTTTGTGGATATCTTAGAGGAGCTCTTAGATCCTGTTGTTGCAAAAGAGTTATTTCACATTTATAGGTTCACTATTAAGAGACGGTTATCTTCATGCAATTGGAGATGTTGATTCTTGGTTTATAGTGTGTTTGATATTGTGTCATGGTTTACTCTTGATGTTAGCTTAGAGGTTTGACATTATACAAGTTCTCTTGAGACCAGGATGTATGGATTGTTACATGTGATCTCCTAGGAGGAGATGGTTAGATCTTGATGTCATGTTGGGTTCCTAATTTTGTGGTTGGAGATTTGACATTGATCTTGTTGGTTCTCTTCTTATTGAGTACATTGGTCATTTTCTTGGGAGTTTCATGATAATGTGGTTTTGCATTTGGATCATAACATGGATTGATTAGTTTTAGGTGCTCATGAATACTTGGAGACTTAGGTGAGGTTGGATTTCTCTTAGGATTAGAGACATTTGCTTGAGATGGTTACTCTTGATGACATCTAAGTAGAAACACAAAGGAGCCTTCACCTGGATATGAACATGAGTTCATGATGGACCTTTAAATGAGATTTTTCTTGGAGTGAGTCATGATGACTTGTTTATCTTGGAGGAGCATTCTCATTCCCATTCTTGGTCTACTTAGTGGTTTATCATTTGAAAGGTATTTTCCCATTCTTTAATAGATGTGTTTTGTTTTGTGCTTTGTTTTCTCATGGGAAATGAGTCTTGATCCATGGTGATTGATTTTGGAAGACTCATTTGAGGATCGTTTAGCATGAGTTTATATTTATTTATCTTTCATAGATACAAGTTCTTGAGCTATGGTTAGTTGGTTATGGATCATTCTTTTTGAGAGATGTTTGGCATAGTTATCTCCTTGTGAATTTGAGTCTATGTTATCATCCATTGACAAGGAGTTTAGGAGATGGTTATTGGGACGATTTCCTAATTTGGGAGTTGATGGAGTTGATACTTTGAGTTTGATATTCCTTGATTAGAGAGGCTTACATCCATGTTGGTATATTTAAATGATTCATATGTTGCATTTGATTTATGAGATTGAGTGGATGGATGTTGTTGATGTTTCTCATTTGTGGTTGTAAGGAGATCATACTTGACACAATGTTAGCACTTTGAGGTGTTGGTAGGACATGTTATGATATATAGGTTTTCTCTCTTTGTTCTATGGTTCCTTCTTGGAGGTTCATGTTCATATGATTTGAGAGGATTGTTTTGAGATGCTATGTGAGAGAGTATGCAACTACTTGGTGTTGCATGTGTGGATCATTGTGATTATTCTTTATACTTCATGTTTTGATAAATTATCACACCTTGGTATAATGTTGATTGGTATATTTGATATGCCTTGATCATTTTCATATTGAAATTACCCATGCAATGGGAGTTCTTGGATATATATGTTCTTAATTGATAAGTTTGATATAGGGAGTTTGATTGCGGTTTATGGGTTGGACATATGTTGACATAAGTTTACTGATGCTATTGATATCTAGGAGGTATGGATGGTTGGATGTATTAACATGTGTTGTGGATGCTATTTTTGATCATGCGGGTTTTTTTATTGTTGATAGCAACTTGGAGCTTTTGTTATCACTTGGATTTGATGCTTGTGTTTGTAGATTGGTGCATCTTCACCTTGGCATGTTCTTTTTCTTCCATAGGTGGCACATTAGAGGATGAGAGGAGTTCTTACTTGAGATGATGGTCACTTTAGTTTTATTGTAGGTATCTTGATGGAGCATGATAACATGGTGGAGCTTCATGTAGTTTCATTTATGGCTATGCTGATGTATTTCATTGATTGACCCTTATGCAATGTATACAACAAGTGGGAGAATGTTAGGATTTGGTGTTGTACACCATTGCATAAAATTTATTTATTATAATGTTATAATGTTATAATTATTTATTTGTGATACACCTAGGAGGTGTGTTTATCCACATTAGATAATTATTTGGGGACACTTGTAAATTTGTATTATAATATTGGGTTGTTATTTATGTGTGGGAGATATAGGATAATAATTTAATATTCGGGGAAATAATTTAATAAAGTGAAAACTTAGTACCCAACATTAAATGAGGGGTCAATGGTTTTGTGTTCACATGGTTTTATGACACATAAGTTTTATCTTACCACTTGGTTGTATTTGTGTGAGTTTGTATCTATACAAGAAAACACATGTTTATTGGTTAAGGTTGGCTGGGTGAGTGGGTTGTCATTATTGAGTCTTTTTGAGGAGTGCACATGTGAAGCATGGCATGGGATGTGTGGATTCATGCTTGGACACATGGAGGATTCATTGGAGAGGCTTGATGATTCATTATTTGTTGCAACTATATAAGTGCATGTATTATTTTTTTGTTGAATAATAGATGGAGTATGGATGCCTTTGGAGGTTCGATTTTCCCCCCTTGAGGGTTTTCCCAAGGTATATGTTGTGTTACCTTGTGACTTGTCTATTTTGATCTATGTATCATGGTTATTCGGTAAGCTTGTATGCATGCTTTTATCTCATGGGGTTATGTAGGAAATGGATTAAGTTAATGTGGGTATTATGCCTTATTTCCTAACAACACATACACATTTCTTGGAAATTTGCTACTTCCAACATAATACAAGCATGTATGTGGAAAATAAAGGATGACAGAAATACAAGTTTGAGCAAGGGGACCCCATATAAGACTTCCTAGATTGGTTATAAATGAGTTCCAAGAATAGTCAAAACACACAAAAGTGAAGGGGACTTAAATAATTTTTTGGAAGCAAAATTGAGTCCCAACAAGTTAGATGAAGTTTACAACACCTGACCCACCATTGACCTAGAAGCCCTCTCATTAAGCACTAAGCATGGTGTTTGGGGCTAATAATCAACCCAAAAAATAGACCAAATTGTGACCTTACAAAAATTATCCTTGAAAACATCAAACTAGTAAAAAATATACCCAGATTTGCAAATAAAGTTTTCCAAAAATAATTTACCTTCAAAACTATTTTTTTTTGTATAGGTTTCATGAAAATTGTATGATATAATGAATATAGGGGATCTTTTTTTTGGTTAAAATTTCTTTTGTCAAAATTTGACAAAACTATAGGTTATGTTAGCTAATTTGGGCCTTCCAAATTCAATAGTGATGTCTATTTGAACCCACAAGATACCTTTGATAGGGATGGGTGTGGGGTTCACCATAAAATGAGAAGAGACTTGCAATTCATAGCTTTAATTTGATGATAGAGCAACCAAGATCTAGAAGAAAATCTAATGATAACTTTCAAAAATGAATATGTCCATAATGAGCCAAATGATAGCTATTGTAAAAAGTGAATCAAAATGTATAACAAGGCTCCTTGTATAAGTAGGACAAGAATGAAGGAAGGTAGGAATAGAAAATTGACTAACTGTCCAAGAATGAAACATATCTTAGAACATCTGGGACAAGTGTGAGGACATGTGTAAAGTCCCTATGAAGTGAGATAAAAAGAAAAGTCCCTATGCAAAGAATTAACAAGTGTGAAAAGGACTCTCCTATGTAGACTAAAATCTAACTAGTTTGATAATGCCACTATTTATGTTAACAAGATTTGCATGGAGAAACTCTTTGGTGAAGAAAACCCACCACTAAAGAGGGCTCAAGTTTGTATTATTCTCAACAAATGGAGTAAATATACATCTAACTTCTTCATTCAATCTAATATCATTCTGATAGAGTAATAGTACATTCAAACCAACTACATAACCTTTGTCCCATGCCCCCAATGAAAAAGAAGAGAAACTTGAAATATGTAAATGGTTTCCAAAATAAGGGATCAAAACCATGAGCCCAAACTAATGTCTAAAACTCCATGAAAAAAACCAACACCAAATGTATATTTGGTCAAACACTTGTAATTTATTTCTAAGTCCTATTACATAGTTACACATATAGAATTTGTCATAAGTATCATATCTTTCATAATGGAATCCTAGGTACTCCATAAGGGATTTATATGTATATCTTAAAAACTATCCTAGGAAGATGCTTAATATCTCCCAATCTTTGACATTTTCTTGTAATATCCTTATTTAAAGCCTTCTTGCAACAATATCTCAATAATCTAGAGAATAATAAATAGTTAAAAATATTTCTCTCTCACATGTGTGTCTCTTTTTCACCCAACCTTATGAACCTTGAAGAACACACATTGTGTACATCTAACTATGACATAATTAAATGAAATAATCTCAAGGATTTGTAACGTGAATAACACATTTAGTCTTAATAAAAGTATGTTGCTATTAGTTGCTCCTTCAATGCTCTAGGATGAGAGATATGCTTGAGAGTTGATATTTTGAAAATGACTACAAGCAAATGTCTTTAAGTACTAACATATAGTATTAACTTGCACCACACTGTATTTAGTTGATTCAAGTTGAGAAAGTGAATAGGGTCGATTGATCAATTTTGAATTTTGAATTTTGATTTTTAAATGAAAGCGACAAGTCTATGCCTATGAGGTTGCTCCATGGCCATAAAAGTTAGCTATGATGGGAAAATGATTAGATGTGGATGGTTAAAGACTAATAAGGTATGTGCACAAATAAATGTGAGTAGATAAAAATGTATGTGTCAAGGTTTTCCTGTGGGGTCTCGACTTGTTTACTTGGGGTTCCAGGACCCTCAATGCCCTTTTTGTGGGCAAGTTGAGTCTTTTAAGCATCTCTTTTGGTTTTGTACTAGAGCTCAACAGTTTTGGAATTGGATTCATGACTTCTTTTGGCCTTTCAGACCGGAGCCCTTCTCCTGGCATATGGTTCTGCTGGGAGTCTCACCCATACTTCTTGCTAAATATACCCAACTTTGGCACACTTTCATGATGGAAATCCTCTTGAATATCTGGAAATATAGAAATGCCTGCATATTTGCTAACTCACAAATGGATAAAAATGTTTCTTTATATTCTAAAGCTATTATTTGCTCTAATGTGCTCTTGCAGATTCAAGTTTAAGCCAACAAGGTTGCACTTGAGGTGGCTCACCTTCAAGTTCTTTTGGATCATTGGGGCAATGCCCCATGTATTGTTGCTCGGGTGCCCACTTCATCCACTTACTCTCACGGTCGGTCACCCTCTCGGGGCTGGCAGCAGAGTGGCTCTACTCACCCTCGCTCTCAACCTCCTCTTTGACGTGGTTCTCGCCCTCCTCGATAGACTCGTTCTCCTCCTCCGCGGGATGGATAGGGTTGGCCCTCTAGAAGAGCGACAGGGAGCAGTGGTGGTGGTTCCGGGTGGCCCTCTGATGATACTCCTACTACTGGCTCTAGTTGGCCAGATTCTGGTAAATGTTTTCTGTGTCTGACGCTTGCAATCTCACCCTGGTGTGAGGATAAATATATTTAAGATAAAGGTAAAGATGCTGATGATGGCTGGGGTCCTCCTCTTGACGTCACTCTAGACCCCGCTGATGTATGGGGGAAAAACATGGATGATAGAGACCCTCCCGGATTTGCTGGTACTACTTTGGCCAATTGATGGCTTTTTTAATGTTTGTAATCTTGGACTTCTAGGCTAGGCCCATGTGACTCTTGGGGTGTGCCTTCTTACCACCCACTTTTTTTTGTGAATATGTATTTTAATCTTTATAATTAATATAGATTAGTGCCTATTCATCAAAAAAAAAGAAAGACCAAATACATGCATAAAAAATATATATACAAATATAAAAAAAATACTAAAAAAATAAAATCCAATGTCACATTAACTCACATTATTTTATAACATTACTTCATTGCAAGTAGGATGAAAGAGATGGAGCAGATGCAGCGGCGCACAGGTGTGGGCGGGAGAAGTTCCCATTTGAAATGCTCTGAGGATGCTGGCGATGAGGAATCCGACTCAGAGGATGATGATCGTGGAGGACGGTGGGAGGAAGATTGTTGGCGTGTGGACCCTTTGCAGGTGGCTTCCTTCCTTGGCAGAGGGCGACACTCTACTTCTGATGGGGGTCTCTCTTTTCTCTCCTTCCGTGCTCTGGAAGTGGATCTTGGTGGGGGAGGGTGCTACATTTCTTCTATGGCTCTCTCCTTGGGTTTCATTGGTTGGTTGGGAATGGCTACTGTTGTTCCTGTCGTGATGGGATATGGCTTTTTTCCTCTCTAGGTGTGGATGATCTTGCCCCCATTGGTCTCTTTCTAGTTGCTCTCTCAACAGTGGGAGTGGTTGTACATTGGTTGCTTTCTGGTTGGTTGGTTGTTGAATGGGCCTATTAATAGTCCTATTTGGCACAAGAGGATGGATTGGTGGTTCCTACTATTATCCTATTTTTCTTCCAGCTTCTTTTTGGCTGTCCTTCATCACTTCCTATTGTGCGTGTGGAGGCTCTTTTTGGGTGTTTCAGTTTTTAGATTAGGTTGGTTTTCTTTTGTTCCTTCTCTATGGATTGGTGGAGCCTCCTTATGGCTGGGTGTGTGGACTTTTGGCTCCTCTTTGGCCTTGACCAACATGTTGAGGTAGCCTAGTGTTCTTTGTTGCTGGGCCTTCTCCTTTCTCCCGTCCTATGTGGGTTCCCCTGCTCCCTATGGGACTTGGTTTTTCTTGCTCATTCTGAATCTGGGAGACTGCTTTCAGTGGTTCTTTGGTCTATGTCTCTGGTGTTGAACATTATGCTTATCTCCCCCGTTCTCTATGGGGTGTTTTGGATCGGGTTGAATGCCACTCTTACTTTGTTGCCCTAGTTGTTCTCTGTGGTTTGGGCTGCTTCTATTTTGGAGTTGGACATTTTAGATTTGAGGTTGTGGCTGCAGTTATGCTGGCCCTCTTTGTTGTGGTTTCCCCTCAAGTTGCTGTTAATGGGGTTTGTGTCTTTTGTGAAGGCTCTAAAATGGTGGTTACTTTGGGATGCTACTAATTTGTGCTGGGTGTTTTGGACTGGGTTGAATGTCATTGTTACTTGCTGCCTCAGTTGTTTTCTTTGGTTAGGGTTGCTTCTGTGATGGAGCTGGATATTTTGGTTTTGAGGTCGCGACTGAAGTCCTGCTATCCCTCTTTGTTGTGGTTTCCCCCAGGTTGCTGTTGATGGGGTCTATGGTTCTCTCATGGGTTGAACTGTTTCATGTTTATATTATGATGGTTTAGTGTTCTTGGTCTTTTGTGAAGGCTCTAAAGTGGTAGTTAGTGAGGGCTGCTACAAATGGGTGTTGGGTTATTGTGTTGGTTTTCTCTTCTGGTCCTATGGAGGTGGACCCCCCTCAGCTATTCTTATTGAGGTGGATAGTTCTCCTATGGAGGTGGAGGTGGAGGGTGCTGTTGTTTTCTGGATGCAGTAGCCTTGCTGTTTGTTTCATCATTCTCTTAGTTTCAGAGCTGGATTCCTGATTCGAGCAGGGGCTGTATGCCCAAGGGTTTGTTGAGCTCTCCATCTCCCCTATTGAGGTGGGGTCTTTGGTTTTGGTCAAGTTTTTGATTAGGGGTCTAATGGTGTCTTACACCATTTTGCAAATTATCTGTCTTGGCTCAGTGGTGTTTTACATGAGCCGTTGGTTTGCTGATGCCTGGTAGATGCAGGCAGGTTCTTTGTTTATCTATTAGGGTTTCTGGTCCTAGTTAAAACCATGTTGTTTTTGGGCCTTAGGCCCTTGCTTGTTTGTATTATGCAACATGTGTAGTCTTGCAAATCTTTAGTGGATGCTACGGGACTGCTATTGGTCTTTTATGTTTTTTTTTAAAATTGTATTAGGTTCCAGGCCCCATCAAAACCCATTTTTTACCTCTAGTCACATTATTTTATAAAAAATTACATAAATTAAAACATTTCCTCAAAATAAACACACAACTAAATAAACAAGAGCTGTAGGGTAGCGAAGTTCCTGCCAAAAATTTATAGAATAGTTATGTTTTAATTAGTTGTGTTTGATAAACTTTTTAGCAACAATGTTGATAAAACAAATAAATAAATAATAGTTATAGTTATAAATCATTCTATATGTCATGCAATTTACTTTTTAGTTTCTTCAAAGCAAAAACAATGATGCAACAGACTAGATAAAAAAGAAGTAATCCCAGAAGGTAAGGATAATATTGGACAATTCATTTAATTCATAAAAAAATAGAATGGCTTCAAAGTGTGCACAAAGTAAATTATATTATACAACTACTAGAACTGTTTTAATGTAAGGCTTATTGAAAATACTAGAAACAAAGAGATGCATCTTGACGTAAACCAATTTAAACCAAGACAATCCTAAACACTTGCTTGGATATTGTGGCACTGCCACATTTATTACTAGGTCTGCCATCAGCTAATAGTTGTTTCCACTTTCCAATGACCCTAAATGCAAGGGAATCAACTTGAAAACTATAGGCTATTAATAATTTTGACATAGTTTCCAAATTTCTCATGTTCCTTTCCTATATGTAACAGTTGATCATGAAAGGCTATGGCAGTCAGCTTGAATGAAAATTTAGTGGTGTTATTTTTGGAATTGATCATGAAAGGCAATGGCAGTCTAAGAATTAATTGCATTGCAAGTGTTCATGAAAAATTATGTCCATTTTTCTTGTGATCAGAGCATAATACGTGCCAGTTTATTACTCAAAAAAATCTTAAGAAAACCAAATAGACAATATATGAGATTAAAGAACTTACAAAAAGCTTGCCAAATAGCCACAAAAAACATTTTATTTACAAAATCATCATGTAATGTGGTTGATAAATAAAATGCGACTACTATA
The DNA here is from genome assembly GCA_007258455.2 of Sequoia sempervirens. Classification (NCBI taxonomy): domain Eukaryota; kingdom Viridiplantae; phylum Streptophyta; class Pinopsida; order Cupressales; family Cupressaceae; genus Sequoia; species Sequoia sempervirens. Next base: position 227,899,510 of record VDFB02105785.1, read on the forward strand.
GCCATTCTCAACTGTTTAAATTTAGTTCCTTCCATAGCATAAATGGATGGATCAAAACCTACAATGAGAATATATTACACGATCTTCAATATAGCATAAATATAGAGCGTCCACAATATGTTTTTGAGAATTTGTATTGCTTTGATCAAGTGTATTTGGACTTCATGGACCAGATATCTAGGTCATTTGAGCACATTCATCTTCACAGAACATAAGTCACATAATGCAACATTTCTACAAAACTAGAGATTCTGGAAAGAAAAGAAAACTTAAGTATACCATTTATTAACATGCAACACAACTGAGAATCTATATACAAGCAAAAACAAATTTGGGACCCCAAATTTCCTTTTTACTTCAAATGGTCTTCAAACATAGAAACTTCACCGTACTGCTCTTACATTTAGAATCCCTGCAGGAGAAGATGCAACTTTATTTCTCCATCCTCTGCCGGCTTCAACAACACACACACACAATGCACAAAAGTGAGATTTAGACAACAATTATGAGCCAATTCCTAGGAATCACAATGTATATGCAAATGTTAGATACCAACCACAAGTTTGTGGTATTGGACTACAACTGATCCTAGTTGCACTACTAAATTAGTATTGAAGAATGAACTTGCCTCCCATACCATTATGAAAGATGAATAATTCCACAACATATAACTTTGATTTCCAAGAAAAAAATAAATCTGCCACACTTGCTAATAGACCTACCAATAAAGCTTTGTCAGATGCAACTCTAACACAACCACATAAATTTAGATGCCTCAATTTTTTGCACTTCTTTGGTAGAAAGATAAGTGCATGGTCTCTGACTCTAGAACATCCACTTATATTAAGCTTTTCTAGTAGATTACAACCACATGCTAATGCCTAGAGAGATTTATTTGTCACTTGTGTGTTGTTTGAAAGATGTATAACATGTAAATCATGGCAATGCTTTGCAACCATTTCTACTACTTGTTCATTGAGTTGGTGTTGATTTTGACGTAAGTTAAGAGACTGCAAACAAGTGAACTTAGGAACAGTTGATAGGACCAAGTTGCTCAAGTTTCGCTTACACCTACATTGCAAAAAGATTTAGTTACTGCATTTGACATCAAAACACTCATGATGAAACCACTTTAACACCTTTCAAGGAGAAATAGAGACTGAAAATATTATATATGGTGCAAAGACTAAATTCCAGGTAGAAATCATTCATCCAGAGAAGACCTACTATAAGGACATTTCAATAGAAAAATCTTTGCTTAAAATGGAAAAGTTCTTCAGGAAAAGTCAATTGCAATCTCCCTCTTCAAGATAGCCAACATTTAATCTGTAGATAATAGACGTTAACTTCAGGTGATTATAATTTATAGCTTCTGCTATAATTACAATTTTTAAGAGAAAAATTTGGTTTGAAGACTTTTAACATAAACTGGAGGCATAAGAACAACTTAACAGACCACAAAATGAAGTTCTAGCTATACTATTCACACACAATTAATATAATTCCAAGAATGGAATTTCAACATGATAGTGAAGGACACACATCATTGGCTGAATTTACAAACACACATTTGCATAATATTTCCCCCTAATGAAGATCAAGACACTAATCTTGGGGTCCTAATTTCTGGAATAATGTTAGGAATCCAACAGGAATTCCAAGAATGGCAACATTGCTGCAAGGAATGGGCTTCAAAGATAGTAAGGTTCATACTAACACAACAAGCGATAAAACTGCCTGCTAATGATGCCTAAAAGGGGCTAAAATGCCTTGGAATGATGTTCAATCATAAGTATAACAGAAAATTGATGTCAAAATTTTCAGAATCACTACCACTGCTCACACATTTCCTAGTAATCTCTTCAACAATTGCTATATAGTACAATAAAATAAATCCCTACCCTACACGACAAGCATGTTGTACTCTCCCCCAGAAGATTCCATGCCATATTAGGTTAAAATCAATAAGCTAGACTCCAAAAGCAAAATGAACACCATGATTGACGTTTTTGAATTTTCAGCTATCCTGTAAATAGTGTTATTCCTGATCACTCTTAAGCTTACCTGCAATGTTATAATGTTATAGACTTATTCACTTAAAATTGCAGTATTTATCTCGTCCCTTTCAAATCCCATAAGCATTCAGTAGAGTAGCAAAAAGTATAAGCCTTCTAATATTCCCAACATGTTGAATGCCATAAGTGAACTGACTTTTAAGGCAAATGGCAAGAACAAATAATGGCACAGAGGCATTCCCTAGAGAAGGGCACTCCAAAACTATCAAAAGACATGAAGAATAGAAGAGAAGCAAAGGTTTGGATGTAGTAGCCAATCCAATAGCCATGATCCAGGACAGTAACTTGTTGTGCTGACACGAGTTACATAGTTGAAAGTGAACATCGACACTAAAATAATGATCCAAAAAGGCACTGCTAACCACAAGAGAATTATTGCAATGGGGATAAAATAGTCTTAGAATCAAAGCAGCTCATGAAAGTAAAAATAAGTAGGATGGAACAATTCTATGACACTTCGTTGAAGATTCACAAAGAGAACAATTGATTAGGAGTTTGTTTGTTATTAAAATAAAAAAAAGCTCAATAAAAGATCAAGAAAAAACTTACATAAATTGTTGGTGCTCCGCCTCTCAACAACTGGGCCTTTGGATTGTTGGTTCCTTTTCAATTTGGTGAGTGGATCATTCTTTACCAACACATTTTAAGTTCATATATGAATCTTTTTCTTTAAAAATTTGAATTGTGGTTCACTGTTTTCCAACACGTTCTAGATTACAAGAAGCAGATGCATGCAAATATTCTAGCTTTGCAGATATTGTAGCTTTGGTTTCTTTACTCTAATTTTGAAGCTCTCCAAAGTGAAATAGGCTGACACTTGATAACGGTATAGTTTCGGTTTCTTTGCATCTTCAAACTGTCCAAAGTGAAATAGCATCACACTTATAAGAGTTCCACTTTTTTTGACCACATCTACTTTAGAACCATTCCAATTTTGCCCCATCTGCCACTATCATCGCAACTATGATAGTGGAACTGGATTAATCGCCCTTATCGGTCCAAACTTTGTAGCTAATTATATTTTAGAAAATTCATTTTGTAGGCAACATTATTATGCATAAATATAAACTTTTTTTTTTCAATAAATTTAGAAGTTATCACTAATTACATTTGAAATTCAAATGAAAGTTACGTATCACTAATAAATTTAAACCAAACTAAGTTTGAAAATTTAAATCCTCTTAATCATTGCAAGTACAATTAAATCTAATTAAATTACTTTATTAAAAACATTTAAACTCAAGATGAATAGTTATGAATTTATTTATTCATATTCTATGAGTGAATTTTGAAGCTTCTTATTAATTATTTAAAAATAAATTATTTATTAAAAAACTTATCCAAAATTTTGTGAGAGAAAATAAATAAATAATTAAAAAAATAAACAAATTAAGATATTTGTTTTATTTCTTTAAACTTAGAAGAGATTTAGTATATATATATTAAATTTCATTTAAATAATAAAAAAGAGAGTAAATATTTAATCATAATAATTTGATTTTTAAAATGTTCTTCTAGTTTTGTAGGCACCTTCTTCCTTTATGATGTTTCCAACTTAGGTAGTTATTTTAAGCATATTTTCACTACCAATTCAAACTTTGTGAAAGGAAAAATCAAGTAAATAAATGTAATTTATAATTTACATGATATAGAATTTAATTGCAATAATAAAATAATTTCATTACATATTTTATTATATTTAATATTTGATATAATATAAAAAAATAAATACATTTGTTATTAAAAAAATATAATCAAATAACATATAAATAAATATTTAATCTCTAATATTTTATTTCATAATTAATATTGTAATATAAAAGATGTTATTTAAAATAAATATATAGAAATTATTTAAAGTGCTATCTCAAAATAAATAGAAAAATAAATTTAAGTTTGTTACTAGTAGAAAAAAACAATAAAAGACTATATTCATGAAGTGAAAAAAAAGTAAAAAAATTAGATTCTTTTTAGTTTTAATTACAAGTTATATTTTTTTCATCAAGTTAGATTTTTTCTTTGCCCAATAAAAGACTATATTCATGAAGTGAAAAAAATAGAGAAATTAGATTTTCTTAGTTTTAATTACAAGTTAGATTTTTTTTTGCGCATCTCCCATCTATTATCGCAACTATGATAGTGGAACATTGCCTTATCGGTCCAAACTTTGTAGCCAATTATATTTCAGAAAATTCATTTCTGAAATATGTTTTGTTATCTAATTTACTTTTTTACTTTAATAATACACAAATATTTGTTAAATAGAACATAAAAATGATCTCTCATTCGTTAAGAAATAAAGACCAAATAAAAAAAAAAAGACCAAATACATACATAAAAAATATATATACAAATATAAAAAAAATACTAAAAAAATAAAAATCCAACGTCACATTAACTCACATTATTTTATTAAAAAATACATAAATTAAAACATTTCCTCAAAATAAACACCCAACTAAATAAAAAAACTACAAATTTTACTATTACACTATTTAATTGTCTTCTTCTCTCTCATTCAGTGAATTCAAAGTGGGATGCACTGTGTATTTAAGACTTTTTTAATCAATCATAAAGTTGTCTTATGCCCCATATGAGTTTTTAATGTTGACCCGCATAGTACGGCACGCCAACGACATCAACGGTCCAAATTCATTGCTTACTCCACACATCTCGGCACGCACTTTAGTGCAATTGCGGGCCAGCCAAAGAGTGCGGTTTCCAACTATTATAATATTTGCTTTTTGCTTTGCACACGCCACCATGTTGCACGATACATTTCAGGTACTTCCACCAATTCTACTTGACAAACACACTCAATTGTAAAGCAAAAAGTCAATAGCAGAATAGCAGAGGCAGCTTTGGTTGTCATTTTTTACTTTGTTGTTAACTTTATCTTTAAGTTCATAATATTACTTTCACGTTTTCAGATTTGGGAGAGATTATATCTCGTGACCTCTTGTCTATAACAGAATGCTTTAGCCAATCGAACAAGGCCTCCACATGATCGATTATTTTTTCACAGAATGCTTTAGCCAATCAAACAAGGCCTCCACGTGACCGATTATTTTTTCATGTGACCAGTAATTCTAGTGCGAAACAGTCTCTGGTACCACAGGGACCGGGGGAGATTAGACCTCGTGACCTCTTGCCTATAACATGATGCTTGAGCCAATTGAACAAGGCCTTCACGTGGAGATTAGACCTCGTGACCTCTTGCCTATAACATGATGCTTGAGCCAATCGAACAAGGCCTTCACGTGACTGGTGATTCTAGCACGACACGACCTCCGGTACCACGGGGATGAGGGGAGACTAGACCTTGACCTCCGGTACCACAGGGATGGGGGGAGACTAGACCTCGTGACCTCTTGCCCACAACATGATGCTTTAGCCAATCGAGCTAGGCCCCCTGCGCCAAATATTTTTGTATTGACATTGTATTGTATTTAATGATTGTTTTTTTTTTTGCTATCTAGATTGTGATAATAGATCATAGAGTATGATTTGAAACATTGATGAAAACATTCATACAATCAAATTCAAAAACTTTAAGCTAATAATTAAACTATTGAACTTGTACGTAAAGATAAATAGATACACTTTATTATAAGGGAAAAATGATTAAATTTTTTCTTTTTACTAAAATTGATAGCAAATTTGAGCACTTTAGACATGATTGGATATTTTGGATATGCAAAGATTTACTCCAAAATAGTCATGAGTTTCTAACGCTTTTAAACATTTTTATTTTATTGGAGGGGTGCCCAATTTGACATGACAATAAAAAATCTCTTCACATAGCCACGACCACTTCTTTTAGATTAAGGGGCTTGACTTCATTACTATATTAATGATATCAAGTTTCCACAATCCATATCAAATTGATGTTGCAGCGGTTTCTGGATTAGATTGCATGAGAGTTTTTTTTGATGCAAAAAAACTCACACAATCTAATCCAGAAACCGCTGCAACATCAATTCATTACTATATATGACAAAACCACTTTTAGACCTTTCAAATGACATTGCCTAACAATTAAAGATGTTGATAAATGATGGATTGTTAGGTGTAATTTGAAATGCTGATTGGAAAATATACAGAATAGAATCTAAAAGCAATCTTAGCAATCTTATAAAAACAATTGGACCCTCCACAACTACTTAAATTAACTCCCATCCACAAATTCATTTAGGGGAGATGACCCACTAGTTGTGCATGTTCTACTAGTTGTGATACCATTTGTTGATTTAACACCCAATATTTATAATATTTACTACACGTGGTTGTGATTTTGAAATTGGTAGTGTTGATCATAAGTACTCTAATTGAATGAAATGTATTCATTATATCTAAAAAGCAACAATTCATTTGATAACACATCACCACATTAACAAAACATGTCTTAATGCACAACTATTGCTTTACTTTTTTTAGTACCTTTTCAAACAACTCAACAAAAGACATTTTGCTGTGACACATATTTGATAATATGAACCTGAACTTTAATTATATGAAAGAACCTTCTCCATCAAACAACTCTAAAAATTAAGAGTGATTCGAAATTATCACATATAATTTTGAGAGACACAAAATCAAAATATTCAACTATCGAAACCTCTTTCCATGCTTAATAATTTGATAGCTTTTTTAAGCATACGTACCACTTTTTACTAGGTATGTATTTTACAAAACCTCTTTTTTATTCACATAACTTGTAATACCGTGCAATAGTTGTCTGCCTTAGATCACGGGACTCGTGAAAAATAACAAAATGAATTGGCTAAAGTAGCGCAAATTCCCTGTGACAAACATTTGTTGTTAATGGACGGTGTACATGCACTCCGAGCTCTATGGAACGCACTCCAAGCTCTCTGGATTGAATCTGCGCATTTAACGTTTGGAAATATGCTGGTGAAAGCCAAATTTTTTTTGACCCGGATTCCCCGTGGAAAAAGTGTATGTAAAGCAAGTAAAATATATCCTTAAAATCATTTCAGCTTCAGTAACAGAGACCTCATTTTAATTAAAATATATGGGGGAAATTCAAATATTCCCCAACGAACAATTTAAATGGAGACCGCTATCTAACCTTCTTGAAAGAGCAAATTTTACTAGTTTTGAGTCAACATCTGCCAATCAAATCAGATTCGATAAAACTTCCATTCCACAGGCAAACGCTTGTCCTTTGCACTGCTGTTGATATCTGTTTTTTTCTATTTTTTTCTTTACAACCTGTTCGTTGGATCTCTTAGACAAATGCGCATTGAAGAAGTTAGGGTTTGTCCTTCCTGCAAATTAATCCTATGGAGCCACTTTTGAAGGGTAGCTGCCAGCCTGATCTCACAGGCAAGTAGTTGGTGCCTGCAATATTAACTCCTCTCCTCCTTCTTGTTTTTCGCAGCAGCCGGTCATATTATTTTGTTATATATATATATATATATATATCTGTGCATGATGTTCAAGTGGTTCCTTCTGCAGAGGCTTTGGGTTGGAAGACTGGTTTCTGTTTTGGGTTTTGAAGGCGGTGATGGCTCTGCTGAAAAGTTTCTTGCTCAAATGAGTATTCCATTTGATCTGTTTGCTTCATCAGTGCCATAAAAGTCAGACTTTTAGGTTTCAAGGCTCAGAATTAGTGATAAAGTGCTGAGAACAGTGTATAAAATTTGAGGGGAGGGTGTTTTCTGCTCAGTTGCAATTTCTCAAGCCTAACAGTAAACATACTACCCAACATCTCTTGCAGTTTAGAGCTATGCACTGCATGCACTCTTTGAAAATTGTCATAGCTTAAGTTCTTTTATCGCTATTTCGTTCTAACGATGTATCATAGAGTATGATCCGAAATATTGATAAGGTCTTCTCTCACTATTTCATTCTAGCGATCTATCATAGAGTATGATCTGAAATATTGATAAAGAATTTGAGCTTTTGGATTATTCATCGTACCATACAACCTAGGTAGTTTCAGGTTCTCTTTCTTTTCAGTTGCAGTGTCTAGCATAGATGTTCCCTTGGTGTTAAGTTGGATGGAAACTGAGATTGATGGAATACTCATTAAAGCAAGAAACTTGGCACCTGAGGCAGTTGGAGCAACTTCAAGGGCAGATAAATAGTTACAGGAAAAATGATTTAATCAGAATGGAACCATGGTTTCTTACTCAATATGTATGTGCTCCATCTCCATCTCTTTGCTTACTCTGCACAGTCTTTTATTTTCAACTTAGGGTTCTGTGATTTTAACTTACTTATCAAATTAAACTTTTTGTTTCAGTTGTTTCTCGTTGCTTTTATTCTATATGCAAATCTATCACATAGTGAGCAAAAACAGCTTTTTAAATTTCTGTTCTTTTGCTTTTGCTTTTTCTTTTTCTTTTTCAGTTGATGCCTGGTTACTGTCAGGCATGCATGATTACAAGCAGCATAACAAAGCTTTGAAATATCTATTGCAGAATACATTGAATGGATAGTACAAACTTTGTGTATCCGTAATATTATACCTTAAGTGGGCTTCATCTAATCACTATAAAAAAGTTGCTTTAATGTGAGATTTTGATTTTTGTTTTATGATATATATCTATATCTATATATATATATTTGATGGAAAGTTTTACACTGAAATCAGATTTAAAAGTATATTTTGAACTGTATTTTACAACCTTATCATAATATATTGTTTATCTAATAATTTTATATTTTTAAAAGTAACATGATTGAATCTTGATAGTAATATCATAATTTGACACGCTGTAATAATAATAATATTTTTAAGAGTAGTAATAATAATTATAGGAGGATTTGAAGTTATCATAGTAGAAAAAGTTACTATAATGTAAGTTTTTGATTTCTTATTGGTATTTCCATGTGCATGATCTTGTAGTAAATTTATGGTATTGTAAGACATATTTTGAAATGTTTTTAATGTTTGTTTAAATTTACCACTATTGCTTAATTAATAATTTTATATTTAATTAAGAGTAATATGATTAAATGTAAATTAAGTGAAAGTATATTGATTGATTATTTAACAAGACAAGAGTTTAGTTTTATATAAAATAAATTAAAATATTAAAATGAGAAAATGAAGAGGAGGTCATCTTTGATTTGATAGTACAAGTTGATGAAGGTTGGTGGAATCAGCTGTACATTAGAAAACATATGAAAAAAGATTTTGGAATAGAATCTAGAGCACACAAATTTAATAGAGACTAGCATACTATGATAGAGGCATATATATTGTGATAGTGACCAAATACAAAATTAACAATTGTACAACAAGAATATAAAAAATGAACTATAGATTAGAAACATGAAACTATAGTAGTGATGTCATTGTTCTATTGTAGAGGTCATCCTTTTTGGTGGCTACCTATATAGTGTGACTATGTCTTTTAATGTCAAAGATTCCAAAATTTTATAGTTAGTTTACCTTCCTTTATTATTTGTTCCATTGTTTGCAAAAAAAAAAAAAGATTTGATGTACCTATACAAAGATATGAGGATTGGAATATATAGGAAAAGATGGAAAATTATTGTGGCTTCTTGATAACCTATCACAATTAGGGTCATGTTTGGTAGGCTTCAAATTAAAATTATAGGTGTTTGCAAGCCTAGATACAAAGGCATTGGTAAATAGAAATATTCAAAATGATATATATTCTAAAAAATTCTAGATTTGTGTGTTAGTTTTCTTGTGTATGGAAAAAGATATTGGAAATGGAGTTCGCTCAGTCGCCAAGCATGATGAATAGTATGAGGCTATAGGTTTTTTGGTAGTAAAATGAACTATTAGATATCATAATAATAGAAAATTTTTAAGAGCTACAACAAGCTGCAAATAAAAAAATAAGTTCCATAAAAATCGCAAGGAGATAATAGCCAAATATTAGAATTCAAAATTTCAAAAAATATTATGTGACTTTTTGAATATTGAATTGTTGTAAAAGATCCATAATAAGATTTGATGTAATGCTTTTATAGAATTTGCACACATGTACCTAAATTTAAAAAATGAAAACTACCACAATATTAAAATTTTATCTATTTTTAAACAATTTAGTGCACATTAACACTATGCCAATTTTTCTAACACCTAGATGCACATAATTTTTAGAATGTCAGGGAACACTCAAGAATGAATATTGGGCTAGATCAGGTCCACATAGCATCTTGGAAAAGGTTTTTGAAATTTGAGATCTAGCTAAACAAATCCTAAAAAATATCAAGGGAATGCACACTAAAATGAGTGTGCAATATAGAGTAGAAATTGCAATGTAGGCAATTTTTGACTCTACATTTTATCTCCACTTTAACAATCTTGTGACACAAATTATAATGTGATAAATTATGCTAAAGTAAAATTTAATGAGATAATAATTTAAAATGAGTTGATGGAACAAGGATATATGGGTGTTATGCCCCTATATTTTCTTCTTTCATGATTTTCTACTATGTATTTCTCATTTATAAAGCACACACATAAGGGAAAACAATTAATATTCATCATTACAAAATGAATCCATGCAAAAGATAAAATATCATATATTATCTATCCTTTTCATTATTAGTGTCCTTGGTTGAGTAGTGAGAAAGAAATGAAAGTGTAATAGGAACATAGGATGAAAAATTGACACCTGTATAGATGGTAGTAGGTGTAAAATAAAAAAAAAAAGCAATGTTAACTTCTATATTTGTATTAGCTTGATTATAATGCTTGAATGCTTGATACTACTTGATAATGAAAATGCTAAGACTTAATCATGAAAGTTCTTGATAAATTTTGATAGCAAGAGTGCTAGTGGATTTGAAAGAGATGAAAGTTTCTTATTTATATGCTTCACTTGTTATTTGATCATTGGTTGGAGATTAATTTTCAAGATCAATGGATAGAAAAATTCAAGATAGAGTAGGACCCAAATTTGAATTTGATGAAGGAGGAAAAGTTAAAAGAATTAAATAAAGAAAATTATTTAATTCAAAATGATACTTGGAGAAATAAATAAATATTAATTTATTTATTTTAGAAGAAAATATTTAATTTATTTAAAAGAGTAATTATAGAGGGCCAAAAATAAGTTGAATTTAATTCTAATTAATGTTGGAGGGAAAATGATAAGTGGTGAATTAATTAAATGATTAAATTTTATTTAATTAATGTAGATATGATAAAAATGTTGAGATAATTAAATAATTAAAATTTATTTAATTGTTATGGATGAAAAGAGAAAAATGTTAACTTAATTAAATAATAATAAAATATTTAATTAATATAGATAGAAGAAATGATAAGGATAGTGATGAAATGATAAGATGAAAATGCATTAGTCATTTTTAGGTGTCTACAACAATTAAAGATGATAGTGAATCAGAGTAAATTGTGATTGGTACTCTATTTTGTAGACCCTCAACCACCATTTAGTTAAAATTTATGTTTGTTTTTTCTTGCAACCTTCAACTTGTCAAGAATTTATCAATGTACTTGGGAGATTAAAAATTTTAAAAAGGCATGGTTTCATGAGAGAGTTAGTAAGTTAAGGAATTAAAATAGAGTTGGTCAATCGAAAGAAGCAAAAGATTAATGGAAAAATTGTTAAAATTCCAAAAACTAAGCAAATTAGAATTTGGACTTTGATCACGTGCTTTTTGTCTAAATTCTAACCTATGCTCATATGCTCTATTTTTCTAACTCCTTAACTTGCTTATTTTTGAACATTAAAGAAAAAACCTCAAAAATTCCAACTTTCTAACTCCTATACTAGAATGCTCAAAAATTCTAACTTTCTAACCTCAATTTATTTCGAGCATAAATAAGAAAATGGTCCTATAACTACCCTTGTGAATTTTAAACCAGCAAATGCCAATGCCATGGCAGACATATATGCAACATGTACGCATGGAAAAGGGTATATACAATGCTTATAGACTTCATTCACACATCTTCCATTTCAGCACTGGAGTTTCTCTTTGTTTTCAATTTTCCTTTGGTTTCTTGGTGTATTTCTTGGTCATCATTTTGCTTGCGGGTTACTCAAATCTGTTGTCACTTTCCATTGAGCATTTCATTGAGAGTTTCAGATGAAATTTTTTCAAGGATATGCAAGAAATGGATTTGTTGAATAGGTTGAGAAAGTTCCAAGCAAATGTATTGGTAGGAGTAATGCCAAATTCCCTGACTTGTGCTAGTCTCCTCACTACCTGTGCAACGTAGGGAATGAATGATTTTGTTAAATGTTGAAGTTGCAAGTGCTCTAGTAGACATATGTATGGTTTTGGGGGTACATAGAGGAGCTATATGAACTGTTTGACAGAATACCTCCAAAGATATTTTATGTACATAGAGAAGGCATGTAAACTGTTTGACATAATGTTGTGAAAAGATGTCACCTCATGGAATGTAATGACTACAGGAGATGCGCGACAAAAAAATGTTTGAAGAATCTGTTTGAAACAAAATTACATAACCTTCACCACAAAACCCTATGGTGACCTCTCCAGACATAAGATTGTTTGATAAAATTCAGGATTGTTGAGGGCGCGACAAAGGTCTGTAGAAGAACCACTGTGCATAATGCAGGCATACAAAATGTGTTCACACAGACAAGACATTTACATTGTTTGATAGAATACCTCCAAAGGAATGTCACATCATTTAATGCAGCTATAATAGTAGCATATACACCAAATGGATTTGTTGAATAGGCTGCAGAAATCTTCAAGTTATTTGCACACATGAAGACTAGATTCCAAAACCTTTGTTCGGCATCCTCATTGCTTGCATCAAGATGAGAAATTTGGCTCTAGGAAAATTCATCGCCAGCAATTCATCCACGGAAAATCACCGTAAGCAATTCACCTTGGGAAAATTTACCATCATGACAGCGGTGAATTTTACTTGGTCGTGAATTTGTCATGATGGCGGTGAATTTATTAATGCAACGTGAATTGCTGGCAGTGAATTTTACTTGGCCGTGATGGTGGTGAATTTTCCATTGATGAATTATTGGCGGTGAATTTTCCGTATGGAGAGAAATTTATAATAGGGTATTGACATCATAAAAAATATTTACAAAATGAATTCAATGAAAAGCATTTGAAACTAATTTATAATAGGGTATTGACATCATAAAAAATATTTACAAAATGAATTCAATGAAAAGCATTTGAAACTAAGGTAAATGTTCTATGCTCGGTGAACATGTATGCATAATCTGGAAGTGCAGACAATGCACACGAATTGTTGACATAGTGCCTCAAACATGATGTAATTTCATGGAATGATATGGTTGCAGGATACACAAGAAATGGAATTTTTGAGAAGACTTTAGAAAATTTCAAGAAAATGCATTGGTAGGCATGAAGCCAAAATCCATGACCTTTGCTAAGTGTCCTTTTTCTTGCTCCAAATGGGAGATGTAGAATAGGGTATGGACATCATCAAAACATAATGATAGAATAATTTATATCATATGTCATTGTTTTAAATTCTCATGTGGAACCATATATATATGGAATGGGTCTATTTGTTGTATGTAATGATCATGACTATTTCAAAGTGCAAAAGCTATCTAATGTTATCATCATCTAATGAAATATATGCTAACTACAAAATGATATTGTATGCATAAAGTTGAAACCAGAATGAAGCTATTCGACGAGCCTAGATTTTTGTAATAGTGTTAAACAAGCCTCTTCACCACTTTTTCGGCATTTCAACAAGTGATTTTTTGTCAAGTAAATTATAGATATTCATGGGTTTTGAAAATCCTCCTTTAAATATGAAATATAAATATCAAGGTTATGAATTCATCTCAGTATTAGAGAGTACAACATGCTTTTAACTATTTTAGATATTTATTTGGGACATATTAGAATTCAATTTTTTTGGAAAGCTATGGAAGAAGGAAAGAGATCTCAGTTGGTACAAAAGGTGTTCAAAAGTGGATTAGCTTACACTATAGGTTATCTAGTGGTAGTTCAATGTCTTGATCTTGTCTTGGAGTGGACAAAAGAATAAAACTCAAAAACCAAAGAAATTCATACAATGGATAATAAGTTGGTGGTGAAGCTTGACACCATTTCTCTTAGAATTATTTTCAAGTTGCCTCTCGGAGACCATTCACGAATATAAGTAAAAAATATTTCGGAAATTATTTCTCTAAGAATAAGAATCAATGCCTCAATATCATAGCTATAAATTGGTTGATAGCCCCCAAAGGAGGAAAATATTTGCTGCCAAGGGTGATGTATAGGTCTCTTTTTATTGATGATGTTTCCAACATGGTTATCCTCCTTAACAGGCTGATGGGTAATAAAACTTGGACAATTTTGAAACATGGATGTATTTGTTTATCACCATTGTTTGTGTAGATAATCAGTTTATTGACTGGGGAGGTATTATTAGCAATAACTTGCATAGTCAACTAACTCAATTTGAGTCAAACTAGTGCTTTTATATGTCATCCTATCTCTTTTACGCTATCACACGTATGAAAACTTGTCTAGGGCTAAATAGCGATAGAATATATGGCAAAATGACTCAAATTTATAATTTCTATACATAGTTACAACTGGAACAAAGTTACAAAAACTTTCAGAAGGTGAATTATTTCTTTACTATGTTGTTAGTGAGAGAGCTATAGGGAAATACTAGACTTAGAATATCTACAAAGGCAATGACTCTTATCAGACAATATGAGATTTATTTCATTCAATTTTCAAGGTTTGCATATATTCGAGTTGGAGGCTTCAATGGGTATCTATATATGTTTCCAAGATATATTGATGACAATATTATTTTGATTGATTTGTGTAGGCATATTAGTGTTGTTAATAAGAGGTGCATAGATAAGAGGAAAAATGGCATTCTTTTCCCTATTAGCCTTAGTCATTATAGTTGCAAATCTATTTTTGATGCTCTAAATATTGAGCGATCAATTGAGTTTATATTGTTACACCATGAGGTTTCCCTTCGATGACAAAGGGTATGTTAGAGACAATCTAAAAATTGGTGTAGGTTATTGTTTTTGATAAGATAAGTAGCATTTACAGGGTGCTGTACCCTTTACACAGAAGCCCAAAGGGCCAAAAAAAGAAGCTAGTTCAAACCAGAAATGAACTAGGAAAAGAGGACAAACCACACAGAAACAATTGACAGATAGCTGTCAAAACACAGACAAAGACTAGACAACCCCAAAATTAGAGGTGACTAATCCGAATCCCTTAACCCTAGGCCACGAAGTTGTGACAGATCGAGGGAGTCCCTTCATCTTTCTCATCACAACAGACTAGGAAGACTTGGAATCCAAGTCCACCGAGCGAGGTGAGAGAAGCAGATCAACTGAAGCCACCAAGGGCAAAGAGCCACCACACTGCGGGGGGAGACGACAACAATGCAGGCGAGGAAACATGATCAAAAGAAGGACCATCAGAGGCAACCAACGAAGTTCGGGCAGGCTCAAACAAAACAACGTCAGCAGATCGAGCCAGCAATGGCTCCACGGGAAGGTTAGCCAGAAGAGGAGCAGACAAAGGTTCCTGAGAAGAAGCAATAGGGTCATCCTCCGTAGAAGAAGCTTCCAAAGGAGGAGAACCCACTGTGAGGTGATCCAAGAGAGCATCCTTCACAAAGTAGCATCACCTTTGTGGTAGGCATGAAGGAAATTAGAGACCAAATGAACCACAAAGAAGCATCTCCAACACCAAAAGGGGAGACCCTCATAGTCCAAGAGCTGCTTCCAAGGTCTATCCTCCACCAATAAGATTACATCACCATGGAGAGGTTTGGAGATGTCCAAATCAACTAATAAACGAGCTACCGTAGTATGCCCCATCTGCCGAGTCATAGAGTCCACCATCAAAAAGCGACCAATGGTGTTGCCAATAGCCTCATAACAAGAATCCTCCCAAAACTAAAGAGGGAGATTCGACAGCCGGACCCAAACATGTCTGGTATTATGGAGGTTATTGTTATTTCCTAGAAATTGAAGACATTTGGGAAGATTGTGGGGATGATTTTGAAGTGTATAGGTTAGGTTGGGATGTTTCTAAGATTGAAGATGATAGATCAAATTTGATTGGTCTTATTTATTTTAAAAATATTCAGATATAGTCTTTGCCACCTATTAATTAAGGGAAAATCCAAAGATGAAAGAATTAGGTGAGAGGACAACTCATATCATTAGGAGAAAAAAAGAATGGGTAAAGAAGAGGGTATTTGAAACCATGACTACAAAACTAAAGGATAAAGATAATCATTCAAGGAAGAGGAATGCCACTTAGGAGGGTTTTTCTTATTCTACCATTTCTCATGTCTCAATTTCAGTCTCAATTTCACAACAAAATGTTTAGGGAGGTGGTAATGATGAAGACCCAAACAAAATGAAAAACCTTACAAACACATGTGAAATTGATCCAAAGATAAGGAAGAAGAGATCAAATCTAAAAGAAAAGTCATTTAATCCAATTCAAGGAGTTTTGGAAAGAGAATACATAGATCCTCAAATAACTGTTCTAATGATAAGGAATTAATTCCCTCCATTTCTCCCTCTATTCTTATTTTTGTCACAACCTCGTGATGAGCCCCATTCTCTCTTGAAATGTAAATTGGTGATGCACTTCCAAATGAGTTTCCTATGCTAGTTGTTACTAATCCTCTTGTCACATTTGAATCATCATCTATGGATATCCCAAGTTCTTCATAGGTGCATGCTTCTTCATGGCTGCAACAAAGTTTTTTAAAGAAAGGGAGAGTTATCCAGTTAGGGGCTCCTAAATTTGACACATTTTCTAATTTGATTCAAAATTTTGTGAAGCTTAAGAAAACCAAGGTTACATCAAGGTTGATAGTTGGTCCTTCATCCAAGAATATGTGTGTTGAAGTAGCTCAACCAACCGCAGAGGAAAATATGGATGAAGCTAATGAGAGTTATTTTGACATCATTAATGTAGATCTCAGACCCTCGACACATGAAGGTGATATTCATAATTTTTAGGTGTATGTAACAAAGTTAATTCAGAGAATAGAGAAAGAGAAACATACAAAGGATCAACTAAAATAATAGGTGCAAGTGTTGACATCTTATCTCAAATCTATTATGGATACATCTTCTTTACCTATAGATGTAACCCCTACCTTTGTAGTTCCTATTTTAGAAGGTGTTATTGAGAAATTTATAGAAAATGTACATCAATGTCAGTCATATGGAAAGGTAACTGAGAAGTGGGTGGAATAGATGAGAGTAGATGCTCTAGATTTCATAAGCAAAGCTAGAAAAGTGTATGAAAAAAAAAACATTAAGAAATAATAAATTGCAAAGGAATTGCAGAATATGAGAGAAGAAGAGACAATTTGGAAGGGAATTTTGAAATAACTTCAGGAGATGATTGGGATGGATGTTAATGTTTTGATTACTAAGAATATTTTCCTAGTATAGGAGAAAATCAATTTGATATGGGGTTTTAAAGTGTGGAATGGAAAATCATTAATATCAACCAAAATTTGAAAGATGTATTGCAACTTGATAAGCTTGGTTGTCATTGATGTCAAAAGTATGTTTGAGATTGTTGCAATGTGGTTGTCGTTGATGTAAGAAAGTTACTGATGTCAAAAGAGTGTTGTATTCTAGTTGTTTAGTTGCCAGAGTCTTTGAGAAATGCTCCACATTTCTCTGCTAGTGATGCTTTGTTCCTACGGTTTGGAAGATAGATTTTTGGTATGTCAAAGAATGTGTGATCCAAGTTTCAATTCATTTGGGTTCCAGAAGGATGTGTTTGTGAGTGACAATTTGAAGACAGTGTTGATTCTGTGAAGGCGCTTTTAGAGGTGTAAAAGTTGGATCTGCATTCCTTCATGTTTAAATCTATGGTTGTGTGGTTCAAAAGTTAATTTTATAGTGTGGTGAAGGTGCTATATCCAAAGTTTCATATCATTAATCATTTCACAGAGAAATTTGAAGCTAATAGAGTTTAGGATTGTGTTGTTTGGTGACTAATTTCAATGTCTATTGGCTTGTGCCAACTTATTGCTGCATGAAGTTGTGAAATGGCTGTATGAGAGTGTTCTTGAGAATCATGTGATGTTTTTTGTTGCTCCACAAGGTGTTCTCTAGTTTCTCCAGAATAGGTTGTGGTTCAAAATGAAATATTGTTGGGTTATGTAATGCCCTGCCACGCAACCCTAGAGGAAGTTGCAATTCACTACTTAAACGTACCAATTTTTTTTTGTTTAAGTACAAATAACATGTAAGGTGAATACATATTGCCAACAACCTCTAAGGCCACGAGACAAAGATTACTTAAAACCCCAACATCAAATAACATTAACATAAACTGAAACATTAATCACTTACAGAAAATGAGACAACATACATTCCATGCAAGATAAAATTACAACAAGGATAAAATTCCCTCAAGATTCCAATTTAACATTAAAACAATAAGGTTACATCACTCATTCCCCGAATGAGGCAAATCCAACCAAATGATTACATATTACAAAATTCCACCTCGATAACAACTGAGGGTAATCAAATCCAATAAGAACTGAGAGAACAAGGCATGAGAAGAACTGATTCCCACGAGCTCTCCAACTGGAAATCACGAACACACGAGCATGAAGAGGAACCAACGGAAAAAGATGCACGCCACCCGACCACGTGGAACCCAAAGGCCCCACTCCCTCCGTGCTAGGAGATAGTAACAAGGACTTCCTACCCAAGACCATCTACCACTAGACACAAACAAGCACACTGAACTGAAAAAAGATCAAAACCCACATTACTTAACACAATGGTTACAATGCTTCCAGAGTACAAAATCGAGTACCATCACTGTACAAAATAAACCAACGGTACAATACCATACCGACTGCTGTCATAGGAGGAGTGTCATCGCAAAGGTTGCATGGGATCTCCTGGCTAGTCTTCCTAGGTCCCAACCCCCCTCTAGGGATATCCTGGAAACCTCAACCGACTCCCGGCCCCACATGCATACCAGAGCGGAATCGATTATCTCTCGTAAAGACGAGATAACGATCTTGCCATTCCAGGCCTTCCCAACTCATCTCAAGTCTCGTACAAGCCCTTGAGCCAATGAGCGAGGCTAAATTATCTTATTAATGTTCAAAGCTACTCTCTCCCTAGTAAGTTAATTTAATTTTCACTTAATTAACCGACTCTCACACGAGTTATCCTGGTACCACTTTGGGTCCGGCGCTCGTTGAAAGCCACTCCCCTATCGACAACACAAAACTCAACCACATGCCAAGGGTAGACAATGCACTAACACTTATCTCGAACAATCAAACACCTCAACAGGTAACACATCACTACGGATGTCCAAAAATGAAACCAAAACATGCACTACCCAAGGCTAACACAAGGTTGACTAACATAATAACAACCCACATAACAACTGATAACTCGACTCAACCATGGATCACAAGATCACACAACCCGTTCAAAGAACCAGGTAACCACTTGAGCTTAACTCACACATAATCCAAGATAGCCAAAGCAAAACATAAGAGACATAGCATCATCTCAAGAAAACACTGCTGGAAGACTTACATGATCAACAAGAGATGACTTACAGCCAACAATCATATAAACTCACGTAAACCACCCATACCAAGAAGATTCACAAAACATTCACCCACATTCTAAATCATCGAAGGCGAACAACTAAACACTGGAAGCATTTCAGACAAAAAGAAAAGCTAATGTTCAGATTTCTTACATCCATTCAACACAGATTCCATGACTTGCATTTATCCAATCGATTGATCCCATTACTTTTCGTGACATTGAAATGTTTAAAGAATAGATCATTTACTCTAAATTTCATAACCAAATTCATAATCAAAAACACTTTAATAATGCCGCTATCTAGTTAGAATTTAAATCAACCGTTTTCTCGAAGAGTCACTAACATACTCAAACTCAAGATATTGGAATTAATAATATTTAAATTAAATCACTTAATCCATTTTGCAACATAATATATTCAGTCAATTAAAATCAATACTTCAAATAAAACGCTATATTTTCTAGACTCCACTCTTGCCTCTAAAAGCACAACGATAATCATCTTAATGCATTTGAATTATGATACTCATTAACGCGTCTAATTAAAATAAACTACCACTGCGAAATCCACACAATTAAATATAAAAGCATGCTGACATGATTATTTACAAACAAATATTCCAGGTATGAAAATACCTTCATAAACAAAGATGTTCAATCTAGCCAACTATTCTTTTAGCAATTATAAAAAGAAAAATTCCATTAATTAAAAATATACCAAATATCTTACATATTTCAAATTAGTCATTTCTAAACCTTATGATTTAACCAATAGAATAAAACATATTTTAACTTATACCAAAATCCATTTAATCTAATATATATTAAATATATTATATTTTATATATTATATAATATTAAATATTATAAATATTATATAAAATATAATATAAAATTAATATTCATTAAAAATTTAAATTTTAATAAATAAAATAAAAATAATTTTTGAATTTTTTTTAAAACCGGCATTGGAAAAGGGGCCGGCCCTAGGGCACGCAGCCCTGCCTCCCGCCGGGCGGCGGAGACTGTGCGCAAAGCACATAGCCCGCCTCCCTGCGGCGGCGGTGGCTGTGTGTTTTACACACAGCCCCTGCCTCCCCCGCGGGCAGCGATGGCTGTGTGTTCACACACAGCCCGCCTCCCTGAGGGCGGCGGTGGCTGTGTGTTTACACACAGCCGACGCCTCCCTATTGGGCAGCGACGGCCGCGACGGCGGCGGCGGCGGGGGTTGACCTCCCCAACCACCAAAAAAAAACATTTTTTTATAATAATTTAATACTGTGTTTTCCAGAACCCGAAAATCAATAAAATTCTAAAAGATTTTTTTTACTAGAAATTTAAAATTTCTTAAAAATAACAAATATATGAATATATATTTGTGGGTATTTTCATATACCAAAATATATGGTTGTATTCACAATACCCATACCCCAAAATTTGATTTCATACTCAAATTGAAACAATAATCCAAACCCAATTCAAAATAAAACTTATTTCAAAACAAGAAAATGGGTTTTCAAAATCTAGCTTAACATTGAGTTTTTTTTTCTTTTCTTGGAGTTTCTTTTGGTTTCAAAATCCATTACAATTGTGCAAATTGAAAGCTTTTCCCTAATTTTTATTGAATCTAAAACTATGTTTTCAATCATTCAAATGAGCAAGAAGAGGAAGGGAGAAAAGATAGAACCTTATGTTTTCTCCAAACTTGGCAAGCTTCCTCCATGGAGATTTTTCCAAGCACTCCTTCAAGCCTCTCCACCCAAAACTCCAACCAAGAATCCATGGAGGTTGAAAAGAAAACCCTAAAATAAAATATATCCTTTTTCTCCAAAATCCCCAAATTCACATTCAAATTCTAATTCTAATTCAAATTCAAATTCTCATTAAATTCCAATCCAAAAATGCAAATTCACTTCCAAATTCAAACTCAATATCAAATTCCAATTTCAATTTCAAACACAAATATCTTTCCAAAATAGTCAACTAATTCTGAAAATATCTTTTCTACCCCAAAGTCTTGCATAAGAAAAATATTTGAATTTTTAATAACTTTAAACCATTTTCCATTTCCAAGTTGAATTCAAAATATTTTAGCACTTTACATTCAACAAAAGAATTAAATCTTTTACACTTTTTAATTCATAGGGATAATTTAATTAATTCACACAATTAATTCAAATTATCAATAAAATAAGTCTAATTCGAAATTAGATTATTTTATTAATTCAATTAAATTAATTAACTAATCACTAATTTTTCAACATCTCCAAAAGACAAAACATTCATTATTTATAATTTCCAAAAGCTATTTAATCACTTTTAGCTTGCAACTAAACACATTTAGTCATTAATTAGACTACGCAAGTCATTAAATAAACTTTAACTTGAAATTAAATAAACACTCAAAGGGAACTGACCAAGATAAAACAACTGACCTCAATGACAACCCAACAACATGCTATGACTAGGGTGATGACCTGGTTCGGAAACCCTAGCTACTATCTCCCAATTTATTTCCGTTGGTCAATGGACACGCTCAGACCTGGAAACCAGGTGGAGTCGATGTCATGTACCTGCCAACCTACAACAAAGAGCATGTCGAACGTGCACATATACATAATATGATCAGACACACCGTGAAGAGGAAATCTCAGAATCATAGGGCACTCGCAAGCGAGTGATACAACCCCGTCCCCTTCACCAATACAATATCACTAACTGACAAAGCTAACATTATTAACATAATCAAAGCATAAAGCATCATTAATTCACATGTTAACATGATCGAAGCATAACATAGGAAAAACATTGCCTGATTAACAGAGCACAAAAAGGAGGGGTGTTACAGGTTATGCTTTTTCCTGGCCGACTAAGGTATGTTGAAGGTATACACTACAAGTTCAAGGCTATGTGGAGTTCATAGAGTGTTTGAAGGTGTTGTATGGGTCATGTCGACTCATCTAGAAGAAGCACAAGTAATGTTCTATTATTTATGTGTACCAAAAATGTTGTGAATTCTGACATACTTCATGTTTCATGTTTTCTTTTTAAGGATGACTTATTTTGTATTTGCAAAGCATACAAATGTTCATTGAAGACCAAAGAAATGAAGAGTTCTTAGGACTAGGTTAAGCATGTGTTGGAATCCGCAAGGTGTGTTCCTCTTCCTAGTGTTGTGTGTAGTCCTTTTAGGTCTTTCCCTCTACATGTTTCATATTGTTGTTTGATCTTTGGTCGATTTGTAATTGTAATATTCTTTGTTATAGGCTGACATATGTAATTTAATTAATGTAATATCATGTATATATTGTAAACCTAGTTGATGCATGTCTAGTGTGTTGTCAAGGATGTGTAATGCATTATGATATTTGTGTAAGTGACTGAAAGTGAAAGAGCAGAAGTTGTAGATCATGTATCCAAATTCAATTTGATCATATCTCTGTGATAGAAGGGAAGTGAAGAGTGCGCCTAATTATTTGCTGGATGTAGTGATCCAAAGGAAAAACTTCTTGAAGGCTGAAAGTAGTGAGCCGATAAGCTATAAAGAATACATTTGAAGAATTTGTAGAAGAGTTGTCAAAGTAGAATTACAATCATGAAAAGAGAAAGGGAAAAGTAGAATTGTAATCATCAAACTTGGATTAAGCGTAATTGTCAGATTCAGAGAATGGAAGGATTGTCATGCTGTAATATTTTTTGAGTTTTTTCTCATTTCAGGGAGTAGTTGCTTCCTTGGGTTGTATCCCTAAAAAAAATTTTGTAGGGAGTTTTAGTTTCCTTGGGAGTGACCCTAAAACCTCTTTTTAGGGAGTTGTAGCTTCCTTGGGTTGTAGCCTTAAAACAAAGTTGTAAGTGTTATTCATTTGTGAGGCTAGATTAGGGTAGTAGCTCCTAACAACATTTCTGACCGTGGTTTTTCCCCTCTGGGGTTTTCCATGTACATCTGGTGTTGTGCATTGTTTCTATCTTTCATGTTCTTGCTTATGCAGTAAATTTTGAAGTTCCTTTTGTTTTGAAATTTTTGAGATCTGATAGAATATTGATCACCCCCCTCTTAGTATTTTTGTGTATGTTCAAAAATTGGTATAAGAGCTTGGTTCCTTAGAATAAGTCTAACAACTTGAGGAAGATCCGGGATGGCACGTGAAGGGTCTCACAAGGTGCCTAGGTTTGATGGAATAAAATTTTCTTTCTGGAAATTCAAGATGGAATCCTATCTATCCTCTTTAAGATTTGGTGTTTGGAAATCTGTCAAAGATGGTAATGTTGTTCCTTCTACTCCTACCAATCTAGAAAAAAATAGGGCTTATGAGAATAATGGAAAAAATAAGAATGATATCTTGAGTGGGATAACATATTATGATATTGTAAAAGTAAAGCACAATAAAACAACAAAAGAGGTCTGGGAAAATCTCAGTGGCATCTATAAAGAGGACATCAAAGTAAAGTAAGCCAAGTTGCAGATCTATAGAGTCAAGTTTGAGAACCTAAAATTTTTAGAGGATAAAGATATTGCTGGATATCTACTTCGGGTAGATGAAGTGGTCAATTCAATCAGAAGACTTGGTGAAGATCTTGAAGAATATATGGTTGTCAAAAAGGTATTGATATCTCTTCCTAAAGCTTAACCACCACAATTCACTCAACCACTCATAGACATGCATGGATGATAGAGTACACCTTTAGCTCACTGCATCCAGAAACTCAACATTTAAGATTCACACTGATTTTCCACATTCACATCACAAACACTC
Source organism: Sequoia sempervirens (assembly GCA_007258455.2). Classification (NCBI taxonomy): domain Eukaryota; kingdom Viridiplantae; phylum Streptophyta; class Pinopsida; order Cupressales; family Cupressaceae; genus Sequoia; species Sequoia sempervirens. Next base: position 227,923,918 of record VDFB02105785.1, read on the forward strand.
ACTGATTCACATCAATCTCGCATTTATCTACTCAATTTCTTTGCATTTATATCACTTTGTACTGTCCTTTCTCACCACTAACTCATCTTGTATTATACTATCTTCAATTTTGAAACATATTCAAAGTTGGCCATATAACATTAAATTCAAATTAGGTTGGTGCCAAAACATCCTAGGGTGGAATTAGAATGAGGGTGACCCAAACACATGCTTATTGAGGACCCAAATAGATCCAATATGCTACATCAATTTTGAAGATAGTGTTTAACACAAGGTCGGCCAAACCAGTGTAAAACACATAGAAAAATTAAGTACAAACCTTCCAGATATCAAAATTATCTTCAATACAATCATAAAAACTCAACTCTAGAACCGCAAGTCATAAGACTTCATCAACGAGAAATCCATACCAACAACTTTTCTCTCGAACCTCAACCAGAACCCAAAAAAACCATAGTTCACAACTAGTGAACATAACTCACACTACACAATGAATCGGGAGCCAAAAATATGGATATAGCAGTATCCAACAACCATGAACAACATATTTGAACCACACAAACATAGGAGCAAATACCGGAGAAAAACTCAGAGCAACCATTGAACACCTACAACCTTTCTTCAATACAATTTTCTCAATATCCTCAACATATACAACCAATAACTTGCAACCATGACATTAATGAAAAAAACCAGTTGATAACCAATTGACCAGTTGACATCAATGACAACACATTCATTCTTTTCCATTCTTACAACAATAGCAACTTCCAATGACCATGAACAATACCTCAGATCCTTACTAGCATAGCAACACATTCCAGAGTAAAACCCGGAGTAAACAATGAACACCTGCAACCTTTCTTCATTACAATTTTCTCAATATCCTCAACATGTACAGTCAATAGCCATTATTCATGACATCAATGACAACAACAACCAATTGAAAACCAGTTAACCAGTTGACATAAATGACAACACCTTCATACTACCTTCATACTTCCAACATCCCCCCCTTTGTCATTGATGACAACACATGATGTGAAAAAACATCAAAGAAAACACAAATTTGAACACACTTTCCATGATTTTTATTTCTCCCCCTTAGTAGATAAACTTTTCACATGATACTTTCTTTCTTTTCACATCTTCCTCATCTCCCCCTTTTACATCAATGGAAAAGACAAAAGATGTTTGACATTGATTTCCCCTTTGACATTAAGAGAAAAGTACTCTTTCAATGAAAACACATGACACTACCTACTCCCCCTGAGAGGTAGCCACCAAAAATTAGTCTAGAAGAAAGATCAATTGACCCACCATAATGATGCATCTCCATATGCATCTAGTTCAAGAAAGGAGGGGAAATGAACCCTAACTTCTCCCGAAGATACTCAAAAGTATCTTTAGGAAGAGACTTTGTAAATATGTTAGCAACCTGATCCTTTGTAGGTACATACTCAAGTTTTACTTCATTCTCCACAACCTTCTCTCTCAAAAAGTGATACCTAATACATATATGCTTTGTCCTTGAGTGCATCACTAGATTCTTTGAAATGTTAATTTCACTTGTATTATCACAAAAGATAGAAATAGGATCATCATATATTACTTTGGTATCTTTCAATGTCTGTTTCATCCACAACACTTGTGTACAATAAGATTCTATGGAAATATACTCAACTTCAACAATGGATAAGGAAACTAAATCTTGCTTTTTACTCAATAAAGCCACCAATCTACAACCAAGAAAGAATGCACCACCACTAGTATTTTTTTTGTCATCTACACAACCTACCCAATCTACATCTGTATAAGCACTTAGTGTAAAATCAATATCCCTAGATTACCACAAGCCATAATTCAGAGTGTCATTCAAATATATCAATATCCTTTTAACAACAACAACATGTGTTTCCTTAGGGTATTCTTGAAATCTAGCCACAAGACAAACTGCATGGATAATATCCGATCTAATAGTAGTTAAATACAACAATCCTCCAATCATAGATCTGTATTTGCTCTGATCAACCTTAGGTGAATCATTAGCTTTACTCAATTTGCAACTAGTAACAATAGGAATGCATACTAGTTTGGAACCATCCATCCCAAACTTCTTCAACATTTCTTTCAAATATTTTGACTGTGAAATAAAAATTCCTTTTTCTATTTGATTGATTTGCAACCTAAGAAAGAAATTCATCGCACCAAACATAGACATCTCAAACTCCTTTTGCATCTCTTTAGCAAACATCTTTCCCATTGTTTCATTTCCTCCAAAGATAATGTAATCAACATATACAACCACCATCAAGATCTTGTCATTTTTAACTTTAAAGTACAAATTACTATCTGTCGTACTTTTATTGAAACCTTGCTGAACCAAATATCTGTCTAACCTTGCATACCAAGCTCTAGGAGCTTGCTTCAATCCATATAAAGAATTTTTCAATCTATAGACTATATCTGATTCATCTGACAATTGAAATGCTTCTGGTTGTTCTATGTAGACTTCTTCTTCCAATTCACCATTCAAGAATGCAGACTTTACATCCAGATGATAAACCTTGAAATATTTATGAGCAAAAAATGCTAAAAACATTTTGATAGCTTCCATCCTTGTCATCAGAGAAAAAGTCTCCTAAGAATCTATACCTTCTACCTATGAGCAGCCCTTACATAGAAGTCTTACTTTATTTTTGACTACTTCATTCTCATTCAACTTGTTTCTAAATACCCATTTTGATCCAATTATGTTTTTATCTGTCAGTGTAGGGACCAATTCCCAAGTTTGATTCTTCTCAATCTGCATAAGTTCTTTCATAGCTTTCATCCAATTCTCATCTTTACATGCTTCACTTACGGTCTTCAATTCAACCTCGAAAAGTAAACACAGATTTATCTCATTAGTAGCAGTAGCTCTGCTTCTTGTTAATACCCCTTTCCTCTTGTATCCAATGATTTGATCTTCTGAATGATTCTTTTTACATATTTAGGTGTCTTTGGGGACACCACTGGAGCTTCTTCTTCTTCATTCTACTTCTCCTATTCTTCCACAACTTCTTCAACTTCTATACAATTAGGCTCATCAGATACATATCCATCAACTTCAATTGAATTCTTCACTGCTTCATCAACCTTGACATTTGTGCTTTCTACAATATTTCTCAATATTTTATTTAAACATCTATAAGCCTTGCTTGTAGTAGAATATCCAAGGAAGATACCTTCATCACATCTAGCATCAAATTTCCCTAAATTTTCTTCATCCCATTTGATATAACATTTCCTTCCAAATACCTTGAAATACTTAACAGTAGGAATTCCTCCACACCATAGCTCATAGGGGGTCTTAGGGTTGTTAGCTTTCACGTGAAATCGATTGAACACATAAAAAATAGTGTGAATAGCTTCTCTCTAGTAAAATTTCGGTAGACCAACTTCAGTAATCATTGATCTAGCGGCTTTTTGAATCGTTCTTTTTTTTCTTTCAACAACTCCATTCTGCTGAGGAGTTCTAAGAGAAAATAACTGTCTTTTTATTCCATGAAATTCACAAAACATATTAAACTCATGGGAGGTGAATTCACCACCTCTGTCAGACCTCAAGCATTTTATTCTCAAATTTACTTCTTTCTCTACCATAGCTTTGAATGCCTTGAATCTATCTAATGCATCAGATTTCTCTCTATGAAAAGTAACCCATGTATACCTAGAGTAATCATCAATCAAAAGCATAAAGTACCTTTCACCTTGTAGACTTATCACTCTTCTAGGACCATAGAGATCTGTATGAATCAAATCCAGTAGTCCGGTAGTAAATTGTTCCTTTGATATGAATTTGTATCTCACTTGCTTTCCAAACTGACAATTCTTGCAGATAGCATTAACATGCTTTGTAATCCTTGGTAAATCTCTTACAATGTACTGCACTAATTCTCACCATATTATCAAAATTCATGTGACACATTCTCCGGTGCCATAACCAACTGTCATTAATTTAAGACATAAAGAACTACCCATCAACACCCTTAAGTTGATATATATTTCCTTTAGACTTCTTTCCTGTAGTAATCACTGTTTTGGATCCTTTCCTAATTTCACATCTCTCATCATCAAATAAAAGGTTATATCCTTTACTACACATCTATCCAACACTCAAGAGATTATTCCTTAAACTCTTAACATAGTAGACATCATCAATATTATGCTTGCCATCAAAACTTACTAAACCTATTCCACAAATCTCAGCACTAGCATCATCTCCAAACTTAACTAAGCCTCCATCATATTTTTCAAGTTTAAAATACTTACTCTTGTCATCAGTCATGTAATGTGAACAACCACTGTCAACAACCCAGTAGTTCTTTTCTTTTTTAGCATGAAGAGCATAAATTATAGTATCTTCAACTTTCTCTGGAGGAATTTCCTTCACCTGTCTTTCAATATTAGTAGAAGTAGATTCATATCTTATAACAAAGAACAAGCATTCATTGTCATCAAAATTTCCATAATCAGATTCTTCATCAAAAATACCAACATCCTCATTTACATAGTGTTCTCTTTTAATCGCTTTTCCTTTGTTTCCTTTGCTCAATCTATGTTTATTCTTCTTAGCTCTTTCCAGACATCTTGAAGAATAATGACTTACTCCTCCACAACTAAAGCATTAAAGGGTAACTTACCTTCATACTTACCAGATCCTTTCTTCATCCTTCTCACAAAGTTAGCTTCTAATTCATCAAGGTTATCTTCATCCGAATCATTAGCTCTTGTAGACTTGAAAGTAGTTTCTATCTTTAATCCATTTCTCAAGCTAGGCTTTCTCATTTCATAAGATGTTAGAGTTCCTAATAACTGATATTTAGTAAAGTCTTGTAATCTATGAATTTCTCAATAACAAATACCTTTTCATTGTATGCATCAGGGAGAGTTCTAAGAATCTTTTTCACAATCCTAGATTCATCTATTGTAGCACCAAGTCCTCTCATCCCATCTACTAGCTCATCCGCTCTTTGTACATAGGATTTAATGTTCTCATCTTCATACATATGCAAGATCTCAAACTGTGCCTCCAAATTCTGCAACTTTGCTTCTTTGACCTTTTCATCTCCTTCGTGCATCTTTTCTAAAGTATCCTAGACTTCTTTAGCAGTATTCAAATTTTGAACTTTAATCAACTTAGAATGTGAAAGATTATTCTTCAGAATGAACTTTTCCTTATTGTTTGCTTCATGCACCTTGATTTCATCAACTGTACTCAGACCATTAGCAGGAGGAGTGTAAGTAGTATTATAGGCTTTATCAACATCATATCCACAATACTCCAGATATTCTTCCATCTTTATTTTCTAGATAGCATAATTAGTTCCATCGAACTAGGATACTCAAAAGTGATCTTGCTCGCCATCCCGGACCTTCCTTAAGAGGTTAAGCTCCTCTCCAAGGAACTTGGCTTTGATACCAATTGTTGAAAAAGATAATTGAGAGGGGGGTGAATCAGTTGTAACAAATTAAATCTTTAAAAGCTTCCATCAGAAATTAGATCAATCATAAATCCTTTACTCTACTAGTATGATTAATGATTAAGTGCAAAAGTAGAAACTGAAAAACATCACACACACATAATAACACCAGATTTATGTGTAAAACCCAATAGGGGAAAAAACACGGTGAGGATTAACTCACAATATAGAGAATATCAAAACTGATTACAAAGGCTCACTACCAGAAAAGGATCACTGCCAAAACAGGACTTACTCTTTGGATAAGGACTCACTGTCCAAAAAGGGTTAACTACCTGGAGGGCTCACTGCCGTAGAATTACAAAGAATATATAAGAGATTTTTTACAAAGAGAAAACAATCTCAATGCAATAGAGATTTCCACCACAACTTGCTAAAACACTTGTAGACATGCATGAATGATAGAGTACACCTTCACCTCACTACTTTCAAAAACTCAACAATTATATTTCACATTGATCTACCCAAACTCACATCACATACACACAACTTTGCATCTATCTCTCATCTATCTTTCTTGCATTCTATATCTTTCATAAACATATCGACTTGTATTTATACCATCTTCAACTTTGAAACTTATCCAAAGTTGACCATACACCATTTGCATTTACAAATTCAAATTAGGTCGGCGCCAAATTTTTGTGTGGTGGAATTAGAATGAGGGTGACCTAAACAAACACTTCAACATGCTTCCATAAGCTTAAAAAGTATTGTTAAACATAAGGTCATCCAAACCAGTGTAAAACACATAATCAATTAAGCACACACAACCTCAACACGACCCAATCTAACAAAATTAAACTTGACATGATCTCTTCAACTTATCCTGAAAATAATAGGTCATAAGACTCGAACAAGAAGAAATACAAAGCAACAACATTTCTCTTAGACCTCAACTAGATACATAGAAAAACATAGTTCACAACTGGTGAAGATAACTCACATTGTACAACAATCCAGAAACCCAAAACTTGGATATAGTAGCTTCCAACGACCATGAACAATACCTTAGATCCTTACTAGCATAGTAGCACATTCTGGAGCAAAACCCAGAGCAAACAATGAACACCTGCAACCTTTTTTCATTACAATTTTCTCAATATCCTTGACATGTACAGTCAATAGCCATTATTCATGACATTAATGACAACAACAACCAGTTGAAAACCAGTTAACTAGTTGACATCAATGAAAACACCTTGATACTACCTTCATACGTGCAACACTATTGTTGTTTTTGACAATGGCACTTTATTTAAGAACAAAGAGATAAAGCAATTTTTAGAGAAATTTCACATTTAACATCAAATTTCTACACCTTACTATCCTCAATCTAATGGAAAAGCAAAAGCTTCTAATAAAACTCTTGAATTGATTCTTTGAAAAATAGTGAATAAGCACGATAAAGATTGTCATACTCAATTGACTTATGCCTTATGGGCCTATCACATGATTTTTCATATGACTACTAGCACAACCATGCACAACCTTATGTATGGTGCTGAGGCTATTATGGCTTTAGAGTTGGAGATTCCATATTTATGAGTTTCCCTTAAAGGGTTAATTGATGATGACGCATATTATGTCAAACATCTAAATCAACTTGATTTATTCGATGAGTATTGATTGTAGGCCCTCAATCATCTTTAGGCTCATCAAAAGTCTATTTCTAAGTGTTAAATTCAAGGTGTTCTTTCTCACACTTTTAAAGTGGGTGATCTAGTTCTCTATGAGAATTAGAGAAATGTAAATGTGGCACTTAATCAAAAGGGGAAGTTTAGCGCTAATTGGTTAAGTCCTTAAATAATCACCTTTGTGTATGGTTCTAGTGCCTATGGGTTGTCGTTTATGGATAGTACTCCTCTAAAAGAACTAATTAATGTAATGCACCCTCACAGATACTATGCATAAGATCTATGTGGCATGTGCATGCCTCTTGTCCTCCTTTCAAGGACCGTAGTTTGTTATGCTATGAAATTATTGCATTAACGCATTATAGTTTTATTTGTGTTATGATGAAAACATGTGTATGTATTTAATTTCTTTAATTATGAATTATATATACAGGTGTTTTATTTCTATGCTATGTGTAAGTGCATTCTATTTGATTAGTTATTTCATGCATGTGTTATATCATTAGACATCAATTAGATAATAATTTATGTAATTAAGTAGACATCTTATATGTTTTTAGTTAGATCATGATAGCATCTAATATAAGCATACATCCATAAACATAGTTCCATAACATAACCACACATGAAAATAAAGCATACACATGAAACACATAATGCCAGCCCAAAATATCATGTATTTATACATTTGTGTTAATGTCATGTACATGTATCACACCACTATAGAAAAATGTGGTGCCTATATATGTGCATATGAATTTATACCTTAAATTAATGCTATACAATAATAATATACATCTAGCCACTGGGGGCGTGGCTACCAAATCCCTCTCATGTTGGTGATGGTGGAGGTGGCTATTAGATGGACACATGAAAGTGGGATCGATGTGATTGCAATATGGACATGATTTGTGATTAGAGTCCCTGCAACTCTCCTTGCAACTCACCTACCTACTCCCTCAAGGAAGCAACATGCTCTATTAAAGTGTCATCCTTCTATTTCACTATGGCTAGCTCATGCCTTATTTTTTGTACCTAGGGATGTTGGAGATTAGTTGAGGCCATCCTCACAACCTCTAACTATCTCCTAAGGTCATTGACCTAGCTCTGTAGAGTGTCACATGCCTTTTCTAAACTCTCAACTCTAATTATTTCCCAATTTCACTAAGTAAGAAAAAATGAAGCTCCATACCTTTTTGATCTCGTTGCCCGGTCATCAACACTAACTCTGCAATGTTTTGGACTAGCTCCACCTAGCCCTCCTCATAGGTATCCTTAGACACACTACAAGATTGAATAATTAGGCATGATGCCTTGTTGTTAGTGACCTATAGGTATCTAGGACCTGGCCCTAGATCTAGATAGTTGGGACCGCCTCTGCTATGCATCGACCAAAGAAGTTGAGCCACTCCTGTGTAAACATTGCAACCAAAAAGAGATTGGATAATATTTAAATACCGCATCATCAAAATATATATCCATATTAGAATGTATAAGGAAATAAGTGAAATCAAAAAAATTACATCCGTACTTGTATCCCCATCCTACCAATGTGGATTCGGGGGCACAACACTATTGGTGGATGTGATTCTCATCCCTATGGTAGCCTTGGAAGGGGTTACAACCGGTTAGACACCTAGTGGTGCAAAAAACACTGTGGGTGCACATACCCGTGAGGATACTTGTAACCACCACCTTGGCCTCTCCTTTGATTAGGATGCCTCCATCACACCCTCCTCTCCGTTGCTCCTCACCATCTCACCATCAGACCCTTGGACACTAGCATCACCCTCAGGGGCATCTGTTGGGAAAATTCAGGCTAAACCTATTGTTGACCACTAGTTAGCAAAGTCAACTAATACAACGATGTGATCGATCACGAGGGTGTTTGGATTATTTTAATCCTCACCATTGTCACTACTAAGTGTGATGTCAATGATGGTGGAACGAGAATGATACCTTATTTGGCCATGTTGTGGTGTGACTGTATATACATGGATGTAATGAGGGGAATATCCTACACCTGGCCAAATTGCCATGCAACCTAATGCCAGTAATATGATACAATGATGTGACCTAATCACCTGGCTAGGATCCTATCCTAATGTATGCACTACAACTACCTCATGTCCAAGGGCTAGGTATGTATGTACCTATATGGCTAGCATCAAATTTTACTGCTCCTTGAGCGATCAAAAATCTCTCCAAAATAATAAATTGCCAAAGTGCTAATCACATGCCAATAGGTATGAATGCACGTGAGGATCCCCCTACCCTACACCCCAGGGATACCCAATTGGATGTGTGCAGGAAATGTACTTAAATGCCCACACCTATAGGAGTATGCAGGCTATAATTCTATCATACTCAAAATGCACATGCCACCTGAATGTTAGAGATGTGTAATCATGCTCCAACCCCAATTGTACACTATCCACCACTCCTCTATATCTCTAATGTAATCGACAAGGCTCCCATAAATGTGAGAGACTCACCCATTGATGGCCATACATAGCACCATCGCCATGATCATGACACATTGAACTAGTGAAACTATGACGCACCTTGCTCCAACCACCGCATGTAGATGTGGTCGGTGGTGTCCTCTCGGATGACACGATCAATGTAGTGTTGTTGTACCACTTGTGTATCTTGTGTCATGTTCCCCTCCTCATATGGAACCCTCTCTCCTATAATGAGAAGTCAAAGGATACGATATAAATCCACAAGGGTGACTATCATCTCCCCTATTAGGAGATGAAATAAGGAGGTGTATGCATCCCAACTCTCCATAAGCACCATTAGCATCACCATATGGAATCTAATCTTGGGCATGCTGTACACCCACCATAACTTGACCCAATAGAGTAAAGAGTAAACTCATCCATTAAAATTTGTGCACTATGACTCCTAAACAATGATAAAACAACTCTACCACCATGCTTACGAATCTCAAGAAAGTCCTACAAAAACATAAAAACACCATGTCAAGCTTATCCATTCTCTCTTCTACCTAACAAAAACTTTCTCATTCTATGTCTCTAAGACAATAGCACATTGCACAAACGTCTATGCAAAACAATGGTGTTTGAGGCCTAATTAGCCGATGACAATGTGTGAGGAAAACACCAACACAAACACCAAATTCTGATGAATTGACTAGACACACACGCGACTTCCAAACTCTGGCACAACAATTGGATGCTTGCACTGCTTGTGATCTTTCTAGGGTAAACAATACCAAAAAATAACAAATTAGGGGGAAATTTTCCTCATACCTCATCAAGTGGCTCATCCCTCTCCATGGTGGTCCATAGCCACTCAATCCTATGTTGATTATCAAGGTGAAGAAAGCTTGCAATATGAACTTAAATAGGTGAATGAAAATATGAAATATGTAGATTAACCTTTAGCCTTAGTGTGAAGAAAGAATGAGAGAGAGAGAGAGATAGAAGAATCATAACACATGCAACAACAAATTTACGTGGAGAAACCCCGAAGGGAAAAAAACTCCACCACCGAAAGAGAGGCTTGTATATTACTAATATTATAAAATATTACATGCAACAATAGACTTCTCTTATCATCCCTTTAAAATCCTGCAACACCCTATTACCTTGCAAACCTGCAAAACTGAATTGAATAACTCTAGCTCAAGGCCCCTATTTAAAGACATTTGTGAGGATGAAAACCACCATGGTTTCACCAAACAATAGGCTCCAATACCTCCTCAAAAAACTCACGCCTCCCTTCATGAAATGATCATGACACTCTAAGAATATCCTCTTACAGATGGTCTTACAGCTTTCATAAGGCATAACTTATGCATGAGCACCTGGGATCAAAGATAGCATATTCTGTCATAGGAATATGTCATACTGTCATAGCATCTTATGAAAACTATCATACATGTCATAGATGCTCTTACAACATCCTAACAACCTTATTCTAGAAGATTCCAAGTGGGATGCCTAGCTATTTTGTCCTTTTCCTAAATGACAAACGGTAATGGTAACACTACATTTACATTGTCTCTTTCACCACCATTGGTCAAACGGTTTCACCTCTTATGGGTAAATGTTGAAAACACTTTAGGAGAATAATTAATTAAAGGATTTACAAGGTTGATGGCACCTAAATCCTAACATTCTCCCAGTTGATGTATCATACATTGTAAATTACATCCATAGAGATACAATTACATAGAATTAAGTACAGTGATCAAGGCCCATGGCCTTTCTGCACTAAGAGAACTTATCCATGGTGAATGACTTCGTAAGAGAATCTACAACATTATCCAAAGTGTCAACTTTTTCAATCAAGACCTATCCATTCTCAATCATTTCTCACACAAAGTGATATTGAACATCAACATGCTTAGTACGAGCATGATACATAGGATTTTTAGCCAAACATACGACACTCTGACTATCACATCCGATCCTCACTATTCTGCAATCAAAACCAATACCATTACCAAGTCTTTGTAACCAAACTGCCTCCTTAGAGGCATGTGTAGCAGCCATATACTTTGCTTCAGTGGTGGACAAAGCAAATGTAGGTTGTCTTTTACTCATCCAACTTACTGCACCTCCAAACAAAGTAAACACATAGCCACTAGTGGACCTTTGACTATCCAAGTCACCTTCCCAATCTAAATAAAAAAAACTCTATATGTCTAATGACTTATCAACATTGTTAGTACCATGATAAACCAAAAAGTAATCAGAAGTGCCTCACAAATATCTAAATACCCTTTTAACAAAATTCTAATGTTCTTTAGCAGGGTTAGACATAAACTTGCTTAGAACTCCCACTGCTTGGGCTATATCTGGTCTAGTACAAACCATTGCATACATTAAACTACTGACAACACTAGCATAAGGAACTTTAGAAATTTAATCAATATCATCATCCAATTCAGGATACATGTCTAAACTTAACTTAGTACCAACAAGAAATGGAATATTTACTAGTTTACAGTCCTGCATATTAAACCTCTACAAAAGTCAACAAAATCCTCATAAAGAATAGTGAAAATGACCTTTTGTGGGCCCACACCAAGTGTATATAGGCTAATTTTTTCCCATTTTTTATGGTAAAATTTCCCATTCCCACCTTCTTGCTTTCACTCTCTTGGCTAGGGGAAAAATAAGAGGGGGCATGTACTCACTTCTTTATCAATTTTTTTCTCCTTCTGACCCACAAAAATATTCTTAAGCATTCTTCTCATCATAGCAGTCTCTTCTATTTTTGAAATTGATTGATTTTTTAGTTTTACAGAATCAAATCTCACGTCAAATGCTATAGTTTTTCTCTAAGATCGAACACTGGAGCCATTATTAGTATCCACTTGCTCGACCTTTGTGGTCTCTACGTTATCATTTTTTGTAAAATCATTAAAATTTAAAAATGAACATTTATGTCTTCTTATCTACTTTAGTGCAGCTAATTTTTTCCAAAAATCAATTCACTAATGTGGGGGAAAAAGTAGTGTTGTAAAATTGCACCTTGTGGAAATTTTGCACTTACAAATTTAGGCCTGCCTCATTTATGAGAAAAGCCTATAAGTTGGAATTTCACAATTCTAACTTCATAGGAAACAATGATGAAGCATTAGCAGTATGAGTATTTGATTCTTACAATTTTTTGATTGGACATTAGCACAGTGCGTAGATATCTCCATGACGAGCTAGCATCCCCATACTTTTTGAGAATCAAATACAAATATTCTGCATTCTTTTCCCAAGACATGCATCATAATGGAAAGGATGTGTGTGTGATGGCTCCTCCTACCCATGCAACTTAATAAAACTCCATTTTTCATTCTCATTTCCACATGAAGTGCCTCTTGGATGACTTCTTCTCAATCTCTCTCATTCTCTCACTTACATAGTGAAGCTCTACCAAAATACTCTCTCAAGCAATAGTCAAGGATTCTCTTGTATGAAAATCCATTATGTCTATCAACCCAAGAGGAGAGCCACATGCTGTTGGTAATGCTCTCTTGTCAATATATTTCATACGATCTCATCTATGCAATCTTATCTTTATCTATTTGTATTCATGATAAGGGTTCTCCTCCTTGTGGGGTTTGTTTCTATCACATGTCTATTATATTCATGATAGGGGTTCTCCTCCTTTGCAAGGTTTGTTTCTATCACATGTCTTTGCTTTATACATTTTTTTATCTCAATCCTATCTGGCTATCCGTGGAGGTGGAAACATTGAAATGGGGGTTTGATTGAGGCAAACCCCTAAACGACTTGTAGACACTGAAAAAGTCCTGATTGATACTTGGCATCTGATTTTGATTAACTAACACTAGTTCTTCCTAAAACACTTCAAATTCATCATTTAATTAAATAATCAACATTATTTAATTAAAATCAAAAAATTAAGCTATTAATCAAATAATTAAATTTGTTGGATTAATTCACCCTTCTTCTAACTAATTCTCATCATATTTAATTAAATCAAATCATTTAATTAAATCCCCTTTTAAATCCTCTCATTTGATTAAAATCAATCAAATCAAATGTCACAAACTCCTAGTTCACTCCAATTAATTAATCCTAAATCACCTTTCTAATCATCATTATTAATTCCTCCAACTTTTAACTCCTCAAGAGTTAAATCAACCCATGGTGAAATAACCAAGTTGCACATGAAAATAATTTCTATTAATTATTTAATTCCTTTATTTTCCCTCACCAAGGCATATTCCAAGGAATATTCCTCTCAACAACCTTTCATTCAATTTCCCTCCAAAGGTTTTCAACAACCTATCACATTCTCTTACATTTGCAATAAATTCTCTTACATCCTCTCAAATCTCAACCAATTTCATTCAATTCCTCCTACAACCTTTCAAATCCTCAACCAATTTCATTTACTTCTCTTCCATCCTCCTCCACTTACACATTTCCAAAAATGTGCTTCAACTTCCTCCAATAGAATTGTCACTTGGCACATTCTCATTGACTCTAATTTTATCCCACATTCAACAATTTCATCCATTCTTCAACCCTTGGATTTTGTAAATAGAGGCATCCTTTTCACAATATGGATCCACAGCTTTATGTATTATCATTATAGTCATTTGAGTTCATAGAAATCACCATCTCCATGTTATTTTGAGTTCATGTTCATTACTTAACATCATTTCAACACTTGGATCATCTTCAAATCATCAAGCTTAGTGATTGGGATTGGGAAAGGGCTTCTTTCCACATCAAAGGAGCACCAATCCCCCTATGGGATTGAGGTTCAGTTAATTGAGTTATTACATGCTTTGTTCTTGCTTTATTTTATGTTTTCATCTCTGTTCTTCCAAGAATTTCATAGGGAACATTAGATTTAAGCTTTCTAACGTGTTTGAAAATGTTTTGTTGATCTTGTGTTAGTTTGTACAGGTTTGGTGTTCACATTTTGGTGCTAGAGGGAGGGCTAACCATCTTAATTTATTGATTTTTGCTTGATTTTTGCTTTTTTTGTAGACATAGGAATGTGATGCCACCTTTGTGCAATTGAGAGCCTGTAGAGCACCACTTCTGTTCTACAGTGCTACCTTTGTCAATTTGTGCCGCATCTGCATGTCTTTGTCATGCCACATTTGTTGAAGCACTGCATTTGCATATTCTATCTTATGTCTTAACTTTCTGTCCGCAGAGCGTCGCTTCTAATTAAAACTGCGTCGCATTCATGCTCTCTACTTTCTGCAGAGCATCGCTTTTTCTTTTACCATAGTGCCGCTTATGTTTTTCAGTGCCACATTTGACAGTTGCAAAGCGTTTCCTTTGCAGTAAAGTGTTGCCTTTGTAGGAAAGATGGGAAAATCAAGTTGGAGGCTTAAAAGCATTTTTTAATGCTCTTTGTAATAGCCTAGGTCTTCAATTTCTGCATTTTATTTCCTGTTCTAGGACCAACTAGATCAATTTGGGCTTAAAATTAACCTACAACTTAAGCTTTGTCAAAGTTGGTTAAAATTGAACCTTAGATACTTACTAGAATTTGGATTTTGGACTAAAATTGAACAAGCAGACTTCATACTTGTGTTTGCTTTGTCTTGTAATCTTTTTTCAACTTGTGTCATTCAAATGCGTATGCACTTCTCTTGTGCTTGATGGTGATCTTGAGAATCAAAAGAATTTTAGTGACATTGGTTGCCTAAAAAATTACCTACACATTTCAAGTTTGGGTTTTAAAATTGAACAAATCATGCTAGTGTGAGAAAGAGACACTATGTGTGCTCACTCCTTGTGCTTTACATGAACTAGGAGGTTGAACTATAAGTGTACTCCCTCATTTTTGTTACCTTTAGAAAGACTTTCCTAAGACCAATTTGAAGGTGACTCCAACTGGCTTTTCACTCGGGTCGGTATATAAATGGATAAGACTAAACTGTCAAGTCCTCATGGTATGTAGGCCTTAGCTGTACAGTGTCTTTCAGAATGGGATACTACTATAAAAAGTATAAAAACCCCTAGTAGGATTGATTAAAGTATTTAGTGGCTTGCTATACACTCATAAGGTGCCATGTCCCTGATTAACCTGACTAAGAACCAATTTGTATAGAAGCCAAAATCCTTACTATTTGTTGGTGCAAGAATGGTCATTCTGAAGCCGCCCCACATTTGTACTATTCAAGGTAGAAACATAATAAATCCTTTTAATCTCCATATTTTAAGGATTTTGAGATTTGGTGGTCTTGAGAAGTGTGTTCCATGGAGGGGAGCCAGTGTCACCGAATCTGTAATTGTTTGCTTTCTCTCAGTGTTTGGAGAAATCCAAGTAGGGACTCAACAAATATTGTCTTTTCTATCCTAGGGCTTGTGCAATTTGTGAGTTAGTTAAATAATTTTCTTGGATCCAAAACTTTAAAACAAACATTTAGAAAAGTCATCAAATTTCAAACCCTTTGGAAAAATCAAATACCTTTGAAAAGTCACATATTACTGCTTGTCCCTAGGGATTCTATCCTTAGAGGCTTCTAAATATTTGGGCCTATATCTCAATTTTCTCTCTCTAAAGTTAACATAGGAAAACTATGCCTTTGATTCCCTAATTTTCACATAATGGACCTTGTGAAATAAAAAGGAGTTGAGACATAGACATTCAGTTTGAAAAACTAAGCAAGAAAGTGTTGACGTGGTGAAAAGAATTCATTAAGCAAAGATAAAAGACAATTGAACCCCACACGTGTTTGTTCAAATGATTTCCCGCAAGATCAAAATCCCAAAACCAAAGTCTATCAATCGTCACAATTTTCTTAGTCCAAGGGATCTCAAGAAATGTCAGTGAACCTTTGCCAAGTCAGAGATAGGTTGCTCTATAAATTTTACAAACGTGCTTCAAAGGACAACCCAAATTTGTATTCATTCTATTATTGTAAAAATATCACTCTCTTCCAACGTTTTGAGTATCTCACTTTGAAGGGTTGAAAGTTTCAAGAGTATAGCATGTTCTTCAATACCTAGGTCTTGTAAACAAAGGTCTCTCTAGGTTAATCTAGGATCAAAATCAACACCTTCACTTGTCATACCATCAATCAAATCCCATCTCACATACAACTCTTAGACTCTTCCAGAAAAATCATTCATGCTAGACTTTTGGTAAATCCTATAAATCAAAAATAAAAACCACCTTGTTTGGCTAAGTGTTTTTTGATGAATCCTTCTTCATACTCTTAGTTAAATTATCACTTTGTGGACAAGTTTATTCTAAGATAACATCCAACATCTTGGGGTTTATAAGTTCATTATACAAAATAAAATCAAACCAAATCCAAACCAAATCCAAAAATTCCTAAAGTCTAGTATTCCTTCAAGGTTCTTAAGAGTTCAAACATCCACATCATTCATATTTCATTTATCTCATCACCACCATTTGATCCTTAACATCCTAAATTTTTTTTTTGTACCTAAAGTTTAGACCAACCTAAGGAGTTAGAGGATTACCTCCCATAGTCCTGAAAGTTGATCCTTATTTTATGGTCCAAACTAGATCTCAACACAAGAAGAACATGGAACAAAACAAAGAAACATCTACTTCAAGAGATCTAAGCCAAACATAAAAAAAACCCATGGGACCTATCAATCCTCCATTTGAACACCCTCAACTACCACAAGATCTTCAAGAGGGAGGTTTCCAAGTGGAGGATGTTACCAACAAGGTCCAATGAATGACCCAAGATGAAGTCATGGAGCTAGTCCAAAATATTTAGAACCATAAGATTGTCAACACAATGATGAGACTCAATCCTTCACAATACATGTTAGCATTAGGAAAGGAAGGGGCTAAACTCCCTTCTAATTATGATGTGAGCACTCTTGTGGAAAAACCTCTTGGGAATATGCCACTAGTATCATTCACACCATCCTTCCAAAATGTCATCCAACCCATCATACAACCCACATCATCTCATGCTGCAAGTCAACCCATAATAACTAAGGGGAGTTCATTGCTCCATGCTCTTCAAACACATCCCCTTGTAAACAACCAAGACTTGGATGAAAACATCATTTTGGGTCTAACAAATACCATCCCTCAAGATCCAAAGCATCCATACGTTTCACTCATTTTCCATGACACCAACAATTCGTTCACCTTCATCGCATCATCAACTTATTCTCTTGATGCAAAAGTATCTCTCCCCATGGTATCACAAGGACAAGTAGATTCATTTGGAAAAATAAGAACTTTTAATGCATCATCATCACTTTTCCAAGGAAACACACCACCAATCATTCCACTATTTCCCCCTATAACATCGACATCCACACCAATCCTACGTTTAGGGAAACCCCCTTTACCTAACATACCAATCCAAAATCAATCAAGTCAAAACAATCCTCCAATCGTGAATCAAGTCAACATACCAAATCCTCCAAGCATGCCACCGATATCGCAACAACATGTGACATCAATCCAATCAACACCATCAATCACTACACCATCTATAACACCCCAAAATGTGGTCTCCCAAGGACCTAGCATATCAACCACACCATCTACCACACAACCCCTTATCATCACTCACCAAGCACCTCAACAACCACCTCAACAAAATCTCATCACACTATCCCAAAATATTCGGAATCCTCCACTACCATTGCCAAATCCAAACATGGAAAATCAATACAACATCACTCTGCAAGCAGCCCAACAAGCCTATCAAAAAACACTTCAACAATTCCAAACTCAACAAGCCACATAACAAGCGCAAGCACAAGCTTTATTGCAACAACAACAAGCTGCACAAGCTGCACAAGCTACACAAGCCAGACAGGCTACGTAAGCAACACAAGCTACACAAGACGCACAGTCTTCCCAAGCTACACAAGCTGATAAAAAAGTCAAGCTTAGGAAAAAGCTCAATATCAAGCACAACAAGCTCAAGCATAAGCCTTGTTACAAAAATAGGCTTATCAAAAATGTTTGCAACAATACCAAGCACAAAAAAAAGTAGCTCAGCTACAAGGCCAACAATAGGCATTATTGGCACAACAACAGCAAGACCAACAATAAGCGTTGGTAGCACAACAACAATTGCAGGCATACCAACAAGTGTTGTAGGCACAAAAAAACTTGCAACAACCTCCCACAAACAAACAAAACACCCCACCCATCATGCAAGCAACCAAACCACCCCAAAACATATTCATCCCACCACCCAATCCACAAAATGATGTGTCCACACAAATTGAATTGCTCTCACAACAAGTGCTAGACTTACAATCAGGGAAGACAAAAAAATCACAAGGGAATTTGTGTCCCTATCCATTTGATAGAAGCATTGCAATGGTTCCATTCCCACAAGGATTCAAGATACCTAAATTTGACAAATATCGTGAGATTGGTAACCTTGAAAATCACATTAGGGAATTCCATGTACATTGAATGGAAGTTACATATGACGAGTCTTATTTAATGCGACTATTCCCTTGGAGTTTGGATGGTCCAACAATGCAATGGTTCTCCTGCCTTCCTCTTGGAATTAAAAAGTTCGAAGAAATTGTGGACTTATTCATACAAAATTACTCATTTAACATAGGCATAGATGTGAGCTTGGAAGAATTTTCTAGCCTAAAAAAAGCTAAGGGAGAAACATTCACATCCTTCTTGCAATGATGGCGATCCAAGGCCAATAGGAGCAAGTGGGCTATTGTAGAAGAACAACAAATTGAGACTATCATCTCCACTCTTGAAGGGACCTTTTCCTTTCATTTGAAAATGCAATGCATAACAACATATGACCAGTTGATCCCCAAGGCGCTCAACATTGAAAGAGCCCTGATAATTCAAGGGGTCACACCCACATATTAGGTTAATCAACCATCAACAAATTATAATGATAAACCTTGCACGTGGGAAAAGAATAAGAATGTCACTAATGATGGTGTCATTGACACAAAAGTTATTATCAGTGCCCCAAGGTAGAACACACAAACACAAATGTATCAACAACCACAAGTCAATACCCAAAACAACACACAAGCCAACCCATTATCACAACAACCCAACAATCACAATTTGAATACTGAAGGGGTACCAGCCCCAAATAATAGATATCCCCCTAAAAAAAAATACACACCACTTGGGGAATCGATCGAATTTGTCATGCAACAACTGGTGCAAGAAAATCTCATTGAAATCCCCTTTTACGAAAATTATCAATAGGCTCAAGTTAAACCACCATGGTATAACGAGAAACATCTCTACGATTTTCACAAAATAAAAGGACATACGACAATCAATTGCATGAGACTCAAGAATTTGATCCAAGATTTCATTGATGATAAAACTATAACCATTGAACAACTCGCAGGGAATCAAGATCTTAAAATATACATGAATTCGATGCTCGATCACAATAAAGGAAACAACAATGGTAAGGAAAAGTATAATAATGTGAACCATGTTTATGACCATGTTGTTGCATCCTTGGATGAATGGGTCACAGTTGTCAATATCAAAGGATCTAGAACCGATTGTGGAGTCACCACAAGTGGTGGTAGAATTACCATTCCAGGACCATCACAACCACCCAAGGCACCCACCGCCAATCCAAAGTTAGTCCCTAATAGTTATAATGTCCTAGATCAGTTGAAAATAACTCTTTCCCAAATCTCCATAATGGAGTTAGTAAAAATGTCACCTGCACATAGGGAAATCCTAGAAAAAGCACTAGCCATGTCCTCTGTCCCAACAGATCTTGATGCAGACCAGTTCCAAGCTATGGTCGGACATATCACCACACCACATCTCCTAACATTCTCTAAGAAATACTTTCCAACCCAACCATCTCATAACCGTGCACTCCATCTTGAAGTCTTAGTCCATAAGAAAAAAGTGAAACAAGTCTTGGTGGATGGAGGTGCAGGTTTGAATATCTGTACTCTCAAGCTAATAAAGAATTTGGGATTCTCTGAAGATGTCATCAAAAAAGGAAAGGGTATCACTATCCATGTTTATGATGATCAAGAAAGGGTGTCCCAAGGCACCATTCAACTCCCTATTCAAGTAGGTCCAATAATCATGGAGACTACTTACCAAGTCCTTGACCTTGAACTCCCTTACAATATCCTTTTGGGGCACCCATGGATCCATGGGATGCAAGCTATCACATCCAATTTCCATCAATGTGTTAAGTTTCCTTAGAAAAACCAAGAAGTCACAGTCCATGGGAACCCTAAACCATTCTATTATTTCAAAAATCTAGAGGCCAAGTATTATAAGATCCCCCAAGTCCTGAAGAATGACGAGGGACCCACATCTCTATATGTAGACCCATCTACCCTAGCTTCCACTTCTGAGACAAAGACCCCCTCCATCTCGTACATTCCTGATATTAAGGTTATTATCCAAGATGATGGTTGTGGAGACTATCAAATGAAGAAGAGTTCCTTTGTGATAAGAGGGCTACCCCAGTCTCCTAGATCCTATGGTAAGCCACAACCAATTGACATATCATCTCAAACCTTCAAAGTAGAACCCTCCACATTCAAAAGGTGGGGGGACCTAAGTTAGGAAGTGGTAGATGAAAATGATATATCAAGCCTATTGTATCAAGATGAAAGGCCCATACCTGATCTCCCCATGGATGATGACAACAAAGGACTATAGTTAATTCTTAGCATGGGCTACAACAAGAACAAGAAACTTAGCCAAAATGACAATGGCTTGTTAGAACCTATGATTGCTGAGAAGCACCTTAAGAATCTTGGCCTTGGATGTACCCCTATGAAGATAACCATTCTTGGCAAAGACACTCTTGTTAAAAAAGTCAAAGCTCCTCGTTAGTTACTAGTATCCACAGGTCTACCTCTAGATAACTATACCTTTGATATAACTTATGTGTGTGATGAGGATCCCATCACCGATTTACCCATATTATTTGAGGTTTCATCCATTTTTATGATCACTACCATGTCTTTTGAGTTGAGTAACCAAACCATTTAATTTAAGCTTGTCTACCCCCAACTGATAGACTGTGACCAATGAGGACCACCGATCTTGGACACATTAAAAAATGATGAGGCTCTCTTGAAATTCATGGGACTAAGGGATACTCTACCATATGGAGATCATAAAGTAGGGTTTGATATTGAACTAGAAACACATGCATACTATGGGGAAATGATTGAATCTCTTAGTCACAAAAAAGAAAATCTAAGAGTAATATCTAGGTCTTTAAGTGAAAACCACACTATGGCACTTTTTGACCCAAAAATAGTAAAAAAAAAGGACGTATCTAATGGAAAAAACTGTTGATGGGTGTTTTAGCACTTTCTCAACATAGGTAGTGCATCAATGCACTACCTCTCTTGAAAGGAAATCTCCAACAACAAGTTGCTAAAAAATATCAAAAGGTCTCTCAGGTGTCAGGTCATGACTTACTTGGAATGTCTCGATTGTTTTGATGTGATTTTGCTGGTAATCATATGGCATACTTACAAAGTTAAGTTGGAGGAGAATCAGATCTTCCAATGGAGTTATTAAGATGGGGAAGTCGATACACGATTGCTGTAGGTCCAAACAATAGTCTAGGAATCATATTTACACTTTAGATTTGGCTTTACAATGTGCAATGAATCTTAGCTTAGGCTATTTATAAAAAAAAAGGAAAAAAGGGCAAGGAAGAGAGAGAGTTCCTAGACCTAAAACTAGCAATGAACAGTGACAATGGAGGACCCTACTGCAGACAACCTTCCCAAAACAAAATTCCACTTAACTAGATTACTTCACAGTCTAGTGAAATTAGTACAAGCTTCTAAGGACTGCAGATTTTCAACCATTCATTCACCATACACATGAATAAAAATAGGAATTTAGTACAACTTTCAATTTATGTCCAGACTAGCTTTACACAGTTGTTTACCATCAATAAATAGCCAAAAGTATGGACAAAGAAGGCATCAACACAACAAAATTCTTCAAAACCAATGAACAACATTAACTAATCTACTAATAACTTGCAAAACTCATAAACATCAAAGTAAATCTATTCAAATTAATTAACTATGAGAGAAGAACCATGTAACATGCAATTGGAACTCAAGAATCCACCAAAATCCAATGAACTTCTATTAAAATTCCAACAACATGCTTTTACAACAACTCAACTCTCTCTTGAAAATGAGAGGAGACCCCTATTTATAGTGTTCTAAAAGAAAAATGAATGGATGAGATTTAATCTCATTGTGTGGCCAAGATTCACTACAAATTAGGGTTTTACCTACCCCCAAATATATTACAATTTAAAATTACATTTTTGTCCTCTAGCCTATTTTGTCTTCATGTGGCAGCACTGTAGCTCTTTTGTCTTTTTCTAATTTCCCTTTTACTGTGGCTACCTTGTGAGGAACTCATCATCAATGATTGGGTTGCCTTCATTTTTCTCAATGGTGGCATATTCCATGAACTTTACGATCAATGCGTGGAGTTTTCCCTACTCCAATATATCCGACTAAAGCACTTGGAAGTTCAACCTCCTAGATTTGTTGGTAATTTCATCCCTATCTTTGTCACATTTTTGCGTATTCTTTATCACTTGCTTAGATTGAATGAAAAATTGAGCAAAAAAACTCACGAAATCAGGTGTAAGCGTATTAGTGATCCTACTCTCCATCTTCTTATGGAAATGTGGCTTTCTCTTCTCTGGGTCTAGCTCGGCTGTGGGAACATCAAAATCTATCATCAACATCAAATATTCTTCACAGGTTGCCCTGATCTCCTTGACCCAATCAATTTCAAGTTTTTCTTCATGGAGAACTTGTTCCAATACTTCCTTTCTGTGGACTAGGCTCAATTTCCAAGTCTCTACGAGCTAGTGGTCATCTTTTACTAGTTCAAATTCCTTCTCCCAGATTTTATTAGGTATCTTGAGAATAGCCTCAAGCTTGAGATAGGTAATTTTGTATAGCCCTGGGAAGTCAGTGTAGAACTTCCATATTCCTTTGAGCACCTTTTAAACCTCTAGCAACTTATTTTCTGTCTTGACAACATGACCTATGCCCCTATTTCCATTGTAGAGGACTTGCCAGAACCAATCCTCTGTGGCCTTTGTCCAACTCTTTCTCTTTTCCAGTTGGTCAATATGTTCCTTGGACAACAATTGTGATGACACTGATGACGTGGTAGGGAGCTCTTCGACCGATGACCATTGCTGAATATAAGCCATTGGAGCAACCACCTGTGATTTTAGTTCCTCCTTAGAGTTCTTATCTTTGTTCATTTGATGCACGATAGTGGCAATGAACCCCTGGAGATGGTCAATCTTTTGCTCTCTTGATGCCATTCCCAAATCAAGGTTAGAAATAAAATAACTTACCCCTTCTTCTGTGATCATTGGAGTGGCTATTTGCACTGTTTTGGATTTGGCTGTGTCCATTGTCAGATGAGATCTGACTTTCAAATTCTTCTCTTTCTTTGTGCTTATTTGGGACTGAGCCAAGATTTCCTGTAGCCTTTCACTTGGATCCTTTGAGGTTGGGGTTTTCTTTTCTAGCTATGTCTCTAGCCACTTAGGCATCTGAAATTCCCTTTTTGGTGATTCGTGATCACCCTCTTCTTCGTAGGTGTGTTGGATTTCCGTTGTTTTATCACCTGAAGCTTCTTGTTCTGTCTTTTCTTCTTCTTCTTCAATAGAGTCCCAGATGAAGACAATTTCCTTTCATGGGGATTTGGTGACCGTGTGTTCTTTGGGGCTGTCCTCCCCTTCGATGGATTTTTCCTTTTCCTTAGTTGGAGGCTTAGTGTCTTCCTCCATTTTCTCACCTGATTCCTTTTCTTCATCAAAGGGTTGTCTCTCTACTTCCTCTCCAACATTCTTCAGTTGCTGAGCCAATTCCTCTTCGAGTTCTGCGTCAAAGGTTTCCACAATATATTTGGCTCCTAGCTCTTCAGTGTCTTCCTTAGATGATTGTGTTTCTTCCTCCTCTCCCTCACACACTACTTCATCAATTATTAGATGCTGGTACTTGGGGTGCTCATGGTAATCATCTCCTTCCTCTTCCATTTCTTTAGCAGCCTCCCTTTCCTCTCTCTCCAACTCTTCTGATATCTCCATTATTTCTTTCGTTTCTGGTGGTTCAGTTGGAGGAGGAGGGACAAGGAGGTTATCAACTGTTTTTGCCAAAGCGGCTTGTATGGTTGGGTTCATTAGCACCCTAGATAGCTTCGTAGGGATATTTTGCATATGGTGAGAGAAGGCCTCCGAGAGCAAGAGAGCAAACATTGACATAGTTGCTATAGCTAGTGGAAGAGATGTAATTGGAGACATGGAGGAGGAGGAGAGAAAAGAGGTAGTGGCAGAGGAGGATTCTATCATTACTTGCATAGTAGGTGGGGTGGAAGCAGGGTGGACTGAGATATCTACTGCAAGAAGAGAAGTGGAAACCATTTCCTAAGAGACAGGTAGTTGGGCATCAATAATGGGAGTTTCAGTGGCAATAGTGGTGACTGTGAGAGAGGAGGCAGTAGGTGGGGATTTTGGCTACTCGGCCTCTTGTTCTTCTCCCTCATGGAATGGGTCCTCCTGGATGGTAGGAATTTCTATGAAACTACCTGATTTATTGAGTTTCTTAGAAGGTTCTCCTTCCAAATCCTTTCTTGCATACACCTTAGGCTTGGGTTGACTTTCATTTGTCTCTTTTTTCTTTCTTGATCGTGTAGCTGGAGGGGATGTCAAAGTTTCCCCCATGTAGGAAGCAACATCAATGATAGAGGCATTGTTAGTCTCACTTCCTTGGGGTTCCTCGAGCTTAACATATGTTAGGGTGATTCCTTGCAACTTTAATTGGGTGACCTGCCCATCAATCCACTCCTTGGTTCTTGCCTCAATCGGCTTTGCAGAATATTGAGGTCATTGACCTCTTGTTTGTTCTAGTCAATTAGTGGTAGTGGTAGATTGGAAATTGCACCATATCAAGGATCTATCACTGTGCTTTCATCCTCAACAATCTAATCTGGTACTAGGAACAGGTTTACCGTCTTAACAAAGTAGGTGGTCATACACATGTAGTGCCTCATTCACACTTCTTTGTCATCCTTTCTATTGGCCTAGAAGTCCTTAACATCATGTACGTGGGAATATTCACCCCTGACCATCTTTCTGAGCTTGTCGTAGGGGTCCATTTGCGACCAGGTAGTGTGGAGCTCTAGGTGGTATTCCACGAGTTCTTTATCTGAATGGTCGACACACTGGGATGTGTGGAGTTCATACATCCCTTGGCCAAAGGAAAGGGGATAGGGAATCCCCACCTTATGTTTGCTGCTTAGGAGGGCGTGTGTGCGCTGTAGCTTCCGAGAGAGCTCTAGCAATATTATCTGGTCATTTGGGTACTGGGGCAGCTTGTATGGTTTCTCTAAGAAACCTTCGGCTCAGATGTATGTGAATTTTGGAAATTGTATGAACAAGAAGCTAAATTGGTGGATGAAAGCATTAGTGCTATGTGAGACTCTTCTTTCAAAGTCACCCCCAAGCATTCTGATAACATGGCCTATGAAGGTGTCATTGACCCTATAATAGTTCCTTTTGAAATTCTTGTATTGGAGCTGAGGGTACCTGTCATAGACTTTTAATTCCCTGCCTAGAGCCTCATCAAGAGTTTCAAAAAAGCCTCTGTATTGCATCCGGTAAGCTAGTAAATAGACCAAGTAAGATTTCATATAGAAGCGTAAGGTCTTTTACACAACCACAAATTGCTCATGCAAACAATTACAAATTATTCCTTCCCAGTAGAACTTGGTTTTGCCTCAGAGGATCTCTTCCATGAAGTATAGCATCCACTCCTAGAAGTAGGTTGCGGTTGGAAGGCCCATGAATCTGATCAATAAGGTTACCAAGTCATGGTAATCCTCATAGAAGTCACTGTGGAAGAGCTCTTGGGGGACCTTAGTTGCACTCCCCCTCTTTTCTTTCAACCAATATTGATTGATGAGCTTCTTACATTTGAGGGGATCTGAATCCCACATCTCCTTGGCATCTTCTTTGGATGCTTCCTCCATCTCCCAAAATGTAGGAATATGGAAAGCCCTCCTTATTGATTTGGCTGACAAATCGTCCAATACATTCCCATCTCTATCCTCTATTGTTCTAGCCTCTTCTTGATATGCCTCCTTGCAGGCCATTACGAGCTCGAGAGCAATGAGAGCAGGTGGGAAACTAGCAACTTTGGCCAATCCACTAGTTCTAATCTTTGTCGCATTTTCTATTGTGGGGCTGATCCAAACCATTTACTTGAACTCATCGATATCTATGTGTCTGATATTTGTATCTGAGATCTCCTTCCAAGCTGTGGTGACTTTGGAGTTGAGGGGTTCCTTTTGGAATTTGTACTTCATTTGATCTTTATCCTCCTTTCCCTAGGGTGCTTTGGCTGACTTCTTTCCTTTGTCTTTCTCCGTGGTCGCCTCTAAAGGTTTTTCACCTAGTTCCATATATCCTGTGGGTGTGAGAGAGGTAAGCATATTCAAGCATGAAAACATGGGGAAAGTTAGCCAAAATCCTACAAAACGATGTTACATTAGATAATTCATCATTTGAGAATCCTAACATCTCTTCCAGATTGATATTAACCTTTTATAGGAGGGAGTTACAATGAGGTGGGCCCAAGGGTGTAGACTTCCTTGGGCTTGTGGCTACTCTGGAGGCAGCTGCAGGAGGGACGACAATCAAGGCATGGTGGCCCGCCTATCCCAACTTGGATCAAAGTTTAGGCATCAAGTGGGATTCGTCAAGGAGGCTAGTCCATTTAGGCACACAGGTTGAGATCATTTTGAAGTTTTGAAGGAGTGAAGACCACCTTTTAAGCATGCGGGATCTGAGAGAAGCTTGGCTATTTGGGGTTCACCATTTAAGTGGCACTGGCAAGGTGGCATTTTTCCATGTGGGACTTGCGGCCTCGAAAGGCGGTGGCCCAATTTGTTTAGAGCTTAGGCTTTCGGGTTAGATGATGTGGGGAGACATTAGGTCGCATCTGTTTGGAATGGCGAAGGTTAGATGATGGTCCAAAAGGAGAAACCTGCATCATCGAGTCCATAAGGACTCAAGGCATCATTCTTTTATCGTCAGATAGTCCAAAGGAGATGGGAAGGCCAGGTCTCGTGTAGCGGGCCGATGTGAATCATTTTCCATTTGAGAATGGTTGGACCAAGATAGAGTTCCACTAGCGGTAGCCCATCGGGGACAACCTGCTTAAGGTTCAACACTTAATCATTTCATCCCTACATACAAGCAGACACGGCGGGCTCAAGAGCCGAAGGGTGGAAGGTTAGTCATCAAGGGCCGTTCAGGATGGCGAACCTACCACAATGGCCTGTAGACAGAAGTCCGCTAGGAGGGGCCCGCAAAGAGGTTCACACTTGGTCATTTAAAAGCCTAAAGGAATAGGTGGCAGCAGAGGGATCGAGACCCGCCTGCCGGGGAGGCACCAAATCCTCGTTGTTTAGATAGTCATTATGGCATTGGTGAAAGCAGAGGCAGAAATCCGCCTGACTAGACCCACACAAGGTAGGTTGATCCCACTAAAAGCTCAAGCAGTGGTGATGGATGCAAAGTTCGATGAGTAGACCTTCGGGCCACAAAGGCCATTATGAAATGGTAGACAATGGAAGGAAATCCACGGATGGAGTTGCGCAAGGAGGAGTCTGCAAAGTTTGGGCTTAGGTTCCTCGATGCGGGGTTCGATGAAATTTAACTGATTGGGGCCCATAGGGCATGTAGGAGTTATCGCTTAACCGTTTGGGGATACCTGATTAGGCGGTGGTCAAGGTAGGACAAAGGTCCGTAGAGTCAGACCTGACCAAGTAGGAGGCTACTCACATGGACGTTTGCTTAGGTTTAATCACTAGTTAACAAAGAGAGGGTGTCCTTCTGTGAACATGGGTCCGTAGGGGACATCAATCATTTGTTTCAACATTTTTTTTCTGAGGAAGGGGACAACGATAGACACCTGACATGCCTGCATGCAGTGAAAGTCCTAGCTGAAGAACAACTACGGGAGTGTTGAGTTTTGTGAGTGGCATGTGGATCAATTTTGAAGTTTATCAAGATTTCAGTTTGGGGGTTTTGTGCACCCTGGTTAACTCTAACTAATTTCCAAGTTTTCTGCCTTCAAATATGTCAATTTTATACAAGAATCAAAGAAAATTTAATACATGGCTTGTGGACGAAAAACCTACCTCAAAAACTTAATGAAGGAGGTTGAGCAAGCAATAGGTGACAACTTGGAATCGGCGAATGATCGTGGTGGGCACGACAGCGGCATTTGGAAAGGGATCTGGTTCACTTCTGAATAGCTGACAAGTGAAAATGACAACTCAGGAGGGGCTATTTATAGATTTTTGGTCATTTAATGCCCCTCATTAATGATTGTACGATGACATTGAAAGTTGGTGGTTAGTTTTTAAAACGGCCGCAGGAAGGGCAGAGTCTGCTAGGTAGATGACAACTAGACATTGGCTATTCAGGCGTTTGACAATGTAAAATGGCTTCGGAGGTCTTGGATTCTGTGGGGTAGAAGGGCACCGAGTAATGGCCATTTGGAATAGCCCGGAGGTCAGGGAAACCCACATGGGGCGACCCGCAAGGGTAGACTTGCCCAACTCCAAGGATGCTAGTTCAAAAGGGTGAGGGAAAACGACCAAGGGAGTTCCACAAAGGCCTAAATCCTTGAAAATTTGAGGGGGGGAAAAACATGAGTAGTTCAAAATGATTTCCTTAAGACTCATTAACCATTTAGGACACAAAACAAGGGGCATGCAAAATGAGGCAACAAAAAAAGTGACCCGATGAGGTGAAAAGAAAAAGGGTCCCCATTCCAAATGGGGCATGTGCGCTATGGGCACAACAAATGGTGACTCTGCTGGAGAACGCTCTCGAGCATTCTAAGGATAAATGTTCATCTAGAACCCAAAATCTCTTGTTTCGTAGACCAGGGGCCAATTTATAGAAGTGAACTAGGACAATTGGATCCTTAGTGAAATCAACTGATGAAACCTCTTAGAAGTGTGTGCGTTCAATGAATTCATTACCTTCCCTTGGAAACTATGAAATTTGGTAATCAAACTGAGCAAGCTACATGAATCGTCTAACCCCAAAAGTAACCTAGACATTTCCCCACTACCAGTCAAGCATCCATAGACTCGACGGAGTTGTCGCTGTGACCCCATGAATATTGCTCTACTGCCAGCTGAGTGTCTATAGCCCCTATAGAGTTATACGCACACCCATACGACTGCTTGATTTCATAATTGTTTTCTTTCCTTTCTTTCAATACTTTTTTTTAATACTTATTTTGCTCAACCGTGTAATCATCGAAGCTTACTATGGGTTTGGGAATCATAGTGGTCACTGGAACAGAGTTAATATTTTTTGCTTGCTAAGTCATCATAACAACCACTGTACAAATCTTTGGAAAAAAATATTATGCGTTTTGTGCATGATTTGAGATGAACATAAAAGGAAGATTCAACCAAGGGTTGGGTTCTAAGTCAAAGTTCAAATGAGGAGACCATTCCATGGCATCTATCAAAGACCAATAGTTGAGAGAATATTTAGCCAAAGAATCACTAAGAGTGAGTAGCAAAGTGAATCATTTGTTGAACCGAGCACGACCACCATAGTAGAAATGAAGAACACCCTCTGCAGTACAAAAGTGACCACGAAACGAGCAAAACAAAAGCAACACGAAGTAGCAAAACAAAGCAAACCAACAACAACTTAAACTACCCTATATACAGGTATTTACAAAGAGCAGCTCAAGAGAGATCAAGCTTGGAAATAATGCTTCAGGTGCTGCCCATTGATGGGAAATAGGACATCTTCACTGGTTAAGGTCTTGAGAAGAAAAAAATTCTCTCCAAGGATTTCAACAATTTGGAAGGGGCCAAGCTAGAGCTTGTCGAATTTTTCATGCCCCCCTTTCTTCTCATGGGCTTTGTCCCAACATAGGACCAGATCAACAATTATGAAGGTCTTGACTTTGGCTCGTCGATCGAACCACATTTGACCACACCCTAATGTTTGGAAAAAATTTCAATAGCACGGTCACACACTTCTTCTAAGTGTAACAGCTCAGCCAAGCGAGCTTCTCTTCGATCCCCTTCTTCATAGAAGTCATTGATGAATTCAAGGGTGGGGATTTTTAGGTGAATCAAGAACATAGGCTCTAAGCTATAAATGAGGTGGAATGAATAATTTCCTAAGGAGGCCTTATGTCGTGTGTGGTCTACTCAAAGGAAAAAGCGAAGCTGGGTATGCCAATCCTTAGGATTCTTATCAAGTAGTTTTTTGATCACAGTGATGAGATTCTTATTCATAGATTCTCCCAGGCCATTTCCTTCTGGGTAGTAATTGGATGAAAATTTGAGGGAAATCCCATAATCAAAGGCCCAATTGGAAAACTTAAGCGAAGAAAAGGCAGGGCCATTATAACACACTAAAGCATATGGGCAACCAAAATGATTTAAAATAAAACTTTCAAGAAAATTTACAACTACCTCTGTTGTACATTGTCTACATGCAATAGCTTCCATCTATCTAGTACAATAATCAGAGGTGGTTAGAATGTACGTATGGCCCACAAATGATGGTGGGCTTACCAGACCAATGAAGTTGAGACCCCGTAGTGCGAATGGTCTTACCTCCAAGACAGGTTGTAGCGGGACTGCAATGTTCCTTTCTCTGGTTGCGGCGGTCTAGCAGACATGGCATGTGTGGACATGGCTATGGGCATCCTTGAAAATAGTTGGCCAGTAGTATCCTACTCATAAGATTTGATGAGCAGTGGAGGGACCAAACCCATGACCGGTACCAAATTTATCATGGAATTCCTTCAGTACGCGTGCTACTTCTTCTTCCCCGAGGCACCAAATGTACACTCTATCATGATTTCTTTTGTAATGGAGGGATCCTTGCAGCATATAGTTGCTGCTTTTCAGTCTGAGGGCATATTTTTGAACTCCCTATAAGCGAGACGAGCACTTATTGTTCAACAAGTAGTAAATGATGTCATCATACCATTCTCCTAGGGAAACATCTTCGACCTGACACTGCTGAACTGTGAGCTCGGGTCCTATTTCATCTGTTGTTTTAGCTATCATCTAAGTGAGTTTTTCCTCTTACCAATTTCATCGGCTGAATCTCCATGTCAAATTCTTGCAGCAAAGTCACCCACTTGGCTCTTTGTTCCCCTAACTCATTCTGCATCAACAACGTCTTCACCACTGGATCAGGGACAATGGAAAACACCTTGTTCCCTAGGATGTAATGTCTGAACTTCTAACTCCTTTGACAAGAGATTACACCTACTTCTCCACATTGTGATACCACAATTCAACATCTTTCAACAAAGCACTCATGAAAGCAATTGGGTTCTCATTTCCTTCGTCATCCTTCTGGGTTAAATTGCTGGCACACAAATGATCTGACACAAATGAGTAAATGTAGAATGGTTTCAGATAATCAGGTCTAATGAGCACGGGTGCCTCAACAATAGCTTTCTTAATTTCTTCAAAGGCTTGCTTTGTTTCTAGGGTCCACTCAATTTTGGCATCCTGCTTCAACATGGCATTGAGTGGCTTAACAATCTCAACAAAGCTTGTGATGAACTTCCTAACGAAATTTATCTTTCCGAAGAAAGACTTCAGTTCTTTCTTGCTGCCTAGCAATTGGATTTTCAAGAGGGATTGAATGCGCTTGGGATCTATAGAGATTCCTCATTCTGAAATTATATGTCCAAGGAGTTTTCCTTCAGTGAGTCAGAAGATGCATTTCTTCAGGTTGAGAGAAACCCTTAATTCTCTACACCTTTGTAAGACTTTGCACAAATCAGAGACATGATCACTTCGCTTCTTTGAGAACATGGTAAAATCATCCATGTAGATGATTATGCATTTTCTGATCGGATCTTTGAAGGCTATGTCCATCATATGCTGAAAAGTAGCTCCACTGTTGATGAGTCCAAATGACATTCTTCTATAAGCAAATGTTCCCCACTTGGTGGTAAACGTTGTCTTGTGCCGATCTTCATATTGCACCATCACTTGATTGTATCTAGAGTACCCATTAAGGAAGGACATTAGCTGTGATCCATTAACAATCTACAATACCTCATCCAATGAAGGCACTGGATAATTATCCTTCTCTAGAGCTTTGTTCAAATTACAGAAGTCCATGCACAATCTAATTTCTCCATTCTTCTTCCTAACCAGGACCAAATTGGCCACCTATGTGGAGTGCCAGATAGGAAAGATGATTCTTCTTGACAACAATTTTTGCACTTCCTTGTAAATGATAGGCTCCAATAATGCATTGATGAGACACTATTTCTGTCGGAATGACCACACATCTGGCTTTAGGGGAATAGTATGCATGATGATGTAGGTATCATAAGTCTCTAAATCTTCATAACTCCATGCTACCACATCATGATACTTTTGCAAAGCATCGATGATTCCTTTCATTTCCTCTGTAGTACATACCTTGCCAATAAACACATTTTTAATTTCCTCGGCTGTTCCTAGGTTGTGGACATCACACTGGTTATTTATGGAGTCTTTTTTCTTACTGGTCTTGGTCTTGGATCTGATTCAGGTCAAATATGCACTCAAGTTGGACCATACCTCTCGGGATCGTATTGGTTTTGAGGTTGATGATCCCCTTTATATTGAGTTCAAATTCCTCTGGGTCAGCTTCATCAATTATTTGGGTTGCAAACACCTTAGAACTAGTGATGAACTCTAGGATATTATTATCATCATTGAATACTTGAAAATGGGTGACATTGTCTGGCACAAATGGGGTGGACATCAACTCAATAGTGAATCTCTTGAGTCCAGATAGAGATAGGGGTTGTAGTGTGCTGGCTACTTGAGCCAAAGCATCAACAATATGGTTCTGGGAATGTGGGATCAGTTACATATTAAATGCATCTAGACTTTCTAAGAGATCCCAAACCCTATGCCTATAATTTGCTAGTCTTTCGTCATGGCAGGAATATAATTTTTTGACTTGTTTCACTACCAGTTCAGAATCACCAAATACTTGCAACATATTAACATTCTTTCTTAGTTCCATTAAGAGACCATGAACTAGTGCTTCGTACTCTGCTACATTGTTGGTAAAATAAAATTGGAGTCTATGGGAAGCAAAGTAGGTCTTACTTGTAGGGCTCTTACGTTCGAATTCGGCTCCCACTCCTTGCTTGGACTTAGACCCGTCGAAGCACAATGTCCAAAATTTGGAAGGTTCCTTGACTCCAAGGCCAAGGATGTGTTCAATCACCTTTGGTTGCATGCTTGCATCCGCAACCTCCAGAGTGGGCATTGGTTGAACATGATCGGTGACAGGCGACTTGGTTGGTAGCTCCCTTTGAGGTATAACTTGTCCTTTAACATGTTCTACTGCTGTTTGACATAAGCAACACTTGAATTTTGAGTGGGCAACATTGTGAACTCTGCACCAACTAGGCAACAAGAGCTCTTGGAAATTTATCCTGGCCCCTAAGCTGAGCTGATCTTGTATGCATTTTTCCATGAAATCTTGGAATCCATCCAGTAGTCCCAAATTCTCATCGTCGTATGCTTCATCATCATCGGATTCAACCAAAATTTTGGTGCTTTGGGGCATATAGGCTAAGTTGGTTGGGGGGCTGCATAGTACCAAGAAGACTTCTTTAGCCATCTCTTCTTCTTGAGGCTCT
This sequence comes from Sequoia sempervirens, assembly GCA_007258455.2. Taxonomy (NCBI): domain Eukaryota; kingdom Viridiplantae; phylum Streptophyta; class Pinopsida; order Cupressales; family Cupressaceae; genus Sequoia; species Sequoia sempervirens. The sequence goes on from VDFB02105785.1 coordinate 227,958,289, forward strand.
GATTCTTCCTGATAAGTAATAGGGTAGTAATTACCCAATTCTATTTCAGCAAACAACACCTCGCTAGTGTTGTTATATTCTATAATCATGAACTTTATACATGGCTCCTGATCTATTCGAATCTGGTTTGGAAACCCTTTCCATGGAAACCACATGTGAGAGAAATCAGTTGCAACATACCCATTCAATGCACAGGTGAAGTGTCATCCCAGGATTTTTCTGTAGGTGTCAGGAATATCCACAACTTGGATGTCAATAACTTGCTACACCCTTGGGTTTGCAGCTATCTACATTGGGATACGATTGATTTCCCCAACAATGTTCACCTCATTTTTGTCCAACTGAGTTACTTTTCTCCTTGAGGGTGTGGGGACAATCCCAAGAGCCTTGCATATAGCCAAGGGCATGACATTAGCTGATGCTCTGGAGTCAATCAAGAAATTATGTAGGTTCTTCCCAAATACTCAGATAGTAGTAAGGAAAGGGGGCATTTCCAGCCTTCCCTAGAAGAGTCCCACAGGTGTGTCAGCTTGGGCCGCTTGACCTTTATCCTTCTCACTTATTTTTTCCTTGGTTTTCACTGGAGTCTGCTCTTTAGCGGGCTATTTCCCAGCTTGCTAGTTGGTGGGGACATCCTTCTTTTTTCTTTTAATTCTTGGATTATGGGCTCCTGTCGAGGTTCTTCAAATGTGACTCTCTTGGAAGATGTTTCTTGTGTCACCTTAGAGGTGGGGGTTCCATTGATTACCCTAAAGAAGGCATGCCTAACTGCAAGAACCTTAAGCAACTAAAAAGAAGACAAGCTAATTTTTACTTTCTTGAATTCTTCGACAACATATTCCCCCATTTGCTCGATTTTAGCCTCAAAAGATCTACCTGTGGATGAGCTAGCTAGTTGGATTTGCACTTGATTTGGCTATTTGTTGTTGTTTAAATATTATTTAGGTACATAGGGATAGCCTAGGTTGTTGCTAGCATTGGGGTCAGCTGGGGTACTAAAGTTGTTAGGTAGAGTGGAGGTAGTGAACAGTCCCCCTATTTGTTTATTTCTTAAATTATATGAGGAGGTTCTCTAATGGAACCTTTGCACTTCATCTTCATGAGATTCTTCTTCATCTATTGGGCTATTATCTATAGAAGTAAAGAGTTGGGATACAACTTCTTCATTACTTACCTCTCTTACTTATTCGTCCTTCAGGGAGGCAGCTATGCTCTCTGGCTCATTGCTCTCGCTTCTAGAAAATGGGGCTTGGTTGACCACAAGCATGGAAGAGTCATATGGCTCAAACAAAACTATGTCTCTATAGTTTGCACTATCCACGACATTCTGGACCTACACTTGAAAGATTTTGGCGGCTGTTTGGAAGTCGGGGCAGTCCAACTCAGAATGCCTACTTGTCTTGTGAATCTGACACCACCCAGATAAGGAAACCTTGATGAGGTACAGTCCATTGGTCATCTTTTCCATGTTGGCAGGCTGATCAAGAGGAGTGGGAACACCTCTGTTGTTTGGACTTGTATTCCACATCCTATTCTGCTTCTCCAAGGGCCTCCTTTCGAAGTTCTAGTTATGATTCTTCCACCGCTCATAGTTCTATCGTCATGAGGTACCTTCCTGATGGCTATCCTGGTTGTCTCGATGGAGGTTGGCCTGGATGCTATGCTGAGAACCCTGCAGCTGATTGTTTTAGTTCTGGAGATGAGTCATCTCCGTGGACATATTTCTTATCATCTTCGTTAGTTCTTCTAACCAGTCTTTCTCAGCATTACTTGGTTGTGACGTTTGATTCTAAAGGAAGACGGGCTATGCACCGATTGATTTTACTGAGTGGGCTGGAATTCAGGCCCTTGTAGGTATGTAGGTACTTGCGACGATTGTGAATAGGCCTACTATTTCTAAGGCTACAAGTAGTGAGGCACTGGGGGTGCCTGGTTCATGGGTTGCCCAAGAAGAGGCACTATGGGTAGCTACAGTACTTGGTTCATTAGGGGTGTCTAGTGTTGCAATGCCTGAGTGAGTCCCTGAATCTGTATAGGATGGGAAGCCTACCCCAAGGAAATTAGCAGACCATAGATATTTTGACCCAAGTCAGTACTGGAAATAACTGTCTCAGTGTAAGCATCTACTAATCGGGTTGAAGCTGGTCACATCCTTTTCACCAATGTAGTTGTGAGGTTTTCCAATGCTGCATAATAAATGGGAAAGGTAGAAGCATCATTGAGTGCATACAGGGCTTGCAACCTTGTATATTCTCGGTGGAATCGATTGTTGAAGGAGCTGATCGGCTTGTTGACCTCCCTTCGAATGGACATGAATTTCTGGTATAGCTCTGAAGAGCTGATTGGGATCTTATACTTCTGCAAGAAGGCATTCATTAACAAGGTCCAAGATGTGACAAATCCTATTGGTAAGTTGATATACCAATAGAAGGCCTCTTCCCCCAAAGAGTAAGGGAAGAGCCTACATGCTACGTCCTGATGATTAATCTGCATATCTTTTAATGTCACTTGGAAGATCTTAATGTGTTCTTTGGCTATCCTTTGTGGATCTCGAGGATTAAACTTCCTTCAAAAGATCTCTAGGTTCTTAGGAATATCATGGTAATCATTGAAGAACAACGAAGAAGGATTATTTCCCAGCCAGGCCATGAGAGGAGGCAGAGGTGGTACTTGCTATTGAATAGGAACTTGGGGCTACACAGGGGCAACGATAGTTGGGACTGTGCCTTGAACTTGGAAGGCATGGACAAGGGAAAAACCCCAGCTGTGGGAAGCAAGTGGTGGGAAAGCAGTGTGGTACGACTGAATGGAAGTGATGGAGGTGGAGGAAGTCTACTAAATATGGGGTAGATGGAAAGAGGAAGGAGGCAAAGGTGAAGGTGAAGAGAATGGAATGGAGGAGGAGGAAGAGGCCACATCCCCTCTTTTAGTCCTTCTAGCCCTTGTAGGAGGTTGTAATTCCTGAAATTCCCCCTTGTTTGGAGTAGACCTTAAAACTCTTCAGGATCTCTCAGGGGAGAGTGAACCACTTCGATCTAGCTTAACTCAAAAAGCCCTCCCTCTAGTGCCAGTTTTGTTGATGGGTGTTTTAGCAATTTCTCAACACAGGCAGTGCAAAGATGCACTACCTCTCTTGAAAGGAAATCTCCAACAACAAGTGGCTGAAAATTACCCCAAGGTCTCTCAGGTGTCAGGTGATGACTTTCTTGAAATGTCTCAGTTGTTTTGAGGTGATTTTGCTGGTAATCATAGGGCAGAATTACGAAATTAAGTTGGAGGAGAATCATATCTTCCAATGGAGTTCTTAAGATGGGGAAGTCGATACACGATTGCTGTAGGTCCAAACAATAGTCTAGGACTCCTATTTCAACTTTAGATTTGGCTTTACAATGTGCAATGAACCTTAGCTTAGGTTATTTATTAAAAAAAGGAAAAAAGGGTAGGGAAGAGAGAGAGTTCCTAGACCTGAAACTAGCAATGAACAATGACAATGGAGGACCCTACTGCGGATAGCCTCCCCAAAACAAAATTCCACTTAACTAGATTACTTCAAAGTCTAGTGAAATTAGTGCAAGCTTCTAAGGACTGTATATTTTCAAACATTCATTCACCATACACATGAATAAAGATATGAATTTAGTGCAACTTTCAAGTTATGTCTAGACTAACTTTACACAACTATTTACCATCAATAAACAACCAAAAGTATGGACAAAGAAGGCATCAACACAACAAAACTCTTCAAAACCAATGAACAACATTAACTAATCTACTAATAACTTGCAAAAATCATAAACAACAAAGTAAATCTATTCAAATTAACTAACTATGAGAGAAGAACCATGTAACATGCAATTGGAATTGAAGAATCCACCAAAAGTCAATGAAATTCTATTAAAATTCTAGCAGCATGCCTTTACAACAACTCAACTCTCTCTTGAAAATTAGAGGAGACCCCATATTTATAGTGTTCAAAAAGAAAAATGAATGGCCGAGATTTAATCTCATTGTGTGGCCAAGATTCACCACAAATTAGGGTTTCACCTACCCCCAAATATATTACAATTTAAAATTACAATTTTGTCCTCTAGCCTATTTTGTCTTCATGTGGTAGCATTGTAGCTCTTTTTTCTTTTTCTGATTCCCCTTTTACTGTGGCTACCTTGTGAGGAACTCATCATCAATGACTGGGTTGCCTTCATTTTTCTTCACAGTGGCATATTCCATGAACTTTACGATCAATGCCTAGAGTTTTCCCTACTCCAATATATCCGACCGAAGCACCTGGAAGTTCAACCTCCTAGATTTGTTGGTAATTTCATCCCAGTCTTTGTCACATTGCTGTGTATTCTTTATTACCTGCTCAGATTGAACAAAAAATCGAGCAACAAAACTCACGAAATCAAATGTAAGCGTATCAATGATTCCATTCTCCATCTTCTTCTGGAAATGTGGCTTTATCTTCTCTGGGTCCAGCTCGGTGATAGGCACATGAAAATCTGTCATCAGCCTTAGATATTCTTCATAGGTTGCCCTGATCTCCTTGACCCAATCAATGTCAAGTTCCACTTCATGGAGCACTTGTTCCAATACTTCCTTTCTGTGGTCTAGGATTAGTTTCCAAGTCTCTACGAGCCATTGGTCATCTTTTACTAGTGAAAATTCCTTCTCCCAAATTTTATCAGGTATCTTGAGAATAGCCTCAAGCTTGGGATAGGTAATTCTATATAGCCCTTGAAAGTCAGTGCAAAACTTCCTTATTCCTTCAAGCACCTTTTGCACCTCTAGGAACTTATTTTCTATCTTGACAACACGACCTATGCCCATATTTCCATTGTAGAGGACTGGCTGAAACAAATCCTATGTGGCCTTTGTCTAGTTCTTTCTCTTTTTCCAGTTGGTCAATATGTTCCTTGGACAACAATTGTGGCGGTGTTGATGACATGGTAGGGAGCTCTTCGACCGATGACGATTTTTGAATATAAGCTGTTAGAGTAGGAACCTATGAATTGAGTTCCTCCTTAGAGGTCTTATCTTTGTTCATTTGATGCACGATAGTGGCGACAAACCCCTGGAGATGGTCAATCTTCTGCTCTCTTGACGCCGTTCCCAAATCAAGGGTAGAAATACTATAACTTACCCCTTCTTCTCCCATCACTAGAGTGGCTATTTGCACCGTTCTGGATCTGGCTGCATCCATTGTCAGATGAGATCTAACTTTTGACTTCTCTTTCTTTGTGCTTATTTGGGCTTGAGCCAATATTTCCTGCAGCCTTGCCCTTGGATCCTTTGAGGTTGGGGTTTTCTTTTCTAGCTTCTTCTGTAGCCACTCAAGCATCCGAGATTCCCCTTCTGGTGATTTGTGATCACCCTCTTCTTCACGGGTGAGTTGGATTTCCATTGTTTTATCACCCAAAGCTTGTTGTTCTGTCTTTTCTTCTTCTTCTTCTTCTTCTTCAACAGAGTCCGAGATGAAGACAATTTCCTTTTGTGGGGATTTGGTGACCGTGTGTTCTTTGGGGCTGTCCTCCCCTTCGATGAATTTTTCCTTTTCCTTAGTTGCAGGCTTAGTGTCTTCCTCCTTTTTCTCACCTGATTCCTTTTCTTCATCAAAGGGTTGTCTCTCTACTTCCTCTCCAACATTCTTGAGTTGCTGAGCCATGTCCTATTCGAGTTCTGTGTGAAAGGTTTCCATAATATATTTGGCTCCTAGCTCTTTAGTGTCTTCCTTAAATGACTATTTGTGTTCCTCCTCTCCCTCATGCACTACTTCATCAATTATCAAATGCTGGTACTTGGGGTGCTCATGGTAATCATCTACTTCATCTTCCATTTCTTTAGTAGCCTCCCTTTCCTATCTCTCCAACTCTTCTAATATCTCCATTGTTGCTTTCATTTTTGGTGGTTTGGTTGGAGGAGGGACAGGGAGGTTAGCAACTATTTGTGCCAAAGTGGCTTGTACGGCTGGGTTCATTAGCAACCCAAAGAGCTCTATAGGGATATTTTGCATATGGCGAGAGAAGGCCTTTGGGAGGGAGAGAGCAGGCATTGGCATAGTTGCTGTAGCCAGTGGAAGAGATGTTGTTGGAGACATGGAGGAGGAGGAGATCAAAGAGGTAGTGGTAGAGGAGGAGTCTATTATCATTACTTGTGTAGTAGGTGGGGTGGAAGCAATGTGGGCTGAGATATCTACTATAGGTAGAGAAGTGGCAACCATTTCCTGAGAGAGAGGCAGTTGGACAACAATAATGGCAGTTTTAGTGGCAACATTGGTGATTGTGAGAGAGGAGGTAGTAGGTGGGGATTTTTGCTCGGCCTCTTGTTCTTCTCCCTCATGTACCAGGTCCTCCTGGATGGTAGGTATTTCTGTAAAACTGCCTGATTTCTTCAGTTTCTTGGAAGGTTCTCCTTCCGAAGCCTTTCTTACATACACCTTAGGCTTGGGATAACTTTCAGTCATCTCTTTTCTCTTTCTTGACTGTGTAGCTAGAGGGGATGTCGAAGTTTCCCCCATGGAGGTAGTAGCAACAACAACAGAGGCACTGCCGGTCTCACTTCCTTGGGGTTCCTCGAGCTTACCATATGTGAGGGTGACTCCTTGCAACTTTAATTGGGAAACCTGCCCATCAATCGACTTCTTCGTTCTTGCCTCAATCGACTTTGTCAAAATATCGAGGTCATTGAACTCTTGGTCATTCCAGTCAATTAGTGGTAGTGGTAGATTGGCAACTGCACCGTATCAAGGATCTATCATTGTGCTTTGATCCTCAACAATTTGATCTAGTACCGGGAACAAGTTTACATTCTTAATAAACTAGGCAGTCATACGCATGTAGTGCCTCATTCACACTTCTTTGTCATCCTTGCAGTTGGCCCATAAGTCCTCAATGTCATGTATGTGGGTGTATTCACCCTTGACCCTCTTTCTAAGCTTTCCATAGGGGTCCATTCACCACCGGGTAGTGTGGAGCTCTAGGTGGTATTCCAAGAGTTCTTTATTTGAATGGTCTGTACACTAGGATGTGTCAAGTTCATACATCCTTTGGCCGAAGGAGAGGGGATAGGGAATCCCTACCTTATGTTTTCTACTTAGGAGGGCATGTACGCGCTGTAGCTTCTGAGAGAGCTCTAGCAATATTATCCGGTCATTTGGGTATCAGGGCAGCTTGTATGGTTTGTTTGAGAAACCTTCGACTCAGATGTATGTGAATTTTTGAAATTGTATGAACAAGAAGCCAAATTGGTGGATGAAATCATTAGCACTATGTGAGACCCTTCTTTTGAAGTCACCCCAAGAAATTTGATAACATGGTCTACGAAAGCGTCATTGACCTTGCAGTAATCTCTTTTGAAATTCTTGTATTGGAGCTTGTTGATGGTGTTTTCTGCACATCAACAATTCAGACAAGATACAAGTATCCTATCTCTCTTGAAAGGTAAATCTCTATCAGCAAGCCCCAAGAGATAACCCCAAGGTCTCTAATGTTAGGTCTTGACAATGCATAAACAACTCATTTATAAATGTGAAAATGCTGGTAATCACAAAGGGACCTTACTACAAGCAAATACTGAATCCTTAAATTGATCAAATCTAGCAATATGATGATACTTCCAATCCTAAATCTAACCCAAATGATAAAGAAAGAGAAAAAAGAGATAAGGTTTCAAGATACTTCTAAATTTAGCACTAACTCTAAGATTGACAATGCAAATGATGAACACTTGAAATGGACCAATCCCTCAAAAACTGATTTCTGCTTGATCCAAATAAATCTGCAATCTTTACAAAATTAGTGCAATCTTCTAAGGCATTAAAGATTTTCAGATCATGAACATTCATCCACAACAACCCTATTGAAATTGCAATGAAGAAATAATCACAATTGAACTAAGCACAATGAATTTAAAGTCCAAGCTAACTTTGCAAAGCAACTAACAATCAGTTGGTTGTGAAAAGTATGGACTAGAGATTGCTGCAACACCTCAAGTATCAAATCATAAACACTATCAATTCATCTAACGTTAAACCTAACACATCTATCAAATAAAATTAAGCAATTCCAAAGATAGAATCACAAGAACCATTCCAGATAAAATTCAACACAAGAAAGGCACCAAATCATAATGTCTTCACTTGCATTAAATTACCCAAAGTAGCAAAAATTCAAGTATTCTGTTACAACACTTGCTTGCTTGAAAATAAGACTAACTCCTAACTCTAGCTCTTTCTATACTACTTAATTCGCTCCAATATCAAAACTATCTTTCCCTTACAAATGAGGCATAATGCCAAATTTATAGAAACCTCCCAAGATATGTCGGCCTAATTAGGTTTTACAATAAAAAATGGCCACAAACAAGTCAACCAAGAGGAATTCAAAATAAAGTGAAATATGCATTAAGTGCATGTACTCCATCCAGGTCGGCTTGGAATCTCCAACATAATCTAGACCAATGCATGTGAAGGAGAAGGTAAATAATGGGGAAGTACAAATTCCGATGTAGCATTGCATTAACTACTTCCCCCTTTATCCTTAGTGCGCCCCATCTTATCCTGTACCATCAAAAATACCTTGTGCAAGTCGGCCACATGAGGCATTGGTAAAATCTTAACTCTCCTCTCAATAGAATTGATGTCACCTCTTGATTGATTTACCATTTTATCCCAATCTACCTTATTGGTTTGATATTTATCAATTACTGCAATGTAGGTAGCTGCATCATCCAACTGATGTTCAGTGACAAGGCCCTCATTTACTGGAGAATATACATCTCACCACCATTTTCTCAACTGCTCCAAGCTAAGATGTTTTGGCACAAATTTATTTCTCCCTGTCATCACTTCAAAGAAGGAAATGCACGTATTGTAAATTTTAGTCAAGGTGTCTTCAATTTGCTTCCCCTATTTATATACTTTCTTTAAAACCTTCTACCTTATTTGCAAAGCTTCATACCATTCCCAAGGTTCTGCAGCTTTGGAGGAAGGAAGAATTCCACCACTTATCAATTTGTGCTTAGTATACTCCATGATGGTCTTAGCCTTTTTCAATAAGAGGTCCACATCTTCCTTATTCTGTGCTAGAAAATTTGTTAGCCAATCTAATGATCTCATTGCATCTCCTCCAGTCGAAAGGATGTCCTTGATAGAATCATCTCCCTTGGTTTGTACCCCTTGCAACCAGCCAATATTAGCATGTGTGGTGCTTTTCATTGTTTCCAACTCTGATATTGTTTCTTGTGGTAGGAAACTTGCAGCAGATGATGAGGAGCTGATGGACTGTAAGGGCTTCGTCAAGTCTTGCAAATACCTTTTAAATTTATCATTTTCCTTCTTCAACTCCTGTTTGGTTTGTAATTCCTTCCTCAACCTACCCAAGATCACCGCACTAGAGCCCTCATATTGTTCAATCTCTTGCTCCATGGAAGTAGGTGCTAGGTTGATGGTTTGCACATTGTAGTAACTTCCAGTTACATCATCTCTGTTCTTATTAGGAGCAGGAGTAGCAATGTGGACCACCCTGTTATTCGCTTCATCTCTCTCAATATTGGATATGACCCGGGCTTTCTTCTTTTCTTTACCCTTTCCTATATTTGCCAATAGCTCATCCCAATTGGGAGGGGTGTCATCCACAATAATCTATTTACTCTTTACTTCTTTATCTAACCAAGCAGGCACTACGGGATCTGACTGCACACTACCCCATCCAACTGTATCTTGATGATCCTTGGATGCTTCTTCATGCAAATCTTGCCTCCCAGGAGTCTCTTCAACTTTACTCTCTTCTCTCTTATCATGTTGTTATTCTTCATACACCGAAGATGGAGTCCTAACTAGCATTTCCTTTCTCTGAGGAGGTCTATCTTCTTTACTTCTAGCAGATGAATCATCATAAGTTACCAGGGGAGACTATAACACCTTCTCTATTTCTGCCTCAAAACTATAGAGCTCACCTTCCTAAAATTATTCTTCCTTTGGATCTTGATGGCCTTCTACCTCTTTGGATTCACCTGGTTCATTGTGAGCTTCATGGGAAGGGGAAATATTATCATGTTGTTCTATAGCAGGAATGATTGGAGGAGAATCCCTCTTCGACACACTGCCCTTAGGAGAAGGAGTTCTTGTTCTCCTTGTATATACCTATGTTCTTTCTCCTGAGCTCTCCACATTTATTACTGGTGGGTCAACTCCATGCCCTACCTCAGAGGATTCATTATCCTTCTGTGATAATCTCACTATCCTTCTCCTCTCTGGCATAGAAGCACCAACTACTTCATCTTCCTTTTTAGCCTCATCCTTTGCTGATTTCTTTGTTCTTGAAATATGTTTCCTCTTCTTTGCAATAGGCTTTCTTTGATTTTCTGCCTCTTGCACTTCCTCCACCTGAACATCTTTAATCTTTATCTAAAAAGGAGAGCTCTCCTTCTCCTTACCCTTGAGATCCTGCTCAGCTGACTCCTTAGAAGTGGAATGAGACTCCAAGTCTCCCATTAGGTCATAGGTGCATTGCACACCTTCACTTTCCAGTTCCCACATCTTATGCTTGAGCCACAACTTTGTATATTTAATCACTAAAGTCATAAGCTGCTCTAACTCTATTTTCTCTTCCTCCAACTAGTCTATTTCTCCCACTGGTTTATCCTTCACTGCCTCATAATCATGGACTTGAATCAAATCTCCATCATCTTCAACTTGATTTGGAATGGCCTTCACATTATATAGCCTGACCAAGTTTATAGGTAGCCTTGAAAAATTCTTCCTTCTAATCTCAAATTCATCACTGCAATTGGCCCAATAGTCTTCTATATCATCTTTGTGGTTGTATTCTTTACTAGCCTTCTTTTGTGCTTCACCAGTCCTATCAAACCTAGATCTTTTGGAATGAAAGGATAACCCAAGAGTGCTCGTTTCTTCTTCAAAAGCATAGGCCGAATTAATAGAAGGGCATGCCTCACTAGTTCCTATCCTCAGAGGAAAATCTCCACCGAATCCAGTCTTATGCTTATCCTTCTTCACAATTGCATCAAAATCACATATTTTCCTTGTGACATCCAAAAGTATGATGTGATCTGTGGGATACCTAGGAAGTCTATATGGAGGCCTCTAACAACCATCTATCCTTATATATGAAAATGTGGGGAACTGTATGAACCGAGCCCCATACCTTTTGATTAACTCATTGGCACTGTCAGATATCCTTACATGCTTTGCACCTTGGAGCAACCTAGTGATGTGCATGTTGAATGCATCATTCACCCTTCTATAGCTTGAGTTACCCAGGTGTAGCTGTGGATAAAACTCATAAATTACATCTTGTCCAAACACACCTCTTGTACTTAGTCCTTTGTATGGATGAAATCTTGCAAGTGCATAATCCAAATAGGAGGTCATTGTGAAGGTCTTAGTTTGTAGGACATTACACATCTGGTCATGAATCATGGCACTTATAACGCCTGCCCAATGGCAGTTAACATTCTGCTCCATTATCACAATGACATGGAACATCCAATTCTCAAATACTCCTGCACTCTTCAACCCTACCACCCTGCTGAGAAGGGTGATAACATCATAGTATTTATTCTTGAATTTAGCTCTGAATAGCTATTTGGGTAGGTTGGAAAAGTGGGATTTAGGCTTCTCCAACCAGGAATTGATGACCTACTGGGACTTTATGGTATCTTCCTCATAGAACTTCTTTTCCATATCCATATCAAAATCCAGCACATGAGACCTTTCTGGCATGTCAAAGGTTTGGGCTATAGACATAGGATTTAGATTTGCCACAATTCTCCCTTGGGGACCAACTATCCTTTGTGTACCTTTGTCATAGTGTCTAGCACACTCGAGCACCAATTCATAACATTGTACTGTAGGAGGAAATCCAACCACATGTGCCAACCCTGATTCCAATGTCCTTTTGGCCAGCAAAGGAAGGTCCTGTGCTTCCATCCTTGTCTTGAACTCTTCATAATCCCACAGTCCAACATTTGTATTTGTTACCTCTGACCAGATGGAAGTAAGCTTGCTCTCAGGAATTCTGCTCTTGATATCCATTTTGATTCTTTCTGCCTCAAAAATGGAAGACCCCTCTACACTTGGATCCATCACTCTACCCTTGGTTCCACTTGTCACTGCCTTACTCGACTCAGCCTACATTCAACAAAGAAACCATAGTAAAGATCACATGGAACACAAGTTAATCAATCACAAATGGCATATTCATCCTCAATATAAGCCCCATGATAAGAAAAACTCTCTAAAATCTCATAAAAAATAATCATCTCAAAGTTCTGGTTTCCAGTCCTCCCACATAATCTAGGCCAGAGAGGAATTTTAGAAAATTCCCAGCCATGCGGATTGTAGCAAAATAAACATAAAAGCATCCAATAATCATTTGATCAACTGTAATTAACTAAGAAATAGCAATTAATTCAAATTGATCATACAATGCATAATCACCAGCTAATAAATCATACTATCTCTCAGTTCTTCATTTTCAACAAAGTTTCAGAGAATTCCACCCAGGAAGAAAATCCGCAAAATAACAATCTACTAATTCTAGGAAAATGAAGAGACAAAGGAAATGTCAAGAAAATCCAGAGGGAATGGAAATCCATGAAGTAGGCAAAAATCCGGATTACGGCACATTTCGGGAAAATAAAGAGAAAACGGAAAGTCAGAGAACTCCATCAGTTAAAGAATTCTGCGAAGACTCTGAAATACTGAATATCAACATTTTCTCACGACTTCACTCAAATTGATCGAACGATCACAAATTTGAGGATCCTAGGCTTGAAACAAACTTGACTTGAACATCCTATAGATCATCTTTAAATTCGAGGCTCATCCTAAGGTAAATCAAGACGAATTGATGATGCCCTAAGTACGAAACCCTAAAATTCTACCATGAATGTACAGGACAAGCTTGGACTCAGTTTACTTGTTTGCTAGGTTTACAGAAGGTTCATTATGTCCTACACAAGCAAGCTACCTCATAGCAAAATTGAAAGACAAGCTCAAAAACTCACTTGGGATCTCCTATCTAACAAAGTCGAACAACCCTAGCTTCAAGATGTTCAGCGCCTAAACATGGGGAAATTTAGACTCCAAGCACACTCAAGATGCCAAAGAATCATTCACATTCAACAATGAAAAGAAAGGAAATGAGGACATACCATTGATGAAGTGAAACTCGATTACAACAATGAAAGAAAACAATCTTTGGCACCCTAGCAAACAATAGATGACATCCAGGAAAATCACCACCAAATCCAAGAGTTCACAAATCCAACATGCCAAATCCAACCAAGCACTCAAGATCAAGCACTCCAGATCAATATGAAGCAAATGATAAAAATTAATGGCACAAAACTTCCCAAAAATTGATTAAATACCCACAGCAGAAAACCAAAACCTAGGAATCCGACAGGGTGATGAAACTTCAGAGAAATCCGGCCACCACGGAATTCCATGAAGGACCAAAATCTCCAGATCACAGTGTAAAGCAGCCACCACTAGGTTTTCAGCATATTAGGGGAATTCCGCCAGGAGTGGATTTTCCCGAGAACAGCGAAAAACCCAAAATGAGTCTAAAAATTAAGATTTTCAATCAATATCATAGAGGAATCACCAATGTAGGTAAGATAAACATTCAAGCTCATGCCAAAGTGAGGTAAATCCTCAAAATTGAAAGGCCAAAATAGTAGGAATGAAAGCGAAAGAGGGTCCCTACTTTCAACAAGGCATGTGTGCGAAAACATACACAATAGAGCTGAGGGTACCTATCATAGACTTTTAATTCCTTGCCTGGAGCCTTATCAAGAGCTCGGAAAAAGCCTCTGTATTGGGTCGGGTAAGCTAGTAAATAGACCAAGTAAGATGTCATATAGAAGTGCGAGGTGTTTTTCAAAGTCTCAAATTGCTCGTGCAAACAATTACTAATTATTCTTGCCCAGTAGAACATGGTTTTTCCTCAGGGGATCTCTTCCACGAAGTATAGTATCCACTCCTGGAAGTAGGTTGTGGTCGGAAGGCCCATGAATCTTCTTAATAAGGTTACCAAGTCATGGTAATCCTCATAAAAGTCACCGTGGAAGAGCTCTTGGGGGACCTTAATTGCACTCCCCCTCTTTAATTTCAATCAATATTGATTAATGAGCTTCTTACATTTGAGGGGGTCTAAATCCCACATATCCTTGGCATATTTTTGTGATGCTTCCTCCATCTCTCCAAATTTAGGAATATAAAAAACCCTCCCTATTGATTTGGCCAATCGACTGTTCTAATCTTTCTCGCATTTTCTATTGTGGGGCTGATCTAGACCGTTTGCTTGAATTCATCGATATCTATGTGTCCAATATTTGTATATGAGATCTCCTTCCAAGCTGTGGTGACTTTGGAGTTGAGGGGTTCCCCTTGGAATTTGTACTTCATTTGATCTTTATCATCATTTCCTCGGGGCGCTTTGGTTGACTTCTTTCCCTTGTCTTTCTCTGCGGCCGCCTTTGAAGGTCCCACACATGGTTCCATACATCTTGTGGGTGAGAGAGAGGTAAGCATATTCAAGCATGAAAACATGGGGAAAGTTAGCCAAAATCCTATAAAACGATGTTACATTAGATAATTCATCATTTGAGAATCCTAACATCTCTTCTAGATTGATATTAACCTTTTATAGGAGGGAGTTACAACGAGGCGGGCCTAGGGGTGCGGACTTCCTTGGGTTGGAGGCTGTTCTAGAGGTAGCTGTAGGAGGGACAACAATCAAGGCACAGTGGCCCGCCTCTCCCAACCTGCATCAAAGTTTAGGCATCAAGTGGGATTTGTTAAGGAGGTTAGTCCATTTAGGCATGTGGGTCAAGATCATTTTGAAGTTTTGAAGGAGTGATGACCACCTTTTAGGCATGCAGGATCTGAGAATAGCTTAGCTATTTGGGGTTTGGCCATTTAAATGACACTAGCAAGGTGGCATTCCCCCATGCGGGACCCCCAGCCTCGAAAAGCGGCGGCGCAGTTCATTTGGAGCTCAGGTTTTCGGGTCAACTGACCGGGGAGACGTTAGGTCACAACCGTTTGGAATGACAAAGGTCAGATGACGGTCCAGTAGGAGAAATCTGCAACATCAGGTCCGCAAGGACTGAAGGTGTCATTCTTTTATCGTTGGATACTTCAAAGTAGATGGGAAGGTTGGGTCTTGTGTAGCGGGTTGACAAGAATCATTTTCCATTTGAGAATGGCAGGATGAAGATGGAGTTCCACTAGTGGCAGCCCATGGGGGATGACCCACTTAAGGTTCAACACTTAATCATTTCATCCTTGCATACAAGTGAACACAACATGCTCGAGACTCGAAGGGTGGAAGGTCAGTCATTAGGGGCCGTTCAGGATGACAAACCTAGCACAGTGGCCTATGGATAGAAGTCCGCTAGGAGGGGCCCGCAAAGAGGTTCACACTTGGTTGTTTAAAAGCCTAAAGGAATAGGCGACAACAAAGGGATCGAGACCCGCCTGCTGAGGAGGTGCAAAATCCTCGCCATTTAGATAGTCGTTATGGCATTGGTGAAAGGAGAGGTGGAAATCCGCTTGACCAGATCCGCACAAGGTAGGTTGATCTCGCTGAAAGCTCGATCAGCGGTGAAGGTTGCATAGTCCGATGAGTGGACCTCTAGGCCGCAAAGGCTGTTATGAAATGGTAGACAACGAAAGGCAATTTGTGAACGGAGTTCTGGAAGGAGGAGTTCGTGAAGTTTTGGATTAGGTTCCTCGGCGTGGGGTCATCTGGAATTTAACTGAGTGGGGCTTGTAGGGTGTGTAGGAGTGATCCCTTAGCCGTTTGGGGATACCTAATTGAGCCGAGGGTGAAGGCAGGATGGAGGTTCGTAGAGTCATACCTGACTGGATAGGAGGCTGCTCGCATGGACATTTGCTTAGGTTTAATCACTACTTGGGAAAGAGGGGGCGTCCTTCCATGAACATGGGTCCACAGGGGACATCAGTTGATTGTTTGGATGTTTGTTTTTCCTAGGAAGGGGACAGTGGTAGACACCTGGCGGGCCCATGTGGAGTGAAAGCCCTGGCTGAAGAATAGCTATGTGAGTGTTGAGTTCTGCGGGCGGCTTTTGGATCAATTTTGAAGTGTATCAAGATTTCAGTTTGTGGATTTTGTGTGCCCTAGTTAAGTCTAGCTAATTTAAAAGTTTTCTCCCTTCAAATTTGTCAATTTTATACGAGAATCAAAGAAAATGTAATACATGGCTTGGGGACGGAAATCCTACCTCGAAAACCCGATGGAGGTTGAGCAAGTAATAGGTGACAGCCTGGAATTGGCGAATGATCATGGTGGGCGCAACAACAACATTTGCAGAGGGCTCTGACTCACTTCTGAACAACTGACAAGTGAAAATGACAGCTCAGGAGGGGCTATTTATAGATTTTTTGTCATTTAATGCCCCTCATTAATGATCATACTACGACATTGAAAGTTGGTGGTTAGTCATTAATTCCCCTCATTAATGATCGTACTACAAAATTTTGCATGGACCTATGCTAATATGCCCCGTCTTGATCCTGAGGTTATGGTTCATCATCTAGCTGTCTATCCAGGGGGAAAACCAGGAAGATAGAAGCTGAGAAAGATGCATCCACAGATTGCATTACTAGTCAAACTTGAATGCTAGAAATTCCTTGACACTAGCTTCATACAAACAATTGATTATCCAGAATGAGTTTCAAAGCTTGTACTTATTTGTAAGCCCACTGGGGGCATCTGTATCTTCATTGACTTTGGGGACCTAAACAAAGCATGCCCTAAGGATGATTTCCCTCTCCAAAATATAGACATGATTGTGGATATGACCATAGGGCATGAAATGCTTTCATTGATGGACAAATTCTCAAGGTACAATAAGATTATGATAGCCAAAGATGATCAACATAAGGTAACTTTCACTTGTCCATGGGGCACTTACTGTTGGAATATGATTCCATTTGGGTTAAAGAATGCTGAAGCTACATACCAAAGAGCTATGATGTTGATTTTCCATGACATGATTCACAAATCTATAGAAGACTATGTGGATGACATACTAGCCAAATCAAGAAAGCATCGAGACTACATAGTAGTACTAGGCTCCATCTTTGACAGACTCAAAGAATACAAGGTTAGACTCAATCCTAAGAAATGTGTCTTTGGTGTGCAATCAGGAAAGCTCCTAGGGTATATTGTATCAATGAGGGGAATCGAGATAGACCCTGTAAAATTTAAAGCAATTCTTGAAATGGAAGCACCACATACATTGAAGAAGTTAAGGACTTTACAGGGAAGCTCCAATCCATTCACAGATTCATAGCATAGTTAGCAGATAAGGCTATCCCATTTTCTCATCTACTCCACAAGGGGGTAGCATACAATTGGGATAAGAAATGTGATCAGGCATTCAACAAAATCAAAGAATACTTGCTGACACCACCAGTCCTCATGCCACCAATCCAAAACAAACCATTGATACTCTACATATTAGAAACAAGAACAACCCTTGGTGCTCTCTTAGCTCAGCATGATGAAATAGTGAAGGAAAAATCCATTTACTATATCAATAGAACCATGGTGGGACACGAGTTGAATTACACATTCATTGAGAAGGCTTTCCTAGCAGTAGTGTTTACTGTACATAAATTCAGGCACTACATGTTGGCTCATCAGATAAAACTCATTGCCAAGAGAGACCCCCTCAAATATCTACTTTCTAAAGCAACTCTCATAGGGTAGATGGTTAAATGGGTCATGATCCTATTAGAGTATGAAATTGAATATATAGAACGAAAAGCTATCAAGGGACAAGTAATTGTAGATCAATTACTAGAAGCACCCATATATTCAGAGAACCCACTTGTATCAGAATTTCTAGATGAGTCTATTTTCAACCTCAGTGTAGTAGACCATTGGAAGGTATATTTCACTGGGTCATATACATAACATGGATCAGGAGTAGGAGTCTTCTTTATCATGCCACAAGGGGATTGTATTCCTAAATCATAGAGGTTGTCCTTCCCTTGCACCAACAATATTGCCGAATATGAAGCTCTTGTAATTGGACTCCAAATTGCAGTACAATGGAAAATCATGGAACTTAAGATCTCTGGAGACTCATAATTGATCATCAAATGAGTCAACGATGAATACCAAACAAAGGATAATAAATTGACCCCCATACAAGAAATTGGTGGAGGACCTCAAGGAATTCTTCATCGATATAACGCTTGAGAAAATACTAAGGGAAAATAACATAACAACGAACGCCATGGCTACAATCGAATCATTGTTGGATATCCCACACAACATACCTAAGCATGAATTCCTTGTAGAGTAGCGTCTCATACCAGATTTTGAGGTATTTGAGTTTGAATTCGTCTATGAAATCATTGGTCCCGGTGATCCTTGGTATCATGATATATACACCTACCTGAAAATAGGATTCCTTCCTATTGATATCACCCTAAATCTTAAAAGAACCTTTATCAAGAATTCAAACCGTTTTGTTATCTTAGGTGACACCCTATACCATAGGAGTTTTGAAAGAACCCTTTTGCAACATCTTAACCTCGAGGAAGCTTTGACTACTTTAATTGAGGTAGGTATTTGTGGTTTGCATTCAAGTGGTATGACCTTGGCTAAGAAACTGCTAATAATAGGGGTACTACTAGCCAAAAATGGAGAAGGAAGCTCATGATTATGTTCGAAAATGTTTACAATGCCAACAACATGGAGAACTCATCCATGCACCAACTCAGAAGCTCCAATTGATTATAACACCTTGGCCTTTTTGATAATGGGGCCTCAATCTCATTGGAAAAATCACTCCCACTTCATCTAATGGACACAAGTTCATTATCACCACAATAGAGTACTTTGAAAAGTGGGTAGAGGCCATCTCAATGACCTACATCACAATAAAGAAAATCTCCAAATTCATCCTGAACTACCTCATTTTCCTCTAGATGTCCCACAAGCCCTTATCTCAGATAATGGGACACCTTTCAAGAACTAGGATGTTCGAGAGCTATGCTAAAAATTCAATATCCAACATCGCTTCTCCACCCCATATTACTCCCAAGGTAACATAAAAGATGAGGCTACAAATAAAACCATCTTGAAAATCCTAAAGAAAACAGTCAATGAAGTTGGTCGTGACTGGCACCTACAACTCAATCTTGCCTTATGGGCCTATCGAATGAGTATTCGCACACCTACAGGTGCAACCCCTTTTTCCCTGGTTTATGGATCACAATCCATCCTTCCCATTAAGATCAAGCTCCCATCCTTAAGAATATCATTGATGAATCTCAATACTGATGAAGAATATTGGGTGTCACGGTTAAACAAGCTAGAACTACTAGATGAGCGATGTATGGATGCTTTGAACCATCTACAGGTGTACTAGAACCATCTCAAGCGAAGCTATAATAAGAAGATCAAGAGTCAGTAATTCCAAGTTAGAGAGCTCATGTTGAAAGAAAATTAGAAGAATGTACCAAATCTAGACAACAAGGGAAAATTTGAACCCAATTGGTTAGGACCCTTTGTCGTCATTGCAAGTTATAAATCAGGAGCGTATCAACTATCTACACCCAAAGGTGAGCCTCTGCAGGAGCCTATCAATAACTCCCATCTTAAAAAGTTTTATGCCTAAGCTTGCAAGGTGTGAATCCAAAAAAAAAAATCAAAAAAAGAAAAATCCAGAATAATCAGAAAAAGGATTGAAAACAGTAAAGAAAAAATTGTTCTCTAGTGAAAACCACTTCAGTGGCACTTTGGGCAAGTACCGTGGTGAAAAACTGGCAAACAGGCACCTCTTGTAAATGAGCACTTTCCATCCACCATGATCCCTACAGCTTGTTCTACATCATTCATCCATTGCATTCCATTGATCCTCCCGTCACCCATTCACGTCTCCTCATGGCTTGATCTTGTGTTTGTATCATCTTCCATCCTTAGAACTACTTGGCACATTCCTAAGGTCCATTTGTCTTGCCTATATCAAATTAGTCTATCACCTCATGCTCGGGGAATGTTCCTATACCTGCATTAGATCAAATTCGTGTATATTCTTGAAATCCTCCTTACAATCATAAAATCAAAATTCCAAAATGCTAAGAAATGTATGCAGAAAATATCAATTAAATACAAATAAAGATTAAACAGAGGAATGAAAAAAATAGAAATAATAGCAGCGAGAGACAATATTTAATGTGGTTCACCCAAACTCGGGCTACATCCACCAACAGAGAGTCCAATATTATTATCCAGTAAATAGAATCGATTACAACTAGTAATCCTTGCAACTCAATACTGTTGCAAATGCTACAATACAATATCAACAAAAACCCTAACTCTTAGCCTTTTATCAAGACTTATGTCAGTTACAAAATAGGGGTTTTTTTATGTCGGCCAATAGAAAAAATGAACACTCGATGCCTTTATAAAATAATAAAAATCGTGAGAGGTTTCGGGGGTGCTACCCCTGGACCCTACCCTATATTGTGATAGGGACCTCGCAAGGGGTGTTGCCCCTAGACCCTGTAAGGGGCACTGCTCCTTGACACCGTCTTGGGGGCACTGCCCCCAAACCCCCGTTAAAATAATTTGGGGGGAAATTGCGCTGATAAAAGTGGGGAAAATTTAACCTTTGAGTCTGATTAGGCTCCATATACCAACACAAAAACATTAAAAAAATAAAAAAATCTAGAAACATTTAGAAAACAAAAAAACCCAAAAACATCCAAAACATATAAGAAATCCAACAATAGGTCAAAAAGTTAGAAAAGGTCAAAAATAGAGTTGTCATGTCAAACTACGAGTCTCTGAGCTTGAACGTAGGAAGGGCCATCATTGATGTTCCCCCAAGACACATTAGATCAATCCTCTAGGAGTCCATAATAAACTGGCTCCATTTGTTCATATCTCATCAATAGATGAGTCTGTGTCAATCAAACTACATGGTCTTTGTGTGTATAATGTAGGCATTGCTAATATTTGATTAGCTCCCGAGGCTCCTAGGATAGGTCTTTAGGTTAGGTTCTTGGTCAAAATCTCAGAAAACACAAAAAACATTAGAAAATTTGAAAATCAAAACATTTGTAAAACATTTCAAAAAATACCAAAAAATAGCCTCAAAATATTTGAAAATACCAAAAACATTCAAAAAAATGTAAAATAACCCATCCCGTTTCGCCTTCACCCGAAATAGACATCCGCTCATAATAAATGATCATCACTCTACAACCTTTGGCAAAATAATCAGAAACAAGTATAACAAATTTAAAAGTGTAAACTGAAATGTCAAGGTCTCAAGTCTAGGTCAGTAGGTAAACAAGTTGGTTAAATCTTGGTATCAATGGCCCATCATCCCGTTAGTCTCAAAACCATCCGATAACATCATGTCCTAGGATGCATCCTTCCTACAATGGACATCAACATCAGACCTCACCATAGTTTAGTCTTGGCTAGAGGTATGAAGAACATTGGCTTGTTTTGTGTACTTGATCTATTTTTTATTTATCTTATTGCGCTCATTCCAATGACCTCTTGATGATGTCTAATCAAAATTATTTAGAGAGAAAGGAATGAGGGATTGATCATTATCTTTTTTCTACTATGCTTGTTGGATATTCTTGTAATATAACTTGTTCATGCTTACTTTGTTTGGTTTGTAGGGAGGGTGTTTTAAAGGCCTTGTTGACTATTACATTGGGAGGTTTTTCCTTTCTATGTTTTGGTCTGAGATGTTTGAAATGTATGAAGTACATCCTAATAAGGTTTTTTATGCTAGATGTGAATTGGGATACTCCTATTTGATTTTCAAGTCAAATTCCATCGCACTAGGTGTAGTGACATCCTGGTTCTTTATACCTTGATGCATCGTATCTATGTGTGTGATCAAAAATAAGGAAAGCAAGCTCTTTATGTCCCCAATATCTGATAAGTAGTCATCATCATGTTTCTACATCATCTCAAACTCAAGGGTTGATTTCTCTTTCTTATATCTTTTCCATATACTAATACTGACATGGTATCATGACATTCAGAAACAAAATATTTATATATGCATCCATCCTGCATGCATAAACCATCAACATACTATGCATATCATCATAATAAGAAATATCATTATCATGTATTATCCATCATAATATAGATTGGTTATTCTAAGAATCTCATAACCCACCCATTTGCATAAGCATCCATTGCATAATCATATAAGCATTATCATAATCATCACATTTTGCATCATGCATACATACATCGAACATAGAAAAGATGCTGAAAAGGAAGTTAAAAATATCATCACATAAATATAGATTTACATTCATTGCATAAAAGTACATCCATGTAGACCCATGTGCATCCATAACATACATCCATCACATCATAACATAAAAAATCATACTATAAGCATTATAGGAATCCATCCATTCATATATATCCATCGCATAAAATAAAATAACCATCACATCATATAAATGCATCACAAGTCATCTCATATATATATCAAAAAAGTTGAATGTCATGATACAATCAAGATTAGATATATAGAATCATCATTGAATATACAAGAGGCTAATCAAAACTCAGCCAATGAATGTATACACATCATAAATTAGGCTATACAAATAAAAAAAATGTGTCTAGTGCACTATCTGTGCTCCGAGCTACCCTCGCTTTGTCAGTCCCTGTGGTGCCTGCTGGTGTGGCTGCACTGGTGGTCTCTATCCAATGGGTGGCACTAGTGGTGGAATTCATTCATTGTGCCCATCATGTTGTGTGCCTCCATCTTGTCTATCCTGTCCCTGATGTCCTGGCTGCTGGGGGACCTGTCCAATTTGGGGTCCTCTGACCCATCCTTTGCCTACTGCGGGAACCACTGGTAATGTCAATTGAATTAGAGCATGGGCCTAAAAATATATATCGTAGGTTGGTGTAGTTCCCGCATCTGTGAGACCATCAAAGTATACCCACGACACCATCACAAGCTATCGAAAGTCATCAATGGCTTGTTGGGGGGATCCTCTTCCCCCACAGTGTCTGTCTAGTCCTCCATGCAAAAATGGCTCTTTGTCTATCATTAGGGACATCTTGTACCTCTCTGAAATGGTGAGCAACCCTATCTAGGAGGTACTGCTCTATCATATAATGCTCTCGTCCCTATAGATATCTAGACTACCGGCAGTAAAAAAGGTAGGCATCATCATCATGCCACCTAGGAAAATGGAGCCATGGTCTCCACCAAAACACTGTCATCTCATCGATAACCTACCTCCAGTGCAGGATTCCCATAATGCCTATATAATGGAGGTTGGTCATCCTCTCGTACCTGTAAATTGGAGGATTATCACGGTTTGTCTGGATGTCTGCAATTATGGGCCTCAAAACAACTATGTGCTCATATGCCCACACGTGGAGAAGTGCAATCCCCTCTCCAATGCTGCAGGCTTCACTATACACAACCTTGTGCATGTCATGATATAACGATGCCAAGACGACTAGCCCCTAGGTGAAGATGTTCATCTCCTCCATCTTGCGTGACCAAATGACCCCCCATCCAATGCTGCATCCTCTCGTTCTTCGTTCGGGAAAAAGGACTCCTGAGATCAGTGGTTCGACAAACAATGTCAAATCAAGGGAAATCCCTTCATATCGGTGGAGCTCAATCTAGTCACCGTCAGTCATGTATTGGTCGATGCTCAATAGCTAAAAAATCATGTCACCTTCGGCCTCCACATTGTATATAATGCACTCACCATGTATGGGGATCCATACGATCCACCATACATCCTATAAGGTAATGGTGGCCTTGTCGGTTTGTAAATGGAATGAGGAGGTCCCGGTCCACCATATCTCCACTAATGTAGTCATCATTGCAAGGTGCGTCTGCACCTTAGGCATTTGGGCTATGTGGCCAAATTCGATATTGCCAAGAAAGAACAACACCTCATTTGATAAATGTCTCACTCTATGTAGAAACCAGCCTCTATGCTCCTTTGAGTTGAGCACTCGAAGGACCTCCTCCATCCAAAGTGCCCATGACTTCAAAATTCATCAACCTAGCATCCCTTCAAAAATTAAAAAATCTCCACATTGTATATAATCAAAAGCGACACAATACCACAAAGGCAAGTCAACATTAAAGGGGTGACACAAGACCCTTTTTGGACCAAGTGACACAATCCCGCAAAGGCGAGTCGACATCCTTTCAGTGACCCTAGGACCCTCCAACATCGCACGATGTTCCACTGTAAATGCAAATTGACATCCTCAAAGGAAACACCAACCGTAACAAATGCGGCACCCTAGGGGATTGTTTTTGATTGACCTAAATGAAGCCTAATAAATGCATCAAAATCATGCAAAATGAGAAAAGTTTCAAGAGGCGTACTGGGGGTCCTACGTCTGGAGGCTGTTGGAACTCATGAACTCGATCCATCTGATGTCTAGGAAGCACACGAGCCACCATTTTGTCAGTGCCTCAAAGCAAAAAGTCAGGATTGTTAGTAGTGCAAATGATTTGAAAATGACCCTCGTAACCCTATTTATGCATTTGTTTATGGTTTTTTGGATTTTTTAGGGTTTTTGAACCCATTTAATCCATTTTTTCCCAAACAAAGAATGTTTTGACCCATTTCATCACCGAAAGCTTAAATTTGCATCCCATGGGTTGTTTTTCACTCCTGAATTGTTGTTGAACCTTTTTCATGAGTTCAACCTAATTTTTTCAATTTTTGCTAGATCTCTCAAGGGGGAAGTGTAGCAACATAATTTCTTCCATTGGGGAAATAGTAAGCCATCCAAAAAATAAGGAAATTTTTGAATTTTGATCATGGCAGTGATATTCTTTGAACCAATGTAGCAGGTACTTCGCTTCAAAGAGGGGCAAAATGTAGACAACAAAAAAGTCTTGATTGATACTAGGCATCTGATTCTGATTAACTAACGCTGTTTCTTCCTAAATCACTTTTAATTCATCATTTAATTGAATAATCAACATTATTTAATTAAAATTGACAAATTCAGCTATTAATCAAATAATTAAATTTATTGGATTAATTCACCCTTCTTCTAACTAATTCTCATCATATTTAATTAAATCAAATCATTTAGTTAAATCCCCTTTTAAATCCTCTCATTTGATTAAAATCAATCAAAAAAAATGTTACAATCTCCTAATTCACTCCAATTAATGAATTCTAGATTAATTAATCCTAAATCACCTTTCTAATCATCATTATTAATTCCTCCAGGTTTTAACTC
The DNA here is from genome assembly GCA_007258455.2 of Sequoia sempervirens. Taxonomy (NCBI): domain Eukaryota; kingdom Viridiplantae; phylum Streptophyta; class Pinopsida; order Cupressales; family Cupressaceae; genus Sequoia; species Sequoia sempervirens. The sequence continues at coordinate 227,983,590 of VDFB02105785.1, forward strand.
CTGAAGAGTTAAATCAACCCATGGTCAACTAACTAGGTTGCACATGAAAATAATTTCTATTAATTATTTAATTCCTCTATTTTCCCTCACCAAGACGTATTCCAAGGAATATTCCTCTCAAGAACCTCTCATTTAATTTTCATCCAAAGGTTTTCAAAAACTTATCACATCCTCTTACATTTGCAATAAATTCTCTTACATTCTCTCAAATCTCAACCAATTTCATTCAATTCCTCTTACAACCTTTCAAATCTTGAACCAATTTCATTTACTTCTCTTCCATCGTCTTCCACTCACACATTTCCCAAAATGTGCTCCAACTTCCTCCAATAGAATTGCGACACTTGGCACATTCTCATTGGCTCTCATTTTATCCCACATTCACCAATTTCATCCATTTTTCAACCCTTGGCTTATATAAATAGAGACGTCCTTTTCACAATATGGATTCACAACTTTATGCATTATCATTATAGTCATTTGAGTTCATAGCAATCGCCATCTCCATGTTATTTTGAGTTTGTGTTCATTACTTAGCATCATTTCAACACTTGGATCATCTTCAAATCATCAAGCTTAGCGATTGGGATTGGGAAAGGGCTTCTTTCCACATCAAAGGAGCACCAATCCCCCTATGGGATTGAGGTTTGGTTAACTGAGTTGATTACATGCTTTGTTCTTGCTTTATTTTATGTTTTCATCTTTGTTCTTCCAAGAATTTCACAGGGAACATTAAATTTAAGCTTTCTAACATGTTTGAAAATGTTTTGTTGATCTTGTGTTAGTTTGTGCAGGTTTGGTGTTCACACAACCCCCAACATTTTTCTTGTTTTATTTGTGTGCAAATTAACAGATTTAACAAGCTGGGTATTTTGGATTTTGGGTTTATACTATCTGTTTTATAAAAGACAACAGTGTGGGGCACATACATCTATGTGACACACTGGTGTCCATGGACAAGAGCTATTCCTATTAAAGGTACAATCTTTAGTCTCTGTTCTTTTTGTTTTTATATATCAAAGAATTTAATTCTTTCATTTACTCCTATAATTAAGTGATTTCAATATTGTTGTCATTTATAACTTAGTGTTAATTTGATTAAATTGTACAAACATTTATTATTATTTATACCTTCACGTGAGCTTTGATCTTTGAGGTAATTGAGGGTTATACTCTCCTTAAGACCCCATCATCTTAAGGGTAGCGAATCCCCTCCTTTTCAAAAAGACAAGGAAATAGTTGATACATAGGGGTTTGGATTGAGTATGAATATCTAAAAAGCTCAAAATCTTGGAATTCACTGATACAAAAGGGACATTTAGAATTAAGTCTAAATAAAGAAGATTCTAATGATTTCCTATTACAAACAAAATACTAATCTTTATCTTAAATTGTAATTAATGATAATTGTATTCCTAACTCGCAAAAGGAAAAGATTGAAGAGGTTGCAATTAGTATTTTACTAATTAATACTTGGTAAAATGACAAGCATGATGAGATCATGCACTCAAATTGATTAATGGAAGCACAAGAAGATTTGTTCACCATGGACACTCAAATTCCAAAGAAAAATATATTTTGAATTCACATGGCAATGAATTATGATGGACTGCAGAACTCTATTACAATGTCTATAATTTGAAAGAAGAAAACACTCAGGTTATCTTTATCCATATTTGTGAAATAATTGGAAGCTATACTTTTAATTTTTCAGAAGCACAATATAAAGTTGACAAATTAAATGGTTGTTCGAATGCAAATCAAAATATGGTAATTAGAGAAAACATGCCTAAATTTAAAGATGAATTTTAGATTAAGAACCAAAAATGTTGCAAAATTAATCCTTCAAATAAAATTTATTTAATTCATAAGGGGTGTTTGTAGTAGTTAATTTTGTTCATTGTAAATATGTGTAGCTTTTAGATTAGGATTAGTTAGGTCTAGTTTTTCCTTAAATTGGTGCATTTTTAGTTAAAGCTCAAAATCCCCTATTCCTTTAAAAGAAAAATCTATGTACATAGGGAAATTTTGATTCTCAAAACATTTATTCATCATCCATAGACCCATTAAAGTGAAGCAAAAGAGTAACATATTTCCAAGCATTTATTAATTATAATTACAAAGATATATACATTAATGAGAGGGGTATTTTGTACACAAATTACAAAATTTCACAAAATTTGTTCTTTTTGGAGTGACATTAGTCCATTTCCCTATCGTCATTGTGGAGAAACTCATATCCAAGGGTCACCACTTGTCTATACTTTGCCAAAGTCACATTGAGAAGATTAGCTATAAAAGGAAATCGAGACACTGGTATTCCTTCATTGATAAAGTGAGAATATCTCCTGGGGCGAGAATGCCTACCCTGGGTTGTGCTAAACGTAGGATGTAATCCAAACTACCCAAGTAATCTACCTTAATCACAAGCATTGCCAATATCATTTGAGGCAGTCTAATATCCAGGAGGGATGCAACAAAGAAATCAGATGATGAAGCAGACTTGAAAAACAGGGTCTTTAGTGAAATATGTAGGTAAAGAGGGTTGTGTCATCACACAATTATATCATGATGAAGTGGACCTAAAAAAGAGTTTAAAGTTAAAAAGTATAAATTCAATATTTTGAAGTTTACTGAATCTAATGTAGGAAGCTCATCTATTGTAGTAATAATCAAGGAAGTAAAATAAGTTATTTCTAACAAAGAATTTAAGAAAATAATGCTATTATTGTGAAAAGACATTGAGTAAATATATTAGTTCTGAATTGGGTAATTGAGGATTTGAGAACTTTCGTAACATAAGGAATTCTTGAAACTTCCTTTAACTATAAAATTCTCAAAGGTTACTTAATGGTGGAAAAACCTAAAATATTAGTAATCCTAATAATTAGATAAGTCAAAATCTCGGTTTGATGAGAATTAATTGAAATTGAGGATCTAAGAATTGATGACATTTTATTTTTATTTGGGTAAAATTATACGATTAAATGCATGAGAATTCATTCATTGTGCAATAATATGTTACTACGGGTACTATTAAAAGGTTGTGGAATGCAGAGATAAATGCTAATGTAGTAGAGGATAATTTCTCTGATGCCAAAATTGCGTATTTTCCCAATACAAGAAATAATGTATTTAAATGCGAGAATTTTTGAAGGCCAGACGAACTCGAATACCTTTATTATTTAATTTCTTTAGGAATCAAGGAATCTTTAGCAAGGATCGAAGCGATGGAAACATAACTTTGATCATTTCTTTGGAAATTATTTGCTTTCATTTCCCATATGCAATGATTGTTTTTATGTGATGTATCTTTTGTCAATTAGCTTATTTCTCTCTAGCCATGTGCTTTTGTTAACAAACTCCTGCCTTGTGTTCTATAAAAGGCAGCGAGTTGATTTGTTTTAAGGATTTGAATTTGTTGAGACAATAGAACTTAAATTGGAATATCACCAATTTATTTCTTTACTTCATGTTTTGTGTTTAATTCCACTATAAAGATGTGTATTTACTGCAGAGATTAGTAAAGGTAATTCCAAATCGTATACTTTGTGTGACTGCAAGATGCTCATTCCTATTAAAATAATCCTTTTTTTGCACCATCTTTGGGTGCATTTTGAAGCCATCTCATTGGTTAAAGGTTCTATATATTTAGACTATTGCATTATTTTGTATGTAGCTATGAAGAAATATGGTGAAATACAAAATAGTTGATGCTTTTGCTTGCTTATTTCTTAGTATATGTGTGGGTAATAATTTGAATCAATTAATTTCTTAGGCTTTATCTCTTCTTGCCCTGATCTTTTGAAGTTTATTTTGAAGAGGTTTAAAATGAATTAAAGTATGAAAGTGATGCAGTTGTGATTTATTAGGATTAATACATCACTTGTAATCCTTCAAGAATGATCTTGAATACCAGTATCCCCTATGTGAAAACAATAATTACATAATGAACCCAAAATTAACCTAGTACATCAAGCCCTAACATTCCCAAGCCTTAAGATAGCTAAATTCCTAACCAAATTTGTTGATTATTTCAAGACAGGTTCTGTTATTCAAATAACAAGATTTTATCTACATGTTGTGTGTGTAACAACCACATCAACACTATGAACATAAAATTTCAAGGTTTTTTCAAATATTTTGTGTTGATCTAATTATATGACATAAAAGTTTTTTCAAAACATGCAAGTGATCACTTCAACCACCTTGAGTAGGTCTTTCAAAATGTAGGGAATATTGCATTCCCTTAACCTAAACAAATGTGTATTTTTCCATTAACCAAGGCAAGCTTCTTGGGCACATTGTCTCTAAGGATGGTTTGACCATTGATCCAAAGAGAGTGGATTCCATCCTAGCCATCCCACTTCCCAACTACAATGAAGGATTGCTGAGCTTCTTGGAGATAATTAATTTTGTAAGAAGATTCATCCCAAACCTTATTAATTTAGTGAAGCCTCTTACCTCCATGATTAAGAAAAATATGGTCTTAAAGTGGACCAAATAAGGTAAGAATAGCTTTGAAGCCATTAGACAAGATATTTCTCAGCCTCCCACCCTAAATAATCCAAATTATGGTAAGGATTTCATCCTTTGCACTTTTAGAGGAGAAGCAAGCATATCAGTTGTCCTAACATAATTAAATAATAAAAAAATGGAGCAACCAATTCCCTTTGTTAGTGAAGGGCTTAAATATTATGAGATAAAATGCAACTATTTTGAAAGGAAAGCCCTTATTGTTGTTAGGTTATTGAAAAAATTCAGACATATGTTGTCTAACAAGAGGATCTAGTTGATGGTTCCCCATGCCACCATCAAAGAATTCAAGTTGAGCAAATATATTAGTGACAAAGAATTGGATGGACCACTAAGTTAATGGAGTATGACATTGATATTAAGATCACCAAGCTTGTAAGGTGCAAAGGATTGTGTCAATAGCTTTTCTTGACATTTGAGCCTCCTATAAAGGCTACCTTGATGTTGCAGGAACACCAAATATCCAACACAAGCACTCAAAATAACTAGGTGAATGATATGGCTATCTTCTTACAAGAAGATAGATATCCTCTAGGTATAAATAGGACCAAGAGAAGGCATTTTAGGTTGCAATCCATCCCTTATGTCATAGTGTATGGTATACTTTTGAAAGAGGATCTCAATGGATTTTTATTAAGATGTATTAAGCCAAATCAACTAAGTAGATTATTGGAGGAATTCCATGATGGTCCTTCAGGTGGTCATTTTTAATGTAAGGACCACTAATTCTAAGATTATGAGGGTTGGATATTATTTGCAAACCCTATTTAATGATGCTCACTAGTGGGTGAGGAATTAAAAAAAAAAGTGCTTTCTTCTCTAGAAAGAAAAGGTTGGTTGACCTACCCCTTCATCCCATTCAAGTTTATCAACCATTCACACAGTGGGGGTTGGATTTTATTGGCATGATAAACCTACCCTCTAGTGTTGGGCATAAATGGATTTTGGTAGCCACATATTATTTCACCAAGTGGATAGAAATAATCGCCCTAAACGATGCTACTAGAGGTTCAATTTTGGAATTCCTTGATGAAATTGTGACAAGGTTTGGTACCCCTTCTACCATTATCTCTAATAATACCAAGATTTTTGTTAGTGCTCAAATTATTGATTAGGTAGTTAGGAATTACATATATTTGAAAGCTTCATCAAATTATTACCCTCAAGGTAATGGCCTAGTTGATTCTTCAAACAAAAACCTCACAAAGATAATCAAAATGACCATTGAGGATAATCATAGAGCTTGGCATAGAAAGCTAAAGACAACCCTTTGGGCTAATAGAATCACTCCCAAGAGAGCCATTGGTAATTCTCATTTCATGCTGATTTATGGAAGGGAAAAAATGCTACCATTATCATTAGAGTTACCTTCTCTTGAGTTAACACAAAATATATAATTAGAGAATGATGCTATTGAGCACTCAAAAAATTGAGAGGGGGGTGAATCAATATTCTATTAAACCATTCAAACATTAGCCATCCAATTATGAAAACATATTCAATTGTAGTAAGGAAAGAAAGAATGAAAACATCCAAAACATCACATAACACATGAACACCAGGATTTTTATGTGGAAAACCCAAAATAGGAAAACCATGGTGAGGTTTAGGTCACAATATATTATAACCAGTTATAGTATGTTACAAAAATGCTCACTATAGGTGGACTCACTGTCCAAGTGGACTCACTACCCACAAAGAAAAATATAGAAGAGAGAGGGGTGGATCACAAACTATTTTCAAATGTTACAAAAGCATCTACAATATGAAGGAATACAATTACAAACTTCACACTAATCTAGATCAATGCTCTACTTTGCTCTGCATTTGCACAATTTTGATCTTAAAATTCATAAATTATTTGCTCAACTCTACATATTTTTGCATCAATTCTTTTATTCAAATCTTTACACATTCAAAGATTGATATCTACAATCTTAAAACAACCTTGTAAATTTATCAAACTCATCACAAACATCAATTAGGTTGCCCTAATTAGATGTAGCCCTAAATCATACAAAATGTGCCTTGTTGGTACCTAATTCAAATCAAAATACCTTCATGCCCAAAACAAAACAAGAAAAGTGTAATATAGGTTAGCATGGACCTATACTAGTTCCCTCTTACATTTGCAGCACATTTTTAATCTCCACAACCCTTTACATACATTAGGTTGGCCAGGCATAGGACCTAAAAACAAAATACTCCCGCTATTCATCATCATAGGAAATGTGGACCTCAAACTGTCACACCATCAAGAAAAAACACTTCTTTGACACCTATTAACAATTTTCCAAAACCTCAAGGTCTAACCCAAATCCACAAAGGAGTGCAAACTGGATAAGTCATAGCCATTACACAAAAACTCTCTAAACCTTATATGTTGATCTTCTATTACTTACAACTTACAAAGCATCTATCCAAACCAAGTGAAATTCTAAATGAAGATACTACTGAAATACTATAAACAACATATTAGAACCACAAAATTAAATCTATAAGGGAGAAAGAATGTAGACCAGATTACCGGAGGGCTCTGTGCAATGAATCTATCGGTGTAGACACTTAGTAGAAATACTTAACTATTTTTATGTTTTGACATCCATCATACAATTTTGACATCAATGAAAACTCATTAATGACAACCTTCATTCTTTCAACAATATCCTCCTTTTTCATTGATGGCAACATGTGCCAAAACAACACTAGCTTCTCTCCTACTTAACTTCTCTCCAAGTATCTCTCCCCCTTTGACATCAATGTAAAAGGGTATAATGGTACCAACACTTTGTATGCTCCCCCTCAAATATATATACAAACTGAAATAACTAAATGAATGTACTAACTCCCCTTTAGAAAGTTAACCAAAAACTCCCAATCCATCCACATAATTACAAAAGAATCTATAAACTTGAAAAGCTAAAAAATGCATGAGTAGAAATGGTCAACAAAGATGTTGACCCCTGAAGCTTTTGTAAAATGGCTTTCCAAGCAGATTTACCTTCTTCCTAGATTTTCTTTGTTTTTGCAAGCATTTTATACTGAGACTCAAGCTCCACCAATGTTTCCTCTCCTTCTTTTGAAGTAATGGGAGTAAGATTTAAATTTGAAATTTTATTAGTACTGGTAAGAGAACTTGAGATAGGTATATGATTTGTTTTCAACAAGTCCTTTAACTTCCAAAACTGCTTGATTATCTCTTCCTTCTAGCTTTGCAAGGTAAAGAATTTGTCATGCAAACCTACTATGGCATACCAGGTCTAATAATCTCTATCCTATGCTAGATCATAAGCACTTGATGCATTGCTTAGCTATGACTCAATTGAGTCCATTTCAACCTTTATGCTTTGTGTCAAATTCAACCACTTCATGCAATACAAAAATAATTTTTTTGTATCTTCTTCACATGCTTGCACCTCCTTCAAACACTCTTTAACTTTTTTGTGTGAAGATGCACACTTCTTTGTAATCTCTAACAACTTATTTTTTGCAAGCCTCATCTCAACCTCTATTTCAACTTGTCCCTTTAAACTGGAGGCATATTCCTTAAAGGAGTCAATCAATAATTCAAAGTTTTTCATTGTAGAGAAGGATGTATCATACATTTGTCCTAGGCTTTATCTACTGCAAGGATTTTATAGCTTCATCCATCAACTCACCACTCCTTTGGTGTGTTTCAATGATTTATTTTCTTATAGATGCGTGAAACACATCACCTAGCTACAACTTATGATGAAACTACCAGTTCAAACTTTAATTGTTTAGATAAGAGACCTTTCAAGAGATTACTGAAGGAAGATTCACTAGAAGGCTTAGGTAACTCCACCATTTTTGTATATTCTTCATTATTTTTGGACTCAATGTTCTCTTCTTCCTCTATCTTATCTTCTTCTCTAAAGGACTTATCCTTATCTTTTTCTTCATTTTCCTTTTTCTCCTCTTCTCCTTTGTCCTTGGCCTTCTCTCCTCGCTCATTCTCTTCATTCTCATTGTTTTCTTCATATTGTTCCTTCTCACCATCATCTTCTCTTCCCCTATTTTCTTCACTCACCTACCCTTTCTCTTTATCCGCATCATGTTTATCACTTTCACTAGTGGCCTGTTCTATGTCTTTCATAGGGAAAAATGTCTTTGGATTGCCTTGATCATTTTTTATCGGTGGGAAAGTAGAGCTATCTTCTGCTGTATCATGTGTCACCAGAGGAATAAAGGTGCTATCCTTTATAGTTTCCTCTCTAGTTCCTATTTCTCCTTCTGCAAAATTATCATCCTTAGCATTTTATTGTACTTGTTCTTTTATATTTGGAGGACCATTATCTATATTTTCCTTTGCATCAGTAACTCCAATGTCTTCTACATGCTCATGTTGAGCTCCAGTTTTTGGATCTTATTCTTTACTGGTGGTAGCAATGGGAATCATTCCATACTTCTAAGCAATATCAATGATCTTTTTTTTTTTTTTTTCCTTTGTGTGTTCTCAGGTTGATCCCACTCTCTTCCCATAAGAGTTGCAACCCTCTGTTTAGTTCTAAACTCTTTATTACAAACTTGGGCCAATGTGGCCTTGTTAGCATCAAATAAGGAGAAGCTAATTTTCTCCAAAGCATCTGAACTTATCTATCCTCTTTCTTTATTTCCTCTTTTCTCCTCTCCATCAAAATATTCCACACATCGTTTAAAATCTTCTTCTTTATGTTCTTCATATCTTCCTCTATAATGATAACATATTTTATTATTGCTTCAATTATGGTGGCTCTATCCACCTCATCTACATCTTGGTATAGAGTCACTATTTCTCCCTACATTTCATGATATAAAATACTGTTAAACAATGTGTCCAATTTCATTGGACTATGAGGTCTTTCCAAAGTTGTCTTCTTCTTTTTCTTTTCCAGATCATTTGTTTCTATTTTCTTTTCCTTCTTTTCTTTCATCTTCTCATGCATGTGTATTCCAAAATATTTATTGTCCTTCTCAATTTACTCTTCTTTAGAGGTATCAAATATATCTACCCTCTATCTCTTTGTGCCAGTGCTTCTTCTTTTCAGGACCAACTAGGGTCGTTCATCCTCTTCTTCTTTAGATAGTATACTCATGTTTTTCTCTCTCACAACTTTCTATTTTCTTCTTTTTGGTATAGTGGTAGTAGTGGGGGCTACTGGAGTAGCTTTCATTCTCTTCTCAGGCCTAGTGGCCTACTCCACTTCAGGTTCCTCCCTCACTGAAGCACTACTCTCATTCCTCTTAGTTCTGTTGGTAGTGGGTACTATTCTGGAGGGCTTTTGGATACTGGGAGGAGTGGTGGAAGTTTTCTTCTAGATCTTCTGGGTCCGATGGACCCACATGCTATGCTTTTATCTCCCTTTTCTCTTGCTCTTTCCTCCCACACTTGTTCTTTTGTAAATCCCTTGCTCTTTTCTCTTCGCATACTCATCCACCATATTTTCCACCTTCTTTATTTTTGGCCTCTTCAACTCCATGTGCACTTCCATAGATTTCTCTTCACACATGCCATATCTTTCTTGAGTAGTGTCTTTAGGGCTCTTCCATAATATATCAACATAACCATTAATTTCTTCTTCATTAGTTTCATAACCAAGTGGAATAATCTAGATAGTTCTTTGTTCCACAACTTCAATAATGCATTCATTAGTTGTAATAAAAAATGTGATATCATTATGATATTTATCTACCATTAACCTAGAATCCTCTCCCTTTCATGCATTCTCTTCTTAAACACTACAAAGAATGCAATAATTGCTTCATCCTATGCTTTCATGTCACCAATGTTGTTTAGGTAGTCCAAGATCTAATGCGATGATGGTTTATTCTTAGCCCACATAACATTGTTCATTATTGGCTCCTTCAAAAGGTATACTAGCAAAAAAAAAACCAAGGAACCAAACTTGAAGGAGTATTTCTTCTCTTTGGTTTGCTTCAAGTTCTCAAAAATTTGTTACCTGAGCAACTCACACAAGTCATAATTATTTCCTTTCTCCACCATCTCATAGGCTACGTTAATTGTGGTGGCTAACACATAATTCTCTTTTTTTGTAAAGTATATCTTATAACCTATGACCATGGCTGCATATCTCACTGCAGGATTCTAGATAGGTTTCACTGTTAAATCTCTTCTATCAAATGTGGCTCTAGTCAATTCCATCACTACTTCATTCTTAACAAAATTCAATACTAGTATAGGTCTAGAGGAAAAAAGTCAAGTAACCTCCCTTATAACTTCCTTATTAAACCAAGCATGTTGGTCCATATGAACTTATCATGCAATCTACTCAATTCCATTCTCACAAACTTATCATCAGAATAGAAATTTGGAAACCATTGCCAGATGTCCAGTTTCTTCATCACTAGGTTTTCATAATCTGGCTTAATTTGGAAATTGTCTCAGATTAATTGGTTTTTCCACAGGTCGATAAATTTCATATGGTCATATTCCTCCATTTTCCCATGGATATAACCACTAATATCCTCTGTAGGTAGAACCCTATATGGAATGCTTGAAAAAGCTCTGAGTAAGTCATTGTTAAAGTCTTTCATGGGGCATCTCTTAAACTTTGGCCGAGGCCTCTTAGTAATGTTCACTACAGTAGGTGTTTCCATATATATTGAATTCAAATGCTTGAAAAAAAAGCTCTACTTCAACTTTATGGCACACAAACAATGATAAATACCTTTTTCTTACTTAGTTGGAACTATGGTTTTGATGCTCTAATTCACAAATCACCTTTGATCCCTTTGAATTTTCTCCAACTCGCTTTTCTTGCTCCAAATGCTTAAAAGTGAATTAAATCGATTAAGTGTAGATACTTATAACCCTTCGATCTGCCCTAATTCACATTTAATGTGCCAAACAATAAAGCTGATAAAACCCTTCTCTATGCAACAATAAACCCTAAATCACTCCACAAATCTTCATAATGACATATTTTCTTCCGGTATCTTCTCCAGAAGATCAACACTATCCACCTCTGTCACATATCTTTGTGCCAAGCCATGACACCTTATATCAACCAGGGGGGTTTGATTATTTGTTATTGCTCCCCTAATCCAATGCTTAGGTTTAATTCCTAGAGGAAATATTTGCACCAGAGGGTGGTACAGATTCATTTGTAGTCTTTGGTCCTTCCTTCTTCCTCCATATCTTTTCCATTCCCTTCTTAACTTCAACTAGATCAACCTTTTTGACTGGTTGATTTCTCTTTAACAGATTATCCTTCCTTATGTTTCTACATCTAAAAAGCTTAGCAATATGTCCAAGTCTATTGCAATTGTGACATGCAACATTCTTTTGAACAACATTCCTTCCATTTATTCTAGATTTGTGTTGGTTAGCCTTGGTCCAAATCCATAACATGTATAATAGTAACCATTGAAAGGTTGGATCATTCTACCATTGTTGTATGCATTCATCATTTGACTTCTGCATTCATTTTCTCTATGATGCAAGAGCATCCAGTGGTGTAGGGAAATCTTGCATCACCCAAAAAAAAGTTTTCTTTAGTTGTTTTGAGTCCCATGATGGAACTTAAGGGGTATAAGACTATCATACATCAAAAATAACAAAAAATGGGAACTTACTATTTTTAGTAAGTCATCCTAAACGGGCTCGTATGGACGTGGAAATTTCCCTGAGGAGTAGAGGTAAAAAACATTTCCAGTCATGAAAGAATCACCTTAATACCCTACATGGTTTGGGAGAAATTAAAGTTTTTGTCCTGGGAAATTTCTCAAATGCAGCTTCAAATTTAGATATAAAACTTTATAGGCCCCAAAATAGCTCAAAAATTGGCTGAACTGACCTATGGTGGGTTCATATGTTGTAGAGCTCATCGAGATATTTCCAACGATATGCAATAATAGAAAATCGGACACACGATCAAAAGTTATAGCCCCGCGAGGTTGGTCCTCTGAAAAGTGAATTTCATAAAAAAATTCTTCCTAGGCCAAAAATGAAATGGCAAGAATTTTGGCGTCAAAACAAAAAGGGGAAATTTGAACTTTCTAGAACATTCTAGGGCAGTTATTGTGGAAAACAAAAAGGGTTAAGTGGGGTCTGTAGAAGGTGCCCCTAATAGTGCAAATTGTGGCTCCAAATAGTAGATTTTCTTTTTAGAGTTGATTTTGTTGTAATAAATCAAGCCCATGAGGCTGTAGCATGTAAGTTTTGAGTCTGTAAATTCATTTTCTAAAAGTAATTGAAAGTGTATCATTTTTTTGTCTCTCATATTTTGTGTTGGTATCTATTGTTGTGATTTCTATGGGTTTTGGGTGGGGTGGCCCTCATCAAGTGGTATCAAAGCAGGAGTTCTTGAGCCTGTAATAGAGTGTTGAACGTGAGGTAGTTACAACAGGACCTATGAGTGTGGGTTGAGTTCAAGATGCCTCCAAGACTTGCCCAGTATGGCAGAGGTAGAGGCCGAGGTGGAGGAAGAGATCCACCTAGAGATGAAATTAGAGCCCTTAGAAGGCAATTAGAAACCTTGGAACAAGAGGTTCGAAGAAGAGATGTGCAACGAGACATAGGTGATAGTGAAGATGAAATGAAAGAGGAAATGGAAGAGTAGGATCCAATGGATCCTGGAGAAAGAAGATTGCTGTGAGTGATCTCAAGCATTGGGAAGATGCCTAAAATGGAGGTTTCAACTTTTAGTGGAAATATGAATCCTGAAGAATTGGTTAATTGGATCAATGACATGGAGGAATTTTTTGAGTTTGAGGAGATTCAAGATCCTCATAGAGCAAGGTCTACAAAGAAAAAATTGAAAGGTCACGCCAGTATATGCTTGAAAGAGGTCCAGTTAGAAAGAGGAAGACAAGGGAAAGATAAAATTTCCAGATGGGACAGAATGGGGTCAAAATTGAAGAAACAATTTATTCCATTCAATTATGAATTGGAGCTGCTCAAGAAGATGCAGAGCTTGAGGCAAGGGACAAGGACAATGAAAGAACACTTAGAGGAATTTCACAAGGTCTTGATTCGAACATGAAATTCTGAGGTGAATAAAGAGAAAGTTGCTTGTTATATTAACGGGTTGAAGCCAAGCATACATGAAGAATTTGCATTGTTGAGAATGAACACCATTGAGGATGCTTATCAATTTTCTCTAAAGGTTGAAGAATGAATGAACAAGAGGTTTGAGAACAAACAACGAGGTGGAGGCCATGGAGGAAAGACCGGTAGATGGTCATATGGAGGTCGAAGTGAAGATCAAAATAAGGGTGAAGGCTCTAGTAGCGGCTAGAACCAGAAAGGAGATAACACCTATTGTCCACGTGATTAGAATAATGGAGACCAAAGAGGAAGGGGAAGATTTGGATGAGGAATAGGAAGAGGAGGATTTCATGGAACTTGTTTCCAGTGTGGAGAAGAATTACATAGAGCCTATGAGTGTCCTCAACATCAAGGAAGGACAAATAGAAGAGCTGAGGGTAATGTATGAGTTGCACATGTTGATGAAGATGTTGAGTCTTCACATTCTGAGGATGTAGAAAGAGGAGAGGTTCTTGTTACTAGAAGAGCCTTGTTGAATGAGGAGGATGATCAAACTCAAAGGAAGAATTTTTTTTGCACCAGATGTAAGTGTGAAGGTAAAGGTTGCAATGTTATTATTGATGGAGGTAGTACCGATAACCTTGTTTAAGAAGAAATCTTTAGTAAGTTGCGGTTGGAGAGAAGAAGGCATCCAAACCCATACCAGATTGCTTGGTTGTAGAAGGACCATAAAACCTTGGTAAATGAACAATGTTTGGTAAAGGTCAAGATTGGAAATTACCATGATGAGGTATTATGTGATATTATGCCTATGGATTTTTTTCATATGTTGTTAGGTAGACCGTGGCAGTTTGATTGATGAGCAATACATGATGGACATGCCAACACCTATTCTTTGATAAAGGATGGAGTTCTTCATAAGTTGAAGCCCTTGAAAGAGGTTGAGGAAAAGGTATGTATTAATGCAAGAATTTTTTTGGTTGATGGAAGAAAGTTCCTAGAAGGTATGAAGCATGAGCATATGTGTTTTGCATTGATCTCTAGAGTTAATAAAGAAGATACTACTGAGGTACCTATAGAGGTTTCAAATTTGTTGAATGAGTTTCAAGCTATTATTTCTAATAACGTACTTGAAGGTTTGCCTCCTGTAAGAAAGATTAGTCATCAGGTGGACTTGATTCTTGGAGCTAGTTTTCCGAATAAGAAAGCTCATCGTATGACTCCAACAGAGAGTGAAGAGTTCAACAGACAAGGGCAAGAGTTGTTGCGGAAGGGATTGATCAGAGAGAGTTTGAGTCCATGTGTAGTATCTACTGTAATAGCACCAAAGAAGGATGGGGAATGGCAGATGTGTATAGATTCTAGAGCAATCAACAAAATCACCATCCAATATATATTTCCCTTGCCGAGAATGGATGAAATTATGGATTGTTTGAGTGGAGATGAGTACTTCACGAAGATATATTTAAAGAGTGGATATCACCAAATCCGAATTAGAGAAGGAGATGAATGGAAGATAGCCTTTAAAACCAAGGAGGGATTGTACGAGTGTTTAGTCATTCCTTTTGGGCTAATCAATGCATCAAGCACATTTATGCAACTTATGAATGGGGTATTGAAAGAAATTTTAGGAAAAAATGTTATTGTTTACTTGGATGATATTTTTATTTTCTGTAAGACATTGGAGGAGCACTTGATGCATATCTGAAGAGTTTTTGAGAAGCTAAAGGAGGATAACCTATTGGTTAATTTGAATAAATGTAATTTTGTGAAGAGAGAGTTGATGTATCTAGGATTTTTTGTCTCAAAAATGGATCCATAGAAGGTGAGAGCTATCATTGAATGGCCTACTCCAATGAGTGTTACAAAGGTAAGATCACTTCATGGTCTAGCAAGCTTTTACAAGAAGTTTATTAAGAATTTCAGTAGTATTTGTGCACCTCTAACTGAAGCGATGAGAGGGGATAGAAAAGAGTTTAAGTGGACCATAGGAGCAGCCAAAATTTTTGATATGTCGAAGAAGAAAGTTACAGAGAATTATTTTGGCCCTTCCATATTTCAATAAGGTCTTTCAGGTAGATTGTGATGCTAGTGGCACTGCCATAAGAGCTGTTTTGAGTCAAGAAGGTAAGCCTGTTGCCTATTTTAGTGAGAAGTTAAATGATGCTAAGAAGAAATATTATGTCTATGATCAAGAGTTTTATGCTATAGTTCAAGCTTTGAAGAAATGGAGACACTATTTGTTGCCAAAATAATTTGTTTTATATACTGATCACTAGGATTTGTAGTATCTCAATAGCCAAGGAAAGTTAAATCAAAGACACTTAAAATGGGTTGAGTTTTTTTAGAGTTATACTTTTGTTTTGAAGCATAGGAGTGAAAGGTCAAACAGAGTTGCAGATGCCTTATGTAGAAGGAAAAATTTGTTGATAGAGATGAATATAGAGGTTGCTGGGTTGAATGAACTCAAGAGTTTATGTCTAGAAGATCCAAACTTTGTAGAAGCTTGGAAGGCTTGTTTGGAACCTGTTATATTGGATAGGACAAGATGGTAGGATTTCTTAATCCAAGATGGGATGTTGTTTAGAGGAAGCTAGTTGGGCATTCCAAGGAGTTCTACGAGAGATAATCTAATCAAGGAGAAGCATAGTGGAGGATTGGATGGACATTTTGGTCGAGATAAGACCATTGCTCTTGTCAGTGAGAATTATTATTGGCCATAGATACAACAAGATGTGAAGAATTTTATACAAAGTTGCAAAGTGTGGCGTAGAAAATTGGACACTCTTGAGAAAAGAGACAATTTTATGCTTAATTAGACCTACTTTTGAATACCCTTACAATATTCATTCTTCAAAACAACTTTTATAGGCCCCTAAGACCCATTATTTTTGATCTAGAGGCCTGTTTCACTTGAGAAATCACTTAAATCCCAACAAACAACACTCAATTCATCCATATCTCGAAAACCCACCTTCAAAAACCACTAGTGGGACCCATTCGCCAAGGGTGGTGAATGAGTCCCTTTTGAGGGAAATTTCAATTTTGAGCAGGAATTCAATTAATTCAACTTAATTTTTTGGTGAATGTTGGCCTCTTAGGTCTAAATAATAGGAAAATTAGGCGTTGATGCTTAGAAATACTCATTTTAAGTCATTTTTTACATCTCTTAGTCATTTTTTTACAAAGCAAATTCTTCCACAATAAGTTTCATTAGCAAAGTTGAGGTTTTAGGGTAGAAAACTAGGGTTTTGTAGGTCTTGAAGCTTACTCTTCATTCAAGATTCATCATTGCAAAGAGTTGATGATGGATGTCGATGGTGGATCATGGAGAAATCTAGGTTGAGGAGATGCAACTAGCCATCAAATCACACCTAATGACTTGTTTTCAAAAGTGATTCCATCTTCCATTTTCTCTCTATCTTCATATTAAGGTTTTCATTTCATTTACATATCATTTGCATGTCATTTATCTGCATTTTGATGTGTTGTAGGATTTCTAGGGTTGAAGTCTTGCATCATTCAAATCACCTTTGCACATCTTATTCAAGCACAATAGAATAGGGTTTTGACATACTGTAACTTTTCCTAGTCTTTAATACACTTAAGGCTAAGGTTTTATGCAGATTTTTGTCCATTTAAGGTTTGATTATCCAACTAGGGGTTCGACCAAGGAAAACCCCCCATTAGACAACAAGTTTTAAGCTTTTTTGTAGGAATTTTCTGAGATCCCGATTTTGGTTTTCATCTAAAAGTGTTGTACAGGTGTTTAGGTGCAAAACATAGATCTGAATTTGATTTTTTTTTGAAAGTGGACTGATTCGCCATGGATGGGGAATGAGTCCCTCATGAGGTGACTTTCAAAGTTAGATGTAGATCAAAATACCTAGTTTGCAAAAATCAGTTTCTGGGCAGAAAACCCTATCTTGGGACTAATTCACTGAGGGTGGCGAATGAGTTCCAGTCAGCATAAAAGTCAGATTTACCACATTTCCAGAGTGCTTTTCAGTCATCTTTAGCTTTACAGGTGCACACCTTTTGAAACACAACTTTCTGTGTAGTTTCATTTGCATTTTTGTTCATATTTTTTAAGCTTTTTGCAAACCTCACTATGTTTTCAAACATTGCATATTTCATAGGTTTTGCATCAATAATCAATCAATTTTAGTACTTAGTTTCATCCACATCATTGCATTTAGTCATAATCACATCACATAATCCTCTATTTGAGTGAACCACCACAATTTTAGTGTTCTATCTCTCTCCTATTAGGTGAAAGATCCTAAGAGTAAGAAAAACCTATAGAACCACAAAATTGTTTGTTCATGATGTAGGAGCATCCAGTGGTGTAAGGGCAATCTTGCATCACTCAAAAATAGTTAAATTTCAAGTTTCTCAATTTTTAGATGTTTTTACATTTTTGGATACCCTTTTCGTCATAATAAAATTTCCAATTTACGGTTTTTATTTTCTATTCCTAGGTTGAAAGATATTGCAGTTTTAGTTTCCCAGATTTGCACCTGAAAATATTTTGAGTTAGATTTGAGGCACGTAGAGTTCCTGGAACTGCCCCCAAACTTTCCAAAATTGGCGTAGTAGATTTCAAGCATGTTATTGAATTTGAGACCTTTCCAACGGTTCAAACGGTTCGCGAATCGGAGTCCTGGATCAAAAGTTATGGCCCTGGGAAGTTGGCGCACTTTCTAGAAGATACAATTGCAAATGTTCTTTTTGAAATTTGAACTTCAAGTTGTAATTTTCGGTGCCAAACCGTCTAAACTCAAATTTGAATGTTGTTTTGGCTCCAAACTAAAGAGGAGCTCTATTTATGGGTGGGTTTCTAATTTTTGGGGTAAACTTTTTGGGGACAAGCTCGCATATTGCAAAAGGGTTATTCTGTAGCTGTCTGTAACTTGCATGTGTTGTAGAACTTGGGGATTTGAGATGCTCTGCATGTAAGAAGCCCCATTTTCTGAATAATAAAATTATTATCTTATTTGTGGGTTATTTTCTAAGTCTCGGGCCCTCATTAAGTGGTATCAGAGCGTTTTCTTGAGCATGTGGACAGATCGCCGATTGTGGCAGTTCACACTAGGACCGTGGTTGTGGGTGAGGGTCAAGAAAGATGCCTCCAAGAGTGATTCTTGGTAGGTGTGGTGGTGCTAGAGGGTCGAGGCAAAATGCTGGTGGAAGAGATGCATGCAGCCCTCTAGAGACAGATTGATGCGTTACAAGAGCAGTTGAGAAGAGGGTTAAATCCGAGGGAGGAAAGTGAGGATGAAGGAGAGGAAGAAAGGTTCGGATGTAGAAGAGG
The DNA here is from genome assembly GCA_007258455.2 of Sequoia sempervirens. NCBI lineage: Eukaryota > Viridiplantae > Streptophyta > Pinopsida > Cupressales > Cupressaceae > Sequoia > Sequoia sempervirens. Next base: position 228,002,450 of record VDFB02105785.1, read on the forward strand.
AAGAAGAAGCAATTGATCAAGACCAAATGCAGCTAATAAGGGCCATTTCAAAGATGGGAAAAGACCCAGGCAGAAGTCCCCGGTTATTCTGGAACCGGAAGAGTTGATCGATTTGGATCAACGAGCTAGAAGAATATTTTGAGTATGAGGAAATAGAGGACCCAGGTCGGGTTAAGTTTGTGAAAATGAAGCTAAAGGGCCATGCGGTATTGGTGGAAAGAGGTCGATTGGAAAGAATAAAGAGGAAAAGGCAAGATCACCGGATGGGATCATGGTAGAGAAACTAAAGAAGTTCATACCAAGGTGGTATGAGATTTGTTGAAGAAATTGCAAGGGTTGGAAACAGGAAGCAGTCTATGAAAGAATATACTAAGAAGATTTTCACAAGATAATCATCAGAACAGGTCACACAGAGGCCAATAAGGAGAAGGTAGCCCGATATCTTAATGGGTTACGACCGAGCATTCAGGAGGAGTTAAGCCTAGTCAGAATGACCACCATTGAGGATATGTATCAGTTTGCTCTGAAGGTGGAAGAGAAGCTGAAAAAAAAAGATTTGATGGCAAGCAAAAAGGATGAGGAGGTCAAAGCAGAAGGGGCAGTGGAAGACCTTTAGGAAGCCGAAATGATGATGAAAAGAAAAGCAAAGATGTGGGTACCAGCTGAAGCCAAAGGAATGAGAACTTCTACCACCCTCATTGATCCAAAGCGGTGGTGATCGAAAGGGTAGAGGGCGAGAATATGGACAAGGATGTCACGGAAAGAGGTGGTTTGGAGGAGCGTGTTTCGGTGTAGTGAAGAAAGGGCATCGAAGCCTATGAATGTCCACAACACCAAGGAAGGGCTAACAAAGGCAGAAGGTCTGGAAAGGGTTATTGCATCTGAGATGAGGGCTGAATTTGAACATTAGAGATGATGTTGAAGGGAAGCCCTGATTAGGAGAGCCCTAGTGACTGAGGAAAAGGAACCAGAACAGAGGAAGAATCTGTTTCGCACAAGGTGCAAGTGTGAAGGAAAATGTTGTGATGTCATTGTTGATGGTGGGAGCACTAATAATCTGGTGTAGGAGATGGTCACAAAGTTGAAGCTAAAGAGGGAAAGAGCACCCAGCATCGCGTATCCAGTTGTTTGGTTGCAAAAAGACCACAAAGTTTTGGTCAGCTGACGGTGCCTAGTAAGAAGTTCAGATCGGGGCGCTACCATGATGAGGTACTCTGTGATATCATCCCCATGGATGCATGTCACATGTTGTTGGGGAGGTCGTGGCAGTTCGATAGGCAAGCTATACATGATGGCCATACAAACACTTATTCCTTGACAAAGGATGGGGTTCGTCACAAGTTGAAACCCCTGAAGGAGACCGAAGAAAATGTATGTAGTAGTGCTAGAATTTATTATGTAGATGGAAAGAAATTTTTAGAATGTATGAAGCATGAGCGTGTGGTATTCACAGCATTGATTTCTAGAAGTGAGTAGGAGGATAGTAGAAAGGTTCAGAAGAAGTTTAGGATGTTGGATGAGTTTGAGGATATTGTTTTACGATAATGTACTTGAGGGTTTCTGCTGATAAGAAGATCAGTCATTAGATTGACTTGATTCCTGGAGCCAGTTTGCGAAATAAGGCAACTCATAGAATGACTCGAGTAAAAAATGAGGAGTTGAACAGATAATTTCAAGAGTTGTTGAGAAAGGGTTTCATACAGGAGAGTTTGAGTCCATATGCAGTACCTATATACTAGCACCAAATAAGGATGAGGAGTGGAGGATGTGTACAGATTCCTGAGCCATAAACAAGACAACAATCAAGTACAAATTTCCCCTGCCAAGGATGGATGACTTGATGGACTATTTGAGTGGAGCTCAGTACTTCACAAAGATTGATCTGAAGAGTGGATATCACCAGATCTAGATTCGAGAGGGAGATGAATGGAAAACTGCCTTCAAGACCAAAGAGGGCCTATATGAGTGGTTAGTCATGCCTTTTAGGCTAACCAATGCACCGAGCACATTCATGTGGCTCATGAACGAGGTACTAAAAGAATTTCTAGGAAGTTTTGTTATTGTGTATTTAGATGATATTTTGATTTTTAGTAAGACGTTGGATGAGCATCTGATGCATATTCGGAGAGCCTTTGAGAAGTTAAGGGAAGAGAAATTGTTGATTAATCCGAAGAAGTGTAGTTTTGTGAAGAGGGAGTTAGTGTACTTGGGGTTTTTTGTCTCAGCAGAAGGTCTCAAGATGGACCCAGAGAAGGTGAAGGCTATTCTGGAATGGCCTATCCCAAGAACTGCTACCGAGGTGAGATCTTTCCATGGTTTGGCTAGTTTTTATAGAAAGTTCATTAGAAACTTCAGTAGTATTTGTGGACCCCTGACTGAAACAATGAGAGAGGATAGAAAAGAATTCAGTGAACCTTTGGGCAGCAAAAGTTTTGAACTGTTGAAGCAGAAGGTGACAGAGCAACCTATTCTAGCCCTCCCAAATTTCAACAAGGTGTTTCAGGTGGATTGTGATGCCGGTGGTTGTGCCATTGGAGCAGTATTGAGCCAAGAAGGTAATCCCATTGCCTATTTCAGTGAAAAGTTAAATGATGCCAAGAAAAGTATTTTGTATATGATCAATAATTTTATGCAATAGTTCAAGCATTAAAGAAATGGAGACATTATTTGTTGCTGAAGGAATTTATTCAATATCACAGATCATTGGAAGCTGCGGTACCTTACAAATAGTGAGAGAATTAAATGAGAGGCATATGAAATGGGTAGAGTTTTTGCAGAGTTATACCTTTGTTTTGAAACATAGGAGTGGGAAGTCAAATAGGGTTGCAGATGCCTTAAGTAGGAGGCATACATTATTCTGACAAAGATCTGAGATTGAAGTGGTTGGGTTTAATGAACTTAAGACACTGTACGCAGAAGATCTTGATTTCGTAAAGGCTTGGAAAGCTTGCAAGGAACCTGTTATAGTGGACATGACAAGGTGGCTGGATTTCATAATCTAGGATGGAATGTTATTTAAAGGAAGTCAATTATGTATCAGGAGTTCCATGAGGAAGAGCGATAAAGGAGAAGCATAGTGGAGGAATGGCGGGACATTTTGACCGAGGGATAAGACCATTGCCATTATCAGTGAGCATTATTATTGGCCTCGGTTGTCACGGGATGTGAAGAAGTTTGTACAAAGTTGTAGGGTATGTCAGATGGCTAAAGGGGTGAGCCAGAATACAGGCTTATATCAGCCCTTACCTGTACCAGAGAGGCCATGGGAGGATATAAGTATGGACTTTGTTCTTGGTTTGCCAAGGACACAACGAGGGAATGATTCAGTCTTTGTAGTGGTTGATAGGTTTTCGAAGATGGCACATTTCATTCCGTGTCAGAAGACCCATGATGCAGTCCACATTCCTGACTTGTTCTTCAAAGAGGTAGTGCAGCTACATGCTCTACCAAAGAGTATTGTTTTAGATGCATTGACACCAAATTTGTGGGGTACTTTTTGGAGGACCTTGTGGAAGAAGCTGAAGATAGAGTTGAAGTTCAATTCTGCACACCATCCACAAACAGATGGGTAGACAGAGGTTGTTAGCAGGAGTCTGGGTAACCTACTGAGATGTTTGGTAGGAGATAAACCCAAGGGATGGAACTTGATAACACCTAAGTGAATTTTCTTACAACAATTCTATCAGCGAAGCACTGGTAGATCACCATTCTAGATTGTGTGTGGAGGTAGCCCCAAAACAGCTCCAAAATTGAGGAAGACGGACCAAGAGAAGAAAATAAGTGTTGAAGCTGAAGATTTTGTAGAACACATCAAGAATATACATGAGAAGGTACGAGAACACATTAATATGATGAATATGCAATATAAGGCTAAGGCAAATCAGAAAAGGAGGAATAAGGAGTTTGAGATTGGCAATGAAGTAATGGTCCACTTGAGGAAAGAAAGGTTTCCCATGGGAACTTATAACAAATTGAAGATGAAGAAATTCGGTCCCTGTAAGATTTTGAAGAAGCATGATTCAGGGAGTGCATATGAGGTAGAGTTGCCTGATGGAATCAACATTTCCCCTATGTTCAACATTTTAGATTTGATAGAGTATCATGAAGGTGGAACAGAGGAAGCACTAGCAATAGGATAGTATGGCATTCCAGCACCTACTTCAGAAAGGGAGGAGATTGAAGCAATCTTAGATAGTCGTGTGGAAGGAGTACCAGAAATAGGCAGTATGAAGAATATCTGGTGAAATGGAGAGGAAGGCCTGTGGAAGATTCATCTTGGCTATCTAAGGCATCGGTTGACTGGTTGGGTTTTCCTCAACCATCTGAGATGTGATGGGGTCACTTCTCAAATTACCCTGGGTGTTTGATGCAGGAGCATCTAGTGGTGTAAGGGCAATCTTGCATCACCCAAAAATAGTTAAATTTCAAGTTTCTCAGTTTTTAGATGTTTTTACATTTTTGGATAACCTTTTCGTCATAATGAAATTCCCAATTTACGGTTTTTATTTTCTGTTTCTTGATTGAAAGATATTGTAGTTTTAGTTTCCTAGATTTGCACCTGAAATATTCCAAGTGAGATTTGAGGCACTTAGATTTCCTGAAATGGCCCTGAAACTTTTTGAAATCGGCGTAGCGATTTCAAGTGCGTTATTGACTTCGAGACCTTTCCAACGGTTCAAACGGTTCGCGAATCGAGTCCTGGATCAAAAGTTATGGCCCCGGGAAGTTGGCGCACTTTCTAGAAGATACAATTGCAAATGTCCTTTTTGAAATTTTAACTTCAAGTTGTAATTTTCGGTGCCAAACCGCCTAAACTCAAATTTGAATGTTGTTTTGGCTCCAAACTAAAGAGGAGCTCTATTTATGGGCGGGTTTCTAATTTTTGGGGTAAAATTTTTGGGGACAAGCTCGCATATTGCGAAAGGGTTATTCTGTAGCTGTCTGTAACTTGCATGTGTTGTAGAACTTGGGGATTTGAGATCCTTTGCATGTAAGAAGCTCCATTTTCTGAATAATAAAATTATTATCTTATTTGTGGGTTATTTTCTAAGTCTCGGGCTATGCCCTCATTAGTTCATTTTGGTGAACCTGCATATTGAACATTACCTCTTTCTGATTTGCATTTGCATTTGCATCCTAGGACTCAATTGCATTGTCTTTTGCATTGTTTTTGTATCCTAGGGCTTCTTAAAATTGCATTAGTGCAAGTATCATTTAGAGTTCATTAGTGCATCTTATTTCATTACATCCTTCCAAAATTCTGCATTTTCAGTCTTTGTCTGCACTGTACAAACTTGAACACATTAAGAAAAGTCAAAAAAATTAAAAAAAATTTAAAAATACCTCTCCTAGGACTCATTCACCACCTTGGGTGAATTAATCCCATTGCAATTTTTGAATCTGTATTTCCATAATTCAGTTTCTTGCTCCACACTTTCCATTTCTTGCAATTCTAGGTTTTTTCAGTTCAATTACTTTATGTTATATTTCAATCATTTGCATAAGCATCATTTCCTTTCATGGAATTCTTGGATAGTCTTAGATTTTTGCATGTTTCCTTTTCAACATTAGTTCCTATTTCTTTTAGATCAGATTCATCAATTCATAAAAACAAAAAAAGGACACATCAAACCAACCTTTCAAACAAATGATTCAATTTAGAAACACCATCTCATCCAACCCTCTTAGTAGTGATGATGTAGAAAAGTTATATGAAGTTCTTTAGGAGTTCCTCTCACTCAATTCATCCTCTAAAGCTTGCCATGAGATTCCTAAACTAGTTAATGATAACTCATCTCTCAAACCTTTTGGTTGTGATGAATTTGACTTGTTAGATAAAGCCCTTCAATACTTCATCTCTCCTAAGTCATCCACTAAGGTTTGTGATGCCCACCCTACAATAAAAAACATTAAAACCTCTAAAGTTTACGATGAAAAGCTTGAACCAATTGACGATAACTTACCCCTCAAACCTTTTAGTTGTGTTGACCTTGAACTATTAGATGATCCACTTCAGAACTTCATCCACTAAGTTTTGTTGTGAACAATCTAAAACTAAGGATGTTAATGTGATTCAACCTCAACTCATTCTTTACCCACCCTCGCATAAACTTCATCCTTCCAATAAACCTGATTTCACTCTTTACCCACCTAAAACTGATGTGCTGCAACAATCCAGTAATACTACTATTGCTCATACATACAATACCCGAAACAATCTACAACAACTGCAACCAACCCCACCCTCTTTACCTTTACCTAATCCACCTAGTGCTCCTTGCTTTCCCTCACACAAAAAGGAGTATGATCTTGTTGAACAATTAAAGAATACTCCTACAAAGATTTCCCTTTGGGATTTACTTTAGAACTCACCAAATTACCACACTATTCTTCAAATAGCCTTACAAAAAATTGTGGTTCCTCTTGGTACAACTCCAAATGATGTGGTAGCTTTAATACATGGGATGCATAAAGTTAATCTTGACATTACTTTCCATCAACATGAGCTCCCTCCTTTAGAGTTCTAAAAACAAAATGAAGCCTTTATGATAATTGCTCAATTCAATCAAATAGGTATCAAATGAACCCTCATTGATAATGGTTCTGCCCTTAATGTCTGTAGTGTGAATCTCCTTGATAGATTTCATATTGACAAGTCACAAATAAAACCCGATTCCTTATCCATTCGATGATTTGACTATACAAAAAAGCAACCACTTGGTGTAATCACTTTTCCTATTAGAGTTGGAGTGGCCACTATGCAAACTCCTATTCATGTCATGCCTTATGATCTTTCGTATAATCTTCTTTTAGGTAGACCATGGATTCATGAGATGAATGTGCTTCCTTTGAACCTTCATCGTATAATGAAATATGTCTATAACAACAAAATTTATCAAGTTGAAATAGACCTTGAGTCTGAAAGTTGCTTGCACCTTGAAAAAGGAGCTATAAGTCCTCTAAAAACATTAATTCCAACATCCAATATAGACCCTCTTGAAATTGAACAAAACGATGAGGAATCGGTGTCTAAATTATTTGGTGATGATTGGGGATCCTTAGAATTAACACCTTCATTTATGGGCGAACACATAATGACTCAAAAGAAAGATGAGAAACTAGAACAACCAACCATCATGTCAACTCAAAATTTTGCACAATCTTCTCAAACATCTATCTCCTCTACTTTGGAAGAAAATACAACATACAAAACAAATTTTGATGAGATATATTATCAATCTCTACCTAATCCAAAAGAAATGGAAATAATTTATGGAAAAGACTATGAACTTGTGAAACAATTAGGATATATTCGAAAAGGGTGTGGAAAGCATGAACAAGGTATTCATGTTCCTATAGAACCTAATACGCAAGAGAAAAAAACAAGATTAGGATATTCTTTTCCTAAGACAAAAAATGCTACTCAAGGACCATCTTTGAACATCAATACTATTACATGTTAACCAAAACACAAACTCACAATAAAATATCATGAATTTCTTGATATGAATTTTTCACCATCATGGTAGTATGTTGACAGTGATGAAACTCTGAAAAAAATGTTAGGAGTTTATGATAACACATCCTCTACTACTCCCATGAAACGGGTTACTTGTGCTATGATAGTTACCAAGCAAAAAGATAGTGATATCACTGAAGAACCATATGATTATGAAGTTCCTAAATCTAATCCACTCCCTTTAGGAGATAAAATTGATGTTCCAATGGACATCAATGATAAATACAAAGTTATTAAGATTGGGAAGTGCCTTGACGATGAAGAACAAGAGGACACTACAACTTTAATTCATGATTTTCCTAAAATTTTTGCTTGGAAATATTCTGATATGCCAGGAATTGACCTAAAAATTGTGACACACAACATTGTTCTTATTGAAAATGCTAAACCCATTCACCAAAAGATACGAAAAATGCACCCTAATGTAGCCTTGCATGTTAAAGCAAATCTTGAAAAACTCCTTGATGTAGGCTTCATTCGCCCTATTGATTATTCTCCTTGGACCTCAAACATTGTTGTAGTTGCTAAACCCAATGATCGTATTAGGGTATGTACGAAATTTCATGACTTGAATAAAGCTTCTTTAAAATATGACTTTTCGCTTCCTAATATTGACATGATTGTGGATTCAATTGTTGGACATGCTTTGTTTTCATTCATGGATGGATTTTCTAGTTATAATCAAATCCTTAATAATCCTCAGATCAATACAAATCTGCATTCACAATTGTTTGGGGAATGTTTTGGTGGGTTGTGATGCCCTTCGGTTTAAAGAATGCTGACACAACTTATCAAAGAGAAATGACATTGATCTTTCATGGTTACATACATAAAATTTTGGAAGATTATGTTGATGACATCCTTGCTAAATATGTAACAAGAAAAGACAATGTAAATGTTCTTCAAAAAATATTTGAACGAATACATAAATATAATATGAGATTAAATCCAAAAAAGTGTGTCTTTGGTGTAGATAGTGGCAAAATTTTAGGGTTTTTCATATCTCACAGAGGCATTGAGGTGGACACAAAGAAAATTGATGCCATTATTAACATGCCACCTCCTAAGAACATTTCTCAATTACGCACGTTACAAGGCCGAATTCAAGCTATTTGTCATTTCATTGCATCTTTAGCCGATCACACATTACCTTTTATACATCTCCTCAAAAAGGATGTACCTTTTGATTGGGATGAGAATTGTAAATGGGATTTTGAGAGTTTAAAGGAATACCTTGCAACTCCACCTGTTTTACAACCCGCTATGCCAAATAAATTGTTTATCCTATACATAGCCGCATTAGCCCATGCTCTTGCAACATTGTTGGCTCAACAAGATGATCATGGAAAAGAACATCCTATTTATTACATTACTCAAACCTTAATTGATTATGAAAACCGATATTCACCAATTGAAAAACAATGTTTGGCTCTTGTATTCTCTACTAGTAAGTTGTGACATTATTTACTAAATGCTGAAATACAAGTCATGATAAAATTTGATCCCCTTAAACATATTTTTAATAAAATAGAATTATCTAGACATCTAGCTAAGTGGGTGATGTTGTTAACCGAGTTTGACCTTAAGTTTGTTTCACAAAAAAACAATCAAAGGACAAGCCTTAACCGATCACTTAGCTGACGCTCCTTCTCCTCTCGCTTTACCTAATAATGACTCCTTTCTTGATGATAGTGTCTTGACCACTGATGTTAAAACATGGGAATTGTATTTTGATGGATCTAAGTGTAGAACAAGTTCCAGTGCTAGAGTGGTATTACTTCCGCCTGACGAAAAGCCTATTCCCTTGTCCTATCACTTAAATTTCCTATGTACAAAAAACACAATTGAGTATGAGGCATTAATCACGAGTTTGCGAGCTGCTTTAACCATGGGTGCTAAAAATATCAAGATATTTGGTGATTCACAATTAGTAATCAAATTAAACATGACAAGTTATCAAAATACAAGGATATTACAATGAAACTATTAGAGAAGTTTGAATCATTCACCATTAATAACATCCCACAAAAAGAAAATCGACATGCAGATGCAATGGCGAGTGTAGCCTATCTTATATCTCCACATGATCCTTAAACAAAATTCACCTTTGTTATTCATCCCATCATGAAACCTTCAATTGATACCCGATTAGAAGACATTTTAACCACAACTCAAGAAGACTCGTGAGAATGGTATGATACAATCTATAATTATTTAAAAGATGGTACCATTCCTGAGCCCACAACGAAAAACACTCAGAATCATTTATGCAAACTGGCAGCCAAATACGTGATCCTCACCAATGTGTTGTATTGAAGATCCTTCAGTGGTCTCTTACTACAGTGTCTTAAGGATTCTAAAACTCCTATAGCCCTTGAGAAGGCTCATGCTGGTGCATATGGAGGTCATTTTCGAGGATGGTCCTTAGTGCAAAAACTTATCCGTATGGGATATTATTGGAGACATATGGAGAAAGTTGGTTTCTCTTACATTAAACGATGTCACAAATGTCAAGAACATATCAATTTAATTCATGCTCTTGCTTCTAAGATCCGTGCCCAAATTCCCATTTTGCATTGGATAAATTTCACCACCCTCTTCTGCTAGACATACATTTACCATAACTACAACAAACTATTTCACAAAAATGGGTGGACGCTATTCCTCTTCAATCTACAAATGCTAAAGTAATTTGTGATTTCATATTGGAACATATAATTGCTCACTTTGGACATCCTTCCACAATCATTTTAGACAATGGAACCCCATTTAAGAATAACGAGGTAAATAAATCTCTTGAAATGTTCAACATTCAACATCGATTTTCCACACTGTATTATCCACAATTCAATGGACAAGCTGAGAGCACGAATATGATTCTAGAACAAATCCTAAAGAAAACTATTAAAAAAAATCATAAGGATTGGCATAATCAATTACAGTATGTGCTTTGGGTTTATCAAACAAGTGTTAGATTATCCATGGGAACTACACCTTATAATATTGTTTATGGCACCGATGCGATCATGCCCTTGGAGTTAGAGATTCCTATGTTGTAAATTGCTCTTCAAGACCTTATTGATGATGCCACTTATAAAGACCAACGATTGCACCAAGTTGAGATGCTTGATGAAAAGTGCATTACTGCTCTTGATCATCTCCAAGCTTACATCAAACAATTACAATGAAAACACAATACTCATGTCATTCCTCGTACGTTTTGTAAGGGTGATTTTGTTCTTTATGAAAATCAATTCAATACTAATGCTGACCATGAGGACAAAGATAAATTCAGCCCTAATTGGTTAGGACCTTACATAATCAATACCGGTTATGGATCTAGTGCTTATATCTTAATAGAGCTCGATGGAACACCCCTTAAGGAACCTATTATTGTCGTGCATTTCCATCAATATTACCTCTAATATCTTTGAATAGTATGATTGTTAAAGCAGTGTTGCCTAAGTTATTTGGTTACATTCTAAATAACTTTCACATTGCTTCGTTCTTGACAACTAATCTTGTGTTTGTCTTGAACACTAAGGTAATTATTTAAGTTCTTTTATAATTACTTTAGGTTTCATACTATTCACCCTCGAGTTATGTTAAGTTCAATCCTTATATGAGTTATAGGTGTATCTAATTTAACATACTCTTTTCAAATCAACAATGTCAAGTATCTAAAGTGAAACTGAAATACGTTTTACATTAGATCACATCAATCATGTTAAATCATGTAGACATTAATTAAATACTTTTACCATAAGTTATTTAATTAATCACATTGAAATTTAGCATTCAAACACATTAAGACAAAAAACATTAAATGCGCATGTATATATATATCTCAATTTTTTTACGTACATCTCAATATCATATACAAAATCACCAAGGTCTATGAGAACTAGACTCCTCGGGCTCTGGCACCCGTGATCCGGTCCTCAGACATTGTGAGATGGTCGTGTGTGATCGTGATCATGATCCTCCGACTCTAAGTGCATACTCTAGACCCTGTACTCGACCAAGAGCCATAAGCTGATCCTCTACCATCTGATCCCTCTTCGCTCGTACCTATGCTAGCTCTACATGCAGTCTTTCAACCTCTGCCGAGGTTTGCGATGACTGTCCTACACTCTCAGCTCGATGGAGTCATCTCCTCATGCTCTCGTATGTTTCCCATAGACTCACGAAAGGTCTGAGCAACTCTAGCTCCTCCTCTACGATCGGTGGGGGAACGTAGTTAGGATCCATCTCCTCCTCGTCGATGGATGTAGGCACCATCTCTGTGGCAGCCTAATGATAGAACTCTCAAGAGTCTCTCATCGCTCCTACAAGATAGAAAAGGTACGCAATCAGTAAACATCATCATGATATATATATATATATATACAAAGCATAAAATACTAAAGTACATGCGTAAAATCAAATATCATCACCTATGTCTCTAGTCGGCTGAGGGATATCAACCTCGTCCTCTCTAGGGGGCATGGAGGATGTGCTAGCCTATCTCTGACTATGGGTCCTGATGTCTGCTCTAGCTACTACACATGATCTGGTCATATAAGTGTGTGAGGACTCTGCATGCTCGTGCTAATCCTCAGTTGCTATCTCACCACCCTCACTTAGGGGTGGCTCCTCTTTGTAATAACCATCCTCCTCATAATCCTCCTCATCCTCATCCTCCTCTCCTCCATCCTGGTCCTCATAGTCATGGTCAACCTCTAACTCATACTCGTCATTGATAACATTAGTAAACATATCTGCTAGCCTATATCACACATCCTTGGCCCTGTCCTCTGGCTCCTCTCCTTCATCTAGTGTTGCTCCTACATCACCTATAGGGACATCCATGGGAAATACAAGATCTGGTTTTGTCATTGACCACCACTCCTCGTGCTCATCTATGCTTCCGACATCGTTAGCATCAGAGGCTAGTGGCCAGTCATGATTTAAATCATCAAAATCATTCTCACGAACATGATCTATAGTAAGCCGAATAGTATCACTTGGTCTCCGAGTGCTCCGCACTGATTTCCTAATGAAGGGGCATGCCCTTGGTGGTGTCTGTACCTGCCCAAATTTTCACATGACTCATCCATAATAAAAAGGTCATACAACATAGTCATGTCATCCAGCTAAAAATTTGCCCATTTGCATCCTCCTCAGCTGTCCTATGGGATCTAGCCACTGTAGAGTGAGTAGATAAGGTCTCCATGAGATCTTGTCCTCCTCTTGCTAGTCAAACTTCACCCTCCAAAAATGTAGATCTCCTTACTGCCACAAGCGTCGTAGAGGATAGCCAGACACTCATGGATATCCTGTAGCTATAGCACAAGGAAACCCGATAGGCCTGGTGCATGTAATATGCTCAAGCCACCACACCTCTAGAAGCATGCAGTGAGCCATATTGTCGATCTCTCAGAGAACAAATCAGCCAAGATCATAATAAATGTGTGCTAGGATGGAGCGTCCCCAAGCATAGACTATCCTATGCTCATACATCCCTCGAATCAAGTGTACCAATCCGCCATCCAAGTGTGCCACTCGTCCATCAGGATTGAAAACAAGAGCCACTTTATGCATCATAATCCGTTGCAAAATGGGAGCTCACAAATATAGAAGCATGGGAAGCTCGATTCACGCTCTCATGTGCTCATCATGAACCAATCCATCCAAGAAGTAATTTATGTCCACCTCCTTCTCGTGGAATGACTAATCCCCCTGGAAATATACCTGCTCTCCCTGAAAAGGAACTCAGAGAATATAGTGTACATCCTCGAGAGTGATGGTCATCTCCCTGGTAGGAAGGTGAAACGTACATGTATCGGTGTCCTAGCTCTTACATAGGGCCATAAGCATGGCATCATGGTATCTCATAGGTGGCATTGGATATTCCCAATAGATACCTATTTCTTGTAAATACTCTGTCTTTGTTGTTGACAGTGCTGGGGCTAAATCTCTAAGAAAGCTAATTTGTCTCCCTCCTAGCCGCTATCGTGACCGGGCTGGAACCTATCAAAATCACAACAATATGCTCTAAAAAAATCATCTAATATCTTCAATTTCCACATTATTCATCATGCAAGTGTGCTAAAGTTCATCTAGTGTGCTTTTCTAAAGGCCCTAGACACTTTAGAACTCTTTTGGGACACTTTGTGAAGAAAAAAAGGGACACTTTGCAAAATTTTTTCCAAGATCATAAATTAACCTATCCATGCATTAAAAATAATTAAATTACTACAAAATTACAAAATTAAAGTTGCATAATCAACTCACCTCATAATACAGCTTGTCGCATGCCACCTACTCTCGAAGCTCATCCAGCCGCGAAGATGTGTAATCTCGTCTACTCAACATCTTCTGATCTCACTCGTCACTCTCATGCTACAAGAAGGTAAAATGAAATAGTAAGTGAAAAATTACTTTCTTCTACCTCTTTTAACCTATTTTCATCACTTTTACTCTTATACATTAAATTAGGGTTATTTTATCTTAACAGTTAATAAAGCATCTTTTTCTTCAAAACAACATAGTGGGAGCTAGGGAACTCCATTTTTGACGCTATTTGATGCATTGGAATTGTGATTCCACACCCGAAATCATCAATCATCTATTATTATGTGGCATGGTACTTGGTAATGCCCTACAATATGATGTTCTGTATTCAATGTGGCTAGATTGCTACCTTGATTCCCCCTCCGTAAAGAAAGAAAAATCAAGGGGGCATATATTTACCCTCGAATCGGACTTTTAGAAAGTTAGGAAAAAGGACTTTTGGGAAATTAATGAATTTTTGTTGCAGGATGTGGTTCCTAATGTTGTGGTTTTGTAGATAAATACATTGGGGGCTTCATTCTCCCATCTTTTGAATGAGTATCCTTTTATGCAATAAAGTGCATTGTTTAGAGCCCTTTAGCTTACATAAGCATGTAGAGTCATATGGGCACTAAATGTGGCATAGAAAATTGGACACTCTTGAGAAAAGAGATAATTTCATGCTTAATTAGACCTACTTTTGAATACCCTTACATTATTCATTCTTCAAAACAACATTTATAGGCCCCAAAGACCCATTATTTTTTATCTAGAGGCCCGTTTAACTTGAGAAATCACTTAAATCTTTACAAACAGTACTCAATTCATCCATATCCCAAAAATCCACCTTTAAAAACCACTAGTGGACTAGTGGGACCCACTTGCCACCTTGGGCAAACGAGTCCCCTCTGGTGGGACTCATTCGTCAAGGGTGGCAAATGAGTCCCTTTTGAGGGAAATTTCAAATTTGATTGGGAATTCAATTAATGCAACTTAATTTTTTGGTGAATTTCGGCCTCTTAGTTCTAAATAGCAAGAAAATTAGGTGTTGATGCTTATAAATACTCATTTTAAGTCATTTTTCACATCTCCTAGTCATTTTTTTACAAAGAAAATTCTAAATTCAAGTCTTTCACAATAAGTTTCATTAGCAAAGTTGAAGTTTTAGGGTAGCAAACTAGGGTTTTTGTAGGTCTTGAAGCTCACTCTTCATTCAAGATTCAACATTGCAAAGAGTTGATGATGGATGCCTATGGTGAATAATGGAGAAGTCTAGGTTGAGGAGATGCAACTAGCCATCAAATCACACCTAAAGACTTTTTTTCAAAAGTGATTCCATCTTCCATTTTATCTCTATCTTCAGATTAAGGTTTTCATTTCATTTACATCTCATTTGCATGCCATTTATATCCATTTTGATGTGTTGTAGGATTTCTAGGGTTGAAGTATTGCATCATTCAAATCACCTTTGCACATCTTATTCTAGCACAATAGAATAGGGTTTTGACATACTTAAAATTTTCCTAGTCTTTAATACACTTAAGGCTAGGGTTTTATGAAGATTTTTGTCCATTTAAGATTTGATTACCCAAATAGGGGTTTGACGAAGAAAAACCCCCCATTAGACAAAAAAATTTAAGTTGTTTTGTAGGAATTTTCTGAGATCCTAATTCGGGTTTCCGTAAAAAATTATTGTACAAGTGTCCAGGTGCAGAACAGAGATCTAAATTTGCAAAAAATTGAAAGTGGACTGATTCACCATGGATGGCGAATGAGTCCCCAATGAGGCGACTTTTAGAGTTATATGCAGATCCAGATACCCAGTTTGTAGAAATCAGTTTTTGGGGAGAAAACCCTATCCTGGGACTGATTCTCCTAGGGTGGTGAATGAGTCCCAGTAAGCATAAAAGTCAAATTTACCAGATTTCCAAATTGCTTTTAAGTCATCTTCAGCTTTACAGGTGCACACCTTTTGAAACACAACTTTATGTTTAGTTTCATTTACATTTTTATTCATCTTTTTAAGCTTTTTGCAAACCTCACTATGTTTTCAAACATTGCATATTTCATAAGTTTTCCATCTATAATCAATCAATTTCAGTACTTAGTTGCATCCACATCATTGCATTTAGTCATACTCACATCACACAATCCTTTATTTGAGTGAACCACCACAATTTTAGTGTTCTATCTCTCTCCTGTTAGGGGAAAGATCATAAGAGTGTAAGAGAAGCCTATAGAACCACAAAATTATTGGTTCATAGAGTATGTCAGATGGCGAAAGGAACAAGTCAAAATACTAGATTGTATCAGCCATTACATGTACCTAAGCGGCCATGGGAGGATATTAGCATGGATTTTGTTGGTTTTCCAAGGACATAGAGAGGGAATGATTCCATATTTGTGGTGGTGGATAGATTTTCAAAGATGGAACATTTCATTCCATGTCATAAGACCAGTGATGCTATTCATGTTGCAGAGTTGTTTTTCAGAGAGGCGGTGAGACTACATGGTCTACCAAAGAGTATAGTTTCAGACAGAGATACCAAATTTGTTGGTTATTTCTAGAGGACATTATGGAAGAAGTTGAAGATAGATTTGAAGTTTAGTTTTGCACACCATCCACAAATTGATGGACAAACAGAGGTGGTGAATAAGAGTTTGGGTAACCTGCTAAGATGCTTAGTAGGAGATAAGCCTAAGGGATGGGATTTGATTATACCATAGGTAGAAATTTCTTATAATAATTCTATCAACAGGAGCACTAGTAAATCACCATTCCAGATTGTGTATGGGAGTAGTCCAAGAACTGCTTTCGAATTGAGAAAGATGGATAAGGGGAAGAAGAGTAGTGATGAGGCTAAAGATTTTCCTGAGCACCTGACGAATTTGCATGAAGAAGTGAAGAATCACATCAAAAAGATGAACTCACAATACAAGGCTCAGGAAAATCAGAAAAGGAGGTATAAGGAGTTCTAGAAAGGAGATGAAGTCATGGTTCATTTGCAAAAGGAAAGGTTTCCAATTGGTACATACATCAAATTAAATATGAAGAAGTTTGGACCATGCAAGATCCTAAAGAAGCATGATTCAGGAAATGCTTATGAGGTAGAGTTGCCTAGGGGAATAAACATTTCTCCTGTGTTCAACATTGCTAATTTGATAGAGTATCATGAAGGCAATATAGAGGAGGGTTCGAACGATAAATGAACAATTGAAAATTCCAGCACCTACTTTAGAGAAGGACGAGATAGAGGAAATATTGGATAGCCATGTGGGTAGAAGCACAAGAAATAAGAAATATGTAGAGTACTTGCACTAACTCACTTGACTGCAAAATACGATGAAATTTTTTAAGGAAAGATGTATAATTAGATGAATCGTCAGGTACATGTGTATTTAATGTGAAATTTTCAATTTTTAAAAAATTTGTGCCTGATGTTCGTCAAAATTTTGACAAACATTATTTTTGTCGCTTTTTCGATGAATGTCGGGCATAAATATTAATAAATAAAAGTGAGTTTAAAAATTTATCTATACTTGCGATAGTGTTTTCATGCTATACTTGTGAATTTTCCCTACTTGCGAATTTGCTATGCTTGTGAGAGTTTGTGGAGGTTATAGGCTGAATTTTTTTGGTGCAAAATATTAGAATTATTAGATTTTGTTACTTGTCTATGATTAAAAATTATTGGAGTGTGAGTTTGATATTTTTTGAAGATCTAAATATTCAAGCTTGGTAAAGAAAAATCATGTCAGATAATATTAGTGCATAACAAAATGAAGAGACACTTGCTGGATTGTGGGCTAGATTGAAAAGAAAGGGTGATGGGAAATGTTATTGTCCTTGCAATAATTGCAAGGGCTTAAAGACGAGAAGAATTTTAATCACAACAGCTGAGGAACATTGTACGCAACATGGTCACATTGAAGGGGGGCATGATTATCATCCATTGGTAAGTTGTTCATTATATGTCTTTATATTGATTGAATTTGTAAATGTTTATATCATTTTAACATTTTTTATATATATAAAAAATCACTTGATCATGATCATGGTTTATTTGTTTCGATCATTATTATAAAGGTGGGGCACCCTAGGGAACATGATATGGATTATCATGGCTCGAAGAATGTGGTTTTGCAAGCGGAGGAACATGGAGCTATGAATATCAAAGATGAAGTTAATGATTGAATGGAAGAAGATGATCATGCACCAGAAAACACAGTTGAAGATGATGGTACAAATACATTGAACCATGACACATTTAGTGGTGCAGCTAATCATGATGATCGAGATGACTTTGATGGTGTTCATGATTTACCTATACTTGAGAAGGCATACGAGCCCCTTTATGAAGGCTCCCAAAAAACTCTTCTCTCTGTTGTATTGTTGTTGGTGAACTTGAAGGTTATGAATGGTTTATCCAACATAGAAATCTCATGGATCTTAAGGTATGTCATACATGCCATCTTTTTTCATCTATTTTTGTTGTTAGTTCATCACTAGTATACAAAGGATGAAATATTTACCATTAATATTCTTTATCTACCATTATGAAAGATATTGGAATGGAGTATCAAGCAATAGATGTATGTCACAATGATCATATTATATATCATAAACAACATGAATTTGCAACAGAATTCCCAAAATGTCATATCAGTAGATATCAAACATATCAACTAACAAAAAAGGTGTCTCGCAAGGTTCTTCATTATATTCCTATTATTCCACGTATGCAACGATTATTTAGGTGCGAAAGCTTAGCGCAATTTATGGATTACTATGCATGGAATAGAAGTGGAGATGACATTCTTCGAATGCCTGTGGATGGTTCTACATTTAGGGACATGGATGAAAAATGGCCACACTTTAAAGAAGAACCTCATAATTTTAGGCTTTCATTTGTAGCGGATGGTGTCAATCCATTTGGAGAGCTGGGATCTATTTACTCGGTCTAGCCTATTTTTGTTATCAACAATAACATTCCTCCATGGATGTCAATAAAGAGGGAGCACATAATGTTGGCAATGATTGTTCTAGGTATTTGTTTACATCAATTTTATTTAACGTAGTAGCATCTCATTTGTCTTATTTGTTGCATAATGACATATTTTTTTCATTTAATAGTCATGTACAATAATTTATATATATTGCAGTAAAATGGTTATAATAATTATGTAATGTTTATGTTCATTCAACTTGGTAAGTACCAAGTTAAAGATATGAATGTATATATGGAGCCTCTTATTGACGAGTTACTAAAGTTATGGAATGGCGTCACTATGTATGACGTCTCTAGACCAATAGGACAAAGGAAATTTCAATTTCATGCAATGCTTGTATGGACAATTCATGATGCCCCAGGGCTAACACATTTTTGTGGTATGTTATAACGTTTGACTGCACTTTAACGATATTTAATTTTATGAAGTAGATATCATGCATGTTTTTTAAATAATCTATTCATTATATATAATTATAAAAATTGACATATTTAATTCAATTATATATGATCTTGCAGGTCTTCAAACAAAGGTAAGATTTGCATGTCCAGTTTTTGGTCCAAAGATGAAATCTCGTCGTTCAACAAGTTTAGGAAAGTAGGTGTTTGATGAGTTTAGGAACTTCCTCCACAGAAATCATAAGTATCGAACTACTAAAAAATATCTTTTCAATGGGAAAGAAGAGACTACATCAAAATCATGAAGAATGAAACCTCACCTATTGAAGTTGGAATATAATAGAATTAATCGTCAAGGTTATACATCAGATCGAATTGTTTATCTATCATATATGATATGTTTGGAATTTATATTTTTATATTGTGTTTTGTTTACTAATGCTGTAATTGACAATGATTGTCGTTGTTAATTTTTTTAACTTATATGCTTCATGAAGGTCGTCAAGGCATTAATGGACCACAACTTCCATAGGGACTGAAAAGTTATCCCAGACAATTTAGTAGGTTTCCCTACTATGAGCAGCTACAAATTGTGCATTTTTTTGATATAATGCATATTGAAAAGAATATAATAGAAACATTATGGAAAATATTGGATGGAGGGCATGGCAAAGAAAAAATATCAAAATTTGTAGTGACATTCAGGAAGCCAATCATGCAATGAAAAATGTCATTCAATTAAATAGCGATGGAGACCAAATTAATATAAGCGCCCTTCCTTGGTTATTAATGAAGCAACAAAGCAATGCTATAAAAGAAGTCATATGAAAAATTTGATTTCCCACAGGATTTTTTGCGAACATAAACAATATCATAACAAAGAAAGGTGAATTTGGGCCAGGGATGAAAACGCATGATTGGCATACCTTCATTAAGGTAATTATTTTGGTATATTTTATATATATTTGTATACTACATGTACTTTTCAGTGTATTATGTTTACTAGTTTTGGAAAATTAATGAAAAGATCATTTGATAATTGTTGCAGTACGTTCTACCTCTATCTCTCACAGACAACTTCGACAACAATGTCAAGCAAGTTATATATGATCTTGGAAAATACATGAGGTAAGTAGCGGTATTTGTTCAATTCGTTGTATAGATCTTATATTTTCCATTTGTTTTACTTGTTATGTAATATATTGTATATTTTTGTTAAATCTCATTAATATATTTGCGCCTTGAATCACTTGTAGATGGTTGTCATCTAAAGAAATCCATAAAGAAGATATAAATTATTGGAGGAGAAAAATTCCTCGTCTAATGTGTGAAATGCAAAAGTGTCTACCTTCGACATTTTTCAATGCACAAGAATACTACCTCATACACCAAGTTGAGGAGATTGAATTGTGTGGAGTTGTACACACAAGGTCAATGTGGATGATTGAGAGGCACTTGAAATTTTTGAAAGCTTTGGTTAGAAAAAGAGCACATCCTGAGGGTTCTATGGTGGAGGGATATATGGTATACCAAACCATGGTCTACATTACTAAATATCTTCCTAAGTTCACAACAAAGATCCATGTAGATCGCATTTGGGATCCCAACTCCATTAAAAAATTCAAAGGGGAGTACCTAATGGGGAAAGGTAGATTGAGGAAAGTGAGGTAATTATAAGATGGTCATGGAGATTAATTAGAATAAATTTTACATTGCCTTCAATTGCTTGAAAAGAAACAACAGAGAACTAGTCCAAATGAAACAATATTCCACACACTAATAGAAAAGTACTGGTATTGTATTACTCTAGAAAATAAGTCGTATACCATGGTAATTAACTAATTATGTCATTTGTGAATTTCAATGTTTTTTGATACAGTTGGTCGAGAGTAGGATGCACTACATTTGTACGTCGCAAACAATCTTGATTGGATGACAATATGGATTGAACGATGTCAACAATCTGGTCGCGCATTAACATGGGAAGGTGTGGCTTCATTGGTTAAAGAAGCTCATCGTAATGGAGATTCCAATGTTACACCAAGGGAAATTGATTTAGCATATGGTTTAAGAGATAAACAGGTACGTATAAATATATTAATCACCCATATTATTTAATTATTTTCAATTATATTGATGTATATATATGTTGAGTCTTTTTTTCTTTACATACATTCAACCAAGAATAAATATGTTTATCAACTGACGATGCAATAATTTTTACATGTTTGACATATTGCAAGTGAAACACCACAAGGCTATGTGGTGCAATGGTCATAAATTTTGAATCAAAAAGTTGGATGACACAAAGAAAACTTGTGATTTTGGGATAACTGCAGTCTTTCAGGTGACTAATGTTTCATCTAGAAGCGACATACATCCTAAAGTCTCAAAAAATTGATACTATAGGATTTTGGATGATATACTTCAGTGTTACTTTAAGTCCTTCAAATTAGTTCTATTTTTCGTCCAATGGTACAAACTATGATTGAATGAAAATGATCTTGAGAGAACTGTTATTGAACATGATAATGGATTTACCATGGTTAATACAAGGTCGATTGAGCGAGCTGGAAATGAGCCCTATGTTCTTCCAAGCCAATGTGAGTAGGTATTTTACTCAGAGGTTCCAGGTAAATCGGGTTGGTCATTTGTTGTTAGACATGATCCAAGAGGAAGACCGATAAAGTATAATGTGGTGGAAGAAGATACCAAAGAACTAGAAGATGATGTAGATGATGATCAGGATCAATAGTTTGTTGATGATGTGCCTGATGAAGATGTCGAAGAAGAGGAACTAGATCATGATCATGTAGGAGTTAATGTTCATGAAGATGATATCCGTATGAATGATGACATTATTGAAACTGATATCAATGACAATGATGATGATATGACCAATCCTTACAATGTCGAATCTAGATTGGATGAAGAAGAAGATCAATGACATTGAAATGTATGAGTTATACGATTATATTATCTATTTGATATTGATTACTTGATAGAATTATATTTGACTTATATGGTTACATAATTAATTCAAGATGTACTTTTTAATGTTGTTAATTCATGATGTTACAACTATTGTAGCTCTCCTAGAAATTTCCATATGATCAAACCCTAATTACTCTATGACTATTTATGATTAGATATTCTTTGATCATATCTTTAGTTATTTCATTCCCAAAAAATTAGCGTTTCCTCATGTTGACCCTGCATAGTGACATGTGAATAGGGCCAACGTTGAATTTTTTTCAATTTGTGCTTGTATGGAGTGAAACTTGACATGGTTAGCCTAGATGCATGCGTTGACAATATGGGAGGGTTTCAAGACTCAAACATGATGTCATGCTATATAAAGGCATCTCGTCCTTCCTAATAATACAAGTTTCCTTATTCTTTGTCTCTTTCATATATTGTTCCTGTTATGCCCTGCATAACCACCCCATTTTATTCTAGAACAAAATGGGTCCCCCCATTTTTTTTTGCTTTCGTTGCCTTTGTTTATTGGCTTTGGTCTTGGGATTTTTCCTTCGTTTTCCTCCTGGGTCTATATTATGTTTTATCTAAATTTGGTTCTGCCTCAGTTGGAATTCGGGTTTTCTCCTGAGTTTTGGATTTTCCACCCCATCCGGATTTTCCCGGATCTCGCTCTAACTCTGGCTAAGCATTGTTGTTCGGGGATTTTTGGTCTTCGCAGAATTCTACGTGGACTGGATTTTCCCGAATATTCTTTCTCCTCTGGATTTTCCCGAAATCCGTTGTTCCCTATTTTTTTTCGGGCTTATAGGAAAGTCTCCTTTGCGGAAATCCATCCTGCGCAGATTTCCCCGGAATCTGGTGGAATGTGAAGAAATATGGAGTAGTAGGACTGGTTAATAAATGATGATGCATTTTATGATTAATTTATGCTATTTTGAGATCTCACATGCTGTTCCTTGATTGATAATGATCATATTAAGTTTCAGATGGGTGTCTTCATGATTATTCCGCTGGAATCCGTCTAGCTCAGAATTCTTTGAAATTCCTCCCTGGCTTGGATTCCGTGGGTCGACCTGAAACCCGAATTGTTTGTATTATCATTTTGTTCAAAGTTTTAATGACACCTTACTCACATAGGATTTGTTTTAATGATGATTTTGATTAATTAACTTCTGTTTGTGTGATCTTTATTGTGGTTTTCTTTGTTGAATGTAGGATTAAATCCTGTACATGGTGATGTCTCTCAAGAAAGTCAGTTGTAAAGCGTGCTTCAGTCCCATTCAGCATAAAAATCCTTAGGGAAAAGTCACTAGGAAGTCTGCCCGACAGGCTGGGAGTCTCCTCGAAATGGTCCGAGCTCGCCAAAAGATGAAGATCTCGCAGAGAGAGATTACCTTTGGCATAAGGTCCTACCGACAGATGAACCTCTTCTGACAATTGTTCACAAGGGCTCTTAGAGAAGGTTTTACATTCGGTGAAGGGTCTCAGCGAATGGAAAAGGTCTCGCTGACATGGGAGGTCACACTGAAGAGGGATGTCATTGGGGGGATCTTGTCGGGCAGACTATTTGTGTTCGACATGAGGTCTAGGTGACAGAGGGAGGTCCCACTAAAGGAAATTGAGCTCGGAAAATGATTTTTCCTTCACCATAAGGTCTGGGTGACTACGGAGAGTCTCATAGAAACAGAATGGGCTCGGGGAGAAAACAAAAGGGTCGCTGTGATGTCTCCCCGACCATGGAATGTCTTGTCGACAGAAAGGGGACCCCACCGAAAGAAATGGAGCTCGGCAAAGGATCATGCCTTCGCCAAAAGGTCTTGGCGAAGAAAGAAAGTCACACCGAAGCAAAAGGGACTCAGGCTTGGGGGAGTAAGGATGGACTTGGGGATATGTCTTCCCGAGTGCGTTGGTCTTGCCAAAAAGGAAAAGAGCTTGAGCCTGGAGAGGAAGAAAGAGCTCGAAAGAAGGAAGGGGGTTCGCTGTGAGGTTTCACTGACACAGAAGGGTCACACCGATAGTGATGGATTCCCCAATGAAAGAAACATCGGTATAACCGATGATAACTCGTCGTAGCCTCTGGCCAACAGTAAGGAGTCTTGTCAACAACAAGGTAGGCTTGGTAAGAGAAGAGGAGTTCGGGGTAAGGTCTCCTCGAAGTAGGATTGTCTTCCTGACATATAAATGAGTTCGATGTGACTTCTGAAGCTCGACAAAGGGTCTCATCGACCGGTCCCCTGCCATGCCAATAACTACTGAAGGGTGAAATCGCACTAGGGAGACACCGATGGTGTCTCACCGACATGCAATGCTGTTCGAACCACCTTTGAACACCTGAGAAGCTCACATGGCATATGCCTGACCAATCAGAGGAAGCTAAAAGAGTGACTCATTGGCCATTGAGCGATTGACTACCACATTGAAGGAGACCGATAGAACACAAACCAGATGAATTCCTTCTGATATTAAAGGGCGATGGATCAGCTCGGGTGGTGCGAAGATCTAAAGGGAAGCTTGATGGTGCTTCTAGAAGGTCGTCAAACGTACAGAAGGGTCCAGAGCATGAAGGAGGTCGAAAGAATGAAGAAGCAACTATGACTCATAGGGACAACTGTAGTGACCACTAACAAAGATAGATCAATATTAATGGTGATATTCTAGAGCATTCAAGGTAGATTTCAGAAGGAGTTCGAGTATGGACACACATATAGATGAGTTAATGCTGCAGCTACAAAAGATTTGAGGGTTCTTCCCGAGGTCAAGCCGTCATCAACATGGACAACAACGCTTCACATTGAATGCAACATTGACTCTTCTCAGAAAGATCTGAGAGCTGACCTTCCTGCAACCAAGAAGATATTTTGTAAGCCCTAATATAGGGGGACAACACATTCTTCTTGATGCATTCTATATATAAGGCATTCTTGCCTCTTTGTAAAGGTTAGACCAGGTAGAGAACTTCTAGGTTAGAACTTCTTGGTTAGAAAGGGATAGATAGAGAACTTCTACAGTTAGGACTTCTAGGGGTAGAGTAGAACTGGTAGTTAGGAGTTAGATTAAATAGAAGACCAATGCATCTTTCAGTTTTCTTAGTGTAAATGGAAACAATTTGGAGCCACATATTTTCTTTACACTGGTGATTGTGCCAGATTTGTAAATGTTTCTTATCTGTCTCATTGACAATAGAAGCAACCAGATCTTAATCTACTTCATGTTGTGTTCCAGATTGGTGTTTGTCTTGAATTAATCATCTAATTTAAGAAGCTTTCAAGGAATGAAGTTTGATTTTTATGTTTGGTTTAAATGGTAACTTGCAATTTGCTGTTGAAATCAGCACTGTGAATGAATGAAACTGTGTGTTAGTCACAAGTTAATTTTGTTCTATAGTTTTATTTAGGAATTCCTTGGAAGGTGACAAGTCTGGTTAATTCAAATGAAGTGTCATTCTTTTCTGTCTCAAAGGCCTGATCTATCTTTTTACATTTCTTTAAAAACCCTGGTTAGAATATGTATTAAGTTTATGTTTGATCTCATAACAATCTAGAAGCTCAACACCAGCAGGCCCCTTGAACATTACTATTACATTGACCACTGAGGGACATCAGCACAGTTGAGAACCAACTATAAAGACCTTGGGAGCTAAGATATCCATGTGTTGTCTTTCTCTTTCAGGAGAAACAGGATAGCAATATTCTGTTTGCAAGTTGATTGTGCCAAAGGGACCGTCAACAGAAACTGGCGCTAGAAGGAGGGCCGCCTTGAGTAATTTTGGATTGTTGTGAGTTGGATTGGGTCAGGTCTTGGAAGACCCAACTCTGATGGGTAGCCCTTTGTATATACCAGGATTTTTCTGTGAAATCCCTGGTCACCTGTATGATAGGCTTCCTTTATTTTTCCCTAACAGTGGGCAAAATGCTTTTGAACATGTCAAAACTTGCAGGTGCATATTCATTTTTCTCCAGATTCAGCATCAGGATATCATTTGCCAGTTTTTTTCAAAAAACTGCAAGGTACAACAAGGCAATGGTATGATAATATTCTACCAGATTCTGTTTGGTCATGGATAGAATTTAAAATCTTATTCTTAGATCAGTTTGATCCTCATGCACGTGCACTACACCCATTACATTAATTTTCAGCTACGAAAAGGATACCATTAGAACAAATTTATCAATTTAATCACAAATTTTTGTTCTTGTATCAAAGGGTTCAAGCTTTAGGTTTGGTTGTGGATGATCATGCACTGATAGAACATTATTATTGGGGTTTAAACCTTTCATTTGCAATTAAAGTCAGACGTTGTGGTGAGGCTACATCTTTGCATGATGCATTTAAAAAGGCTCTCTTATTGGAACAATTCAGAGGTGACACTGGGAATTCAAATAGCCAAACTCAAGTTTATAATCCTCTTGTGCTCACAAAATGCCATCATCTGTAGCCTTATGCCACTCCACCCACCATCCCTACCTAGATGCAATCGTTCTCACCAAGCAGCTACAACCTTCGTAAGGTTCCAAGCACCACATTTTTCAACACCCCACATCAGGTCAATCGCACACAAGACCACTGGGAGAACTCATCCTTGCAAAATCCAATCACAGAGTTAAGTACTCCACTCGTCAATGAGGTTGTGACCATATCATCTCTTTTCAGTTATCTTCCAAAGCATAGTTCATTACACCACAATGAAGAGGATGGAACAACTAGCACACATGAAAATGACAATCAGTTCATCCAAAATGATGAGAATGACTGTGAAAGGTTTAGTTCCTCTCCATCTTTTGATGACCTTGATCCTTGTAGTGAGATAGATTCAACAACTAATGAAACTCATCTACCTAGTGCATACTTGATAGAAGTGGAGAATGGATTCATTGATGCATTCATAGATTCTTTCATGATGGTGAATGAGGAAGAGACACACCTTGATGGGTTAACACAAGAAGATGACTCTGCTAATTTAAGTGGTGGATGGATTGAAATAGATAACCCACTTCAAGATGAGATTGCCAATGAATCTTGTGGTCAAAATCAAGGACTTAAATGCCAACCTAAAATTTTAAGGGAATAAATTCAAGTAGATGTGCAGATTAGTCCAGTGCCCCCTAAGGAAAGTCATGATGGCGTACATTTGGATGAAATAGAGGAATGCCAAGAAAGCAACCAAGAGGTTATCTTAGAGGTTTAATCTCTTCAACATAACGAAGAGAATGAGACAAAGGAGTATCTTCTTGATTTTGATTCTGTTTGTTCAGATGTGTTGGTTGAGGAGAGTCCTTGCTTAACATCTACAAATGAATTGGATCTTAATACTGATAAATGTGATGTTGAATGGCATGTTCTTGTTGATGATGTGTAGGAATTTGAATTGAGAAAGTGCTTTCCTGACTTTGTCTCCGTGTGTTCAAATGAGTTCGAAGGAAATCCTTGTTCACCATGTGCCAATCTCCCTGACATCAATAATGATAATCTGGAGGCAGATTCTCAAACCCTTGGGGATGACATGTTTCAAGAGAATGTTGAAAGTAAGATTTCATCTCAAGAAATTCAGAATTTTTTTGACTCTGTGCCCAAGATGAGTACAGAGATGTTGGTGAGTGAATATCCTAACTGCAAGATGAACCTTGATTTAGTGGTGTTCCATGAGCTTAGACCTCGTGAAGAAGAGATCATACAACACAAGCCTGCATTGGTAACTAGAAATCTTCAAGATCAGGTGGTATCCTTTCATCATCCTCTGTGTTTCAATGATTTTCAGTTTGATTATGGCGTTGGGGATAGTAAAACATGTTTGTGGATAAATCATGGAAAAACTGAGAACCCACAACTGATAATATTTCAAGCTTTATGCCCTCAAAATGAACCTATTGCCTATAAACTTCATATTTTTGAGTATAAAGATAAATTTGCTAGGTTTAGAACTATACCTAGTAAGTTAAGATTGTTGCACATAATGAAAAATTAGTCAAGTCAATATACAAATTTTTACAGTGTTGTGTTTGCAAAGTTTGGCTTTGGAGTTAGTTTAGGATTGGGGTTGGTTAGTGTTAGTTTTTGGTTTAATTAGTTTTTCTTTTATTCTATTGTTTTCCTTTTTTTGTTCTTTTTGTTTTTGTTTGTAGATAGTTTGTTTCTCTGTTTGTAAATATTCTGCTTTTGTTTGTTTGTAAATATTTTACTGTTTGTTTGCTTGTTCTTCCTTTCCTTTCCTTCTGTTTCCTTTGTTCTTTGTTTCTGACTTGTTTTGTTCTTTGGGGTTTCTCTGTTTCTTTCCATCTTTGAACAGTGGGTTGTTATCTGAAGCATAATTTGCTTGTTAGGAGAGAAGTGGTTTAGACATTTTCAGGTTTTCTGGTTGGATGATTTTGTCCTCAATTCGTTGTTTCATGCTCGTTGTCAATAAGAGTTGTGGAAAGTTTTGAAAACAAGGTGCAAAGTAAGTAAACCTTCATTAGCTCCTCTGAATCTGTCACAAATCAATAAGATCATCTCCTCTTGTAATGGTATATTTGTCCTAGGACTATGGTGTTGTAGGATTTGAGTGAAAAATCTAATTCCCAAGTGCTATTATGAGGTCCATGGTAGTTTTCAACCCAGATAAGATGTTAAACATCTGACATATTGAAAAATAGAATTAAATGAAATATTTGAAACTTCAAGAGAAAACAGAAAAGAATTATCTAAAAAAAAAAAAAAAGAGACTCAATATGAATGGGTGATTCCAGTATCTCTACTGGGGCTATGGACGCCTGACTGGCAGTAGAGAAATGCTGTGAGGAAACTAGAGGTATCTCCGTCGGGGCTATGGATGCCTGACTAGCAGCAGAGCAATGCCCAGGATATCATTGCACAATAGTTAAAGGGAATCAACTTATGTAGCTCAAATCTTGCACATTGTTGTCCGAAAGATTGAGAAAACTTTATAAAAGAGTGATGCGCAATCAAGCATAGACATAGATTCAAGGGTAGCAATTGTTGACTTACATTTGAGATTCTAGCTCTACCTTGGTTGTTATAACTGACCCAATTGGAGTTGTAATGTTCATGAACCAGGAGTTCTGGGTAGCTGAATCATTCAGCTTCTTGAAAATGGTTAAACCATTTTCCCAGTCGAGTCACCATTTGTTATGCCCTGCATAACCACCCCATTTTATTTTGGAACAAAATGGGTCCCCCCTTCTTTTTTTGCTTTTGTTGCCTTTGTTTATTGGCTTTGTTCTTGGGATTTTTCCTTCGTTTTCCTCCTGGGTCTGTATTCTGTTTTATCTAAATTTGGTTTTGCCTCAATTGGAATTTGGGTTTTCTCCTAAGTTTGGGATTTTCCTAGATCTCACTCGAACTCTAGCTAAGCGTTGTTGTTCAGGGATTTTTGGTCTTCGTGGAATTCTGCGTGGACTAGATTTTCCCAATTTTCCCGAAATCTGTTGTTCCCTGTTTTTTTTCGGGCTTGCAGGAATGTCTCCTCCTTCGCGGAAATCCGTCCCATGCAGATTTCCCCAGAATCTGGTGGAATGTGAAGAAATATGGAGTAGTAGGACTGGTTAATAAATGATGATGCA
Organism: Sequoia sempervirens; assembly: GCA_007258455.2. Classification (NCBI taxonomy): domain Eukaryota; kingdom Viridiplantae; phylum Streptophyta; class Pinopsida; order Cupressales; family Cupressaceae; genus Sequoia; species Sequoia sempervirens. The sequence continues at coordinate 228,032,230 of VDFB02105785.1, forward strand.
TTTTATGATTAATTTATGCTATTTTGAGATCTCGCATGCTGTTCCTTGATTGATAATGATTGGATTAAGTTTCTAATGGGTGTCTTCATGATTATTCCACTGGAATCCGCTTGGCTCATAATTCTTCGAAATTCCTCCCTGGCTTGGATTCTGTAGGTCGACCTGAAACCCGAACTATTTGTATGATCATTTTGTTCAAAGTTTTAACGACACCTTACTGACATAGGATTCATTTTAATGATGATTTTTATTAATTAACTTTTGTTTGTGTGATCTTTACTATGGTTTTCTTTGTTGAATGCAGGATTAGATCCTGTACATGGTGATGTCTCTCAAAAAATTCGGTTGTAAAGCGTGCTTCAATCCCATTCGGCATAAAATTCCTCAAGGAAAAGTCACTGGGAAGTCTACCCAACAGGCTGGGAGTCTCCCCGAAATGGTCTGAGCTCGCCAAAAAATGAAGATCTCGCAGAGAGAGATTACCTTCGGCATAAGGTCCTACCGAAAGATGAACCTCTTGCCAACAATTGTTCACAAGGGCTCTCAGAGAAGGTGTTATGCCTTGCATAACCAACCCACTTTGTTTTGGATCAAAATGGGTCCCCCTTTCTTTTTTATTTACTCTACTTCTTGTTACTTGCTTTCCTCTTTGAAATTCTTGTGTTTTCCTCCTAATTTTATCTTTTGTTCTGTCTGATCTAATTTTGGTTCTGCCTCAGTCAGAATTTAGGTTTTTCTCCTAAGTTCGAGATTTTCCACCCAATCCGGATTTTCCCAGATCTCACTCTAGCTCCGGCCAAACGCTGTCGTTCGGGGATTTTGGGTCTTCGCAGAAATCCGCGTGGACCGAATTTTCCCAAAATCCTCGGGGCCTTCGCGAAATGTTTCCTTCTTTGCGGATTTCTTTCTCCTTTGGATTTTCCCAGATCTCTTTTGAATTCTGGCTGAGTGTTGTCGTTCGAGGATTTTCGGTCTTCGCAGAAATCCACGTGGACCGGATTTTTGCGGATTTCCTTCTCTTCCGGATTTTCCCAAAATTTGTTATTCCCTATTTGTCCCGGGTTTTCCGGAATGTCTTCCCCTTCGTAGAAATCCATCCCGCGTGGATTTCCCCAGAATTTGGTGGAATGTGGGGAGGTATGGAGTAATAGGACTAGTTAATTAATAATGATGCATTTTATGATTCATTGATGCTATTTTGAGGTCTCACATGCTGTTCCTTGATTGATAATGATCGGATTAAGTTTCTAATAGGTGTTTCATGCTTATTCCACTGGAATTCGCCTGGCTCAGAATTCTCCAAAATTCCTTCCTGGCTTCGGTTCCGTGGGTCGGCCTAAAACCTGAACTGTTGGTATGATCATTTTGTTCAAAGATTTAATGGTACCTTACTGATATAGGATTCATTTTAATGATGATTTTGATTAATTAACTTCTATTTGTATGGTCTTCTCTATTGAATGAAGGATTAAATCGCAGACAGGATGATATTTGTCAAGGGAACTCAGTTGGGGTGCATGCTTCAATCCAGTTGGTCATGAAAATTCATTAGGGAAAAGGTCGGCAAGACTTTCCTAACCTCTTGCCAACTGGTGGCTCAACCCTGGTTGTTTAAAATTCAAGGAATTAGAATACTCCCCATTATGGATCTTATTGGCGTAAGGTTGTCACGATCTCCCCGACCCATGGTTCGTTTTGTTCAAATTTCCATTTTATGTTGCCTATCGGCAAGACTTCAGGGATGTCGTGGTGAGTGGAAGTTACATACAGGCATCTATCGACAGGACCAAGGTCTTCATCTTGGCAACTTTGGGGTTTCCTCCATCGGCATAAGGTTTACTCCCCGCCAAGAGGTCTCGACGAGTGCACGAAGTCTCACCGACTAGTGAAAAGGAGGTCTAACACTTTGGCGGGAGTCATCCACTTTGGTGTATGGTCTTGGCAAAGTCTTTTGGTCTCACCAACAAGCGGCAGGGAGAAGGCGTGTCGGTGGGAGATATTGAGTTCGGGATAGAGTCTTGGTGAAAGCCTAGCGTCTTAACGACTAGCAAGAACAAACAAGCCCTTTCGGTGAGAGTTATGTCTTTGGTGGAAAGTCTCCCCGAGTGCTCTATGTCTCACTGACCTCTGATAAAGTACTATGTCTCGGTGAGAGACTTTCCTTTAGAGAGAAGTCTCGGTGAGGAAGGAAAGTCACACCAACATGGCGCTGGGGGATTCGATCGGTGGTCTTCGGCGAGAAAATCGGTATGCTACAGTGACAATAGGATGAATTAGTAAGGATTTCACTGAGACATGGGGTATCTACAAGACATCTCCCTGACGAGGGGAAGTCTTGGTGACAACATGGGCCGATGAAAGGTGATCGTTTCGGTAGGAGGTCTAGCCGACGTACCAGAGTGTCGGCGACATAAAGGAGAAAACAAAAGCTCGCCATAGGTCTTGCCGAAGGGTCAGTCTTCGATATGACACGGGGACCTCGATATAAGGTCTTGGTGAAGAGGAAAGGTCTCGCCGATGTGAAGTAGTATCGGTATAATCTCTTGCCGATTCAACAGGGTTTGGCCGAAATAAAAAAAAATCGCCAAAGGATATGGGACTCAGTGTAATGTCTCACCGAAACAAAGGAAACTGGGGAGACTCCAAAAGAAAATGAGGACTTCACCATGTGGTCTTGTCGATATGCTAAAGTCTTGCCGATAGTGGTAGGTTCACAAAAGAAAAAGAGATATTGGTATAACCAAGGGGAGCTCACCATGACCTTGTGCCGATTAAGAAGTCTTGCCGAAAGGAAAATGAACTCTGAGCCAGAGAGAGGAATATCATTGCTGTGATGTCCTACCGACGAGCAGCTATCTTGACGATGTTCTTTTGGAGCTCGGTATGACTCCCACAGCTCGCCGAAGGGTCTCATTGAATGCCCCATGCTACCCCGATGACTACTGAAGGATGGGATCGTATTGGGGAGACACCGATGGTGTCTCACCAAAATGCGATGTTGATCAGACCACCTTTGACAGCCTGAGGAGCTCGCTTGGCATATGCTCGACCAATTAGAAGGAGCCAAAAGAGTGACTCATCGGTCCCTTTGACCAATTGACTGCCCCTATAATGAAAAACAACAAAATACGAGTGAAATGGATTCCTTCTAAGATCAAAGGGAAATGGATCAACTCGGGTGAAAGGTTTAAATCTACAGGAAGGCTCAACGGTGCTTCTAGAAGACGGTCAATGAACAAAGAAGTCCAGAATAGAAAGGGATCCAAAGGAAAGAAGAAATTGTGACTTAGAGGGGACAACTGTGGCGACTACTGGCAAAGAGGTAGATCAGCATTGATGAAGATATTCTAAGCATTCAAGGCCCCAATAGAGTTCGAAGATGGACACACAGATAGGAGAGTAAAGGCTGCAACTGCAAAAGATCTAAGGTCATCCCTGAAACAACTTTTTAGCATGGACAGCAGGGCTTCACATTGAATGCAGTTTTGAATTTCCTCAGAAAGATTTGAGAGCTGACTCTCCTACAGTTTGCAGATATTTTGTAAACCCTAGTACAGGGGACAACACATTCTTTCGGTGCATTCTATATATAAGGCATTTTTTCCTCTTTGTAAAACGTTAGAAAAAGTAGATAGAGCACTTCTAGATTAGAACTTCCAAGGTTAGAGAACTTTTAGACTAAGAACTATTCAGAATTGGAACTGTTAAGAGTTAGTCTATTAGCAGAAGGAGATAGAGTTGCATCTTGATTCTCAGTAATGAGAACTTCTCTTGTCTTCTTTTTTAGCAGTTAGATTTCAGTACAGACTCATGTACCTTTCAGTTTCCTTAGTGTAAATGAAAATAATCTAAAATCATAGATTATCTGTACACTGGTGATTGTGCCAGCTTTGTAAATGTTGCTTATCTGTTTCATCAACAGTAGAAGCAACCAGATTAAAATCTTTTTCATGTTGTGTTTCCAAATGGTGTTTTTCTTAAATTAATCATTTGATTTGTGAAGTCTTCAAGGAATGAAATGTTATTTTATGTTTTGTTTAAATAGATGAATTGTAATCTGCTATCAAATCAGCACTGGGAAGGAATATAACTGTGTGTTAATCACAAGTTAATATTATTCTTCAATTTTAGTTAACAAATTCCTTGAAGCTAACAAATTTGGTTAAGGTTGGATGAACTATTGTTCTTTTCTATTTCAAAACTCTGACTTATCTTTTTATATTTATTAAAAAAACCCCTGTTAGAGTATATTTTATTTCATGTTTGATCTTAGAGCAATCCAGAAGCCCAACACTAGTAGGCCCCTTGAATATTACTTTTACATTGGCCACTGAGGGACATCAACATAGTTGATACCCAACTACAAAGACCTTGGGAGCTAAGGCATCCATGTGTTGCCTTTCTCTTTTAGGAGAAACAAAATAGCAATATTCTGCTTGCATTGTTGTGGTGCCAAAATCACCATCAACAGAAGGTTTTACATTTGGCGAAGGGTCTCGGCGAACAGAAAAGGTCTCACTGACATGGGAGGTCACACTGAAGAGGGATGTCATCAAGGGGATCTCGTCAGGTGGACTATTTGTGTTCGGCATGAGGTCTGGGCAATAGAGGGAGGTCCCACTAAAGGAAATTGAGCTCGACAAATGATTTTGCCTTTGCCATAAGGTCTGGGCGACTACAAAGAGTCTCACTGAAATAGAATGGGCTCGGGGAGAAAACAAAGGGTCACTGTGATGTCTCCCTGACCATGGAATGTCCTGTCAACAGAAATGGGATCCCACCGAAAGAAATGGAGCTCAACAAAGGATCATGCCTTCGCCAAAAGGTCTTGGTGAAGAAAGAAAGTCACACCAAAGCAAAAGGGACTCGGGCTTGGGGGAGTAAGGATGGACTCGGGGAGATGTCTTCCCGAGTGCATTGGTCTTGCCGAAAAGGAAAAGAGATTGAGCCCAGAGAGGAAGAAAGAGCTTGGGGAGAAGGAAGGGGGTTCGCTGTAAGGTTTCACCGACACAGAAGGGTCACACCGATAGCAATGGATTCCCCAATGAAAGAAACATCGGTATAACCAAGGATAACTCGCCATAGCCTTTGGCCGACAATAAGGAGTCTTGCCAACAACAAGGTAGGCTTGGTAAGAGAAGAGGAGTTCAGGGTAAGGTCTCCTCGAAGCAGGATTGTCTTCCTGACATAAAAATGAGCTCGATGTGACTTCTGAAGCTCGACGAAGGGTCTCATTGACCGGTCCCCTGCCATGCCAATAACTAGTGAAGGGTGAAATCGCACCGGGGAGACACCGATGGTGTCTCACCGACATGTGATGCTATTCAAACCACCTTTGATTGCTTGAGAAGCTTGTGTGGCATATGCCTGACCAATCAAAGGAAGCTAAAAGAGTGACTCATTGGCCGTTGACCGATTGACTACCACCTTGAAGGAGACCGACATAACACAAACCAGATGAATTCCTTCTGATATTAAAGGGCGATGGATCGGCTTGGGTGGTGCGAAGATCTAAAGGGAAACCTGATGGTGCTTCCAGAAGGTGGTCAAACATGCAGAAGGGTCCAGAGCATGAAGGAGGCCGAAAGAATGAAGAATCAACTATGAATCATAGGGACAACTGTAGTGACCACTGACAGAGATAGATCAATATTAATGGTGATATTATGGAGCATTCAAGGTAGATTTCAGAAGGAGTTTGAGTATGGACACGCAGGTAGATGAGTTAATGATGTAGCTACAAAAGATCTGAGGGTTCTTCTCGAGGTCAAGTCGTCATCAACATGGACAGCAGGGCTTCACATTGAATGCAACATTGACTCTTCTCAGAAAGATCTGAGATCTGACCTTCCTGCAAGCAAGAAGATATTTTTTAAGTCCTAATACAGGGGGACAATGCATTCTTCTTGATGCATTTTATCTATAAGGCATTCTTGCCTCTTTGTAAAGGTTAGACCGGGTAGAGAAATTCTAGGTTAGAACTTCTTGGTTAGAAAGGGATAGATAAAGAACTTCTATAGTTAGGAATTCTAGGGGTAGAGTAGAACTAGTAGTTATGAGTTAGATTAAGTAGAAGACCAATGCATCTTTCAGTTTTCTTAGTGTAAATGGAAACAATTTGGAGCCACAAATTTTCTGTACACTGGTGATTGTGCCAGATTTGTAAATGTTGCTTATCTATCTCATTGACAGTAGAAGCAACCAGATTTTAATCTACTTCATGTTGTGTTCCAGAATGGTGTTTGTCTTGAATTAATCATATGATTTAAGAAGCTTTCAAGGAATGAAGTTTGATTTTTATGTTTGGTTTAAATGGTAACTTGCAATCTGTTGTTGAAATCAACACTGTGAATGAATGAAATTGTGTGTTAGTCACAAGTTAATTTTGTTCTGCAGTTTTATTTAGGAATTCCTTGGAAGGTGACAGGTCTAGTTAATTCAGATGAAGTGTCATTCTTTTCTGTCTCAAAGCCCCGATCTACTTTTTACGTTTCTTTAAAAACCCTGGTTAGAATAGGTTTTAAGTTTATGTTTGATCTCATAACAATCTAGAAGCTCAACACTAGCAGACCCCTTGAACATTACTGTTACACTGACCACTGAGGGACATCAGCATAGTTGAGAACCAACTATAAAGACCTTGGGAGCTAAGATATCCATGTGTTGTCTTTCTCTTTCAGGAGAAACAGGATAGCAATATTCTATTTGCATGTTGATTGTGCCAAAGGGACCGTCAACAGTTCCTAATTATGAAATAGTGGTAAGTGATTATTGCCTTATAGATCATTGTATAACTAATTTTTTCTATATCAATTTATAAATTTTTATTATATTATGTGGAGCTCCAAAAATTTAGAGAGGACTTCAAGTTAGTAGGTTCAAAATAAAAAAACATCACTTGTCTCTCTATCTACTCAATAATAAAAAGGCCATCAACTCTTCCATCCTAGTTGAGAGGACTGATTATATTACGAATTTTTTTTATGTTCCTATATAGCTTTCTTGTACATGTATTTTGTATTACTAACATGTGACATTGTATACATATATTTCTTTCTTGTATATATTATGGTTTTACCAAGATATACTATTGTATGCTTGCATGGCTTCTTAGTTAATATATATATTTTTATTATTGATCTTTTTGATATTTTCTATAAGTCATTATTAGATGATACACATTGGATTCCTTTTAATTTTTTATATTTGAAGATACATAACTAATTACAAGGATAATATAAAGAATATATATCTATATATGTATCATTTATGAGTTTCTAAAATATTTTACTTCCATTTCAACCACTTTCTTTACTTCAATTGAGAAACATAATACCTCTATAATCTTGCATTTATCAACTGTCAATAAAATAAAATTCAAGTACTTAGCTATCAAATTTATCTTGATTGATCTAGTAATAATATACTAGCCAAGTAATACTCATCCAATGATATCATCTTCCATTGATTTGTGTTACTTGACCATCACATAATTGAACCAAGTACCACTTTAGAAATACCACATACATAGTCTTCTCTTTCTACAAACCCCCCATTGTATTCATAAGGGTTTTCTTGTAGGTCCCATCAAATACTATGACCTAATCATGTAACGAGTAGATAGGTCATCTTTAATAAGGTCAAACAAGGTTGTTTTATCACAAAATACAATAGTTTTTAGTTTTAAGTGTTAGATTTTTGTTTTGATTATAAGGTTTATCTTGTAGGTTTAAGGTATGAATTTAAGGTTCTTACAATGAATTTTCAACCAATGGTATTATTATATCCTATCTCTACCATTCTATTTCTAAAATAAAACATACAAATCAAACTTAACTAGCAATCACACCTTAGTGTGCAATGGGTATGCCGAAAAAGTGTGGAATTTCAATTAGGATAAATTTTGGTCCATTTTTTGCATACATTTATGTAGTACATGAGGTCAATTGGTAGGAAATTTAGAAAATGATGTTGTTTGTGCAAAAAAGGTTTCAATGGGAAAATCATAGCTTCAAATAAACTATGCATCCACTTACAGGGATCCAAACATGATTGAAATAAAACCTTTGAATTAGGAAGATGATCAAGCTCCATTACCAATAGGCTCATTTTATCCTTGCAATAAAGAGAGAGGGAGAGAGAGAGATGGAGAGGTAGTGATAGAAAGAGGGAGAGATAGAGTGGGGAAGAGTGAGAGATAGAGATAGAGAGGAAGATAGAGATAGAGATGGAGATGTAGAAGGAGAGGGATATGGAGAGGAGGAGAGGAGAGAAGGATAGGGAGATATAAAGAGAGAGAGGAGAGAGGATAGACAAAGATGGAAGAGATAAATATATAAAGAGGGATAGAGAGGGAGATATATGGATGGGTAGAGAGAGGGAGACATGTATAGAGATAAGGGGGGAGAGGAAAATAGAGGTAGAGATGAAGATAGAGTGAGAGAGGAAGAGGGAGACAAATAGATAGAGATATATAGGTAGAGGGAGAGATAAATATAGAGAGAGATAGGGATAAAAAGAGGGAGAGATAGTGAGGACAAGATATAGATATATAGAGGGAGAGGGAGATAAAGAGATAAAGAGATATAAATGGTGAGATATAGTGATAGAGAGATAGAGATATAAAGAGATATAGAGAGAGGAGAGGGAGAGAGAGAGAGAGAGACAAAGAGATAGACAAACAAAAATAATTAGATATAAGTATATAGAGATGGAGATAGGGAGAGAGAAATAAGGAGAGATAGAGAAAGGGAGAAATGAGTATCGGGAGATAGAGATATATGGGAAGAGAAAGAGATGGAGATATATGGAGAAAGGAAGAGGTGGAGGAGAGATGGATAGGGAGGGGAGATGGGGAGAAAGGGGAGGGGGAGAAGGATAGAGGAGATGGAGAAGAGGGGGAGATAGGTTGAAGAGGAAGAGAGGAAGAGGGATAGAAAGGAGAGAAAGAAGAGGGAGAGAAGAAGAGGGATGGAACAACATAGATGGAGACAGAAAGGATAGAGGGGATGGTGGAAAGAGATAGAGGATAGAGGTAGATAAAGATATGGATAGAAAGAGATAGAGAGAGGAGTGAGAGGGAGATAAAAAGAGAAATAGATATAGAGATATAGAGTAGGAGAGATGGAGGGAGAGATGGAGTGAATGAGAGAGAAAGGGGGGAGAGGGAGAGATATCTCAATAGATAGAGGGGGAAGAGGGAGTGACATAGATAGTGGGAGATATAGAGATATAGAGAGCGACAGGGAGAGATATATCAATCAACCTCCCTATATCTCTATCTATTCATCCTTATCTCTTTATCTCTCTACCCCTCTCTATCTCTTTGTCTCCATTTCTATTTGTATGTTTGTCATTATCTCCCTTTCTCTCTATATTTTCTTCCCTATATTTATCTTTATATTCCTATCTCTTTAAGGGACTTATCTCTATCTATGCATTCTCCTCTCTTTTCTTTATCTATTTTCTCATCTACTTTATTTTCGAAAAGATCGATCTCGACGATCTCGTCTTCTGTCGACGGATCTTTGATGATCTTGATCTGATCTTTATCTTTCGGGATCTCGACCTCGATCTGATCTGTCTGATTCGATCTCGATCTGCCCGATCCTGGTCCTGACGGACGGAAACTGCGTCGATCGATCGATTCCGGATCTCGATCTCCATTTTCTTCTTTCTTCTCCACCTGTTCTGGCGGTGTACGGGAAAGATTAAAGAGGTCTTGAAGAGACCACGGACCAAATGAGAGCAAGCACCTTTAACTCCCTAAGGACATGCCATCCTGATTGTTGACATGAAAACCAATCAAAATTTATTTTTCCCCTCTCTCTTTTCCTTTGTATCTCTTTATTTATCTTTCATGCTCTCTCTTTCTCTCTCTCTCCCCCATCTATCTAATTTCATCTCTTTTCTCTCATTCTCTATCTTTTTAGTTTCTCTCTTTGTATTAGCTAATAGGCTAAATATATTGTGAGATTTGAGCTTGAAACAAATCTCATGCTTGGAAACCACTATTGTGTCATTGCAAAACAAGTTTCAACTACCATTTAATGGAAAACCAATTGTAGTGTAATGGTAAAATCCTCAAAAATATCAAGTAAAAGCCTATATATACTATTATATAATAATAAATATAATTATAAATATTATATATAATTTAATCTAATATTACTATTATATTAAATATATATTATATTAATTAAATATTTTGTATTATATAAAAATATACTTATTATTAATTATTAATTATAATAATTTTACGTGTATTTAATAATTTTGTTAAATAATATAATATATAATTATAATAAGTAGAATAATTATATTATTTATTATGTAAAATATAGCTAATATATACTTAACTATGTAGAATATTAAAACCTAAATGGTATCATAATTTTCATTTTAATTAACATACTCTAAAACATTCGTTGAAACCTTATTTTCAGGTTGTAGCTCGTCAAATTAGAGAAGTGAAAGGTCAATACCAGCGAGGAAGAGATTGGAGGAGTGAAAACCTTGCATATTAATTTGAATTTCACATGTTATTTTGATTTTTGGCCCCGTGCGCGTAGGAGCATGACATAGCTTAGTGCACAGGGACCCTAACTGGAAAAATAGGGTAGGAGGAAAGCCAGAGTGATGAGGTTGAGGGCACTCAGGAAGGGAAAATCGATGACCAAGGGACAATGAGTATTGTAAGTGATTTATATCTTTAATATTGGCACCCCCATTCTCTTTAACCTACAATTTTCATGCCTTCCAAATATTTTCTCGTACATTGGCACCCCCATTCTCGTAAAATTGTATAAGATAAGACATAAAAAATAATATAGTTGTATTCGGCCATACCCTGACTAGCATGCATGCCCAATAAATTCTTGTAGTCTTCGACTCTGCAGATGGATCAAAACGTAGCTACTAACCTGCCCACTTAGAGCTGCAGATGCCTCTACCATTGATCAAGATTGAAATGCCCTTGTAGAGTCCCTTTCTCAGCCCTACTTGTGATGCTAAGAAGTCAAGTCCTATACCAATCTTGGTTCAACATTGTGACACTTAGAAAGTATCAAAATGTTGATCTAATGCATATTGTTTGAAGGGTTTACACTCTAGGCTAGTTAATTTGATTACAATACCCCTAATAGATCCACTAAACTATATAATGGTCCAATAGGTCTTGGGATCAAAATCCATATCACAAGTAAAACATTGAACCCACATGAGTTCACCTCTATTTGGCCACATAAATAAATACAAGCTCATAAAGTGGTCTCAAAGGCCATTTATTGCATTCAATTATTATTTGAAAAATACATTAGTTAGTAGACATAAGTTAAATCCATAAATGTAATATCACATTTTGTGTATTACTAATCATAAATCTTGGCATGCATTTATCCACCATACATATATCCACCATATTCAATATACTTGCTATTAATTACCTATTGTTAGGAAAGGTGGCCATAAGGAACTCCATCTTAATCTCAACATAAGTTCAACAATATATGTAGGTAGATCTTTAGTACCTATTAAGAGTTTCTCACCTATCAAATCATAATGACTAAATACCTCATTATAGTTGAATAAAAACTTAGCAAGTTTTGTTAACTTTGTGATAGCCAAGTCATGGTCAATTTTATCATGATCCTATTTCTTCGAATAATAGACCTTAATAGCTCTTGAGGCTAACTTATACCCTCTTTTACTTGTCATTGATTCAAGACATAAGGTCATGTTGTTTAACACACAAACTTTGATTATTCTAGTTTAGACAGGTTTGGAGGCATTTTCACACATTCACATCAAGGCAAACCACAATGACAATGCCTCTAGAAGTTCATTCAAGATTGGAATAGACTTTGAAAAGCTAAATACTTGATGCAGGAGCATCCAGTGGTGTGAGGGCAATCTTGCATCACCCAAAAAATGCTTTCCATTTATGTTCCTGTTGTTTGTTTTTTGTAGATGTTTTTGCATTTCTGGATACCCTTTTCATCGAATAAGAGTTTCCAACTTTCAGAACTGTTTTTCTACTTTTTCTGCTCAACTGCTATTTTTAGTAGGTGTGAATTTGAAGGCATGGGAAGACAAAAATTTATGGGAAGGTTCAGGATGGAAAAATAAGCACTTTGGCAAAAGAATCAGGTCAAGATCATTCACGGTTTGAAAGTTATTCAAGTTCCAGTTTTTGCTTTTTGCCCTGAAAAACCTTCTAAGTCCAGTTTGAGGCACTAAACGATCCCGTATGGGCCTGAAAATTTGTGAAAGCACCGCATCGTCTTTTTGAGAGCTTTCCGAAAAGGTATTATCATTGAAAATCCGACGGTCGGATTAAAAGTTATGGCTTCCGGAAGTTGGTGCATTTTTAGAAATGTGCTAATTTTTGAATGTGAATTTAAATTTGAATTTCAAATTGTAATTTTTGGTGCCAAACTGCCAAAACCATATCTCGAATGTTGTTTTTGGCTCCAAACCAAAAAGTGGTTATTTATGGGCTAGTTTCTAATTTTTGGGGAGCTTTTTGGGGAAAAGAGTTCGCATGCTACGAAAAGGGGATTTTCTGTAATTATGTAATTTTTCTGAAACTTCTGTAGTTTGCATGTATCACAGAGCTCGAGGATTTGGGATCCTCTGCATGTAAGATTTCCATTATTGAATAATAATAAATTTTTCTAGTTGTGCACATTATTTTTGTGTCTCGGGTTTGCTCCCTCATCAGGTGGTATCAGAGTGGGTTTTCTTGAGCTTGTGGACAGATTTCCGATCGTGAGGCAGTTTGCACCAGGACCCTGGTTTTGGGTTCGAGATATTCAAGATGCCTCCAAGAGTGATTCCTGGTAGGCATGGTGGTGCCAGAGGTGGAAGAGGTGGCATAAATGCTGGTGGAAGAGATCCATTGGTGGCCAAGGGTTTCAAAGCCCTCTAGAGATAAGTTGATGCATTGCAGGAACAAATGAGAAGAGGGTTAAACCCGAGAAGGAGAGGAGAAAGTGAGGATGAAGAAGAGGTGGGAGATTCAAACATAGAAGAGGAAGAAGAAGCAATTGATCAAGATCAGATGTGGCTGATAAGGGCCATTTCGAAGATCAGAAAAAGACCTAGAATAGAAGTCCCCAGTTATTCCGAAAGTCTGAACCCAAAAGAGTTGATTGACTGGATCAACGAGCTAGAAGAGCATTTTGAGTATGAAGAAGTAGAGGACCCAGATCAGGTTAAGTTTGCAAAAATGAAGCTGAAGGGCCATGCAAATATTTGGTGGAAAGAGGTCCAATTGGAGAGAAATCGAAGAGGAAAAGAAAAGATCAGTAGTTGGGATCACATGGTGGAGAAACTGAAGAAGCAGTTCATACTAGTAGACTACGAGTTAGATCTACTGAAGAAATTGCAAGGGTTGAAGCAAGGAAGTCGATCTGTGAAAGAATACACATAATATTTTCACAAGATGATCATCAGAATGGGCCATGCAGAGGCCAACAAGGAGAAGGTAGCTCGTTATCTTAATGGGTTACGACCGAGCATTCAAGAGGAGCTAAGCCTAGTCAATATGACCACCATTGAGGATGCATACCAATTTTCTCTAAAAGTTGAGGAGAAGCTGAACAAAAGATTTGACAGCAAGCAAAAAGGACGAGGAGGTCAAAGCGGAAGGGGTAGTGGAAGATCTTCTAGAAGCCGAAATGAGGATGAAAGGAAAAATGAAGATGTGGGTACCAGTCGAAGCCAGAAGAATGATAACTTCTACTCCCCTCGTGATCAAAAAAGTGGTGATCAAAGAGGTAGAGGATGAGGAAGATTTGGGCCAAGACCTGGAAGAGGTGGTTTCAGAGGAACTTGTTTCCATTGTGGTGAAGAAGGGCATCGAGCCTATGAATGTCCACAACACCAAGGAAGGATAGATAGAAGGTCGGAAGGTCGTGGAAGAGTTGTACATGTAGATGAGGAGGCTCAATCCGAGCATTCAGATGATGCAGAAAGGGGAGAAGCCCTAGTGGTTAGAAGAGCCCTGGTGACTGAAGAGAAGGAACCAGAACATAGGAAGAATCTATTTCGCACAAGGTGTAAGTGTGAAGACAAATGTTGTGATGTCATTATTGATAGTGGGAGCACCGATAATCTGGTGTTAGAAGAGATGGTTACGAAGTTGAAGCTAAAAAGGGAAAGACACCCACATCCATGTCGGATTGTCTAGTTGTAGAAAGACCACAAAGTTTTTGTCAATGAGCAGTGCTTGGTGAAGTTCAAGATCGGAAGCTATCGTAATGAGGTACTATGTGATATCATTCCCATGGATGCATGTCACATGTTGTTAGGGAGGTCGTGGCAATTCGATAGGCGAGCTATACATGATGGCCATGCAAACAATTATTCCCTGATGAAGGATGGAGTCCATCATAAGTTGAAACCCCTGAAGAAGGATGAAGAAAAGGTATGCAATAGTGCTAGAATTTGTTTTGTTGATGGAAGGAAATTTTTAGAAGGAATGAAGCATGAGCGTATGTGTTATGCATTGATTCCTAGAATGGAAAAGGAAGATAGTGAGAAGGTGCCGGTAGAAGTTTCTGGACTATTGGTTGAATTTCAGGAGATTATTTCTGATAACATGCCTGAGGGTTTACCACCAATGAGGAAGATCAGTCATCAGATTGACTTGGTCCCTGGAGCCAGTTTGCCAAATAAGACAGCTCATAGAATGACTCCTGCAGAAAATGAGGAGTTGAACAGATAAGTTCAAGAGTTGTTGAGAAAGGGTTTGATTCAAGAGAGTCTGAGCCCATGTGCAATAACTGTATTACTAACACCAAAGAAGGATGGGGAGTGGAGGATGTGCACAGATTCCTGGGCCATAAATAAGATAACAATCAAGTATAGATTTTCCCTGCCAAGGATGGATGACCTGATGGATTGTTTGAGTGGAGCTCAGTACTTCACAAAGATAGATCTGAAAGGTGGATATCACCAGATCCAGATTCATGAGGGAGATGAATGGAATACTTCCGTCAAGACCAAAGAGGGCCTGTATGAGTGGTTAGTCATGCCTTTTGGGCTAACCAATGCACCAAGCACATTCATGTGGCTCATGAATGAGGTACTGAAAGAGTTTCTGGGAAGTTTTGTCATTGTGTATTTAGATGATATTTTTATTTTTAGTAAGAACTTGGATGAGCATTTAATGCATATTCTTAGGGTTTTTGAGAAGTTGAGAGAGGAGAAACTGTTGATAAATTTGAAAAAGTGTAGCTTTGTTAAAAAGGAGTTAGTGTACTTGGGG
>VDFB02105785.1:228047600-228297511 GCA_007258455.2 Sequoia sempervirens
AGGCATTCTCGCCCCAGGAGATATTCTCACTTTATCAATGAAGGAATACTAGTGTCTCGATTTCCTTTTATAGCTAATCTTCTCAATGTGACTTTGGCAAAGTATAGACAAGTGTTGACCCTTGGATATGAGTTTCTCCACAATGAGGATAGGGAAATGGACTAATGTCACTCCAAAAAGAACAAATTTTGTGAAATTTTGTAATTTGCGTACAAAATACCCCTCTCATTAATGTATATATCTTTGTAATTATAATTAATAAATGCTTGGAAATATGTTACTCTTTTGCTTCACTTTAATGGGTCTATGGATGATGAATAAATGTTTTGAGAATCAAAATTTCCCTGTGTACATAGATTTTTCTTTTAAAGGAATAGGGGATTTTGAGCTTTAACAAAAAATGCACCAATTTAAGGAAAAAATAGACCTAACTAATCCTAAACTAAAAGCTACACATATTTACAACGAACTACATTAACTACTACAAACACCCCTTATGAATCAAATAAATTTTATTTGAAGGATTAATTTTGCAACATTTTTGGTTCTTAATCTAGCAAATTCATCTTTAAATTTAGGCATGTCTTCTCTAATTACCATATTTTGATTTGCATTCGAACAACCATTTAATTTGTCAACTTTATATTGTGCTTCTGAAAAATTAAAAGTATAGTTTCCAATTATTTCACAAATATGGATAAAGATAACCTGAGTGTTTTCTTCTTTCAAATTATAGACATTGTAATAGAGTTCCGCAGTCCATCATAATTCATTGCCATGTGAATTCAAAATACATTTTTCTTTGGAATTTGAGTGTCCATGGTGAACAAATCTTCTTGTGCTTCCATTAATCAATTTGAGTGCATGATCTCATCATGCTTGTCATTTTACCAAGTATTAATTAGTAAACTACTAATTGCAACCTCTTCAATATTTTCCTTTTGCGAGTTAGGAATACAATTATCATTAATTACAAAAGATAAAGATTAGAATTTTGTTTGTAATAGGAAATCATTAGAATCTTCTTTGTTTAGACTTAATTCTAAATGTCCCTTTTGTATCAGTGAATTCCAAGATTTTGAGCTTTTTAGATATTCATACTCAATCCAAACCCTTGTGTATCAACTATTTCCTTGTCTTTTTGTAAAGGAGGGGATTCGCTACCCTTAAGATGATGGGGTCTTAAGGAGAGTATAACCCTCAATTACCTCAAAGATCAAAGCTCAGGTGAAGGTATAAATAATAAAAAATGTTTGTACAATTTAATCAAATTAACACTAAGTTATAAATGACAACAATATCGAAATCACTTAATTCTAGGAGTAAATGAAAGAATTAAAGTCTTTGATATATAAAAAAAAAAAAGAATAGAGACTAAAGATTGTACCTTTAAGAGGAATAGCTCTTGTCCATGGACACCAGTGTGTCACATAGATGTATGTGCCCCACACTGTTGTCTTTTATAAAACAGATAGTATAAACCCAAAATCCAAAATACCCAGCTTGCTAAATCTATTAATTTGTACACAAATAAAACAAGAAAAATGTTGGGGGTTGTGTGAACACCAAACCTGCACAAACTAACACAAGATCAACAAAACATTTTCAAACATGTTAGAAAGCTTAAATTTAATGTTCCCTATGAAATTCTTGGAAGAACAAAGATGAAAACATAAAATAAAGCAAGAACAAAGCATGTAATCAACTCAGTTAACCAAACCTCAATCCCATAGGGGGATTGGTGCTCCTTTGATGTGGAAAGAAGCCCTTTCCCAATCCCAATCGCTAAGCTTGATGATTTGAAGATGATCCAAGTGTTGAAATGATGCTAAGTAATGAACACAAACTCAAAATAACATGGAGATGGTGATTGCTATGAACTCAAATGACTATAATGATAATGCATAAAGTTGTGAATCCATATTGTGAAAGGATGTCTCTATTTATATAAGCCAAGGGTTGAAAAATGGATGAAATTGGTGAATGTGGGATAAAATGAGAGCCAATGAGAATGTGCCAAGTGTCACAATTCTATTGGAGGAAGTTAGAGCACATTTTGGGAAATGTGTGAGTGGAGGACGATGGAAGAGAAGTAAATGAAATTGGTTGAGGATTCGAAAGGTTGTAAGAGGAATTGAATGAAATTGGTTGAGATTTGAGAGAATGTAAGAGAATTTATTGCAAATGTAAGAGGATGTGATAAGTTTTTGAAAACCTTTGGATGAAAATTGAATGAGAGGTTCTTGAGAGGAATATTCCTTGGAATATGTCTTGGTGAGGGAAAATAGAGGAATTAAATAATTAATAGAAATTATTTTCATGTGCAACCTAGTTAGTTGACCATGGGTTGATTTAACTCTTCAGGAGTTAAACCCTGGAGCAATTAATAATGATGATTAGAAAAGTGATTTAGGATTAATTAATCCAGAATTAATTAATTGGAGTGAATTAAGAGATTGTGACATTTGATTTGATTGATTTTAATCAAATGAGAGGATTTAAAAGGGGATTTAACTAAATGATTTGATTTAATTAAATATGATGAGAATTAGTTAGAAGAAGGGTGAATTAATCCAAGAAATTTAATTATTTGATTAATAGTTGAATTTGTCAATTTTAATTAAATAATGTTGATTATTCAATTAAATGATGAATTTAAAGTGATTTAGGAAGAAACAGTGTTAGTTAATCAGAATCAGATGCCTAGTATCAATCAAGACTTTTTCGATGTCTACATTTTTCCCCTCTTTGAAGTGAAGTACCTATTGCATTGGTTCAAAGAATATCACTACCATGATCAAAATTCAAAAATTTACTTATTTTTTGGATGGCTTACTGTTTCCCCAATGGAAGAAATTATGTTGCTACACTGCCCCCTCGAGAGATCGAGCAAAAATTGCAAAATTAGGTCGAACTAGCGAAAAAGGTTCAACAACAATTCAGGAGTGAAAAACAACCCATGGGATGCAAATTTAAGCTTTCAATGACGAAAATGGGTCAAAACATTCTTTGTTTGGGAAAAAAAGGATTAAATGGGTTCAAAAACCCTAAAAAATCCAAAAAACCATAAACAAATGCATAAATAGGGTTACGAGAGTCATTTTCAAATCATTTGCACTACTAACAATCCTAACTTTTTGCTTTGAGGCACTAATGAAATGGTGGCTCGTGTGCTTCCTAGACATCAAATGGATCGGGTTCATGAGTTCCAACAGCCTCCAGACGTAGGACCCCCAGTATCCCTCTTCAAACTTTTCTCATTTTGCATGATTTTGATGCATTTATTAGGCTCCATTTAGGTCAATCAAAAACAATCCCCTAGGGTGCGGCATTTGTTATGGTTGGTGTTTCCTTTGAGGATGTCGATTTGCATTTACAGTGGAATGTCATGCGATGCTGGAGGGTCCTAGGTTCACTGAAAGGATGTCAACTCACCTTTGCGGGATTGTTTCACGTGGTCCAAAAACCGTCTTGTGTCACCCCTTTAATGTTGACTCGCCTTTGCGGTATTGTGTCACTTTTGATTATATACAATGTGGAGATTTTTTAATTTTTTACAGGATGCTAGGTTGATGAATTTTGAAGTCATGAGCACTTCGGATGGAGGAGGTCCTTTGAGTGCTCAACTCAAAGGAGCATAGAGGCTGGTTTCTACATAGAGTGAGACATTTATCAAATGAGGTGTTGTTCTTTCTTGGCAATATCAAATTTGGCCACATAGCCCAGATGCCTGAGGTGCGGACACACCTTGCGATGATGACTACATTAGTGGAGATATGGTGGACCGAGACCTCCTCATTCCATTTACAGACTGACAAGGCCACCATTACCTTATAGGATGTATGGTGGATCCTATGGATCCCCATACACGGTGAGTGCATTATATACAATGTGGAGGCCGAAGGTGACATGATTTTTTAGCTATTTAGCATCGACCAATACATGACCGACAGTGACTAGATTGAGCTCCACCGATATGAAGGGATTTCCCTATATTTGACATTGTTTGTCGGAGCACTGATCTCAGGAGTCCTTGTTCCCGAACGAAGAGCAAGAGGATGCAGCATTGGATGGGGGGTCATTTGGTCACGCAAGATGGAGGAGATCAACATCTTCACCTAGGGGCTAGTCGTCTTGGCATTGTTATATCATGACATGCACAAGGTTGTGTACAGTGGGGCCTACAGCATTAGAGAGGGGATTGCACTTCTCCACATGTGGGCATATGAGCACATAGCTATTTTGAGGCCCATGATTGCAAACATCTAGACAGACCGTGATAATCCTCCAATTTACAGGTACGAGGGGATGACCAGCCTCCATTATACAGGCATTATAGGAATACTGCACTGGACGCAGGTTAACGATGAGATGACAGTGTTTTGGTGGAGACCATGGCTCCATTTTCCTAGGTGGCATGATGATGATGCCTACCTTTTTTACTGTCGGTAGTCTAGATATCTATAGGGATGAGAGCATTATATGATAGAGCAGTACCTCCTAGATAGGGTTGCTCACCATTTCAGAGAGGTACAAGATGTCCCTAATGATAGAAAAAGAGCCATTTTTGCATGGAGGACCAGACAGACTCCGTGGGGGAAGAGGATCCCCCCAGCAGGCCATTGATGACTTTCGACAGCTTGTGATGGTCTCGCAGATGCAGGAACTACACCAACCTATGATACATATTTTTAGGCCCATGCTCTAATTCAATTGACATTACCAGTGGTGCCCACAGTAGGCAAAGGACGGGTCAGAGGACTCCAGATTGGACAAGTCCCCTAGCAGCCAGGACATCAGGGACAGGATGGACAAGATGGAGGCACATGACATGATGGGAACAATGAATGAATTCCACCACTAGTGTCACCCATTGGATAGAGACCACCAGTGCAGCCACACCAGCAGGCACCGCAGGGACTGACAAAGCGAGGGTAGCTCGGAGCACTGATAGTGCACTGGACACATTTTTTTATTTGTACAGCCTGATTTATGATGTGTATACATTCATTGGTTGAGTTTTGATTAGCCTCTTGTATATTCGATGATGATACTATATATCTAATCCTGATTGTATCATGACATTCAACTTTTTTGATATATATATGAGATTACTTGCGATGCGTTTATATGATGTGATGGTTATTTTATTTTATGCAATGGATATATATGAATGGATGGATTCCTATAATGCTTATAGTATGATTTTTCATGTTATGATGTGATGGATGTATGTTATGGATGCACATGGGTCTACATGGATGTACTTTTATGCAATGAATGTAAATCTATATTTATGTGATGATATTTTTAACTTCCTTTTCAGCATCTTTTCTATGTTCGATGTATGTATGCATGATGCAAAATGTGATGATTATGATACTGCTTATATGATTATGCAATGGATGCTTATGCAAATGGGTGGGTTATGAGATTCTTAGAATAACCAATCTATATTATGATGGATAATACATGATAATGATATTTCTTATTATGATGATATGCATAGTATGTTGATGGTTTATGCATGCAGGATGGATGCATATATAAATATTTTGTTTCTGAATGTCATGATACCATGTTAGTATTAGTATATGGAAAAGATATAAGAAAGAGAAATCAACCCTTGAGTTTGAGATGATGCAGAAACATGATGATGATTGCTTATCAGAGATTGGGGACATAAAGAGCTTGCTTTCCTTATTTTTGATCACACACATAGATACGATGCATCAAGGTATAAAGAACCAGGATGTCACTGCACCTAGTGCGATGGAATTTGACTTGAAAATAAAATAGGAGTATCCCAATTCACATCTAGCATACAAAACCTTATTAGGATGTACTCCATACATTTCAAACATCTTAGACCAAAACATAGAAAGGAAAAACCTCCCAATGTAATAGTCAACAAGGCCTTTAAAACACCCTCCCTACAAACCAAACAAAGTAAGCATGAACAAGTTATATTACAAGAATATCCAACAAGAATAGTAGAAAAAAGATAATGATCAATCCCTCATTCCTTTCTCTCTAAATCATTTTGATTAGACATCATCAAGAGGTCATTGGAATGAGCGCAATAAGATAAATAAAAAATAGATCAAGTACACAAAACAAGCCAATGTTCTTCATACCTCTAGCCAAGACTAAACTACGGTGAGGTATGATGTTAATGTCCATTGTAGGAAGGATGCATCCTAGGACATGATGTTATCAGATGGTTTTGAGACTAACGGGATGATGGGCTATTGATACCAAGATTTAACCAACTTGTTTACCTACTGACCTAGACTTGAGACCTTGACATTTCAGTTTACACTTTTAAATTTGTTATACTTGTTTTTGATTATTTTGCCAAAGGTTGTAGAGTGATGATCATTTATTATGAGCGGATGTCTATTTCGGGTGAAGGCGAAATGGGATGGGTTATTTTACATTTTTTTGAGTGTTTTTGGTATTTTCAAATATTTTGAGGCTATTTTTTGGTATTTTTTGAAATGTTTTGATTTTCAAATTTTCAAATTTTTTTTGTGTTTTCTGAGATTTTGACCAAGAACCTAACCTAAAGACCTATCCTAGGGGCCTCGAGAGCTAATCAAATATTAGCCATGCCTACGTTATACACGCAGAGACCATGTAGTTTGATTGACATAGACTCATCTATTGATGAGATATGAACAAATGGAGCCAGTTTATTATGAAGGACTCCTAGAGGACTGACCTAATGTGTCTTGGGGGAACATCAATGATGGCCCTTCCTACGTTCAAGCTCAGAGACTCGTAGTTCGACATGACGACTCTATTTTTGACCTTTTTTAACTTTTTGACCTATTATTGGATTTCTTATATGTTTTGGATGTTTTTGAATTTTTTTGTTTTCTAAATGTTTCTAGATTTTTTTATTTTTTTAATGTTTTTGTGTTGGTATATGGAGCCTAATCAGACTCGAAGGTTAAATTTTCCCCACTTTTATCGGCACAATTTCCCCCCAAATTATTTTAACGGGGGTTTGGGGGCAGTGCCCCCAAGACGGTTCAAGTAGCAGTGCCCCTTGTAGGGTCTAGGGGCAGCGCCCCTTGCGAGGTCCCTATCACAATATAGGGTAGGGTCCAGGGGTAGCGCCCCCGAAACCTCTCACGATTTTTATTATTTTATAAAGGCATCGAGTGTTCATTTTTTCTATTGGCCGACATAAAAAAAAACCCTATTTTGTAACTAACATAAGTCTTGATAAAAGGCTAAGAGTTAGGGTTTCTGTTGATATTGTATTGTAGCATTTGCAACAGTATTGAGTTGCAAGGATTACTAGTTGTAATCGATTCTATTTACTAGATAATAATATTGGACTCTCTGTTGGTGGATGTAGCCCAAGTTTGGGTGAACCACATTAAATATTGTCTCTCGCTGTTATTATTTCTATTTTTTTCATTCCTCTGTTTCATCTTTATTTGTATTTAATTGATATTTTCTGCATACATTTCCTAGCATTTTGGAATTTTGATTTTATGATTGTAAGGAGGATTTCAAGAATATACATGAATTTGATCCAATGCAGGTATAGGAACATGCCCCGAGCATGAGGTGATAGACTAATCTGATATAGGCAAGACAAATGGACCTTAGGAATGTGCCAAGTAGTTCTAAGGATGGAAGATGATACAAACACAAGATCAAGCCATGAGGAGACGTGAATGGGTGACGGGAGGATCAATGGAATGCAATGGATGAATGATGTAGAACAAGCTATAGGGATCATGGTGGATGGAAAGTGCTCATTTACAAGAGGTGCCTGTTTGCCAGTTTTTCACCACGGTACTTGCCCAAAGTGCCACCGAAGTGGTTTTCACTAGAGAACAATTTTTTCTTTACTGTTTTCAATCCTTTTCTAATTTTTTTGGATTTTTTTTTGGATTTTTTTTTTTTTGGATTTACACCTTGCAAGCTTAGGCATAAAACTTTTTAAGATGGGAGTTATTGATAGGCTCCTGTAGAGGCTCACCTTTGGGTGTAGATAGCTGATACACTCCTGATTTATAACTTGCAGTGATGACAAAGGGTCCTAACCAATTGGGTTCAAATTTTCCCTTGTTGTCTGGATTTGGTACATTCTTCTAATTTTCTTTCAACATGAGCTCTCTAGCTTGGAATTACTGACTCTTGATCTTCTTATTATAGCTTCGCTTGAGATGGTTCTAGTACACCTATAGATGGTTCAAAGCATCCATACATCACTCATCTAGTAGTTCTAGCTCGTTTAACCATGACACCCAATATTCTTCATCAGTAATGAGATTCTTCAATGATATTCTTAAGGATGGGAGCTTGATCTTAATGGGAAGGATGGATTGTGATCCATAGACTAGGGAAAAAGGGGTTGCACTTGTAGGTGTGCGAATACTCATTCGATAGGCCCATAAGGCAAGATTGAGTTGTAGGTGCCAGTCACGACCAACTTCATTTACTGTTTTCTTTAGGATTTTCAAGATGGTTTTATTTTTAGCCTAATCTTTTCTGTTACCTTGGGGGTAATATGGGGTGGAGAAGCGATGTTGGATATTGAATTTTTAGCATACATCTTGAACATCCTGGTTCTTGAAAGGTGTCCCATTATCTGAGATAAGGGCTTGTGGGACATCTAGAGGCAAATGAGGTAGTTCAGGATGAATTTGGAGATTTTCTTTCCTATGATGTAGGTCATTGAGATGGCCTCTACCCACTTTTCAAAGTACTCTATTGTGGTGATAATGAACTTGTGTCCATTAGATGAAGTGGGAGTGATTTTTATAATGAGATCGAGGCCCCATTGTGAAAAAGGCCAAGGTGTTATAATCGATTGGAGCTCCTGAGTTGGTGCATGGATGCGGTCTCCATGTTGTTGGAATTGTAAACATTTTTGAACATAATCATGAGCTTCCTTCTCCATTTTTGGCTAGTAGTACCCCTATTCTTAGCAGTTTCTTAGCCAAGGTCATACCACTCGAATGCAAACCACAAATACCATTGTGTACCTCATTAAAGTAGTCAAAGCTTCCTCAAGGTTAAGATGTTGCAAAAGGGTTCTTTCAAAACTCCTATGGCATAGGGTGTCACCTAAGATAACAAAACGGTTTGAATTCTTGATAAAGGTTCTTTTAAGATTTAGGGTGATATCAATAGGGAGGAATCATATTTTCAAGTAGGTGTATATATCATGATACCAAGGATCACTGGGACCAACAATTTCACACACAAATTCAAACTCAAAAACCTCAAAATCTAGTATGAGACGCTGCTCTACAAGGAATTCATGCTTAGGTATGTTGTGTGGGATATCCAACAATGATTCAATTGTAGCCATGGCGTTCGTTGTTATGTTATTTTCCCTTAGTATTTTCTCAAACGTTATATCGATGAAGAATTCCTTGAGGTCCTCCACCAATTTCTTGTATGGGGGTCAATTTATTATCCTTTGTTTGGTATTCATCGTTGATTCATTTGATGATCAATTATGAGTCTCCATAGATCTTAAGTTCCATGAATTTCCATTGTACTGCAATTTGGAGTCCAATTACAAGAGCTTCATATTCGGCAATATTGTTGGTGCAACGGAAGGACAACCTCTACGATTTAGGAATACAATCCCCTTGTGGCATGATAAAGAAGACTCCTACTCCTAATCCATGTTATGTATATGACCCAGTGAAATATACCTTCCAATGGTCTACTACACTGAGGTTGAAAACAGACTCATCTAGAAATTCTAATACAAGTGGGTTCTCTGAATATATGGGTGCTTCTAGTAACTAATCTACAATTACTTGTCCCTTGATAGCTTTTCGTTCTACATATTTGATTTCATACTCTAATAGGATCATGACCCATTTAACCATCTACCCTATGAGAGTTGCTTTAGAAAGTAGATATTTGAGGTGGTCTATCTTGGCAATGAGTTTTATCTAATGAGCCAACATGTAGTGCCTGAATTTATGTGCAGTAAACACTATTTCTAGGCAAGCCTTCTCAATGAATGTGTAATTCAACTCGTGTCCCACCATGGTTCTACTGATACAGTAAATGGATTTTTCCTTCACTATTTCATCATGCTGAGCTAAGAGAGCACCAAGGGTTGTTCTTGTTTCTAATATGTAGAGTATTAATGGTTTGTTTTGGATTGGTGGCATGAGGACTGGTGGTGTCAGCAAGTATTCTTTGATTTTGTTGAATGCCTTATCACATTTCTTATCCCAATTGTATGCTACCCCCTTGTGGAGTAGATGATAAAATGGGATAGCCTTATTTGATAACTATGCTATGAATCCATGAATGGATTGGAGCTTCCCTGTAAAGTCCTTAACTTCTTCAATGTACGTGGTGCTTCCATTTCAAGAATTGCTTTGAATTTTACAAGGTCTATCTCGATTCCCCTCATTGATACAATATGCCCTAGGAGCTTTCCTGATTGCACACCAAAGACACATTTCTTAGGATTGAGTTTAACCTTGTATTCTTTGAGTTTGTCAAAGATGAAGCCTAGTACTGCTATGTAGTGTTAATGCTTTCTTGATTTGGCTAGTATGTCATCCACGTAGTCTTCTATAGATTTGTGAATCATGTCATGGAAAATCAACATCATAGCTCTTTGGTATGTAGCTTCGGCATTCTTTAACCCAAATGGCATCATATTCCAACAGTAAGTTCCCCATGGACAAGTGAAAGTTGTCTTATGTTGATCATCTTTGGCTATCATAATCTGATTGTACCTTGAGAATTTGTCCATCAATGAAAGCATTTCATGCCCTACCGTCATATCCACAATCATGTCTATATTTGGGAGATGGAAATCATCCTTAGGGAATGCTTTGTTTAGGTCCCCAAAGTCAATGAAGATACAGATGCCCAGAGTGGGCTTAGAAATAGGTACAAGCTTTGAAACTCATTCTGGATAATCAATTGTTTGTATGAAGCTA
The DNA here is from genome assembly GCA_007258455.2 of Sequoia sempervirens. Taxonomy (NCBI): domain Eukaryota; kingdom Viridiplantae; phylum Streptophyta; class Pinopsida; order Cupressales; family Cupressaceae; genus Sequoia; species Sequoia sempervirens. The sequence goes on from VDFB02105785.1 coordinate 228,058,550, forward strand.
GTGTCAAGGAATTTCTAGCATTCAAGTTTGACTAGTAATGCAATCTATGGATGCATCTTTCTCAGCTTCTATCTTACTACTTTTCCCCCTAGATAGATGGCTAGATGATGAACCATAACCTCAGGATCAAGACCGGGCATATCAGCATAGGTCCATGCAAAATTTTGTAGTACGATCATTAATGAGGGGAATTAATGACTAACCACCAACTTTCAATGTCGTAGTATGATCATTAATGAGGGGAATTAAATGACAAAAAATATATAAATAGCCCCTCCTGAGCTGTCATTTTCACTTGTCAGTTGTTCAGAAGTGAGTCAGAGCCCTCTACAAATGTCGTCATTGCACCCACCATGATCATTCGCCAATTCCAGGCTGTCACCTATTACTTGCTCAACCTCCTTCATCAGGTTTTCGAGGTAGGTTTTCAGTCCCCAAGCCATGTATTACATTTTCTCTTATTCTCGTATAAAATTGACAAATTTGAAGGGAGAAAACTTGAAAATTAGCTAGACTTATCTAGGGAGCACAAAATCCACAAACTGAAATCTTAATAAACTTCAAAATTGATCCAAAAGCTACCCACAGAACTCAACACTCTCGTAGTTGTTCTTTAGCCAGGGCTTTCGCTTCACACGGGCCCGCTAGGTGTCTGCCACTGTCCCCTTCCTAGGAAAAACAAACATCCAAACAATCAACTGATGTCCCCTGTGGACCCATGTTCGTGGAAGGACGCCTCCTCTTTCCCAAGTAGTGATTAAACCTAAGCAAACATCCATGCGAGCGGCCTCCTATCCAATCAAGTATGACTCTACGAACCTCCATCCTGCCTTCGCCCTCGGCTCAATCAAGTATCCCCAAATGGATAAGGGATAACTCCTACACACCCTACAAGCCCCACTCAGTTAAATTCCAGATGAACCCCACGTCGAGGAACCTAATCCCAAACTTCACGGACTCCTCCTTTCGGAACTCCATTCGCAAATTGCCTTTCATTGTCTGCCATTTCATAACAGCCTTTGCGGCCTAGAGGTCCACTCATCAGACTGTGCAACCTTCACTACTGATCGATCTTTCAGCGAGATCAACCTACCTTGTGTGGATCCAGTCAAGCAGATTTCCACCTCTTCTTTCGCCGATGCCATAACGACTATCTAAATGGCAAGGATTTTTCACCTCCCTGGTGGGCGGGTCTTGATCCCTTTGTTGTCACCTATTCCTTTAGGCTTTTAAACAACCAAGTGTGAACCTCTTTACGGGCCCCTCCTAGCAGACTTCTATCCATAGGCCACTGTGGTAGGTTTGTCATCCTGAATGGCCCCTAATGACTGACCTTCCACCCTTCGGGTCCAGAGCCTGTTGTGTCTGCTTGTATGCAAGGATGAAATGATTAAGTATTGAACCTTAAGCGGGTCGTCCCCTGCGAGCTGCCACTAGTGGAACTCCATCTTGGTCCCACCATTCTCAAACAAATAATGATTCATGTTGGCTCGCTACACAAGACCCAGCCTTCCCATCTACTTTGGAGTATCCAACGATAAAAGAATAATGCCTTCAATCCTTGCAGACCTAATGTTGCAGATTTCTCCTACTGGACCGTCATCTGACCTTCGTCATTCCAAATGGTTGCAACCTAACGTCTCCCCGCGTCATCTGACCTAAAAGCCTGAGCTCCAAATGAACTGCACCGCTGCTTTTCAAGGCTGTAGGTCCCGCATGGGGGAATGCCACCTTGCTAGTGTCGTTTAAACGGCCAAACCCCAAATAGCCAAGCTGCTCTCAGATCTTGCATGCCTAAAAGGTGGTCATCACTCCTTCAAAACTTCAAAATGATCTTGACCCACATGCCTAAATGGACTGACCTCCTTAACGAATCCCACTTGATGCCTAAACTTTGATGCAGATTGAGACAAGTGGGCCACTGTGCCCTAATTGTCGTCCCTCCTATAGTTGCCTCTAGAATATCCTCCAACCTAGGGAAGTCCACACCCCTAGGCCCGCCTCGTTGTAACTCCCTCCTATAAAAGGTTAATATCAATCTAGAAGAGATGTTAGGATTCTCAAATGATGAATTATCTAATGTAACATCGTTTTACAGGATTTTGGCTAACTTTCCCCATGTTTTCATGCTTGAATATGCTTACCTCTCTCTCGCCCATAAGATGTATGGAACCACGTGTGGGACCTTCAAAGGCGGCCACAGAGAAAGAAAAGGGAAAGAAGTCAGCCAAAGCACCCCGAGGAAACAATGATAAAGATCAAACGAAGTACAAATTCCAAGGGGAACCCCTCAACTCCAAAGTCACCACAGCTTGGAAGGAGATCTCAGATACAAATATTGGACACATAGATATTGATGAATTCAAGCAAAGGGTCTGGATCAGCCCCACATTAGAAAATGCGAGAAAGATTAGAACCAGTGGATTGGCCAAATCAATAGGGAGGGTTTTTTATATTCCTAAATTTGGAGAGATGGAGGAAGCATCACAAAAATATGCCAAGGATATGTGGGATTCAAACCCCCTCAAATGTAAGAAGCTCATCAATCAATATTGATTGAAATAAAAGAGGGGGAGTGCAGCTAAGGTCCCCCAAGAGCTCTTCCACGGTGACTTTTATGAGGATTGCCATGACTTGGTAACCTTATTGAGTAGATTCATGGGCCTTCCGACCACAACCTACTTCCAAGAGTGGATACTATACTTCATGGAAGAGATCCCCCGAGGAAAAACCTTGTTCTACTGGGAAAGAATAATTAGTAATTGTTTGCATGAGCAATTTGAGACTTTGAAAAACACCTCGCGCTTCTATATGACATCTTACTTGGTCTATTTACTAGCTTACCAGATGCAATATAGAGGCTTGTTCTGAGCTCCTGATAAGGCTCCAGGCAAGGAATTAAAAGTCTATGATAGGTACCCTTAGCTCTGTTGTGTATTTTTTTGCACACATGCCTCATTGAAAGCAGGGACCCTCTTTCGCTTTCGTTCCTGCTATTTTGGCCTTTCAATTTTGAGGATTTACCTCACTTTGGCATGAGCTTGAATGTTTATCTTACCTACATTGGTGATTCCTCTATGATATTGATTGAAAATCTTAATTTTTAGACCCATTTCGATTTTTTCGCTGTTCTCAAGAAAATCCACTCCTGGGAGAATTCCCCTAATACGCTGAAAGCCTAGTGGCGGCTGCTTTACACTGTGATCTAGAGATTTTGGTCCTTTGTGGAATTTCGTGGTGGCCGAATTTCTCTGAAGTTTCATCACCCTATCGGATTCCTAGGTTTTGGTTTATCTTGTCTTGTCAACTGCATTAATGCTCTTTGTACAGTTTTTGCGGTGGGTATTTAATCAATTTTTGGGAAGTTTTGTGCCATTAAGTTTTATCATTTGCTTCATATTGATCTAGAGTACTTGATCCTGAGTGCTTGGTTGGATTTGGCATGTTGGAATTGTGAACTCTTGGATTTGGTGGTGATTTTCTTGGACGTCATTTATTGTTTGTTGGGGTGCCAAAGATTGTTGTCTTTCATTGTTGTAATCGAGTTTCACTTCATCAATGGTATGTCCTCATTTCCTTTCTTTTCATTGTTGAATGTGAATGATTCTTTGGCATCTTGAGTGTGCTTGGAGTCTAAATTTCTCCATTTTTAGGCACTGAACATCTTGAAGCTAGGGTTGCTCGACTTTGTTAGATAGGAGATCCCAAGTGAGTTTTTGAGCTTGTCTTTCAATTTCGCTATGAGGTAGCTTGCTTGTGTAGGACATAATGAACCTTTTGTAAACCTAGCAAACAAGTAAACTGAGTCCAAGCTTGTCCTATGCACTCATGGCAGAATTTTAGGGTTTTGTACTTAGGGCATCATCAATTCCTCTTGATTTACCTTAGGACGAGCCTCGAATTTAAAGATGATCTATAGGATGTTCAAGTCAAGTTTGTTTCAAGCCCAAGATCCTCAAATTTGTGATCGTTTGATCAATTTGAGTGAAGTCATGAGAAAATGTTGATATTCAGTACTTCAAAGTCTTCGCGGAATTCTTTAACTATTGAAATTCTTTGACTTTCTATTTTCTCTTTGTTTTCCCGAAATGTGCAGTAATCTGGATTTTTGCCTAGTTCATGGATTTCCATTCCCTCCGGATTTTCCCGACATTTCCTTTGTCTCTTCATTTTCCCAGAATTAGTAGATTTCTATTTGCATGGATTTTTGGGTGGAATTCTCTGAAACTTTGTTGAAAATGAAGAACTGAGAGATAGTATGATTTATTAGCTGGTGATTATGTATTATATGATCAATTTGAATTAATTGCTATTTCTTAGTTAATTACAGTTGATTAAATGATTATTGGATGCTTTTATGTTTATTTTGCTAGAATCCGCATGGCTAGGAATTTTCTAAAATTCCTCTCTGGCCTAGATTCTGCGGGAGGACTAGAAACCCGAACTTTGACATGATTATTTTTATGAGATTTTAGAGAGTTTTGCTTATCATGGGGCTTATATTGAGGATGAATATGCCATTTTGTGATTGATTAACTTGTGTTCCATGTGATCTTTATTATGGTTTCTTTGTTGAATGTAGGCTGAGTTGAGTAAGGCAGTGACAAGTGGAACCAAGGGTAGAGTTGGATCCAAGTGTAGGGGGGTTTTCCATTTTTGAGGTAGAAAGAATCAAAATGGATATCAAGAGCAGAATTCCTGAGAGCAAGCTTACTTCCATCTGGTCAAAGGTAACTGATACAAATGTTGGACTGTGGGATTATGAAGAGTTCAAGACAAGGATGGAAGCACAGGACCTTCCTTTGCTGGCCAAAAGGACATTGGAATCAAGGTTGGCACATGTGGTTGGATTTCCTCCTACAGTACAGTGTTATGAATTGGTGCTCGAGTGTGCTAGACACTATGCCAAAGGTACACAAAGGATAGTTGGTCCCCAAGGGAGAATTGTGGCAAATCTAAATCCTATGTCTATAGCCCAAACCTTTGACATGCCAGAAAGGTCTCATGTGGTGGCTTTTGATATGGATATGGAAAAGAAGTTCTATGAGGAAGATACCATAAATTCCCAGTAGGTCATCAATTCCTGGTTGGAGAAGCCTAAATCCCACTTTTCCAAGCTACCCAAGTAGCTATTCAGAGCTAAATTCAAGAATAAATACTATGATGTTATCACCCTTCTCAACAGGTTGGTAGGGTTGAAGAGTGCAGGAGTATTTGAGAATTGGATGTTCCATGTCATTGTGATAATGGAGCAAAATGTTAACTACCATTGGGCAGGCGTTATAAGTGCCATGATTCATGACTAGATGTGTAATGTCCTGTAAATGAAGACCTTCACAATGACCTCCTATTTGGATTATGCACTTGCAAGATTTCATCCGTACAAAGGACTAAGTACAAGGGGTGTGTTTGGACAAGATGTAATTTATGAGTTTTATCCACAGCTACACCTGGGTAACTCAAGCTATAGAAGGGTGAATGATGCATTCAACATGCACATCACTAGGTTGCTTCAAGGTGTAGAGCATGTAAGGATATCTGACAATGCCAAGGAGTTAATCAAAAGGTATGGGGCTTGGTTCATACAGTTCCCACATTTTCATATATAAGGATAGATGGTTGTCAGAGGCCTCCATATAGACTTCCTAGGTATCCCACAGATCACATCATACTTCTGGATGTCACAAGGAAAATATGTGATTTTGATGCAATTGTGAAGAAGGATAAGCATAAGACTGGATTCGGTGGAGATTTTCCTATGAGCATAGGAACTAGTGAGGCATGCCCTTCTGTTAATTCAGCCTATGCTTTTGAAGAAGAAACGAGCACTCTTGGGTTATCCTTTCATTCCAAAAGATCTAGGTTTGATAGGACTGGTGAAGCACAAAAGAAGGCCAGTAGGGAATACAACCACAAAGATGATATAGAAGACTATTGGGCCAATTGCAGTGATGAATTTGAGATTTGAAGGAAGAATTTTTCAAGGCTACCTATAAACTTGGTCAGGCTATATAATGTGAAGGCCATTCCAGATCAAGTTGAAGATAATGGAGATTTGATTCAAGGCCATGATTATGAGGTAGTGAAGGATAAACCAGTGGGAGAAATAGACTGGTTGGAGGAAGAGAAAATAGAGTTAGAGCAGCTTATGACTCTAGTGATTAAATATACAAAGTTGTGGCTCAAGCATAAGATGTGGGAACTGGAAAGTGAAGGTGTGCAATGCACCTATGACCTAATGGGAGACTTGGAGTCTCATTCCACTTCTGAGGAGTCAGCTGAGCAAGATCTCAAGGGTAAGGAGAAGGAGAGCTCTCCTTTTAACATAAAGATTAAAGATTTTCAGGCGAAGGAATTGCAAGAGGCAGAAAATCAAAGAAAGCCTATTGCAAAGAAGAGGAAACATATTTCAAGAACAAAGAAATCAACAAAGGATGAGGCTAAAAAGGAAGATAAAGCAATTGGTGCTTCTATGCCAAAGAGGAGAAGGATAGTGAGATTATCATAGAAGTAGAAGGAATCCTCTGAGGTAGGGCATGGAGTTGACCCACCAGTAATAAATGTGGAGAGCTCAGGAGAAAGAACATAGGTATATACAAGGAGATCAAGAACTCCTTCTCCTAAGGGCAGTGTGTCAAAGAGGGATTCTCCTCTAATCATTCCTGCTATAGAACAACATGATAATATTTCCCCTTCCCATGAAGCTCACAATGAACTAGGTGAATCCAAAGAGGTAGAAGGCCATCAAGATCCAAAGGAAGAATAATTTCAGGAAGGTGAGCTCTATAGTGCTGAGGCAGAAATAGAGAAGGTGTTACAGTCTCCCTTGGTAACTTATGATGATTCATCTACTAGAAGTGAAGAAGATAGACCTCCTCAGAGAAAGGAAATGCCAGTTAGGACTCCATCTTTGGTGTATGAAGAATAACAACATGATAAGAGAGAAGAGAGTAAAGTTGAGGAGACTCGTGGGAGGAAAGATTTGCATGAAGAAGCATCCAAGGATCATCAAGATATAGTTGGATGGGGTAGTGTGCAGTCAGATCCCATAGTGCCTGCTTGGTTAGATAAAGAAGTAAAGAGTAAATAGATTGTTGTGGATGACACCCCTCCCAATTAGGATGAGCTATTGGCAAATATAGGAAAGGGTAAAGGAAAGAAGAAAGCCCGGGTCATCTCCAATATTGAGAGAGATGAAGTGAATAATAGGGTGGTCCACATTGCTACTCCTCCTGATAAGAACAAAGATGATGTAACTGGAAGTTACTACAATATGCAGACCATCAACCTAGTGCCTACTTCCATGGAGCAAGAGATTGAACAATATGAGGGCTCTAGTGCGGTGATCTTGGGTAGGTTGAGGAAGGAATTACAGACCAAATAGGAGTTGAAGAAGGAAAATGATAAATTTAAAAGGTATTCGCAAGACTTGATGAAGCCCTTACAGTCCATCAGCTCCTCATCATCTGCTACAAGTTTCCTACCACAAGAAACAATATCAGAGTTGGAAACAATGAAAAGCACCACATATGCTACAATTGGCTGGTTGCAAGGGGTACAAACCAAGGGAGATGATTCTATCAAAGAAATCCTTTCGACTGGAGGAGATGCAATGAGATCATTAGATTGGCTAAGAAATGTGCTAGCACAAAATAAGGAAGATGTGGACCTCCTATTAAAAAAGGCTAAGACCATCATGGAGTATACTAAGCACAAATTGATAAGTGGTGGAATTCTTCCTTCCTGCAAAGCTGCAGAACCTTGGGAATGGTATGAAGCTTTGCAAATAAGGTAGAAGGTTTTAAAGAAAGTATATAAACAGGGGAAGCAGATTCAAGACACCTTGACTTAAATTTACAATACGTGCATTTCCTTCTTTGAAGTGATGACAGGGAGAAAGAAATTTGTGCCAAAACATCTTAGCTTGGAGCAGTTGAGAAAATGGTGGCGAGATGTATATTCTCTAGTAAATGAGGGCCCTGTCACTGAACATCAGTTGGATGATGCAGCTACCTACATTGCAGTAATTGATAAATATCAAACCAATAAGGTAGATTGGGATAAAATGGTAAAGCAATCAAGAGGTGACATCAATTCTATTAAGAGGAGAGTTAAGATTTTAACAATGCCTCATGTGGCCGACTTGCACAAGGTATTTTTGATGGTACAGGATAAGATGGGGCGCACTAAGGATAAAGGGGGAAGTAGTTAATGCAATGCTACATCAGAATTTGTGCTTCCCCATTATTTACCTTCTCCTTCACATGCATTGGTCCAGATTATGTTGGAGATTCTAGGCCGACCTGGATGGAGTACATGCATTTAATACATATTTCACTTTATTTTGAATTCCTCTTGGCTGACTTGTTTGTGGCCATTTTTTATTATAAAACCTAATTAGGCCGACATATGTTGGGGGGTTTCTATAAATTTGGCATTATGCCTCATTTGTAAGGGTGAGATAGTTTTGATATTGGAGTTAATTAAGTAGTATAGCAAGAGCTAGAGTTAGGGTTTAGTCTTATTTTCAAGCAAGCAAGTGTTGTAATAGAATACTTGAATTGTTGGTACTTTGGGTAATTTAATGCAAGTGAAGACATTGTGATTTGGTGCCTTTCTTGTCTTGAATTTTATCTGGAATGGTTCTTGTGATTCTATCTTTGGAATTGCTTAAGTTTATTTGATAGATGTGCTAGGTTTAATGTTAGATGAATTGATAGTGTTTATGATTTGATACTTGAGGTGTTGCAGCAATCTCTGGTCCATACTTTTCACAACCAACTGATTGTTAGTTGCTTTGCAAAGTTAGCCTGGACTTTAAATTCATTGTGCTTAGTTCAATTGTGATTATTTTTTCATTGCAATTTCAATAGGGTTGTTTTGGATGAATTTTCATGATCTGAAAATCTTTAATGCCTTAGAAGATTGCACTATTTCTGTAAAGATTGTAGATTTATCTGGATCAAGCAGAAATCAGTTTCTGAGGGATTGGTCCATTTCAAGTGTTCATCATTTGCAATGTCAATCTTAGAGTTAGTGCCAAATTTAGAAGTATCTTGAAACCTTATCTCTTTTTTCTCTTTATTTATCATTTGGGTTAGATTTAGGATTGGAAGTATCATCATATTGCTAGATTTGATCAATTTAAGGATTTAGTATTTGCTTGTAGTAAGGTCCCTCTATGATTACCAGCATTTTCACATTTATAAATGAGTTGTTTATGCATTGTCAAGACCTAACATTAGAGACCTTGGGGTTATCTCTTCAGGCTTGCTGATAGAGATTTACCTTTCAAGAGAGATAGGATACTTGTATCTTGTCTGAATTGTTGTTGTGCAGAAAACACCATCAACAAGCTCCAATACAAGAATTTCAAAAGAGATTACTGCAAGGTCAATGACGCTTTCGTAGACCATGTTATTAGATTGCTTGGGGTGACTTCAAAAGAAGGGTCTCACATAGTGCTAATGCTTTCATCCACCAATTTGGCTTCTTGTTCATACAATTTCAAAAATTCGCATACATCTGAGTCGAAGGTTTCTCAGACAAACCATACAAGCTGCCCTGATACCTAAATGACCAGATAATATTGCTAGAGCTCTCTTAGAAGCTACAGCATGTACATGTCCTCCTAAGCAGAAAACATAAGGCAGGGATTCCCTATCCCCTCTCCTTCAGCCAAAGGATGTATGAACTCAACACATCCTAGTGTATAGACCATTCAAATAAAGAACTCGTGGAATACAACCTAGAGCTCCACACTACCCGGTGGCGAATGGACCCCTATGGAAAGCTCAGAAAGAGGGTCAGGGGTGAATACACCCATGTACATGACATTGAGGACTTATGGGCCGACTGCAAGGATGAAAAATAAGTGTGAATGAGGCACTACATGCGTATGACTGCCTAGTTTATTAACAATGTAAACTTGTTCCCGGTACTAGATCAGATTGTTGATGATCAAAGCACAATGATAGATCCTCGATACAGTGCAGTTGCCAATCTACCACTACCACTAATTGACTGGAATGACCAAGAGTTCAATGACCTCGATATTCTAACAAAGCCGATTGAGGCAAGAATGAAGGAGTCGATTGATGGGCAGGTTTCCCAATTAAAGTTGCAAGGAGTCACCCTCACATATGGTAAGCTCGAGGAACCCTAGGGAAGTGAGACTAGCAGGGCCTCTATTGTTGTTGCTACTACCTCCGTGGGGGAAACTTTGACATCCCCTCTAGCTACACGGTCAAGAAAGAGAAAAAAGATGACTGAAAGTTATCCCAAGCCTAAGGTGTATGTAAGAAAGGCTTTGGAAGGAGAACCTTCCAAGAAACCAAAGAAATCAAGCAGTTTTACAGAAATACCTACCATCCAGGAGGACCCGCTACATGAGGGAGAAGAACAAGAGGTTGAGCAACCAAAATCCCCACCTACTACCTCCTCTCTCACGATCACCAATGTTGCCACTAAAATTGCCATTATTGTTGTCCAACTGCCTATCTCTCAGGAAATTTTTCCACTTCTCTGCCTACAGTAGATATCTCAGTCCACATTATTTCCACCCCACCTACTATGCAAGTAATGATAATAGACTCCTCCTGTACCACTACCTCTTCGATCTCCTCCTCCTCCATGTCTCCAACAACATCTCTTCTGCTGGCTACAACAACTATGCCAATGCCTGCTCTCTCCCTCCCATAGGCCTTCTCTTGCCATATGCAAAATATCCCTACGGAGCTCTCTGGGTTGCTAATGAACCCATCCATACAAGCCACCTTGGCACAAATAGTTGCTAACCTTCCTGTCCCTCCTCCTCCAGCCGAACCACCAGAAATGAAAGCAACAATGGAGATATTAGAAGAGTTGGAGAGACAGGAAAGGGAGGCTACTAAAGAAATGGAAGATGAAGTAGATGATTACCATGAGCACCCCAAGTACCAGCATTTGATAATTCATGAAGTAGTGCATGAGGGAGAGGAGGAAGAAACACAATCATTTAAGGAAGACACTAAAGAGCTAGGAGCCAAATATATTGTGGAAACCTTTCACGCAGAACTCAAAGAGGACATGGCTCAGCAACTCAAGAATGTTGGAGAGGAAGTAGAGAGACAACCCTCTAATGAAGAAAAGGAATCAGGTGAGAAAAAGGAAGAAGACACTAAGCCTGCAACTAAGGAAAAGGAAAAATCCATCGAAGGGGAGGACAGCCCCAAAGAACACACGGTCACCAAATCCCCACGAAAGGAAATTGTCTTCATCTGGGACTCTGTTGAAGAAGAAGAAGAAGAAGAAAAGACAGAACAACAAGCTTTGGGTGATAAAACAATGGAAATCCAACTCACCCATGAAGAAGAGGGTGATCACAAATCACCAGAAGGGGAATCTTGTATGCTTGAGTGGCTAGAGAAGAAGCTAGAAAAGAAAACCCAAACCTCAAAGGATCCAAGGGTAAGGCTACAGGAAATATTGGCTCAAGCCCAAATAAGCACAAAGAAAGAGAAGAAGTTGAAAGTTAGATCTCATGTGACAATGGACGCAGCTAGATCCAGAACGGTGCAAATAGCCACTCTAGTGATGGGAGAAGAAGGGGTAAGTTATAGTATTTTTACCCTTGATTTGGGAATGGCGTCAAGAGAGCAGAAGATTGACCATCTCCAGGGGTTCGTCGCCACTATCGTGCATCAAATGAACAAAGATAAGACCTCTAAGGAGGAACTCAAAGCATAGGTTCCTACTCTAATGGCTTATATTCAACAATGGTCATCAGTCGAAGAGCTCCCTACCATGTCATCAACGCCGCCACAATTGTTGTCCAAGGAACATATTGACCAATTGGAAAAAGAGAAAGAACTAGACAAAGGCCACAGAGGATTTGTTTCGGCCAGTCCTCTACAATCGAAATATAGGCATAGGTCATGTTGTCAAGACAACAAATAAGTTCCTAGAGGTGCAAAAGGTGCTTGAAGGAATAAGGAAGTTTTGCACTAACTTCCGAGGGCTATATAGAATTACCTATCCCAAGCTTGAGGCTATTCTCAAGATACCTGATAAAATTTGGGAGAAGGAATTTGCACTAGTAAAAGATGACCAATGGCTCATAGAGACTTGGAAACTAAGCCTAGACCACAGAAAGGAAGTATTGGAACAATTGCTCCATGAAGCGGAACTTGACATTGATTAGGTCAAGGAGATCATGGCAGCCTGTGAAGAATATCTAAGGCTGATGACAGATTTTCATGTGCATGTCGCTGAGCTAGACCCAGAGAAGATAAAGCCACATTTCCAAAAGAAGATGGAGAATGGGATCATTGATACACTTACACCTGATTTCGTGAGTTTTGGTTCTCGATTTTTTGTTCAATCTGAGCAGGTAATAAAGAATACACAGAAATGTGACAAAGACTGGGATGAAATTACCAACAAATCTAGGAGGTTGAACTTCCAAGTGCTTTAGTCAGATATATTGGAGTAGGGAAAACTCCAGGAATTAATCGTAAAATTCATGGAATATGCCACTATGAAGAAAAATGAAGGCAACCCAGTCATTAATGATATAAGTTCTTCACAAGGTAGCCATAGTAAAAGGGAAGTCAGAAAAAGAAAAAAGAGCTACAGTGCTGCAACATGAAGATAAAATAGGCTAGAGGACAAAATTGTAATTTTAAATTGTAATATATTTGGGGGTAGGTGAAACCCTAATTTGTGGTGAATCTTGGCCACACAATGAGATTAAATCTTGGCCATTCATTTTTCTTTTTGAACACTATAAATAGGGGGTCTCCTCTCATTTTCAAGAGAGAGTTGAGTTGTTGTAAAGGCATGCTACTGGAATTTTAATAGAAGTTCATTGACTTTTGGTGGATTCTTCAATTCCAATTGCATGTTACATGGTTCTTCTCTCATAGTTAGTTAATTTGAATAGATTTACTTTGTTGTTTATGATTTTTGCAAGTTATTAGTAGATCAGTTAATGTTGTTCATTGGTTTTGAAGAATTTTTTTGTGTTGATGCCTTCTTTGTCCATACTTTTGGTTGTTTATTGATGGTAAATAGTTGTGTAAAGTTAGTCTGGACATAACTTGAAAGTTGCACTAAATTCATATCTTTATTCATGTGTATGGTGAATGAATGTTTGAAAATATACAGTCCTTAGAAGCTTGCACTAATTTCACTAGACTGTGAAGTAATCTAGTTAAGTGGAATTTTGTTTTGGGGAGGCTATCCGTAGTAGGGTCCTCCATTGTCATTGTTCATTGCTAGTTTCAGGTCTAGGAACTCTCTCTCTTCCCTACCCTCTTTTCCTTTTTTTAATAAATAACCTAAGCTAAGGTTCATTGCACATTGTAAAGCCAAATCTAAAGCTAAAATAAGAGTCCTAGACTATTGTTTGGACCTACAGCAATCGTGTATCGACTTCCCCATCTTAAGAACTCCATTGGAAGATATGATTCTCCTCCAACTTAACTTCATAAGTCTACACTATGATTACCAGCAAAATCACATCAAAACAACTAAGACATTTCAAGAAAGTCATGACCTGACACCCAAGAGACCTTGGGGTAATTTTCAGCAACTTGTTGTTGGAGATTTCCTTTCAAGAGAGGTAGTGCATCTTTGCACTACCTATGTTGAGAAATTGCTAAAATACCCATCAACAGAACTAACGCTAGAGGAAGGGCTTTTTGAGTTAAGTTGGATCGAAGTGGTTCACTCTCCCCTAAGAGATCCCGAAGAGTTTTAAGGTCTACTCCAAACAAGGGGGAATTTCAGGAATTACATCCTCCTACAAGGGCTACAAGGACTAAAAGAGGGGACGTGGCCACTTCCTCCTCCTCCATTCCATTCTCTTCACCTTCACCTTCGCCTCCTTCCTCTTTCCATCTGCCCCATATTTAGTAGACTTCCTCCACCTCCATCCCTTCCATTCAGTCGTACCACACTACTTTCCCACCACTTGCTTCCCACAGCTGGGGTTTTTCCCTCATCCATGCCTTCCAAGTCCAAGGCATAGTCCCAACTATCATTGCCCCTATGTAGCCCCAAGTTCCTATTCAATAGCAAGTACCACCTCTGCCTCCTCTCATGGCCTGGCTGGGAAATAATCCTTCTTCGTTGTTCTTCAATGATTACCATGATATTCCTAAGAACCGAGAGAGATTTTGAAGGAAGTTTAATCCTCGGGATCCACAAAGGATAGCCGAAGAACACATTAAGATCTTCCAAGCGACATTAAAAGATATGCAGATTAATCACAAGGACGTAGCATGTAGGCTCTTCCCTTACTCTTTAGGGGAAGAGGCCTTCTATTGGTATATCAACTTACTAATAGGATTCGTCACATCTTGGACCTTGTTAATGAATGCCTTCTTTCAGAAGTATAAGATCCCACTCAGCTCTTCAGAGCTATACCGGAAATTCATGTCCATTCAAAGGGAGGTCAACAAGTCAATTAGCTCCTTCAACAATCGATTCCACCGAGAATATACAATGTTGCAAGCCCCGTATTCACTCAATGATGCTTCTACCTTGCCCATTTATTATGCAACATTGGAAAACCTCACAACTGCATTGGTGAAAAGGATGCGACCAGCTTCAACCCAACTAGTAGATGCTTACGCTGAGGCAGTTATTGCCAGTACTTACTTGGGTCAAAATATCTCTGGTCCACTGATTTCCTTGGGGCAGGCTTCCCATCCTATGCAGATTCAAGGACTCACTCAGGCGTTGCAACACCAGACACCCCTAATGAACCAAGTACTGTAGCTACCCATAGTGCCTCTTCTTGGGCAACCCATGAACTAGGCACCCCCAGTGCCTCACTACTTGCATCCTTAGAAATAGTAGGCCTATTCACAACCATCGAAAGTACCTGCATACCTACAAGGGCCCGAATTTCCACCCGCTCAGTAAAATCAATCAGTGGAATAGCTCGTCTTCCTTCAGAATCAAACGTCACAACCAAGTAATGTTGAGAAAGACCGGTTAGAAGAATTGACGAAGATGATAAGAAATATGTCCACAGAGATGACTCATCTCCAAAACTAAAACAATCAGCTGCAGGGTTCTCAGCATAGCATCCAGGCCAACCTCCATCGAGACAACTAGGATAACCGTCAGGAAGGTACCTCATGACGATAGAACTATGAGTAGGGGAAGAATTCTAACTAGAACTTCGAAAGGAGGCCCTTGGAGAAGCAGAATAGGACGTGGAATACAAGGCCAAACAACAGAGGTGTTCCCACTCCTCTTGATCAGCCTGCCAACATGGAAAAGATGACCAATGGACTGTACCTCGTCAAGGGTTCCTTATCCGGGTGGTGTCAGATTCACAAGACAAGTAGGCATTCTGAGTTGGACTGCCCCAACTTCCAAACAGCCACCAAAATCTTTCAAGTGTAGGTCTAGAATGTCGTGGATAGTGCAAACTATAGAGACATAGTTTCGTTTGAGCCATACGACTCTTCCATGCTTGTGGTCAACCAAGCCCCGTTTCCGCGAAGTGAGGGCAATGAGCCATAGAGCATAGCTGCCTCCCTGAAGGATGAATAAGTAAAAGAGGTAAGTAATGAAGAAGTTGTATCCCAACTCTTTACTTCTGTAGATAATAGCCCAATAGAT
This sequence comes from Sequoia sempervirens, assembly GCA_007258455.2. Classification (NCBI taxonomy): domain Eukaryota; kingdom Viridiplantae; phylum Streptophyta; class Pinopsida; order Cupressales; family Cupressaceae; genus Sequoia; species Sequoia sempervirens. Next base: position 228,074,168 of record VDFB02105785.1, read on the forward strand.
GAAGAAGAATCTCATGAAGATGAAGTGCAAAGGTTCCATTAGAGAACCTCCTCATATAATTTAAGAAATAGACAAATAGGGGAACTGTTCACTACCTCCACTCTGCCCAACAACTTCAGTACCCAAGTTGACCCCAATGCTAGCAACAACCTAGGCTATCCCTATGTACCTAAATAATATTTTAACAACAACAAATAGCCAAATCAAGCGCAAATCCAACCAGCTAGCTCATCCGCAAGTAGATCTTTTGAGGCTAAAATCGAGCAAATGGGGGACTATGTTGTCGAAGAATTCAAGAAAGTAAAAATTAGCTTGTCTTCTTTTTAGTTGCTTAAGGGTCCTGCAGTTAGGCATGACTTCTTTAGGGTAATCAATGGAACCCCCACCTCTAAGGTGACACGGGAAACATCTTCCAAGAGAGTCACATTTGAAGAACCTCAACAGGATCCCATAATCCAAGAATTATAAGCAAAAAGAAGGATGTCCCCACCAACCAGCAAGCTGGGAAATAGCTCGCTAAAGAGAAGACTCCAATGAAAACCAAGGAAAAAACAAGTGAGAAGGATAAAGGTCAAGTGGCCCAAGCTGACACACCTGTGGGACTCTTCTAGGGAAGGCTGGAAATGCCCCCTTTCCTTACTACTATCTGAGTATTTGGGAAGAACCTACATAACTTCTTGATTGACTCCAGAGCATCAGCTAATGGCATGCCCTTGGCTATATGCAAGGCTCTTGGGATTGTCCCCACACCCTCAAGGAGAAAAGTAACTCAGCTCGAAAAAAATGAGGTGAACATTGTTAGGGAAATCAATCGTATCCCAATGCAGATAGCTGAAAAACCCAAGGGTGCAGCAAGTTATTGACATCCAAGTTGTGGATATTCCTAACACCTACAGAAAAATCCAAACCAGATTCGAATAGATCAGGAGCCATGTATGAAGTTCATGATTATAGAATATAACAACACTAACGAGGTGTTGTTTGCTGAAATAGAATTGGGTAATTACTACCCTATTACTTATCAGGAAGAATCAGAGCCTCAAGAAGAAGAGATGGTTGAAGAAGTCTTCTTGGTACTATGCAACCCCCTAACCAACTTAGCCTATATTCCCCAAAGCACCAAAATGTTGGTTGAATTCGAGGATGATGAAACATACGACGACGAGAATTTGGGACTACTGGACAGATTCCAAGATTTCATGGAAAAATGCATACAAGATTAGCTCAGCTTAGGGGCCAGGATAAATTTCCAAGAGCTCTTGTTGCCTAGCTGGTGCAGAGTTCACAATGTTGCCCACTCAGAATTCAAGTGTTGCTTATGTCAAATAGCAGTAGAACATGTTAAAGGACAAGTTATACCTCAAAGGGAGCTACCAACTGAGTCGCCTGCCACCGATCATGTTGAACCGATGCCCACTCTGGAGGTTGTAGATGCAAGCATGCAACCAAAGGTGATTGAACACATCCTTGGCCTTGGATTCAAGGAACCTTCCAAATTTTGGGTGTTGTGCTTCGACGAGTCTAAGTCCAAGCAAGGAGTGGGAGCCAAATTTGAACTTAATATCCCTACAAGTAAGACCTACTTTGCTGCCCATAGACTCCAATTTTATTGTACCAACAATGCAGCAGAGTATGAAGCACTAGTTCATGGTCTCTTAATGGAACTGAGAAAGAATGTTAATATGTTGCAAGTATTTGATGATTCTGAACTGGTAGTGAAACAAGTCAGAAAATTATATTCCTGCCATGACAGAAGACTAGCAAATTATAGGCGTAGGGTTTGGGATCTCTTAGAAAGTCTAGATGCATTTAATATGCAACTGATCCCACATTCCCAGAACCATACTATTGATGCTTTGGCTCAAGTAGCCAGCATGCTACAACCCCTGTCTCTATCTGGACTCAAGAGATTCACTATTGAGTTGATGTCCACCCCATTTGTGCCAGACAATGTCACCCATTTTCAAGTATTCAATGATGATAATAATATCCTAGAGTTCATCACTAGTTATAAGGTGTTTGCAACCCAAATAATTGATGAAGTTGACCTAGAGGAAGTTGAACTTGATATAGAGGGGATCATCAACCTCAAAACCAATATGATCCCCAGAGGTATGGTTCAACTTGAGTGCATATTTGACCTGGATCATATCCGAGACCAAGATCAGCAAGCAAAAAGACTCCATAAATAACCACTGTGATGTCCACAACCTAGGAACAATTGAGGAAATTAAAAATGTGTTTATTGGCAAGGTATGTACTACAGAGGAAATGAAAGGAATCATCGGTGCTTTGCAAAAGTATCATGATGTGGTAGCATGGAGTTATGAAGATTTGGAGACTTATGATACCTCCATCACCATGCATACTATTCCCCTAAAGCTAGATGTGTGGTCATTCTGACAACAACAGCGTCCCATCAATGCATTATTGGAGCCTATCATTTACAAGGAAGTGCAAAAATTGTTGTCAGGAAGAATCATCTTTCCTGTCTGGCACTCCATGTAGGTGGCCAATTTGGTCCTGGTTAGGAAGAAGAATGGAGAAATTAGATTGTGCATGGACTTCCGTAATTTGAACAGAGCTCCAGAGAAGGATAATTATCCAGTGCCTTCATTGGATGAGGTATTGTAGATTGTTAATGGATCACAGCTAATGTCCTTCCTTAATGGGTACTCTGGATACAATCAAGTGATGGTGCAATATGAAGATCGGCACAAGACAACGTTTACCACCAAGTGGGGAACATTTGCTTATAGAAGAATGTCATTTGGAATCATCAACACTGGAGCCACTTTCTAGCATATGATGGACATAGCCTTCAAAGATCTAATCAGAAAATGCATAATCATCTACATGGATGATTTTACTGTGTTCTCAAAGAAGCAGAGTGATCATGTCTCTGATTTGTGCAAAGTCTTGCAAAGGTGTAGAGAATTAAGGGTTTCTCTCAACCTGAAGAAATGCATCTTCTGAGTCACTGAAGGAAAACTCCTTGGACATGTAATTTCAGAACAAGGAATCTCTATAGATCCCAAGCGCATTCAATCCCTCTTGAAATCCAATTGCTAGGCAGCAAGAAAGAACTGAAATCTTTCTTCGGAAAGATAAATTTCGTTAGGAAGTTCATCACAAGCTTTGTTGAGATTGTTAAGCCACTCAATACCATGTTGAAGCAGGATGCCAAAATTGAGAGGACCCTAGAAACAAAGCAGGCCTTTGAAGAAATTAAGAAAGCTATTATTGAGGCACCCATGCTCATTAGACCTGATTATCTGAAACCATTCTACATTTACTCATTTGTGTCAGATCATTTGTGTGCCAGCAATTTAACCCAGAAGGATGATGAAGGAAATGAGCACCCAATTGCTTTCATGAGTGCTTTGTTGAAAGATGTTGAATTGTGGTATCACAATGTGGAGAAGTAGGTGTAAGCTCTTGTCAAAGGATTTAGAAGTTCAAACAATACATCCTAGGGAACAAGGTGTTTTCCATTGTCCCTGATCCAGTGGTGAAGACGTTGTTGATGTAGAATGAGTTAGGGGAACAAAGAGCCAAGTGGGTGACTTTGCTGCAAGAATTCAACATGGAGATTCAGCTGATGAAATTGGTAAGAGGACAAACTCATTTAGATGATAGCTAAAACAACAGATGAAACAGGACCCGAGCTCACAGTTCAGCAGTGTCAACAGTGTCAGCCTCAGAGAAGAAGTAGCACGCGTGCTAAAGGAATTCCATGATAAATTTGGTACCGGTCATGGGTTTGGTCCCTCCACTGCTCATCAAATATTATGAGCAGGATACTACTAGCCAACTATTTTCAAGGATGCCCATAGCCATGTCTGCACATGCCATGTTTCCTAGACCGCCGCAACCAGAGAAAGGAACGTTGCGGTCCCGCTACAACCTATCTTGGAGGTAAGACTGTTTGCGCAATGGGGTCTCAACTTCATTGGTCTGGTAAGCCCACCATCATTTGTAGGCCATAGGTACATTCTAACCACCTCTGATTATTGTATTAGATGGATGGAAGGTATTGCATGTAGACAATGTACAACAGACGTAGTAAATTTTCTTGAAAGTTTTATTTTAAATCATTTTGGTTGCCCATATGCTTTAGTGTGTTATAATGGCCCTGCCTTTTCTTCGCTTAAGTTTTCCAATTGGGCCTTTGATTATGGGATTTCCCTCAAATTTTCATCCAATTACTACCCACAAGGAAATGGCCTGGCAGAATCTATGAATAAGAATCTCATCATTGTGATAAAAAAACTACTTGATAAGAATCCTAAGGATTGGAATACCCAACTTCACTTTTCCCTTTGACTAGACCACACACGACATAAGGCCTCCTTAGGAAATTATTTGTTCCACCTCATTTACAGCTTAGAGCCTATGTTCTTGATTCACCTAAAAATCCCCACCCTCCAATTTATCAATGACTTCTATGAAGAAGGGGATCGAAGAGAAGCTCGCTTGGCTGAGCTATTACACATAGAAGAAGTGTGTGACCGTGCTATTGAAATTTTTTCCAAACATCAGGGTGTGGTCAAAATTTGGTTCAATCGATGAGCCAAAGTCAAGACCTTCATAATTGTTGATCTGCTCCTATGTTGGGACAAAGCCCATGAGAAGAAAGGGGGGCATGAAAAATTCGACAAGCTCTAGCTTGGCCCCTTCCAAATTGTTGAAATCCTTGGAGAGAATGTTTTTCTTCTCAAGACCTTAACCAATGAAGATGTCTTGTTTCCCATCAATGGGTAGCACCTGAAGCATTATTTCCAAGCTTGATCTCTCTTCAGCTTCTCTTTGTAAATACCTGTATATAGGGTAGTTTAGGTCGTTGTTGGTTTGCTTTGTTTTGCTACTTTGCGTTGCTTTTGTTTTGCTCGTTTCGTGGCTGCTTTTGTACTACAGAGGATGTTCTTCATTTCTACTATGGTGGTTGTGCTCGGTTCAACGAATGATTCACTTTGCTACTCACTCTTAGTGATTCTTTGGCTAAATATTCTCTCAACTATTGGTCTCACTATTGACCCTCAAAGAGTCAGAGCCATACTTGAGTTGTCGCTGCCTAATCACAAGAAGGGCCTATAGAGCTTTATGGGACAGATCAACTTTCTGAGAAGGTTCATTCTAGACATGGTGAACCTGCTACAACCTCTAACAACCATGTTAAAGAAGAATGCAATCTTTAGTTGGACAAAGGAGGAAAAGCATAGTTTTGAAAAAATCAAGGAGGCGTTAGCATCTGCTCTGACATTGGTAAACCCTGACTTCTCTAAAGACTTCTTTTTATATGCTTTTGGTAGTGGAGGTGCAATCTCTACTATGTTGGTTCAGAAGAATAGCAAAAATTTAGAGCAACCCATAGCCTTCTTTAGCCAAATACTTGTTAATTACGAAGAAAGGTATACATTTTTTGAAAAGCACGTTCTCTCTGTGATTAGAAGTCTGAAGAAATTTAAACATTTGCTTTCAAACAATAAGGTTCATATTCTGGTTGCACACTCAAGTGTGAAGGAATTTATGTTGAATAAGGATCTGAATGAAAAAAGAGCAAGGTGGATCACTAAGGTCATGGAGTACGATGTAGATATTAGCATCACCGAACTATTTAGAGGTAAAGGTCTTTGTGAACAGCTTGCTTCAGGGTCGAGCAGTGAAAGTGAATGCTCAAGATGATGTGCCATGGGGATAACTAATTGGGTTCAAGATATGACCCAATTTCTACAAACTGGTCAATGCCCATTAGGTCTGAATAGAGCCAAAAGAAGATACTTTAGACTGCAGTCCATACCATATGTGCTGATGGGCAATGTTCTTTTTAAGAAAGATCTAAATGGTGTCCTGTTAAGATGCATTCACAGGGACCAAATTGAAAAAGTGCTTCATGAGTTTCATGATGAGGCTGCAAGAGGTCACTTTGCTCCCAGAACTACTACCTGGAAGGTTATGAGAGCCGGTTACTACTGGCCCAGCTTGTTCAAAGATGTGTATGCCTGGTCAAAAAAGTACATCAAATGTGCTATGTTTTCAGGAAAGGAAAGGTTGCCTGCTATGCCATTGCATCCAATTCAAGTGGAGCAGCCCTTCATGAGATGGGGCATCGATTTTATTGGACCAATAAATCCACCTTCCAATGCTGGTCACAAATGGGTACTTACAGCCACTGACTATTTTACAAGGTGGACAAAAGTAGTTGCATTGAAGGAAGCAAAGGAATCCTCAGTGTTGAACTTCTGTGAAGATATAGTCAGTAGGTTTGGAGTACCTGACTCCATCATATCCGATAACACCCTTGCATTCACGGGTCTAAGGGTAACTGATTGGGCCGTTAACCATGGCATTCATTTGAGCACATCTTCAAATTATTTCCCTCAAGGTAATGGCCTAGCTAAGAGCACAAATAAGAACCTCATCAGAATTATTAAAAGAACCATAGAGGACAACCAAAGGACCTGGCCCAGTAGTTTAAAGAATGCACTTTGGGCAGACAGAGTGACCCCTAAGAGGTCTGTTGGTAACTCGCCATATATGTTGGTCTATGGTAAAGAGGCAAGATTGCCACTATACGTGGAGCTTTCAGCTCTTGATATTGTCCACTAGTTGGAGATGTTTAAGGAGCAGGACCCCATGTCTATAAGGTATGCAGAGCTCATGGAGCTCGAAGAATCAAGGGACGGAGCAATGAAAACTTTGGAGGATCATCAGCTCCAGACAAAGAAGGATTTTGATAAAGGCTATAGGAAAATTTTTTAAGGAGGGAGACCTCATGCTCAAATGGGATGTTCTGAAAAGTAGACCAGGCCATCACACCAAGTTCGACAATATGTGGACTAGTCCATTTATTATCACAGGATGTAAGGAGCACAATGCATATCAACTAGCCACAACAAAAGGTGAAGTGCTTCCTATCCCAGTCAATGGGATACACCTTAAGCCCTATTTTCAAATCTGACAAGTCTATCTATTGTACATAATAGTTTAGGCTTTATGTTTTCCATAAGTGTCATTTCAGCACAGTATATATTTTCTCTTTTAGTTTCCCCTATCTTGCCGTTTTGGCAACCTGTTGTGTCCTATAAGTCTCATGCGAATTGCAACCATGTGCCGACTGACGTTTTATTTTTTCTCTAATTTTTCTAATAACTATATGCCCAATGGATAAGCCTAGTCACTGGTTCTCATGTTTAGCAGGCAAACATCCCACAAAGGTCGCCATAATTGTTGCCTCTTTTTCACCTACAGTTAAATCAGGTGAGATAATCAAATGTTAGATCTTCAGAGGCCAGTGGGACATTCACACAAGGGAAAAGACTCTACATATATTGCTAGGTCATGGGGAACTCAGTGGGAGAAGCTACCCTAGGAAGATTCAGCATGAAAATCATCCAAGGATAAAGTCGGCAAGACTCTCCTACTGTCTAGTCGACTGACTGTTTGATTCTTTCCATCCTGAGCAGGTCACTGAGACCTAATTTTTGTCATGCCAAACGAGCCTACAGAGCCTATTGCTATAACAAAGAGGCTTTTGTATGACCTCTTACCACATGGATTTCCTTGGCCGATAGGCCATTCAACCGTCATTCGCTAAGACTCTCGGCGACCACGGGCTTCGGGGAGACCTACAGTGCTCGGTGAGAGGTCCCAGTGAAGGTTAAATGTCTTGCCAATGTGTGAAGAGTCTTAGAGTGAGATGTGCTTTTGGAAAAGGTGAGGGGCTTCACCGGGAGGTCTTGGCGAGGATGAAAGTCTCGCCAAAATGAAAGGATGCGCCTCTATGCAGTTGTCTTCGGCAGGAGTCCCGTCGACACAAAGGAGCCTCGGTGTAACTGTGGGACTTCGCCAAAATGTCTCGTCAACATCAAATGTCTTGCCAAAGGATGAAGGAGCCACCGAGGATAAAATAAAGGCCTCACCAAAACTTGAGGCTTTCGTAGTAATGTCTCAGCGACCGGCAAGGGTTACACCGACAGTATTTCACCAAGGAGTTCGGTAGGAGTCCCGCCGACAACAAAAAGACTTCACAGAGAAAGAGGACTTCGGCATAAGGTTATACCGAAGTAAGAATGTCTCCCCGACTATGTATATGGTGGTTCATTGGTGGAGCTAGGTGATATCAGCATTATGTCTCAGTGACCCGAGGCTGGTTGAGGTCTTTCTGAATAACAAGGTGCATTTTATATGATGTCTTGCTGACAGTGGAACGTCACAGCGATGGAAAATAGATGGAGGCTGTCGCCATAGGGTCTGGTCGACAGGAAAAATCTCCCCAAAGTGAGGGGCCTTTGTCATAACATTTGGAGCTTGAGAGGACCTCTTCCCGACTGATGGGAGTCTCAGCGAAGGAAAAGAGGAGCTCGGGCAGAATGAGGGTGGGGTCGGCAGGATTTCTGGCCGACCAAGAAAGCTGTCTCCAAACTCAAAGAGAGCTTTCAGCAAAGCAGAGAGACTTTGATATAGAGTCTCGGTGAATGGAGTATGTCTCGGCGACAATGGGAGATGTCGATATGACAGAAGATGCTCGGTATGAAGTCTGTCCGATAGGCCAAGGTCTCGGCGAAAGAAGAACATCGGCAAAATGGCATCCTCGCTAAGATGTCTTCCCGACTTGGTAGTGTCTTGCTGAAGCAGCTCGAGCCCTAAGGAGAAAAGCAGGCTCGGGGTAAATGAATGAACTTGCCATGAGCTCTCAGCGATGGCCCTAAGCTATGCCGATACTTGCAAGAATATTTAACTGCATCGGGGAGACACGATTAGTGTCTCACCGATATGCGGTTCAACAGAGTAAGTTTTGACCACCCGAAGAAGCTGCGTGGATTTCACTTAGCCAATAAGAGAGATCTGAGGGTAAACTATGGCAGTCTAAAGAACATCAACAGGATGAAGGGTGATGTGTATCTATTGCAAGCTCAGAGCATTCAAGGTGCAGCCAAAGTAGCTCAATCAGACACGATGGATCAAATGAATGCGGTAGCTGCAAAATATCAGAAGGCTCCTACGAGGGTAACTCTTCACCGACACACACAGGAGGGACATGCAGTCTTTAGCATTAACTTCATTTGAAAGATCTGAGGGTAGATCTTTCTGGGCCTGATATTTTGTAAGCCCTAACGGGTCGATATCAGTCTGTATATAAGGCATTTTTTGCCTTTTTGTAAATAGTTCTGATTACACACTCTAAAGAGTTAGTGATTTTTTAATCAATCCTTTCTCAATCAATATATGCTTTTTTTCTGTAACTCAACTGGAATCCTGAATACAACACAGAGTTTACCTTGGAATTTTGTGTTCATGTTTGTATTGATTCTCATTTCTGTATCTTTCTTTTGAACAATGCAAGTCTTTAACTGTGTTTTATAATTCTATATTCATATCTTAGAGCTGTGAAATTAATCTTTCCTTCCTAAGATGTGTATGTGGGCCAAACCTGTTAGGACTAAAGCATTAAGTCTGAAATAAGTTGCTCTGAGAATAGCAATTAGGCCTTCAAGTGTATGTTCTTCCTGTGTTCATTTCATGATTTCTTACCAGTTCGTTGTATCACCCTAGTGTAGTCCTTTAATTTATGTATCTCTTCCCTCTTTCCTCTCAAAGAAGCAATAGTTTAGGTAACACCCAAAGGAAGCTAGCCTTCTCTGGAGGTTCATTTCAGCTATAGGTGACCCACAGCCTTGAGATGATCCCATGTTGCTCTAGAATAAAAAAATTTTGTAAACTTTGCATAGGGTGCAATTCTAGGTGACAACAAGCCCCTCTTGAGTTGTCATTTTCACTTTTCAGCTATTCAGAAGTGAATCAGATCCCTTTCCAAACACCGTCGTTGCGCCCGCCACAATCATTCACTGATTCCAGGTTGTCACCTATTGCTTGCTCAACCTCCTTCATTGGGTTTTCGAGGTAGGTTCTTCGTCCGCAATCCATGTATTAAATTTTCTTTGATTCTTGTATAAAATTGAAAAATTTGAAGGCAGAGAACTTGGAAATTAGTTAAAGTTAACCAGGGTGCACAAAACCCACAAACTGAAATCTTGATAAACTTCAAAATTGATCCACATGCCACTCACAAAACTCAACACTCCCGTAGTTGTTCTTCAGCCAGGACTTTCACTACATGTAGGCCTGCCAGGTGTCTATCGTCGTCGTCATTTTTCCTAAGTTTCTTGTTCTTGTTGTAGCCTATGCTAAGAATTAACTGTAGTCCTTTGTTGTCATCATCCATGGGGAGATCGGGTATGGGCCTTTCATCTTGATACAATAGGCTTGATATATAATTTTCATCTACCACTTCCTAACTTAGGTCCCCCCACCTTTTGAACGTGGAGGGTTCTACTTTGAAGGTTTGAGATGATATGTCAATTGGTTGTGGCTTCCCATAGGATCTAGGAGACTGGGGTAGCCCTCCTATCACAAAGGAACTCTTCTTCATTTGATAGTCTCCACAACCATCATCTTGGATAATAACCTTAATATCAAGAATGTACGAGATGGAGGGTTTCTTTGTCTCAGAAGTGGAGGCTAGGGTAGATGGGTCTACATATAGAGATGTGGGTCCCTCATCATTCTTCAGGACTTGGGGGATCTTATAATACTTGGCCTCTAGATTTTTGAAATAATAGAATGGTTTAGGATCCCCATAGACTGTGACTTCTTGGTTTTGCTAAGGAAACTTAACACATTGATGGAAATTGGATGCGACGGCTTGCATCCCATGGATCCATGGGTGCCCCAAGAGGATATTGTAAGGGAGTTCAAGGTCAAGGACTTGGTAAGTAGTCTCCATGATTATTGGACCTACTTGAATAGGGAGTTGAATGGTGCCTTGGGACACCCTTTCTTGATCATCATAAGCATGGATAGGGATACCCTTTCCTTTTTTGATGACATCTTCAGAGAATCCCAAATTCTTTATTAGCTTGAGAGTACAGATATTCAAACCTACACCTCCATCCACCAAGACTTGTTTGACCTTGTTCTTATGGACTAATACTTCAAGATGGAGTTCACGGTTATGAGATGGTTGGGTTGGAAAATATTTCTTAGAGAATGTTAGGAGATGCGGTGTGGTGATATGTTCGACCATAGCTTGGAACTGGTCTGCATCAAGATCTATTGGGACAGAGGACATGGCTAGTGCTTTTTCTAGGATTTCCCTATGTGCAGGTGACATTTTTACCAACTCCATTATGGATATTTGGGCAAGAGTTATTTTCAACTGATCTAGGACATTATAACCATTAGGGAATAACTTTGGATTGGCGGTGGGTGCCTTGGGTGGTTGTGATGGTCCTGGAATGGTAATTCTGCCACCACTTGTGGTGACTCCACAGTCAGTTCTAGATCCTTTGATATTGACAACTTTGACCCATTCATCCAAGGATGCAACAACATGGTCATAAACATGGTTCACATTATTATACTTTTCCTTACCATTGTTGTTTCCTTTATTGTGATCGAGCATTGAATTCGTGTATATTTTAAGATCTTGATTCCCTGCGAGTTGTTCAATGGTTATAGTTTTATCATCAATGAGATCTTGGATCAAATTCTTGAGTCTCATGCAATTGGTTGTTGTATGTCCTTTTATTTTGTGAAAATCGTAGAAATGTTTCTCGTTATACCATGGTGGTTTAACTTGAGGCTATTGATAATTTTCGTAAAAGGGGATTTCAATGAGATTTGCTTGCACCAGTTGTTGCATGACAAATTCAATCAATTCCCCAAGTGGTGTATATTTTTTTTTAGGGGGATATTTGTTATTTGGGGCTGGTACCCCTTCAGTATTCAAATTATGATTGTTGGGTTGTTGTGATGATGGGTTGGCTTGTGTGTTGTTTTGGGTATTGACTTGTGGTTGTTGATACATTTGTGTTTGTGTGTTCTACCTTGGGGCACTGATAATAAATTTTGTGTCAATGACACCATCGTTAGTGACATTCTTATTCTTTTCCCACATGCAAGGTTATCATTATAACTTGTTGATGGTTGATTAACCTAATATGTGGGTGTGCCCCCTTGAGTTATAAGGGCTCTTTCAATGTTGAGCGCCTTGGGGATCAACTAGTCATATGTTCTTATGCATTGCATTTTCAAATGAAAGGAAAAGGTCCCTTCAAGATTGGAGATGATAGTCTCAATTTGTTGTTCTTCTACAATAGCCCACTTGCTCCTGTTGGCCTTAGATCGCCATCATTGCAAGAAGGATGTGAATGGTTCTCCCTTAGCTTTTTTTAGGCCAGAAAATTCTTCCATGCTCACATCTATGCCTATGTTAAATGAGTAATTTTGTATGAATAAGTCCACAATTTCTTGGAACTTTTTAATTCCAAGAGGAAGGAGGGAGAACCATTCCATTGTTGGACCATCCAAACTCCAAGGGAATAGTCGCATTAAATAAGACTCGTCATATGCAACTTCCATACAATGTACATGGAATTCCCTGATGTGATTTTCAAGGTTACCGGTCTCACAATATTTGTCAAATTTAGGTATCTCAAATCCTTGTGGGAATGGAACCATTGCAATGCTTCTATCAAACGGATAGGGACACAAATTCCCTTGTGATTTTTTGTCTTCCCTGATTGTAAGTCTAGCACTTGTTGTGAGAGCAATTTAATTTGTGTGGACACATCATTTTGTGGATTGGGTGGTGGGATGAATGTGTTTTGGGGTGGTTTGGTTTCTTGCATGATGGGTGGGGTGTTTTGTGTGTTTGTGGGAGGTTGTTGCAAGTTTTTTTGTGCCAACAACACTTGTTGGTATGCCTGCAATTTTTGTTGTGCTACCAACGCTTATTGTTGTTCTTGTTGTTGTTGTGCCAATAATGCCTATTGTTGGCCTTGTAGCTGAGCTACTTTTTTTTGTGCTTGGTATTGTTGCAAAGCTTTTTGATAAGCCTATTGTTGTAACAAGGCTTGTGCTTGAGCTTGTTGTGCTTGATATTGGGCTTTTCCTGAGCTTGACTTTTTTATCAGCTTGTGTAGCTTGGGAAGCCTGTGCGTCTTGTGTAGCTTGTGTTGCTTACGTAGCCTGTCTGGCTTGTGTAGCCTATGCAACTTGTGCAGCTTGTTGTTGTTGCAATAAAGCTTTTACTTGTGCTTGTTATGTGGCTTGTTGTGTAGCTTGTGTGGCTTGTTGAGTTTGGAATTGTTGAAGAGTTTTTTGATAGGCTTGTTGGGCTACTTGCAGAGTGATGTTGTATTGATTTACCATGTTCGGATTTGGTGATGGTAGTGGAGGATTCTGAATATTTTGGGATAGTGTGATGAGATTTTGTTGAGGTGGTTGTTGAGGTGCTTGGTGAGTGATGATAAGGGGTTGTGTGGTAGATGGTGTGGTTGATATGATAGGTCCTTGGGAGACCACATTTTGGGGTGTTATAGATGGTGTAGTGATTGATGGTGTTGCTTGGATTGATGTCACATGTTGTTGCGATATCGGTGGCATGCTTGGAGGATTTGGTATGTTGACTTGATTCACTATTGGAGGATTGTTTTGACTTGATTGATTTTGGATTGGTATGTTAGGTAAAGGGGGTTTCCCTAAACCTAGGATTGGTGTGGATGTCAATGTTATAGGGGGAAATAGTGGAATGATTGGTGGTGTGTTTCCTTGGAAAAGTGATGATGATGCATTAAAAGTTCTTATTTTTCCAAATGAATCTACTTGTCCTTGTGATACCATGGGGAGAGATAATTTTGCATCAAGAGAATAAATCGATGATGCGATGAAGGTGAATGAATTGTTGGTGTCATAGAAAATGAGTGAAACGTATGGATGCTTTGGGTCTTGAGGGATGGTATTTGGTAGACCCAAAATGGTGTTTTCATCCAAGTCTTGGTTGTTTACAAGGGGATGTGTTTGAAGAGTGTGGAGAAATGAACTCCCCTTAGTGATTATGGGTTGACTTGTAGCATGAGATGATGTGGGTTGTATGATGGGTTGGATGATATTTTGGAAGGATGGTGTGAATGATACTAGTGGCATATTCCCAAGAGGTTTTTCCCAAGAGTGCTCACATCATAATTAGAAGGGAGTTTAGCCCCTTCCTTTGCTAATGCTAACATGTATTGTGAAGGATTGAGTCTCATCATTGTGTTGACAATCTTATGGTTCTAAATATTTTGGACTAGCTCCATGACTTCATCTTGGGTCATTCCTTGGACCTTGTTGGTAACATCCTCCACTTGGAAACCTCCCTCTTGAAGATCTTGTGGTAGTTGAGGGTGGTCAAATGGAGGATTGATAGGTCCCATGGGATTGTTTTATGTTTGGCTTAGATCTCTTGAAGTAGATGTTTCTTTGTTTTGTTCCATGTTCTTCTTGTGTTGAGATCTAGTTTGGACCATAAAATAAGGATCAACTTTCAGGACTATGGGAGATAATCCTCTAACTCCTTAGGTTGGTCTAAACTTTAGGTATGTTAAGGATCAAATGGTGGTGATGAGATAAATGAAATATAAATGATGTGGATGTTTGAACTCTTCAGAACCTTGGAGGAATACTAGACTTTAGGAATTTTTGGATTTGGTTTGGATTTGGTTTGATTTGATTTTGTATAATGAACTTATAAACCCCAAGATGTTGGATGTTATCTTGCAATAAACTTGTCCACAAAGTGATAATTTAACTAAGTGTATGAAGAAGGATTCATCAACAAACACTTAGCCAAACAAGGTGGTTTTGATTTTTGATTTATAGGATTTACCAAAATTCTAGCATGAATGATTTTTCTAGAAGAGTCTAAGAGTTGTTTGTGAGATGGGATTTGATTGATGGTATGACAAGTGAAGGTGTTGATTTTGATCCTAGATTAACCTAGAGAGACCTTTGTTTACAAGACCTAGGTATTGAAGAACATGCTATACTCTTGAAACTTTCAACCCTTCAAAGTGAGATACTCAAAACATTGGAAGAGAGCTAGATTTTGACAATAATAGAATGAATACAAATTTGGGTTGTCCTTTGAAGCACATTTGTAAAAGTTATAGAGCAACCTATCTCTAACTTGGCAAAGGTTCACTGACATTTCTTGAGATCCCTTGGACTAAGACACTTGTGATGATTGATAGACTTTGGTTTTGGGATTTTGATCTTGCGGGAAATCATTTGAACAAACACGTGTGTGGGGTTCAATTGTCTTTTATCTTTGCTTAATGAATTATTTTTACCACGTCAACACTTTCTTGCTTAGTTTTTCAAACTGAATGTCTATGTCTCAACTCCTTTTTATTTCACAAGGTCCATTATGTGAAAATCAAGGAATCAAAGGCATAGTTTTCCTATGTTAACTTTAGAGAGAGAAAATTGAGATATAGGCCCAAATATTTAGAAGCCTCTAAGGATAGAATCCCTAGGGACAAGCAGTAATATGTGACTTTTCAAAGGTATTTGATTTTTCCAAAGGGTTTGAAATTTGATGAATTTGCTGAATGTTTGTTTTAAATTTTTGGATCCAAGCAAATTATTTAACTAACTCACAAATTGCACAAGCCCTAGGATAGAAAAGACAATATTTGTTTAGTCCCTAATTGGATTTCTCCAAACACTGAGAGAAAGAAAACAATTACAGATTCGGTGACACTGGCTCCCCTCCACGGAACACACTTCTCAAGACCACCAAATCTCAAAATCCTTAAAATATGGAGATTAAAAGGATTTATTATGTTTCTACCTTGAATAGTACAAATGTGGGGCGGCTTCAGAACGACCATTCTTGCACCAACAAATAGTAAGGATTTTGGCTTCTATACAAATTGGTTCTTAGTCAGGTTAATCAAGGACATGGCACCTTATGAGTGTCTAGCAAGCCACTAAATACTTTAATCAATCCTACTAGGGGTTCTTACACTTTTTACAATAGTATCCCATTCTGAAAGACACTGTACAACTAAGGCCTACATACCATGAGGACTTGACAGTTTAGTCTTATCCATTTATATACCGAGCTGAGTGAAAAGCCAGCTGGAGTCACCTTCAAATTGGCCTTAGGAAAGTCTGTCTAAAGGTAACAAAAGTGAGGGAGTACACTTGTAGTTCAACCTCCCATTTCATGTAAAGCACAAAGAGGGAGCACACACAGTGTCTCTTTCTCACACTAGCATGATTTGTTCAATTTTAAAACCCAAACTTGAAATGTGTAGGTAATTTTTTAGGCAACCAATGTCACTAAAATGCTTTTGATTCTCAAGATCATCGTTAAGCACAAGAGAACTGCATACGCATTTGAATGACACAAGTTGAAAAAAGATTACAAGACAAACCAAACACAAGTATGAAGTCTGCTTGTTCAATTTTAGTCCAAAATCCAAATTCTAGTAAGTATCTAAGGTTCAATTTTAACCACCTTTGACAAAGCTTAAGTTGTAGGTTAATTTTAAGCCCAAATTGATCTAGTTGGTCTTAGAACAGGAAATAAAATGTAGAAATTGAAGACCTAGGCTATTACAAAGAGCATTAAAAAATTATTTTAAGCCTCCAACTTGATTTTCCCATCTTTCCTACAAAGGCAACACTTTACTGCAAAGGAAACGCTTTGCAACTGTCAAATGTGGTACTAAAAAACATAAGCGGCACTATGGTAAAAGCAAAAGTGGTGCTCTACAGAAAGTAGAGAGCATGAATGCGACGCAATTTTAATTAGAAGCAATGCTCTGCGGACAGAAAGTTAAGACATAAGACAAAATATGCAAATGCGGTGCTTCAACAAATGCGGCATGACAAAGACGTGTGAATGCGGCACAAATTGACAAAGGCAGCACTGTAGAAAAAAAGTGGCACTTTACGGGCTCTCAATTGCACAAAGGTAGCATCACATTCCTGTGTTTACAAAAAAAGGAAAAATCAAGCAAAAATCAATAAATTAAGATGGTTAGCCCTCCCCCTCTAGCGCCAAAATGTGAACACCAAACCTGCACAAACTAACACAAGATCAACAAAACATTTTCAAACACGTTAGAAAGCTTAAATCTAATGTTCCCTATGAAATTCTTGGAAGAACAAAGATGAAAACATAAAATAAAGCAAGAACAAAGCATGTAATAACTCAATTAACCGAACCTCAATCCCATAGGGGGATTGGTGCTCCTTTGATGTGGAAAGAATCCCTTTCCCAATCCCAATCACTAAGCTTGATGATTTGAAGATGATCCAAGTGTTGAAATGATGTTAAGTAATGAACATGAACTCAAAATAACATGGAGATGGTGATTTCTATGAACTGAAATGACTATAATGATAATACATAAAGTTGTGGATCCATATTGTGAAAAGGATGCCTCTATTTACAGAATCCAAGGGTTGAAGAATGGATGAAATTGGTGAATGTGGGATAAAATTAGAGTCAATGAGAATGTGCCAAGTGTCACAATTCTATTGGAGGGATTTGAAGCACATTTTCGGAAATGTGTAAGTGGAGGAGGATGGAAAAGAAGTAAATGAAATTGGTTGAGGATTTGAAAGGTTGTAGGAGGAATTGAATGAAATTGGTTGAGATTTGAGAGGATGTAACAGAATTTATTGCAAATGTAAGAGGATGTGATAGGTTGTTGAAAACCTTTGGAGGGAAATTGAATGAAAGGTTGTTGAGAGGAATATTCCTTGGAATATGCCTTGGTGAGGGAAAATAAAGGAATTAAATAATTAATAGAAATTATTTTCATGTGCAACTTGGTTATTTCACCATGGGTTGATTTAACTCTTGAGGAGTTAAAAGCTGGAGGAATTAATAATGATGATTAGAAAGGTGATTTAGGATTAATTAATCCAGAATTAATTAATTGGAGTGAACTAGGAGTTTGTGACATTTGATTTGATTGATTTTAATCAAATGAGAGGATTTAAAAGGGGATATAATTAAATGATTTGATTTAATTAAATATGATGAGAATTAGTTAGAAGAAGGGTGAATTAATCCAACAAATTTAATTATTTGATTAATAGCTTAATTTTTTGATTTTAATTAAATAATGTTGATTATTTAATTAAATGATGAATTTGAAGTGATTTAGAAAGAAATAGTGTTAGTTAATCAAAATCAGATGCCAAGTATCAATCAGGACTTTTTCAGTGTCTACAAGTTGTTTAGGGGTTTGCCTCAGTCAAACCCCCATTTCAATGTTTCCACCTCCACGAATAGCCAGATAGGATTGAGATAAAAAAAATGTATAAAGCAAAGACATTTGATAGAAACAAACCTTGCAAAGGAGGAGAACCCCTATCATGAATATAATAGACATGTGATAGAAACAAACCCCACAAGCAGGAGAACCCTTATCATGAATACAAATAGATAAAGATAAGATTGCATAGATGAGATCGTATGAAATATATTGACAAGAGAGCATTACCAACAGCATGTGGCTCTCCTCTTGGGTTGATAGACATAATGGATTTTCATACAAGAGAATCCTTGACTATTGCTTGAGAGAGTATTTTGGTAGAGCTTCACTATGTAAGTGAGAGAATGAGAGAGATCAAGAAGAAGTCATCCAAGAGGCACTTCATGTGGAAATGAGAATGAAAAATGGAGTTTTATTAAGTTGCATGGGTAGGAGGAGCCATCACACACACATCCTTTCCATTATGATGCATGTCTTGGGAAAAGAATGCAGAATATTTGTATTTGATTCTCAAAAAGTATGGGGATGCTAGCTCGTCATGGAGATATCTATGCACTGTGTTAATGTCTGATCAAAAAGTTGTAAGAATCAAATACGCATACTGCTAATGCTTCATCATTGTTTCCTATGAAGTTAGAATTGTGAAATTCCAACTTATAGGATTTTCTCATAAATGAGGCAGACCTAAATTCATAAGTGCAAAATTTCCACAAGGTGCAATTTTACAACACTATTTTTTCCCCCACATTAGTGAATTGATTTTTGGAAAAAATTAGCTACACTAAAGTATATAAGAAGACATAAATGTTCATTTTTAAATTTTAATGATTTTACAAAAAATGATAACGTAGAGGCCACAAAGGTCGAGCAAGTGGATACTAATAATGGCTCTAGTGTTCGATCTTAGAGAAAAACTATAGCATCTAACATGAGATTCGATTCTATAAAACTAAAAAATCAATCAATTTCAAAAATAGAAGAGACTGCTATGATGAGAAGAATGCTTAAGAATATTTTTGGTGGGTCAGAAGGAGAAAAAAATTGATAAAGAAGTGAGTATATTTTTCCCCTAGCCAAGAGAGTGAAAGCAGGAAGGTGGGAATGGGAAATTTTACCATAAAAAATGGGAAAAAATTAGCCTACATACACTTGGTGTGGGCCCACAAAAGGTCATTTTCACTATTCTTTATGAGGATTTTGTTGACTTTTGCAGAGGTTTAATATGCAGGACTGTAAACCAATAAATGTTCCATTTCTTGTTGGTACTAAGTTAAGTTTAGACATGTATCCTAAATTGGATGATGATATCAATCAAATTTCTAAAGTTCCTTATGCTAGTGTTGTCAGTAGTTTAATGTATGCAATGGTTTGTACTAGACCAGATATAGCCCAAGCAGTGGGAGTTCTAAGCAGGTTTATGTCTAACCCTACTAAAGAACATTGGAATTTTGTTAAAAGGGTATTTAGATATTTGCGAGGCACTTCTGATTACTTTTTGGTTTATCATGGTACTAACAATGTTGATAAGTCATTAGACATATAGGGTTTTGTTGATTTAGATTGGGAAGGTGACTTGGATAGTCAAAGGTCCACTAGTGGCTACGTGTTTACTATGTTTGGAGGTGCAGTAAGTTGGATGAGTAAAAGACAACCTACATTTGCTTTGTCCACCACTGAAGCAGAGTATATGGCTGCTACACATGCCTCTAAGGAGGCAGTTTGGTTACAAATACTTGGTAATGGTATTGTTTTTCATTGCAAAATAGTGAGGATCGGATGTGATAGTCAGAGTGCCATATGTTTGGCTAAAAATCCTATGTATCATGCTCATACTAAGCATGTTGATGTTCAGTATCAATTTGTACGAGAAATGGTTGAGAATGGATAGGTCTTGATTGAAAAATTTGACACTTCGGATAATGTTGTAGATTCTCTTACGAAGCCATTCACCATGGATAAGTTCTCTTAGTGTAGAAAGGCCATGGGCCTTGATCACTGTACTTAATCCTATGTAATTGTATCTCTATGGATGTAATTCACAATGTATGATGTCAACTGGGAGAATGTTAGGATTTAGGTGCCATCAACCTTGTAAATCCTTTAATTAATTATTCTCCTAAAGTGTTTTCAACATTTACCCATAAGAGGTGAAACCGTTTGACCAACGGTGGTGAAAGAGACAATGTAAATGTAGTGTTACCATTACTGTTTGTCATTTAGGAAAAGGACAAAATAGCTAGGCATCCCACTTGGAATCTTCTAGAATAAGGTTGTTAGGATGTTGTAAGAGCATCTATGACATGTATGATAGTTTTCATAAGATGCTATGACAGTATGACAAGTATATTCCTATGACAGAATATGCTATCTTTGACCCCAGGTGCTCATGCATAAGTTATGCCTTATGAAAGCTATAAGACCATCTGTAAGTGGATATTCTTAAAGTTTCATGATCATTTCATGAAGGGAGGTGTGAGTTTTTTGAGGAGGTATTGGAGCCTATTGTTTGGTGAAACCATGGTGGTTTTCATCCTCACAAATCTCTTTAAATAGGGGCCTTGAGCTAGAGTTATTCAATTCAGTTTTGCAGGTTTGCAAGGTAATAGGGTGTTGTAGGATTTTAAAGGGATGATAAGAGAAGTCTATTGCTGCATGTAATATTTCAAAATATTAGTAATATACAAGCCTCTCTTTCGGTGGTGGAGTTTTTTTCTCTTCAGGGTTTCTCCATGTAAATCTGTTGTTGCATGTGTTATGATTCTTCTATCTCTCTCTCTCTCATTCTTTCTTCACACTAAGGCTAAAGGTTAATCTACATATTTCATATTTTCATTCACCTATTTAAGTTCATATTGCAATCTTTCTTCACCTTGATAATCAACATAGGATTGAGTGGATATGGACCGCCATGGAGAGGGATGAGCCACTTGATGAGGTATGAGGAAATTTTCCCCCTAATTTGTTATTTTTTGGTATTGTTTACCCTAGAAAGGTCACAAGCAGTGCAAGCATCCAATTGTTGTGCCAGAGTTTGGTAGTCGTGTGTGTGTCTAGTCAATTCATCATAATTTGGTGTTTGTGTCAGTGTTTTCCTCACACATTGTCATCGGCTAATTAGGCCTCAAACACCATTGTTTTTCATAGACATTTGTGCAATGTGCTATTGTCTTAGAGACATAGAATGAGAAATTTTTAGTTAGGTAGAAGAGAGAATGGATTTTCTTGACATGGTGTTTTTATGTTTTTGTAGGAATTTCTTGAGATCCATAAGCATGGTGGTAGAGTTGTTTTATCATTGTTTAGGAGTCATAGTGGAGAAATTTTAATGGATGAGTTTACTCTTTACTCTGCTAGGTCAAGTTATGGTGGGTGTACACCATGCCCAAGATTAGATTCCATATGGTGATGCTAATGGTGCTTATGGAGAGGTGGGATGCATACACCTCCTCATTTCATCTCCTAATAGGGGAGATGATAGTCACCCTTGTGGATTTATATCGTATCCTTTGACTTCTCATTCTAGGAGAGAGGGTTCCATATGAGGAGGGGCACATGACACAAGATACACAAGCGGTACAACAACACTACATTGATCGTGTCATCCGAGAGGACACCACCGACCACATCTACATGCGGTGGTTGGAGCAAGGTGCGTCATAGTTTCACTAGTTCAATGTGTCATGATCATGGTGATGGTGCTATGTATGGCCATCAATGGGTGAGTCTCTCACATTTATGGGAGCCTTGTCGATTACATTAGAGATATAGACGAGTGGTGGATAGTGTACAATTGGGGTTGGAGCATGATTGCACATCTCTAACATTCGAGTGTCATGTGCATTTTGAGTATGATAGAATTATAGCCTGCATACTCTTATAGGTGTGGGAATTTAAGTACATTTCCTGCACACATCCAATTGGGTATCCCTGGGGTGTAGGGTAGGGGGATCCTTGCATGCATTCATACCTATTGGCATGTGATTAGCACTTTGGAAATTTATTATTTTGGAGAGATTTTTGATCAATCAAGGAGCAGTAAAATTTGATGCTAGCCATATAGGTACATACATACCTAGCTCTTAGACATGAGGTAGTTGTAGTGCATACATTAGGATAGGATCATAGCCAGGTGATTAGGTCACATCATTGTATCGTATTACTGGAATTAGGTTGCATGGAAGTTTGTCCAGGTGTAGGATATTCCACTCATTACATCCATGTATATACAGTCACACCACAACATATCCAAAGAAGGGTATCATTCTTGTTCCACCATCATTGACATTACACTTGGTAGTGACAATGGTGAGGATGACAATAATCCAAACACCCTTGTGATCAATCACATTGTTGTATTAGTTGGCTTTGCTAACTAGTGGTCAACAATAGGTTTAGCCTGAATTTTCCCAACAGATGCCCCTGAGGGTGATGCTAGTGTCCAAGGGTTTGATGGTGAGATGGTGAGGAGCAATGGAGAGGAGGGTGTGATGGAGGCATCCTAATCGAAGGAGAGGCCAAGGTGGTGGTTATGAATATCCTCACCGGTATGTGCACCCACAGTGTTTGTTGCACCACTAGGTGTCTGACCGGTTGTACCCCCTTCCAAGGCTACCATAGGGATGAGAATCACATCCACCAATAGTGTTGTGCCCCCGAATCCACATTGGTAGGATGGGGATCCAAGTACGGATGTAAAAAAATTTATTTCACTTATTTCCTTATACATTCTAATATGGATATATATTTTGATGATGTGGTATTTAGATATCATCAAATCTCTTTTTGGTTGCAATGTTTACATAGGAGTGGCTCAACTTCTTTGGTCGATGCATAGCAGAGGCGGTCCCAACTATCTAGATCTGGGGCTAGGTCCTAGATACCTATAGGTCACTAACAACAAGGCATCATGCCCAATTATTCAATCTTGTAGTGTGTCTAAGGATACCTATGAGGAGGGCTAGGTGGAGCTAGTCCAAAACATTGCAAAGTTAGTGTTGATGACTGGGCAGCGAGATCAACAAGGTATGGAGCTTCATTTTTTCTTACTTAGTGAAATGGGAAATAATTAGAGTTGAGAGTTTAGAAAAGGCATGTGACACTCTACAGAGCTAGGTCAATGACCTTAGGAGATAGTTAGAGGTTGTGAGGATGGCCTCAACTAATCTCCAACATCCCTAGGTACAAAAAATAAGGCATGAGCTAGCCATAGTGAAATAGAAGGATGACACTTTAATAGAGCATGTTGCTTCCTTGAGGGAGTAGGTAGGTGAGTTGCAAGGAGAGTTGCAGGGACTCTAATCACAAATCATGTCCATATTGCAATCACATCGATCCCACTTTCATGTGTCCATCTAATAGCCACCTCCACCATCACCAACATGAGAGGGATTTGGTAGCCACGCCCCCAGTGGCTAGATGTATATTATTATTGTATAGCATTAATTTAAGGTATAAATTCATATGCACATATATAGGCACCACATTTTTCTATAGTGGTGTGATACATGTACATGACATTAACACAAATGTATAAATACATGATATTTTGGGCTGGCATTATGTGTTTCATGTGTATGCTTTATTTTCATGTGTGGTTATGTTATGGAACTATGTTTATGGATGTATGCTTATATTAGATGCTATCATGATCTAACTAAAAACATATAAGATGTCTACTTAATTACATAAATTATTATCTAATTGATGTCTAATGATATAACACATGCATGAAATAACTAATCAAATAGAATGCACTTACACATAGCATAGAAATAAAACACCTGTATATATAATTCATAATTAAAGAAATTAAATACATACACATGTTTTCATCATAACACAAATAAAACTATAATGCGTTAATGCAATAATTTCATAGCATAACAAACTACGGTCCTTGAAAGGAGGACAAGAGGCATGCACATGCCACATAGATCTTATGCATAGTATCTGTGAGGGTGCATTACATTAATTAGTTCTTTTAGAGGAGTACTATCCATAAACGACAACCCATAGGCACTAGAACCATACACAAAGGTGATTATTTAAGGACTTAACCAATTAGCGCTAAACTTCCCCTTTTGATTAAGTGCCACATTTACATTTCTCTAATTCTCATAGAGAACTAGATCACCCACTTTAAAAGTGTGAGAAAGAACACCTTGAATTTAACACTTAGAAATAGACTTTTGATGAGCCTAAAGATGATTGAGGGCCTACAATCAATACTCATCGAATAAATCAAGTTGATTTAGATGTTTGACATAATATGCGTCATCATCAATTAACCCTTTAAGGGAAACTCATAAATATGGAATCTCCAACTCTAAAGCCATAATAGCCTCAGCACCATACATAAGGTTGTGCATGGTTGTGCTAGTAGTCATATGAAAAATCATGTGATAGGCCCATAAGGCATAAGTCAATTGAGTATGACAATCTTTATCGTGCTTATTCACTATTTTTCAAAGAATCAATTCAAGAGTTTTATTAGAAGCTTTTGCTTTTCCATTAGATTGAGGATAGTAAGGTGTAGAAATTTGATGTTAAATGTGAAATTTCTCTAAAAATTGCTTTATCTCTTTGTTCTTAAATAAAGTGCCATTGTCAAAAACAACAATAGTGTTGCACGTATGAAGGTAGTATCAAGGTGTTTTCATTGATGTCAACTAGTTAACTGGTTTTCAACTGGTTGTTGTTGTCATTAATGTCATGAATAATGGCTATTGACTGTACATGTCAAGGATATTGAGAAAATTGTAATGAAAAAAGGTTGCAGGTGTTCATTGTTTGCTCTGGGTTTTGCTCCAGAATGTGCTACTATGCTAGTAAGGATCTAAGGTATTGTTCATGGTCGTTGGAAGCTACTATATCCAAGTTTTGGGTTTCTGGATTGTTGTACAATGTGAGTTATCTTCACCAGTTGTGAACTATGTTTTTCTATGTATCTAGTTGAGGTCTAAGAGAAATGTTGTTGCTTTGTATTTCTTCTTGTTCGAGTCTTATGACCTATTATTTTCAGGATAAGTTGAAGAGATCATGTCAAGTTTAATTTTGTTAGATTGGGTCGTGTTGAGGTTGTGTGTGCTTAATTGATTATGTGTTTTACACTGGTTTGGATGACCTTATGTTTAACAATACTTTTTAAGCTTATGGAAGCATGTTGAAGTGTTTGTTTAGGTCACCCTCATTCTAATTCCACCACACAAAAATTTGGCGCCGACCTAATTTGAATTTGTAAATGCAAATGGTGTATGGTCAACTTTGGATAAGTTTCAAAGTTGAAGATGGTATAAATACAAGTCGATATGTTTATGAAAGATATAGAATGCAAGAAAGATAGATGAGAGATAGATGCAAAGTTGTGTGTATGTGATGTGAGTTTGGGTAGATCAATGTGAAATATAATTGTTGAGTTTTTGAAAGTAGTGAGGTGAAGGTGTACTCTATCATTCATGCATGTCTACAAGTGTTTTAGCAAGTTGTGGTGGAAATCTCTATTGCATTGAGATTGTTTTCTCTTTGTAAAAAATCTCTTATATATTCTTTGTAATTCTACGGCAGTGAGCCCTCCAGGTAGTTAACCCTTTTTGGACAGTGAGTCCTTATCCAAAGAGTAAGTCCTGTTTTGGCAGTGATCCTTTTCTGGTAGTGAGCCTTTGTAATCAGTTTTGATATTCTCTATATTGTGAGTTAATCCTCACCGTGTTTTTTCCCCTATTGGGTTTTACACATAAATCTGGTGTTATTATGTGTGTGTGATGTTTTTCAGTTTCTACTTTTGCACTTAATCATTAATCATACTAGTAGAGTAAAGGATTTATGATTGATCTAATTTCTGATGGAAGCTTTTAAAGATTTAATTTGTTACAACTGATTCACCCCCCTCTCAATTATCTTTTTCAACAATTGGTATCAAAGCCAAGTTCCTTGGAGAGGAGCTTAACCTCTTAAGGAAGGTCCGGGATGGCGAGCAAGATCACTTTTGAGTATCCTAGTTCGATGGAACTAATTATGCTATCTAGAAAATAAAGATGGAAGAATATCTGGAGTATTGTGGATATGATGTTGATAAAGCCTATAATACTACTTACACTCCTCCTGCTAATGGTCTGAGTACAGTTGATGAAATCAAGGTGCATGAAGCAAACAATAAGGAAAAGTTCATTCTGAAGAATAATCTTTCACATTCTAAGTTGATTAAAGTTCAAAATTTGAAGACTGCTAAAGAAGTCTAGGATACTTTAGAAAAGATGCACGAAGGAGATGAAAAGGTCAAAGAAGCAAAGTTGCAGAATTTGGAGGCACAGTTTGAGATCTTGCATATGTATGAAGATGAGAACATTAAATCCTATGTACAAAGAGCGGATGAGCTAGTAGATGGGATGAGAGGACTTGGTGCTACAATAGATGAATCTAGGATTGTGAAAAAGATTCTTAGAACTCTCCCTGATGCATACAATGAAAAGGTATTTGTTATTGAGAAATTCATAGATTACAAGACTTTACTAAATATCAGTTATTAGGAACTCTAACATCTTATGAAATGAGAAAGCCTAGCTTGAGAAATGGATTAAAGATAGAAACTACTTTCAAGTCTACAAGAGCTAATGATTCGGATGAAGATAACCTTGATGAATTAGAAGCTAACTTTGTGAGAAGGATGAAGAAAGGATCTGGTAAGTATGAAGGTAAGTTACCCTTTAATGCTTTAGTTGTGGAGGAGTAAGTCATTATTCTTCAAGATGTCTGGAAAGAGCTAAGAAGAATAAACATAGATTGAGCAAAGGAAACAAAGGAAAAGCGATTAAAAGAGAACACTATGTAAATGAGGATGTTGGTATTTTTGATGAAGAATCTGATTATGGAAATTTTGATGACAATGAATGCTTGTTCTTTGTTATAAGATATGAATCTACTTCTACTAATATTGAAAGACAGGTGAAGGAAATTCCTCCAGAGAAAGTTGAAGATACTATAATTTATGCTCTTCATGCTAAAAAAGAAAAGAACTACTGGGTTGTTGACAGTGGTTGTTCACATTACATGACTGATGACAAGAGTAAGTATTTTAAACTTGAAAAATATGATGGAGGCTTAGTTAAGTTTGGAGATGATGCTAGTGCTGAGATTTGTGGAATAGGTTTAGTAAGTTTTGATGGCAAGCATAATATTGATGATGTCTACTATGTTAAGAGTTTAAGGAATAATCTCTTGAGTGTTGGATAGATGTGTAGTAAAGGATATAACCTTTTATTTGATGATGAGAGATGTGAAATTAGGAAAGGATCCAAAACAGTGATTACTACAGGAAAGAAGTCTAAAGGAAATATATATCAACTTAAGGGTGTTGATGGGTAGTTCTTTATGTCTTAAATTAATGACAGTTGGTTATGGCACCGGAGAATGTGTCACATGAATTTTGATAATATGGTGAGAATTAGTGCAGTACATTGTAAGAGATTTACCAAGGATTACAAAGCATGTTAATGCTATCTGCAAGAATTGTCAGTTTGGAAAGCAAGTGAGATACAAATTCATATCAAAGGAACAATTTACTACCGGACTACTGGATTTGATTCATACAGATCTCTATGGTCCTAGAAGAGTGATAAGTCTACAAGGTGAAAGGTACTTTATGCTTTTGATTGATGATTACTCTAGGTATACATGGGTTACTTTTCATAGAGAGAAATCTGATGCATTAGATAGATTCAAGGCATTCAAAGCTATGGTAGAGAAAGAAGTAAATTTGAGAATAAAATGCTTGAGGTCTGACAGAGGTGGTGAATTCACCTCCCATGAGTTTAATATGTTTTGTGAATTTCATGGAATAAAAAGACAGTTATTTTCTCTTAGAACTCCTCAGCAGAATGGAGTTGTTGAAAGAAAAAAAAGAACGATTCAAAAAGCCGCTAGATCAATGATTACTGAAGTTGGTCTACCGAAATTTTACTAGAGAGAAGCTATTCACACTATTTTTTATGTGTTCAATCGATTTCACGTGAAAGCTAACAACCCTAAGACCCCCTATGAGCTATGGTGTGGAGGAATTCCTACTGTTAAGTATTTCAAGGTATTTGGAAGGAAATGTTATATCAAATGGGATGAAGAAAATTTAGGGAAATTTGATGCTAGATGTGATGAAGGTATCTTCCTTGGATATTCTACTACAAGCAAGGCTTATAGATGTTTAAATAAAATATTGAGAAATATTGTAGAAAGCACAAATGTCAAGGTTGATGAAGCAGTGAAGAATTCAATTGAAGTTGATGGATATGTATCTGATGAGCCTAATTGTATAGAAGTTGAAGAAGTTGTGGAAGAATAGGAGAAGTAGAATGAAGAAGAAGAAGCTCCAGTGGTGTCCCCAAAGACACCTAAATATGTAAAAAGAATCATTCAGAAGATCAAATCATTGGATACAAGAGGAAAGGGGTATTAACAAGAAGCAGAGCTACTGCTACTAATGAGATAAATCTGTGTTTACTTTTCGAGGTTGAATTGAAGACCGTAAGTGAAGCATGTAAAGATGAGAATTGGATGAAAGCTATGAAATAACTTATGCAGATTGAGAAGAATCAAACTTGGGAATTGGTCCCTACACTAACAGATAAAAACATAATTGGATCAAAATGGGTATTTAGAAACAAGTTGAATGAGAATGAAGTAGTCAGAAATAAAGTAAGACTTCTATGTAAGGGCTGCTCATAGGTAGAAGGTATAGATTTTTAGGAGACTTTTGCTCTGATGACAAGGATGGAAGCTATCAAAATGTTTTTAGCATTTTCTGCTCATAAATATTTCAAGTTTTATCATATGGATGTAAAGTCTGCATTCTTGAATGGTGAATTGGAAGAAGTCTACATAGAACAACCAAAAGGATTTCAATTGTCAGATGAATCAGATATAGTCTGTAGATTGAAAAATGCTTTATATGGATTGAAGCAAGCTCCTAGAGCTTGGTATGCAAGGTTAGACAGATATTTGGTTCAGCAAGGTTTCAATAAAAGTACGATAGATAGTAATTTGTACTTTAAAGTTAAAAATGATAAGATCTTGATAGTGGTTGTATATGTTGATTACATTATCTTTGGAGGAAATGAAACAATGGGAAAGATGTTTGCTAAAGAGATGAAAAAGGAGTTTGAGATGTCTATGTTTGGTGAGATGAATTTCTTTCTTAGGTTGCAAATCAATCAAATAGAAAAAGGAATTTTTATTTCACAATCAAAATATTTGAAAGAAATGTTGAAGAAGTTTGGGATGGATGGTTCCAAACTAGTATGCACTCCTATTGTTACTAGTTGAAAATTGAGTAAAGATAATGATTCACCTAAGGTTGATCAAACAAAATATAGATCTATGATTCAAGGATTGTTGTATTTAACTACTACTAGATCGGATATTATCCATGCAGTTTGTCTTGTGGCTAGATTTCAAGAATACCCTAAGGAAACACATGTTGTTGTTGTTAAAAGGATATTGATATATTTGAATGACACTCCGAAATATGGCTTGTGTTATTCTAGGGATATTGATTTTACACTAAGTGCTTATATAGATGTTAGATGACAAAAAAAATACTAGTGGTGGTGCATTCTTTCTTGGTTGTAGATTGGTGGCTTTATTGAGTAAAAAGCAAGATTTAGTTTCCTTATCCATTGTTGACGTTGAGTATATTTCCATAGAATCTTGTTGTACACAAGTGTTGTGGATGAAACAGACATTGAAAGATATCAAAGTAATATATGATGATCCTATTTCTATCTTTTGTGATAATACAAGTGCAATTAACATTTCAAAGAATCTAGTGATGCACTAAAGGACAAAGCATATATCTATTAGGTATCACTTTTTGAGAGAGAAGGTTGTGGAGAATGAAGTAAAACTTGAGTATGTACCTACAAAGGATCAAGTTGCTGACATATTTACAAATTCTCTTCCTAAAGATATTTTTGAGTATCTCTAGGAGAAGTTAGGGTTCATTTCCCCTCCTTTCTTGAACTAGATGCATATGGAGATGCATCATTATGGTGGGTCAATGGATCTTTCTTCTAGACTAATTTTTGGTGGCTACCTCTCAGGGGGAGTAGGTAGTGTCATGTGTTTTCATTGAAAGAGTACTTTGCTCTTAATGTCAAAGGGGAAATCAATGTCAAACATCTTTTGTCTTTTCCATTGATGTCAAAGGGGGAGATGAGGAAGATGTGAAAAGAAAGAAAGTATCATGTGAAAAGTTTATCTACTAAGGGGGAGAAATAAAAATCATGGAAAGTGTGTTCAGATTTGTGTTTTCTTTGATGTTTTTTCACATCATGTGTTGTCATCAATGACAAAGGGGGGGATGTTGGAAGTATGAAGGTAGTATGAAGGTGTTGTCATTTATGTCAACTGGTTAACTGGTTTTCAATTGGTTGTTGTTTTCATTGATGTCATGAATAATGGCTATTGACTATACATGTTGAGGATATTGAGAAAATTGTAATGAACAAAGGTTGCAGGTGTTCATTGTTTACTCCAGGTTTTACTCCGGAATGTGTTGCTATGCTAGTAAGGATCTGAGGTATTGTTCATGGTCATTGGAAGTTGCTATTGTTGTAAGAATGGAAAAGAATGAATGTGTTGTCATTGATGTCAACTGGTCAATTGGTTATCAACTGGTTGTTGTCATTAATGTCATGGTTGCAAGTTATTGGTTGTATATATTGAGGATATTGAGAAAATTGTATCGAAGAAAGGTTGGAGGTGTTCAATGGTTGCTCTGATTTTTTCTCCGATATTTTCTCCTATGTTTGTGTGGTTCAAATATGTTGTTTGCGGTTGTTGGATACTACTATATCCATATTTTTGGCTCCCGATTCATTGTGTAGTGCGAGTAATGTTCACTAGTTGTGAACTATGGTTTTTTTGGGTTCTGGTTGAGGTTCAAGAGAAAAGTTGTTGGTATGGATTTCTCGTTGATGAAGTCTTATGACTTGCGGTTCTAGAGTTGAGTTTTTATGATTGTATTGAAGATAATTTTGATATCTGGAAGGTTTGTACTTAATTTTTCTATGTGTTTTACACTGGTTTGGCCGACCTTGTGTTAAACTATCTTCAAAATTGATGTAGCATGTTGGATCTATTTGGGTCCTTAATAAGCATGTGTTTGGGTCACCCTCATTCTAATTCCACCCTAGGATGTTTTGGCGCCGACCTAATTTGAATTTAATGTTACATGACCAACTTTGAATATGTTTCAAAGTTGAAGATAGTATAAATACAGGATGAGTTAGTGGTGAGAAAGGACAATACAAAGTGATATAAATGTGAAGAAATTGAGTAGATAGATGCGAGATTGATGTGAATCAGTGAGTGTGTGTGATGCGAATGTGGAAAATCAGTGTGAAGCTTAAATGTTGAGTTTCTGGATGCAGTGAGCTAAAGGTGTACTCTATCATCCATGCATGTCTATGAGTGGTTGAGCGAATTGTGGCGGTTAAGCTTTAGGAAGAGATATCAATACCTTTTTGACAACCATATATTCTTCAAGATCTTCACCAAGTCTTCTGATTGAATTGACCACTTCATCTACCCGAAGTAGATATCCAGCAATATCTTTATCCTCTAAAAATTTTAGGTTCTCAAACTTGACTCTATAGATCTGCAACTTGGCTTACTTTACTTTTATGTCCTCTTTATAGATGCCATTGAGATTTTCCCAGACCTCTTTTGTTGTTTTGTTGTGCTTTACTTTTACAATATCATAATATGTTATCCCACTCAAGATATCATTCTTAGTTTTTCCATTATTCTCATAAGCCCTATTTTTTTCTAGATTGGTAGGAGTAGAAGGAACAACATTACCATCTTTGACAGATTTCCAAACACCAAATCTTAAAGAGGATAGATAGGATTCCATCCTGAATTTCCAGAAAGAAAAATTTATTCCATCAAACCTAGGCACCTTGTGAGACCCTTTGTGTGCCATCCCGGATCTTCCTCAAGTTGTTAGACTTATTCTAAGGAACCAAGCTCTTATACCAATTTTTGAACATACACTAAAATACTAAGAGGGGGGTGATCAATATTCTATCAGATCTCAAAAATTTCAAAACAAAAGGAACTTCAAAATTTGCTACATAAGCAAGAACATGAAAGATAGAAACAATGCACAACACCAGATGTACATGGAAAACCCCAGAGGGGAAAAACCACTATCATAAATGTTGTTAGGAGCTACTACCCTAATCTAGCCTCACAAATGAATAACACTTACAACTTTGTTTTAGGGCTACAACCCAAGGAAGCTAAAACTCCCTAAAAAGAGGTTTTAGGGTCACTCCCAAGGAAACTACAACTCCCTACAAAAAAAATTTTAGGGATACAACCCAAGGAAGCGACTACTCCCTGAAATGAGAAAAAACTCAAAAAATATTACAGCATGACAATCCTTCCATTCTCTGAATCTGACAATTAGGCTTAATCCAAGTTTGATGATTACAATTCTACTTTTCCCTTTCTCTTTTGATGATTGTAATTCTACTTTGACAACTCTTCTACAAATTCTTCAAATGTATTCTTTATAGCTTATCCGCTCACTGCTTTCAGCCTTCAAGAAGTTTTTCCTTTGGATCACTGCATCCAGTAAATAATTAGGCACACTCTTCACTTCCCTTCTATCACAGAGATATGATCAAATTGAATCTGGATACATGATCTACAACTTCTACTCTTTCACTTTCAGTCACTTACACAAATATCATAATGCATTACACATCCTTGACAACACACTAGACCTGCATCAACTAGGTTTACAATATATACATGATATTACATTATTTACATTACATATGTCAGCCTATAACAAAGAATATTACAATTACAAGCCGACCAAAGATCAAACAACAATATGAAACATGTAGAGGGAAAGACCTAAAAGGACTACACACAACACTAGGAAGAGGAACACACCTTACGGATTCCAACACATGCTTAACCTAGTCCTAAGAACTCTTCATTTCTTTGGTCTTCAATGAACATTTGTATGCTTTGCAAATACAAAATAAGTCATCCTTAAAAAGAAAACATGAAACATGAAGTATGTCAGAATTCACAACATTTGTGGTACACATAAATAATAGAACATTACTTGTGCTTCTTCTAGATGAGTCGACATGACCCATACAACACCTTCAAACACTCTATGAACTCCACATAGCCTTGAACTTGTAGCGTATACCTTCAACATACCTTATTCGGCCAGGAAAAAGCATAACCCAACAATACTTTCATTTTGAACCACAACCTAATCTGGAGAAACTAGAAAACACCTTGTGGAGCAACAAAAAACATCACATGATTCTCAAGAACACTCTCATACAGCCATTTCACAACTTCATGTAGCAATAAGTTGGCACAAGCCAATAGACATTGAAATTAGTCACCAGACAACACAATCCTAAACTCTATTAGCTTCAAATTTCTCTATGAAATGATTAATGATATGAAACTTTGGATATAGCACCTTCACCACACTATAAAATTAACTTTTGAACCACACAACCATAGATTTAAACATGAAGGAATGTAGATCCAACTTTTACACCTCTAAAAGCACCTTCACAGAATCAACACTGTCTTCAAATTGTCACTCACAAACACATCCTTCTGGAACCCAAATGAATTGAAACTTGGATCACACATTCTTTGACATACCAAAAATCTATCTTCCAAACTGTAGGAACAAAGCATCACCAGCAGAGAAATGTGGAGCACTTCTCAAAGACTCTGGCAACTAAACAACTAGAATACAACACTCTTTTGACATCAGTAACTTTCTTACATCAACGACAACCACATTGCAACAATCTCAAACATACTTTTGACATCAATGACAACCAAGCTTATCAAGTTGCAATACATCTTTCAAATTTTGGTTGATATTAATGATTTTCCATTCCACACTTTGAAACCCCATATCAAATTGATTTTCTCCTATACTGGGAAAATATTCTCAGTAATCAAAACATTAACATCCATCCTAATCATCTCCTGAAGTTATTTCAAAATTCCCTTCCAAATTGTCTCTTCTTCTCTCATATTCTGCAATTCCTTTGCAATTTATTATTTCTTAATGTTTTCTTTTTCATACACTTTTCTAGCTTTGCTTATGAAATCTAGAGCATCTACTCTCATCTATTCCACCCACTTCTCAGTTACCTTTCCATATGACTAACATTGATGTACATTTTCTATAAATTTCTCAATAACACCTTCTAAAATAGGAACTACAAAGGTAGGGGTTACATCTATAGGTAAAGAAGATTTATCCATAATAGATTTGAGATAAGATGTCAACACTTGCACCTATTATTTTAGTTGATCCTTTGTATGTTTCTCTTTCTCTATTCTCTGAATTAACTTTGTTACAGACACCTAAAAATTATGAATATCACCTTCATGTGTCGAGGGTTTGAGATCTACATTAATGATGTCAAAATAACTCTCATTAGCTTCATCCATATTTTCCTCTAAGGTTGGTTGAGCTACTTCAACACATATATTCTTGGATGAAGGACCAACTATCAACCTTGATGTAACCTTGGTTTTCTTAAGCTTCACAAAATTTTGAATCAAATTAGAAAATGTGTCAAATTTAGGAGCCCCTAACTGGATAACTCTCCCTTTCTTTAACAAACTTTGTTGCAGCCATGAAGAAGCATGCACCTATGAAGAACTTGGGATATCCATAGATGATGATTCAAATGTGACAAGAGGATTAGTAACAACTAGCATAGGAAACTCATTCGAAAGTGCATCACCAATTTACATTTCAAGAGAGAATGGGGCTCATCACGAGGTTGTGACAAAAATAAGAATAGAGGGAGAAATGGAGGGAATTAATTCCTTATCATTAGAAAAGTTATTTGAGGATCTATGTATTCTCTTTCCAAAACTCCTTGAATTGGATTAAATGACTTTTCTTTTAGATTTGATCTCTTCTTCCTTATCTTTGGATCAATTTCACATGTGTTTGTAAGGTTTTTCATTTTTTTGGGTCTTCATCATTACCACCTCCCTAAACATTTTGTTGTGAAATTGAGACTAAAATTGAGACATGAGAAATGTTAGAATAAGAAAAACCCTCCTGAGTGGCATTCCTCTTCCTTGAATGATTATCTTTATCCTTTGGTTTTGTAGTCATGGTTTCAAATACCCTCTTCTTTACCCATTCTTTTGTTCTCCTAATGATATGAGTTTTCCTCTCACTTAATTCTTTCATCTTTGGATTTTCCCTTGAATTAACAGGTGGCAAAGACTATATCTGAATATTTTTAAAATAAATAAGACCAATCAAATTTGATCTATCATCTTCAATCTTAGAAACATCCCAACCTAACCTATACACTTCAAAATCATCCCCACAATCTTCCCA
Organism: Sequoia sempervirens; assembly: GCA_007258455.2. Lineage (NCBI taxonomy): Eukaryota > Viridiplantae > Streptophyta > Pinopsida > Cupressales > Cupressaceae > Sequoia > Sequoia sempervirens. Next base: position 228,109,709 of record VDFB02105785.1, read on the forward strand.
AATGTCTTCAATTTCTAGGAAATAACAATAACCTGCACAATACCAGACCTGTTTGGGTCCAGCTGTCGAATCTCCCTCTTCAATTTTGGGAGGATTCTTGTTATGAGGCTATTGGCAACACCATTGGTCGCTTTTTGATGGTGGACTCTATGACTCGGCAGATGGGGCATACTACGATAGCTCGTTTATTAGTTGATTTGGACATCTCCAAACCTCTCCATGGTGATGTAGTCTTATTGGTGGAGAACAGACCTTGGAAGCAGCTCTTGGACTATGAGGGTCTCCCTTTTCAGTGTTGGAGATGCTTCTTTGTGGTTCATTTGGTCTCTAATTTCCTTCATGCCTGCCGCAAAGGTGATGCTACTTGGTGGAAGGATGCTCTCTTGGATCACCTCACAGTGGGTTTTCCTCCTTTGGAAGCTTCTTCTACAGAGGATGACCCTATTACTTCTTCTCAGGAACCTTTGTCTGCTCCTCTTCTAGCTAACCTTCCCGTGGAGCCATTGCTAGCTCGATCTGCCGGCGTTGTTTTGTTTGAGCCTGCCCAAACTTTGTTCCTTGCCTCTAACGGTCCTTCTTTTGATCATGTTTCCTCCCCTATGTTGTTGTCGTCTCCCCCCACAGTGTGGTGTCTCTTTGCCCTTGGTGGCTTCAGTTGATCTGCTTCTCTCACCTCGCTTGGTGGACTTGGATTCCAAGTCTTCCTAGTCTGTTGTGATGAGAAAGAAGAAGGGACTCCCTCGATCTGTCACAACTTCGTGGCCTAGGGTTAAGGGAGTCAGATTAGTCACCTCTAATTTTGGGGTTGTCTAGTCTTTGTCTGTGTTTCGACAGCTATCTATCAATTGTTTCTGTGTGGTCTGTCCTCTTTTCCTAGTTCATTTCTAGTTTGAACTAGCTTCTTTTTTTGGCCCTTTGGGCTTCTATGTAAAGGGTACAGCACCCTGTAAATGTTGCTTATCTTATCAAAAACAATAACCTACACCAATTTTTAGATTGTCTCTAACATACCCTTTGTCATCGAAGGGAAACCTCGTGGTGTAACAATATAAACTCAATTGATCACTCAATATTTAGAGCATCAAAAATAGATTTGCAACTATAATTACTAAGGCTAATAGGGAAAGGAATGCCATTTTTCCTCTTATCTCTGAACCTCTTATTAACAACACTAGTATGCCTACTCAAATCAATCAAAATAATATTGTCATCAATATATCTTGGAAACATATATAGATACCCATTGAAGCCTCCAACTCGAATATATGCAAACCTTGAAAATTGAATGAAATAAATCTCATACTATCTGATAAGAGTCATTGCCTTTGTAGATATTCTAAGTCTAGTATTTCCCTATAGCTCTCTCACTAACAACATAGTAAAGAAATAATTCACCTTTTGAAAGTTTTTGTAACTTTGTTCCAGCTGTAACTATGTATAGAAATTATAAATTTGAGTCATTTTGCCATATATTCTATCGCTATTTAGCCCCAAACAAGTTTTCATACGTGTGATAGCGTAAAAGAGATAGGATGACATATAAAAACACTAGTTTGACTCAAATTGAGTTAGTTGACTATGCAAGTTATTGCTAATAATACCTCCCCAATCAATAAACTGATTATCTACACAAACAATGGTGATAAACAAATACATCCATGTTTCAAAATTGTCCAAGTTTTATTACCCATCAGCCTGTTAAGGAGGAAAACCATGTTGGAAACATCATCAATAAAAAGAGACATATACATCACCCTTGGCAGCAAATATTTTCCTCCTTTGGGGGCTATCAACCAATTTATAGCTATGATATTGAGGCATTGATTCTTATTCTTAGAGAAATACTTTCCGAAATATTTTTTACTTATATTCGTGAATGGTCTCTGAGAGGCAACTTGAAAATAATTCTAAGAGAAATGGTGTCAAGCTTCACCGCCAACTTATTATCCATTGTATGAATTTCTTTGGTTTTTGAGTTTTATTCTTTTGTCCACTCCAAGACAAGATCAAGACATTGAACTACCACTAGATAACCTACAGCGTAAGCTAATCCACTTTTGAACACCTTTTGTACCAACTGAGATCTCTTTCCTTCTTCCATAGCTTTCCAAAAAAAATTGAATTCTAATATGTCCCAAATAAATATCTAAAATAGTTAAAAGCATGTTGTACTCTCTAATACTGAGATGAATTCATAACCTTGATATTTATATTTCATATTTAAAGGAGGTTTTTCAAAACCCATGAATAGCTATAATTTACTTGACAAAAAATCACTTGTTGAAATGCCGAAAAAGTGGTGAAGAGGCTTGTTTAACACTATTACAAAAATCTAGGCTCGTCGAATAGCTTCATTCTGGTTTCAACTTTATGCATACAATATCATTTTTTAGTTAGCATATATTTCATTAGATGATGATAACATTAGATAGCTTTTGCACTTTGAAATAGTCATGATCATTACATACAACAAATAGACCCATTCCATATATATATGGTTCCACATGAGAATTTAAAACAATGACATATGATATAAATTCTTCTATCATTATGTTTTGATGATGTCCATACCCTATTCTACATCTCCCATTTGGAGCAAGAAAAAGGACACTTAGCAAAGGTCATGGATTTTGGCTTCATGCCTACCAATGCATTTTCTTGAAAAATTCTAAAGTCTTCTCAAAAATTCCATTTCTTGTGTATCCTGCAACCATATCATTCCATGAAATTACATCATGTTTGAGGCACTATGTCAACAATTCGTGTGCATTGTCTGCGCTTCCAGATTATGCATACATGTTCACCGAGCATAGAACATTGACCTTAGTTTCAAATGCTTTTCATTGAATTCATTTTGTAAATATTTTTTATGATGTCAATACCCTATTATAAATTAGTTTCAAATGCTTTTCATTGAATTCATTTTGTAAATATTTTTTATGATGTCAATACCCTATTATAAATTTCTCTGCATACGGAAAATTCACCGCCAATAATTCATCGATGGAAAATTCACCACCATCACGGTCAAGTAAAATTCACCGCTGTCATGATGGTAAATTTTCCCAAGGTGAATTGCTTATGGTGATTTTCCGTGGATGAATTGCTGGCGATGAATTTTCCTAGAGCCAAATTTCTCATCTTGATGCAAGCAATGAGGATGCCGAACAAAGGTTTTGGAATCTAGTCTTCATGTGTGCAAATAACTTGAAGATTTCTGCAGCCTATTCAACAAATCCATTTGGTGTATATGCTACTAGTATAGCTGCATTAAATGATGTGACATTCCTTTGGAGGTATTCTATCAAACAATGTACATGTCTTGTCTGTGTGAACACATTTTGTATGCCTGCATTATGCACAGTGGTTCTTCTACAGACCTTTGTCGCGCCCTCAACAGTCCTGAATTTTATCAAACAATTTTATGTCTGGAGAGATCACCATAGGGTTCTGTGGTGAAGGTTATGTAATTTTGTTTCAAACAGATTCTTCAAACAATTTTTTGTCGCGCATCTCCTGTAGTCATTACATTCCATGAGGTGACATCTTTTCACAACATTATGTCAAACAGTTTACATGCCTTCTCTATGTACATAAAATATCTCTGGAGGTATTCTGTCAAACAGTTCATATAGCTCCTCTATGTACCCCAAAAACCAAACATATGTCTACTAGAGCACTTGCAACTTCAACATTTGACAAAATCATTCATTCCCTACGTTGCACAGGTAGTGAGGAGACTAGCACAAGTCAGGGAATTTGGCATTACTCCTACCAATACATTTGCTAGGAACTTTCTCAACCTATTCAACAAATCCATTTCTTGCATATCCTTGAAAAAAATATAACTCATGTTCAATGGAAAGTGACAACAGATTTGAGTAACCCGCAAGCAAAATGATGACCAAGAAATACACCAAGAAACCAAAGGAAAATTGAAAACAAAGAGAAACTCCAGTGCTGAAATGGAAGATGTGTGAATGAAGTCTATAAGCATTGTATATACCCTTTTCCATGCGTACATGTTGCATATATGTCTGCCATGGCATTGGCATTTGCTGGTTTAAAATTCACAAGGGTAGTTACAGGACCATTTTCTTATTTATGCTCGAAATAAATTGAGGTTAGAAAGTTAGAATTTTTGAGCATTCTAGTATAGGAGTTAGAAAGTTGGAATTTTTGAGGTTTTTTCTTTAATGTTCAAAAATAAGCAAGTTAAGGAGTTAGAAAAATAGAGCATATGAGCATAGGTTAGAATTTAGACAAAAAGCACGTGATCAAAGTCCAAATTCTAATTTGCTTAGTTTTTGGAATTTTAACAATTTTTCCATTAATCTTTTGCTTCTTTCGATTGACCAACTCTATTTTAATTCCTTAACTTACTAACTCTCTCATGAAACCATGCCTTTTTAAAATTTTTAATCTCCCAAGTACATTGATAAATTCTTGACAAGTTGAAGGTTGCAAGAAAAAACAAACATAAATTTTAACTAAATGGTGGTTGAGGGTCTACAAAATAGAGTACCAATCACAATTTACTCTGATTCACTATCATCTTTAATTGTTGTAGACACCTAAAAATGACTAATGCATTTTCATCTTATCATTTCATCACTATCCTTATCATTTCTTCTATCTATATTAATTAAATATTTTATTATTATTTAATTAAGTTAACATTTTTCTCTTTTCATCCATAACAATTAAATAAATTTTAATTATTTAATTATCTCAACATTTTTATCATATCTACATTAATTAAATAAAATTTAATCATTTAATTAATTCACCACTTATCATTTTCCCTCCAACATTAATTAGAATTAAATTCAACTTATTTTTGGCCCTCTATAATTACTCTTTTAAATAAATTAAACATTTTCTTCTAAAATAAATAAATTAATATTTATTTATTTCTCCAAGTATCATTTTGAATTAAATAATTTTCTTTATTTAATTCTTTTAACTTTTCCTCCTTCATCAAATTCAAATTTGGGTCCTACTCTATCTTGAATTTTTCTATCCATTGATCTTGAAAATTAATCTCCAACCAATGATCAAATAACAAGTGAAGCATATAAATAAGAAACTTTCATCTCTTTCAAATCCACTAGCACTCTTGCTATCAAAATTTATCAAGAACTTTCATGATTAAGTCTTAGCATTTTCATTATCAAGTAGTATCAAGCATTCAAGCATTATAATCAAGCTAATACAAATATAGAAGTTAACATTGCTTTTTTTTTTTTTTTACACCTACTACCATCTATACAGGTGTCAATTTTTCATCCTATGTTCCTATTACACTTTCATTTCTTTCTCACTACTCAACCAAGGACACTAATAATGAAAAGGATAGATAATATATGATATTTTATCTTTTGCATGGATTCATTTTGTAATGATGAATATTAATTGTTTTCCCTTATGTGTGTGCTTTATAAATGAGAAATACATAGTAGAAAATCATGAAAGAAGAAAATATAGGGGCATAACACCCATATATCCTTGTTCCATCAACTCATTTTAAATTATTATCTCATTAAATTTTACTTTAGCATAATTTATCACATTATAATTTGTGTCACAAGATTGTTAAAGTGGAGATAAAATGTAGAGTCAAAAATTGCCTACATTGCAATTTCTACTCTATATTGCACACTCATTTTAGTGTGCATTCCCTTGATATTTTTTAGGATTTGTTTAGCTAGATCTCAAATTTCAAAAACCTTTTCCAAGATGCTATGTGGACCCGATCTAGCCCAATATTCATTCTTGAGTGTTCCCTGACATTCTAAAAATTATGTGCATCTAGGTGTTAGAAAAATTGGCATAGTGTTAATGTGCACTAAATTGTTTAAAAATAGATAAAATTTTAATATTGTGGTAGTTTTCATTTTTAAAATTTAGGTGCATGTGTGCAAATTCTATAAAAGCATTACATCAAATCTTATTATGGATCTTTTACAACAATTCAATATTCAAAAAGTCACATAATATTTTTCGAAATTTTGAATTCTAATATTTGGCTATTATCTCCTTGTGATTTTTATGGAACTTATTTTTTTATTTGCAGCTTGTTGTAGCTCTTAAAAATTTTCTATTATTATGATATCTAATAGTTCATTTTACTACCAAAAAACCTATAGCCTCATACCATTCATCATGCTTGGCGACTGAGCGAACTCCATTTCCAATATCTTTTTCCATACACAAGAAAACTAACACACAAATCTAGAATTTTTTAGAATATATATCATTTTGAATATTTCTATTTACCAATGCCTTATCTAGGCTTGCAAACACCTATAATTTTAATTTGAAGCCTACCAAACATGACCCTAATTGTGATAGGTTATCAAGAAGCCACAATAATTTTCCATCTTTTCCTATATATTCCAATCCTCATATCTTTGTATAGGTACATCAAATCTTTTTTTTTTTTTGCAAACAATGGAACAAATAATAAAGGAAGGTAAACTAACTATAAAATTTTGGAATCTTTGACATTAAAAGACATAGTCACACTATATAGGTAGCCACCAAAAAGGATGACCTCTACAATAGAACAATGACATCACTACTATAGTTTCATGTTTCTAATCTATAGTTCATTTTTTATATTCTTGTTGTACAATTGTTAATTTTGTATTTGGTCACTATCACAATATATATGCCTCTATCATAGTATGCTAGTCTCTATTAAATTTGTGTGCTCTAGATTCTATTCCAAAATCTTTTTTCATATGTTTTCTAATGTACAGCTGATTCCACCAACCTTCATCAACTTGTACTATCAAATCAAAGATGACCTCCTCTTCATTTTCTCATTTTAATATTTTAATTTATTTTATATAAAACTAAACTCTTGTCTTGTTAAATAATCAATCAATATACTTTCACTTAATTTACATTTAATCATATTACTCTTAATTAAATATAAAATTATTAATTAAGCAATAGTGGTAAATTTAAACAAACATTAAAAACATTTCAAAATATGTCTTACAATACCATAAATTTACTACAAGATCATGCACATGGAAATACCAATAAGAAATCAAAAACTTACATTATAGTAACTTTTTCTACTATGATAACTTCAAATCCTCCTATAATTATTATTACTACTCTTAAAAATATTATTATTATTACAGCGTGTCAAATTATGATATTACTATCAAGATTCAATCATGTTACTTATAAAAATATAAAATTATTAGATAAACAATATATTATGATAAGGTTGTAAAATACAGTTCAAAATATACTTTTAAATCTGATTTCAGTGTAAAACTTTCCATCAAATATATATATATATATATAGATATATATCATAAAACAAAAATCAAAATCTCACATTAAAGCAACTTTTTTATAGTGATTAGATGAAGCCCACTTAAGGTATAATATTACGGATACACAAAGTTTGTACTATCCATTCAATGTATTCTGCAATAGATATTTCAAAGCTTTGTTATGCTGCTTGTAATCATGCATGCCTGACAGTAACCAGGCATCAACTGAAAAAGAAAAAGAAAAAGCAAAAGCAAAAGAACAGAAATTTAAAAAGCTGTTTTTGCTCACTATGTGATAGATTTGCATATAGAATAAAAGCAACGAGAAACAACTCAAATAAAAAGTTTAATTTGATAAGTAAGTTAAAATCTCAGAACCCTAAGTTGAAAATAAAAGACTGTGCAGAGTAAGCAAAGAGATGGAGATGGAGCACATACATATTGAGTAAGAAACCATGGTTCCATTCTGATTAAATCATTTTTCCTGTAACTATTTATCTGCCCTTGAAGTTACTCCAACTGCCTCAGGTGCCAAGTTTCTTGCTTTAATGAGTATTCCATCAATCTCAGTTTCCATCCAACTTAACACCAAGGGAACATCTATGCTAGACACTGCAACTGAAAAGAAAGAGAACCTGAAACTACCTAGGTTGTATGGTACGATGAATAATCCAAAAGTTCAAATTCTTTATCAATATTTCAGATCATACTCTATGATAGATCGCTAGAATGAAATAGTGAGAGAAGACCTTATCAATATTTTGGATCATACTCTATGATACATCGTTAGAACGAAATAGCGATAAAAGAACTTAAGCTATGACAATTTTCAAAGAGTACATGCAGTGCATAGCTCTAAACTGCAAGAGATGTTGGGTAGTATGTTTACTGTTAGGCTTGAGAAATTGCAACTGAGCAGAAAACACCCTCCCCTCAAATTTTATACACTGTTCTCAGCACTTTATCACTAATTCTGAGCCTTGAAACCTAAAAGTCTGACTTTTATGGCACTGATGAAGCAAACAGATCAAATGGAATACTCATTTGAGCAAGAAACTTTTCAGCAGAGCCATCACCGCCTTCAAAACCCAAAACAGAAACCAGTCTTCCAGCCCACAGCCTCTGCAGAAGGAACCACTTGAACATCATGCACAGATATATATATATATATAACAAAATAATATGACCGGCTGCTGCGAAAAACAAGAAGAAGGAGAGGAGTTAATATTGCAGGCACCAACTACTTGCCTGTGAGATCAGGCTGGCAGCTACCCTTCAAAAGTGGCTCCATAGGATTAATTTGCAGGAAGGACAAACCCTAACTTCTTCAATGCGCATTTGTCTAAGAGATCCAACGAACAGGTTGTAAAGAAAAAAATAGAAAAAAACAGATATCAACAGCAGTGCAAAGGACAAGCGTTTGCCTGTGGAATGGAAGTTTTATCGAATCTGATTTGATTGGCAGATGTTGACTCAAAACTAGTAAAATTTGCTCTTTCAAGAAGGTTAGATAGCGGTCTCCATTTAAATTGTTCGTTGGGGAATATTTGAATTTCCCCCATATATTTTAATTAAAATGAGGTCTCTGTTACTGAAGCTGAAATGATTTTAAGGATATATTTTACTTGCTTTACATACACTTTTTCCACGGGGAATACGGGTCAAAAAAAATTGGCTTTCACCAGCATATTTCCAAACGTTAAATGCGCAGATTCAATCCAGAGAGCTTGGAGTGCGTTCCATAGAGCTCGGAGTGCATGTACACCGTCCATTAACAACAAATATTTGTCACAGGGAATTTGCGCTACTTTAGCCAATTCATTTTTTTTATTTTTCACGAGTCCCGTGATCTGAGGCATACAACTATTGCACGGTATTGCAAGTTATGTGAATAAAAAAGAGGTTTTGTAAAATACATACCTAGTAAAAAGTGGTACGTATAGTTAAAAAGCTATCAAATTATAAGCATGGAAAGAGGTTTCGATAGTTGAATATTTTGATTTTGTCTCTCAAAATTATATCTGGTAATTTGGAATCACTCTCAATTTTTAGAGTTGTTTGATGGAGAAGGTTCTTTCATATAATTAAAGTTTAGGTTCATATTATCAAATATGTGTCACAGCAAAATGTCTTTTGTTGAGTTGTTTGAAAAGGTACTAAAAAAAGTAAAGCAATAGTTGTGCATTAAGACATGTTTTGTTAATGTGGTGATGTGTTATCAAATGAATTGTTGCTTTTTAGATATAATGAATACATTTCATTCAATTAGAGTACTTATGATCAACACTACCAATTTCAAAATCACAACCACGTGTAGTAAATATTATAAATATTGGGTGTTAAATCAACAAATGGTATCACAACTAGTAGAACATGCACAACTAGTGGGTCGTCTCCCCTAAATGAATTTGTGGATGGGAGTTAATTTAAGTAGTTGTGGAGGGTCCAATTGTTTTTATAAGATTGCTAAGATTGCTTTTAGATTCTATTCTGTATATTTTCCAATCAGCATTTCAAATTACACCTAACAATCCATCATTTATCAACATCTTTAATTGTTAGGCAATGTCATTTGAAAGGTCTAAAAGTGGTTTTGTCATATATAGTAATGAATTGATGTTGCAGCGGTTTCTGGATTAGATTGTGTGAGTTTTTTTGCATCAAAAAAAACTCTCATGCAATCTAATCCAGAAACCGCTGCAACATCAATTTGATATGGATTGTGGAAACTTGATATCATTAATATAGTAATGAAGTCAAGCCCCTTAATCTAAAAGAAGTGGTCGTGGCTATGTGAAGAGATTTTTTATTGTCATGTCAAATTGGGCACCCCTCCAATAAAATAAAAATGTTTAAAAGCGTTAGAAACTCATGACTATTTTGGAGTAAATCTTTGCATATCCAAAATATCCAATCATGTCTAAAGTGCTCAAATTTGCTATCAATTTTAGTAAAAAGAAAAAATTTAATCATTTTTCCCTTATAATAAAGTGTATCTATTTATCTTTACGTACAAGTTCAATAGTTTAATTATTAGCTTAAAGTTTTTGAATTTGATTGTATGAATGTTTTCATCAATGTTTCAAATCATACTCTATGATCTATTATCACAATCTAGATAGCAAAAAAAAAAACAATCATTAAATACAATACAATGTCAATACAAAAATATTTGGCGCAGGGGGCCTAGCTCGATTGGCTAAAGCATCATGTTGTGGGCAAGAGGTCACGAGGTCTAGTCTCCCCCCATCCCTGTGGTACCGGAGGTCAAGGTCTAGTCTCCCCTCATCCCCGTGGTACCGGAGGTCGTGTCGTGCTAGAATCACCAGTCACGTGAAGGCCTTGTTCGATTGGCTCAAGCATCATGTTATAGGCAAGAGGTCACGAGGTCTAATCTCCACGTGAAGGCCTTGTTCAATTGGCTCAAGCATCATGTTATAGGCAAGAGGTCACGAGGTCTAATCTCCCCCGGTCCCTGTGGTACCAGAGACTGTTTCGCACTAGAATTACTGGTCACATGAAAAAATAATCGGTCACGTGGAGGCCTTGTTTGATTGGCTAAAGCATTCTGTGAAAAAATAATCGATCATGTGGAGGCCTTGTTCGATTGGCTAAAGCATTCTGTTATAGACAAGAGGTCACGAGATATAATCTCTCCCAAATCTGAAAACGTGAAAGTAATATTATGAACTTAAAGATAAAGTTAACAACAAAGTAAAAAATGACAACCAAAGCTGCCTCTGCTATTCTGCTATTGACTTTTTGCTTTACAATTGAGTGTGTTTGTCAAGTAGAATTGGTGGAAGTACCTGAAATGTATCGTGCAACATGGTGGCGTGTGCAAAGCAAAAAGCAAATATTATAATAGTTGGAAACCGCACTCTTTGGCTGGCCCGCAATTGCACTAAAGTGCGTGCCGAGATGTGTGGAGTAAGCAATGAATTTGGACCGTTGATGTCGTTGGCGTGCCGTACTATGCGGGTCAACATTAAAAACTCATATGGGGCATAAGACAACTTTATGATTGATTAAAAAAGTCTTAAATACACAGTGCATCCCACTTTGAATTCACTGAATGAGAGAGAAGAAGACAATTAAATAGTGTAATAGTAAAATTTGTAGTTTTTTTATTTAGTTGGGTGTTTATTTTGAGGAAATGTTTTAATTTATGTATTTTTTAATAAAATAATGTGAGTTAATGTGACGTTGGATTTTTATTTTTTTAGTATTTTTTTTATATTTGTATATATATTTTTTATGTATGTATTTGGTCTTTTTTTTTTTATTTGGTCTTTATTTCTTAACGAATGAGAGATCATTTTTATGTTCTATTTAACAAATATTTGTGTATTATTAAAGTAAAAAAGTAAATTAGATAACAAAACATATTTCAGAAATGAATTTTCTGAAATATAATTGGCTACAAAGTTTGGACCGATAAGGCAATGTTCCACTATCATAGTTGCGATAATAGATGGGAGATGCGCAAAAAAAAATCTAACTTGTAATTAAAACTAAGAAAATCTAATTTCTCTATTTTTTTCACTTCATGAATATAGTCTTTTATTGGGCAAAGAAAAAATCTAACTTGATGAAAAAAATATAACTTGTAATTAAAACTAAAAAGAATCTAATTTCTTTACTTTTTTTTCACTTCATGAATATAGTCTTTTATTGTTTTTTTCTACTAGTAACAAACTTAAATTTATTTTTCTATTTATTTTGAGATAGCACTTTAAATAATTTCTATATATTTATTTTAAATAACATCTTTTATATTACAATATTAATTATGAAATAAAAATATTAGAGATTAAATATTTATTTATATGTTATTTGATTATATTTTTTTAATAACAAATGTATTTATTTTTTTATATTATATCAAATATTAAATATAATAAAATATGTAATGAAATTATTTTATTATTGCAATTAAATTCTATATCATGTAAATTATAAATTACATTTATTTACTTGATTTTTCCTTTCACAAAGTTTGAATTGGTAGTGAAAATATGCTTAAAATAACTACCGAAGTTGGAAACATCATAAAGGAAGAAGCGTGCCTACAAAACTAGAAGAATATTTTAAAAATCAAATTATTATGATTAAATATTTACTCTCTTTTTAATTATTTAAATGAAATTTAATATATATATACTAAATCTCTTCTAAGTTTAAAGAAATAAAACAAATATCTTAATTTGTTTATTTATTTAATTATTTATTTATTTTCTCTCACAAAATTTTAGATAAGTTTTTTAATAAATAATTTATTTTTAAATAATTAATAAGAAGCTTCAAAATTCACTCATAGAATATGAATAAATAAATTCATAACTATTCATCTTGAGTTTAAATGTTTTTAATAAACTAATTTAATTAGATTTAATTGTACTTGCAATGATTAAGAGCATTTAAATTTTCAAACTTAGTTTGGTTTAAATTTATTAGTGATACGTAACTTTCATTTGAATTTCAAATGTAATTAGTGATAACTTCTAAATTTATTGCAAAAAAAAAAAAGTTTCTATTTATGCATAATAATGTTGCCTACAAAATGAATTTTCTAAAATATAATTAGCTACAAAGTTTGGACCGATAAGGGTGATTAATCCAGTTCCACTATCATAGTTGCGATGATAGTGGCAGATGGGGCAAAATTGGAATGGTTCTAAAGTAGATGTGGTCAAAAAAAGTGGAACTCTTATAAGTGTGATGCTATTTCACTTTGGACAGTTTGAAGATGCAAAGAAACCGAAACTATACCGTTATCAAGTGTCAGCCTATTTCACTTTGGAGAGCTTCAAAATTAGAGTAAAGAAACCAAAGCTACAATATCTGCAAAGCTAGAATATTTGCATGCATCTGCTTCTTGTAATCTAGAACGTGTTGGAAAACAGTGAACCACAATTCAAATTTTTAAAGAAAAAGATTCATATATGAACTTAAAATGTGTTGGTAAAGAATGATCCACTCACCAAATTGAAAAGGAACCAACAATCCAAAGGCCCAGTTGTTGAGAGGCGGAGCACCAACAATTTCTGTAAATTTTTTCTTGATCTTTTATTGAGCCTTTTTTTTAATTTTAATAACAAACAAACTCCTAATCAATTGTTCTCTCCGTGAATCTTCAACGAAGTGTCATAGAATTGTTCCATCCTACTTATTTTTACTTTCATGAGCTGCTTTGATTCTAAGACTATTTTATCCCCATTGCAATAATTCTCTTGTGGTTAGCAGTGCCTTTTTGGATCATTATTTTAGTGTCGATGTTCACTTTCAACTATGTAACTCGTGTCAGCACAACAAGTTACTATCCTGGATCATGGCTATTGGATTGGCTACTACATCCAAACCTTTGCTTCTCTTCTATTCTTCATGTCTTTTGATAGTTTTGGAGTGCCCTTCTCTAGGGAATGCCTCTGTGCCATTATTTGTTCTTGCCATTTGCCTTAAAAGTCAGTTCACTTATGGCATTCAACATGTTGGGAATATTAGAAGGCTTATACTTTTTGCTACTCTACTGAATGCTTATGGGATTTGAAAGGGACGAGATAAATACTGCAATTTTAAGTGAATAAGTCTATAACATTATAACATTGCAGGTAAGCTTAAGAGTGATCAGGAATAACACTATTTACAGGATAGCTGAAAATTCAAAAACGTCAATCATGGTGTTCATTTTGCTTTTGGAGTCTAGTTTATTGATTTTAACCTAATATGGCATGGAATCTTCTGGGGGAGAGTACAACATGCTTGTCGTGTAGGGTAGGGATTTATTTTATTGTACTATATAGCAATTGTTGAAGAGATTACTAGGAAATGTGCGAGCAGTGGTAGTGATTCTAAAAATTTTGACATCAATTTTCTGTTATACTTATGATTGAACATCATTCTAAGGCATTTTAGCCCCTTTTAGGCATCATTAGCAGGTAGTTTTATCGCTTGTTGTGTTAGTATGAACCTTACTATCTTTGAAGCTCATTCCTTGCAGCAATGTTGTCATTCTTGGAATTCCTGCTGGATTCCTAACATTATTCCAGAAATTAGGACCCCAAGATTAGTGTCTTGATCTTCATTAGGGGGAAATATTATGCAAATGTGTGTTTGTAAATTCAGCCAATGATGTGTGTCCTTCACTATCATGTTGAAATTCCATTCTTGGAATTATATTAATTGTGTGTGAATAGTATAGCTAGAACTTCATTTTGTGGTCTGTTAAGTTGTTCTTATGCCTCCAGTTTATGTTAAAAGTCTTCAAACCAAATTTTTCTCTTAAAAATTGTAGTTATAGCAGAAGTTATAAATTATAATCACCTGAAGCTAACGTCTATTATCTACAGATTAAATGTTGGCTATCTTGAAGAGGGAGATTGCAATTGACTTTTCCTGAAGAACTTTTCCATTTTAAGCAAAGATTTTTCTATTGAAATGTCCTTACAGTAGGTCTTCTCTGGATGAATGATTTCTACCTGGAATTTAGTCTTTGCACCATATATAATATTTTCAGTCTCTATTTCTCCTTGAAAGGTGTTAAAGTGGTTTCATCATGAGTGTTTTGATGTCAAATGCAGTAACTAAATCTTTTTGCAATGTAGGTGTAAGCGAAACTTGAGCAACTTGGTCCTATCAACTGTTCCTAAGTTCACTTGTTTGCAGTCTCTTAACTTACGTCAAAATCAACACCAACTCAATGAACAAGTAGTAGAAATGGTTGCAAAGCATTGCCATGATTTACATGTTATCAATCTTTCAAACAACACACAAGTGACAAATAAATCTCTCTAGGCATTAGCATGTGGTTATAATCTACTAGAAAAGCTTAATGTAAGTGGATGTTCTAGAGTCAGAGACCATGCACTTATCTTTCTACCAAAGAAGTGCAAAAAATTGAGGCATCTAAATTTATGTGGTTGTGTTAGAGTTGCATCTGACAAAGCTTTATTGGTAGGTCTATTAGCAAGTGTGGCAGATTTTTTTTTTCTTGGAAATCAAAGTTATATGTTGTAGAATTATCCATCTTTCATAATGGTATGGGAGGAAAGTTCATTCTTCAATACTAATTTAGTAGTGCAACTAGGATCAGTTGTAGTCCAATACCACAAACTTGTGGTTGGTATCTAACATTTGCATATACATTGTGATTCCTAGGAATTGGCTCATAATTGTTGTCTAAATCTCATTTTTGTGCATTGTGTGTGTGTGTGTGTTGTTGAAGCCAGCAGAAGATGGAGAAATAAAGTTGCATCTTCTCCTACAGGGATTCTAAATGTAAGAGCAGTACGGTGAAGTTTCTATGTTTGAAGACCATTTGAAGTAAAAAGGAAATTTGGGGTCCCAAATTTGTTTTTGCTTGTATATAGATTCTCAGTTGTGTTGCATGTTGATAAATGGTATACTTAAGTTTTCTTTTCTTTCCAGACTCTCTAGTTTTGTAGAAATGTTGCATTATGTGACTTATGTTCTGTGAAGATGAATGTGCTCAAATGACCTAGATATCTGGTCCATGAAGTCCAAATACACTTGATCAAAGCAATACAAATTCTCAAAAACATATTGTGGACGCTCTATATTTATGCTATATTGAAGATTGTGTAATATATTCTCGTTTGTAGGTTTTGATCCATCCATTTTTGCTATGGAAGGAACTAAATTTAGACAGTTGAGAATGGCTATAGTAGTCGCATTTTATTTATCAACCACATTACATGATGATTTTGTAAATGAAATGTTTTTTGTGGCTATTTGGCAAGCTTTTTGTGAGTTTTTTAATCTCATATATTGTCTATTTGGTTTGCTTAAGATTTTTTTGAGTAATAAACTGGCACCTATTATGCTCTGATCACAAGAAAAATGGACATAATTTTTCATGAACACTTGCCATGCAATTAATTCTTAGACTGCCATTGCCTTTCATGATCAATTCCAAAAATAACAACACTAAATTTTGTGTTTATTTTGAGGAAATGTTTTAATTTATGTATTTTTTATAAAATAATGTGATTTTTGGCTAGAGGTAAAAAATGGGTTTTGATGGGGCCCAGAACCCAATACACAGAAAGATAGGCTACAATTTAAAAAAAAACATCAAAGACCAATAGCAGCCCTTTAGCATCCACTAAAGATTTGCAAGACTACACATGTTGCATAATACAAACAAGCAAGGGCCTAAGGCCCAAAAACAACATGGTTTTAACTAGGACCAGAAACCCTAATAGATAAACAAAGAACCTGCCTGCATCTACCAAGCATCAGCAAACCAACTGCTCATGGAAGACACCATTGAGCCAAGATAGATAATCTGCAAAATGGTGTAAGACACCATCAGACCCCTAATCAAAAACTTGACCAAAACCAAAGACCCCACGTCAATAGGGGAGATGGAGAGCTCAACAAACCCCTGGGCATACAACCCCTGCTTGAATCAGGAATCTAGCTCTGAAACCAAGAGAATGATGAAACAAACAGCAAGGCTACCGCATCCAGAAAACAATAGCACCCTCCACCTCGACTTCCATAGGAGAACTATCCACCTCAATAAGAACAGCTGAGGGGGCTTCACCTCCATAGGACCAGAAGAGAAAACCAACACAATAACCCAGCACCCATTTGTAGCAGCCCTCACTAACTACCACTTTAGAGTCTTCACAAAAGACCAAGAACACTAAACCATCATAATATAAACATGAAACAGTTCAACCCACGAGAGAACCACAGACCCCATCAACAACTTGGGGGGAAACCACAACAAAGAGGGCCAGCAGGACTTCAGTCGCGACCTCAAAACCAAAATATCCAGCTCCATCACAGAAGCAACCCTAACCAAAGAAAACAACTGGGGCAGCAAGTAAGAATGGCATTCAACCCAGTCCAAAACACCCAGCACAAATCAGTAGCATCCCAAAGTAACCACCATTTTAGAGCCTTCACAAAATACACAAACCCCATCAACAGCAACTCGAGGGGAAACCACAACAAAGAGGGCCAGCATAACTGCAGCCACAACCTCAAATCTAAAATGTCCAACTCCAACACAGAAGCAGCCCAAACCACAGAGAACAACTGGGGCAACAAAGTAAGAGTGGAATTCAGCCCGATCCAAAACACCCCACAGAGAATGGGGGAGATAAGCACAATGTTCAACGCCAGAGACATAGACTAGAGAACCACCGAAAGCAGTCTCCCAGATTCAGAATGAGCAAGAAAAACCAAGTCCCATAGGGAGCAAGGGAACCCACATAGGACAGGAGGAAGGAGAAGGCCCAGCAACAAAGAACACCAGGCTACCCCAACATGTTGGTCAAGGCCAAAGAGGAGCCAAAAGTCCACACACCCAGCCATAAGGAGGCTCCACCAATCCATAGAGAAGGAACAAAAGAAAACCAACCCAATCTAAAAACTGAAACACCCAAAAAGAGCCTCCACATGCACAACAGGAAGAGATGAAGGATAGCCAAAAAGAAGCTAGAAGAAAAATAGGACAATAGTAGGAACCATGAATCCATCCTATTGTGCCAAATAGGACTATTAATAGGCCCATTCAACAACCAGCCAACCAGAAAGCAACCAACGTACAACCACTCCCACTGTTGAGAGAGCAACCAGAAAGAGACCAATGGGGGCAAGATCATCCACACCTAGAGAGGAAAAAATCCATATCCCATCATGACAGGAACAGCACCAGCCATTCCCAACCAACCAATGAAAACCAAGGAGAGAGCCACAGAAGAAACGTAGCACCCTCCCCCACCAAGATCCACTTCCAAAGCATGGAAGGAGAGAAAAGAGAGACCCCCATCAGAAGTAGAGTGTCACCCTCTGCCAAGGAAGGAAGCCACCTGCAAAGGGTCCACACGCCAACAATCTTCCTCCCATTGTCCTCCACGATCATCATCCTCCAAGTCTGATTCCTCATCGCCAGCATCCTCAAAGCATTTCAAACAGGAACTTCTCCAACCCACACTCGCGCACCGATGCATCTGCTCCATCTCTTTCATCCTACTTGCAATGAAGTAATGTTATAAAATAATGTGAGTTAATGTGACATTGGATTTTTTTTTTAATATTTTTTTTATATTTGTATATATATTTTTTATGCATATATTTGGTCTTTCTATTTTTTTGATGAATAGGCACTAATCTATATTAATTATAAATATTAAAATACATATTCACAAAAAAAAATGTGGGTAGTAAGAAGGCACACCCCAAGGGTCACATGGGCAACGCCCAAAAAACCAAAAAACAGTCACATGGGCCTAGCCTAGAAGTCCAAGATTACAAACATTAAAAAAGCCATCAAGTGGCCAAATCAGTACCAGTAGATCTAGGAGGGTCTCTGTCATCCATGTTTTTCCCCCATACATCAGCGGGGTCTAAAGTGACGTCAAGAGGAGGACCCCAGCCATCATCAACATCTTTACCTTTATCTTTATATTTATCTTCACACCAAGGTGAGATTGCAAGCATCAAACACAGAAAACATTTACCAAAATCTGGCCAACTAGAGCCAGTAATAGGATTATCATCAGAGGGCCACCTGGAACCACCACCGCTGCTCCCTATCGCTCCTCTAGGGGGCCACCCCTAGTCATCCCGCGGAGGAGGAGAACGAGTCCGTCGAGGAGGGCAAGAACCACGTCAAAGAGGAGGTTGAGAGCGAGAGTGAGTAGAGCCACTCTGCTGCCAACCCCGAGAGGGTGACCGGCCATGAGAGTAAGTGGATGAAGTGGGCACCCGAGCAACAATACATGGGGCATTGCCCTAATGATCCAAAAGCACTTGAAGGTGAGCCACCTCAAGTGCAACCTTGTTGGCTTGAATTTGAATCTGCAAGAGCACATTAGAGCAAATAATAGCTTTAGAATACAAAGAAACATTTTTATCCATTTGTGAGTTAGCAAATATGCAGGCATTTCTATCTTTCTAGATATTGAAGAGGATTTCCATCATGAAAGTGTGCCAAAGTTGGTTATATTTAGCAAGAAGTTTGGGTGAGACTCCCAGCAGAACCATATGCCAGGAGAAGGGCTTCGGTCTAAAAGGCCAAAAGAAGTCATGAATCCAATTCCAAAACTGTTGAGCTCTGGTACAAAACCAAAAGAGATGCTTAAAAGACTCAACTTGCCCACAAAAAGGGCACTTAGGGTCCTGGAACCCCAAGTGAACAAGTCGAGACCCCATAGGCAAGCCTTGACACATACGTTTTTATCTACTCACATTTATTTGTGCACATACCTTATTAGTCTTTAACCATCCACATCTAATCATTTTCCCATCATAGCTAACTTTTATGGCCATGGAACAACCTCATAGGCATAGACTTGTCACTTTCATTTAAAATTCAAAATTCAAAATTCAAAATTGATCAATCGACCCTATCCACTTTCTCAACTTGAATCAACTAAATGCATTGTGGTGCAAGTTAATACTA
Organism: Sequoia sempervirens; assembly: GCA_007258455.2. Classification (NCBI taxonomy): domain Eukaryota; kingdom Viridiplantae; phylum Streptophyta; class Pinopsida; order Cupressales; family Cupressaceae; genus Sequoia; species Sequoia sempervirens. The sequence continues at coordinate 228,129,446 of VDFB02105785.1, forward strand.
TATGTTAGTACTCAAAGACATTTTCTTGTAGTCATTTTCAAAATATCAACTCTCAAGCATATCTCTCATCCTAGAGCATTGAAGGAGCAACTAATAGCAACATACTTTTATTAAGACTAAATGTGCTATTCACGTTACAAATCCTTGAGATTATTTCATTTAATTATGTCATAGTTAGATGTATACAATGTGTGTTCTTCAAGGTTCATAAGGTTGGGTGAAAAAGGGACACACATGTGAGAGACAAATATTTTTAACTATTTATTATTCTCTAGATTACTGAGATATTGTTGCAAGAAGGCTTTAAATAAGGATATTACAAGAAAATGTCAAAGATTGGGAGATATTAAGCATCTTCCTAGGATAGTTTTTAAGATATACATATAAATCCCTTATGGAGTACCTAGGATTCCATTATGAAAGATATGATACTTATGACAAATTCTATATGTGTAACTATGTAATAGGACTTAGAAATATATTACAAGTGTTTGACCAAATATACATTTGGGTGTTGGTTTTTTTCATGGAGTTTTAGACATTTGTTTGGGCTCATGGTTTTGATCCCTTATTTTTGGAAACCATTTACATATTTCAAGTTTCTCTTCTTTTTCATTGGGGGCATGGGACAAAGGTTATGTAGTTGGTTTGAATGTACTATTACTCTATCAGAATGATATTAGATTGAATGAAGAAGTTAGATGTATATTTACTCCATTTGTTGAGAATAATACAAACTTGAGCCCTCTTTAGTGATGGGTTTTCTTCACCAAATATTTTCTCCATGCAAATCTTGTTAACATAAATAGTGGCATTATCAAACTAGTTAGATTTTAGTCTACATAGGAGAGTCCTTTTCACACTTGTTAATTCTTTGCATAGAGACTTTTCTTTTTATCTCACTTCATAGGGACTTTACACATGTCCTCACACTTGTCCTAGATGTTCTAAGATATGTTTCATTCTTGGACGGTTAGTCAATTTTCTATTCCTACCTTCCTTCATTCTTGTCCTACTTATACAAGGAGCCTTGTTATACATTTTGATTCACTTTTTACAATAGCTATCATTTGGCTCATTATGGACATATTCATTTTTGAAAGTTATCATTAGATTTGCATCTAGATCTTGGTTGCTCTAACATCAAATTATAGCTATGAATTGCAAGTCTCTTCTCATTTTATGGTGAACCCCACACCCATCCCTATCAAAGGTATCTTGCGGGTTCAAATAGACATCACTATTGAATTTGGAAGGCCCAAATTAGCTAACATAACCTACATAGTTTTGTCAAATTTTGACAAAAGAAATTTTATCCAAAAAAAGGATCCCCTATATTCATTATATCATACAATTTTGATGAAACCTATACAAAAAAAAATAGTTTTGAAGGTAAATTATTTTTGGAAAACTCTATTTGCAAATCTGGGTATATTTTTTACTAGTTTGATGTTTTTAAGGATAATTTTTGTACGGTCACAATTTGGTCTATTTTTTGGGTTGATTATTAGCCCCAAACACCATGCTTAGTGCTTAATGAGAGGGCTTCTAGGTCAATGGTGGGTCGGGTGCTGTAAACTTCATCTAACTTGTTGGGACTCAATTTTGCTTCCAAAAAATTATTTAAGTCCCCTTCACTTTTGTGTGTTTTGACTATTCTTGGAACTCATTTATAACTAATCTAGGAATTCTTATATGGGGTCCCCTTGCTCAAACTTGTATTTGTGTCATCCTTTATTTTCCACATACATGCTTGTATTATGTTGGAAGTAGCAAATTTCCAAGAATTGTGTATGTGTTGTTAGGAAATAAGGCATAATACCCACATTAACTTAATCCATTTCCTACATAACCCCATGAGAGAAAATCATGCATACAAGCTTACCGAGTAACCATGATACATAGATCAAAATAGACAAGTCACAAGGTAACACAAGATATACCTTGGGAAAACCCTCAAGGGGGAAAAATCGAACCTCCAAAGGCATCCATACTCCATCTATTATTCAACAAAAAAATAATACATGCACTTATATAGTTGCAGCAAATAATGAATCATCAAGCCTCTCCAATGCATCCTCCATGTGTCCAAGTATGAATCCACACATCCCATGCCATGCTTCACATGTGCACTCCTCAAAAAGACTCAATAATGACAACCAACTCACCCAGCCAACCTTCAACAATAAACATGTATTTGCTTTTATAGATACAAACTCACACAAATACAACCAAGTGGTAAGATAAAACTTATGTGTCATAAAACCATGTGAACACAAAACCATTGACCCCTCATTTAATATTGGGTACTAAGTTTTCACTTTATTAAATTATTTCCCCGAATATTAAATTATTATCCTATATATCCCACACATAAATAATAACCCAATATTATAATACAAATTTACAAGTGTCCCCAAATAATTATCTAATGTGGATAAACACACCTCCTAGGTGTATCACAAATAAATAATTATAACATTATAATAAATCAATTTTATGCAATGGTGTACAAAACCAAATCCTAACATTCTCCCACTTGTTGTATATTGTAGACATCTAAATTTGGACACTTTATTTATCCAAATTCATCCCCTTTCGTCTTATTTTCGTTAATTAAGTAATACTGCTATTATTTAATTAATATCTTTAATTCTACCAAATCCATAAGGTATTTAATCAATAATACCTTATCTCTTTAATCCTCCTTTTATCAAGTGAATTAAATAAATATGTTATTTATTTAATCCCCTTTATGTCACATCCTCCATCATTTTTATCTTATCATAATCCTTCTTCTAATCTCATTATTAAGGTGTGCACATGCCTAATCCTTGATTAGGATGTGTCACATCCTCCAACTTTTGCAAGTTGGCCTCTAATCTCTCTTAGCCACCTAACCTTCCTCTAACCCCTCATCAACTTGTCTAATCACCCCCCTAGTCAACTCTTCCCATCCCCCAAGGAATTTTTAATTCATTTTGTCTTCTCAAAGTCCTTTGAAGAATTTTTGATTCCACTCTCATCTTTCAAGGAATATTAAATTCATTTTCTCTTCTCCATGTCCTTTATGACATGTGTCCTTGGTCAACTTTATTAAAGGCTTTCTCCTTTTGGGCAAGGCACTCCACTTCCCCATGTGAATTTTTAATTCACTTTTAGTCCTCCAATGCACCCTTTGGAATTTAAAATTCTTTCCCTTCTCCCCATAAGGATATTTGAGCAATTTTTAATTCCTCACATGTCCTCTCACCCACATAGGGACAAGCACCTCCTTTATGAGGAGATCTTGTCCAATCCCTATGGTCCTTTGAAGTACATCCATGTCATGTACTTCTCTTACACCTCATCTCCACCTCATCTTTTTTTAGCCTCTCCCCATGCCACATGTCAAGATGTGAGGGCTTGTGAGTTCTCAACTCAACTTAGCCCTACATCTTGATATTTGGTGGCTCAATCTTGGCCATCCATCTCTTCTAGGAATTTTCAAAATTCCTATAAATACCCCCTCTTTTCTCTCATTTTTAAGGAGATCATTTTGCTAGCCAAACTCTTGCAATTTTATTTCTCAATCTACACTTAACCATTTTCATGCTTTCATCCATTTCCATCCATCCTCACATCATCATCTAGCTTGCATCTTGCCATCCAAGGAGCATACACATCAAAAATCGAAGGGCCAACCAAAGGATCGATTCGAGACAAGGTATAAAGTTCCATTTGTTGTTTTTATCTTGTTTTGATTCCAACTTAGGCTAATCTTGAGGTGTAGGTTGTTTTGGTGTTTATTTGCACTCTTTAGTTTGCTGCTCATTTTTTAATGCATATATTCGACCTATCACATTTCTGGCACGCCTGGTGGGACCCACAAATGGGTCTTTTTCTTTCACGTTTGCTATTTTTTTTATTTTTGCAGGTCTGGGTTACAGAGTGGCGGACCTGTCCTTACAGAGTGGCAGACCTGTCCTGCTTTGGCAGACCTGACCTCCTGAAGGTGAAATTTCAAGTTTTTACCAATTTTCCTTTGGTAAATTAGGCACATAATTTAACTAGAGTGGTCAACAAACCTTGTTTGGCATGTTTGTGGAAGGTTATTTGACATATCCAATCCCCTTGCACCATTTGGCAATCCTGGGTGATGAGAAATTGTAGCTTTCCAAGTCCTTTGAGTCACCCCATTTTTCATTTTCTTAGTGGGACCTGCTTGGGGATTTCATCACCCCAAGGGACGATTCCAACCACGCGTACCGGCGGGGTATATAAAGGAGGGAGAGCGAAAGCTATACCTAAATCCAACCACGTTGTAATTGGTGAAGCATTGGGATGCCGTGAAAAGTTGGTCCAAGCCTTTAGTATCTCACTAAGGTTCTCGACTCACACTTGTAACGGGTTGGTGTTCACAGTTTGGGCCTCATGTACCAGGTGTATATCGAGGACTCCTTAGCAACCATGTTCATCCTAGAGTAGGAAACTTTTTTGGCCATACCTGTTTCTACTAATCTTAGGGTTGTGCTGTCTAAATTGTTTTTCTCGTGCAAAACCAGTCATTATCAATTTGGCCAAATTCTTTTCATGTTTGCTATATTTTGGGTCCTTTGCCTTACCCATCCATCAAAAAAAATTAAGCTTAAACTTATCCTTTGGTGGACCTGACCTTATGTTGTGGCGGACCTGACCTTATGCTGTGGCAGACCTGTCCTTATCCTTTGGTGGACCTGTCCTTATGCTGTGGCGGACCTGACCTTATGTTGTGGCAGACCTAACCTTATGTTATGGCAGACCTGTCCTTATCCTTTGGCGGACCTGATCTTATGCTATGGCGGACCTGTCCTTATGCTGTGGCGAACCTGACCTTCTGCTCTTTCTTCCTTGGGCCGCCATTTCCACACTGTTTATCTGATTGACTCTATTCAAAGTTAGTTCTTCTCATTTTTTTGTGCTCTTTCCAATGATATATACCACTTCATACTTTTGAGAAGTTGGTCGGGGCACCTTTTTCTTCACCATCTACCTCCTCGAGGGGGGTATACCCTACCATTCTCTCTGTTTACTCATTCTGAGTAAATGTTCATCCATTCAACACATCCTTTCATCATTTCGAACTCTCGTTCTATCATTTGATCATTCGTTTACTCATTCCGAGTAAACATTCATCCATTCAACACATCCTTTCATCACTTTGAACTCCCGTTCTATCATTCCAATCATCTGTTTACTCATTCCGAGTAAACTCTCATCCATTCAACACATCCTTTCATCATTTCAAACTCTCATTCTATCATTTTGATCATCTGTTTACTCATTCTGAGTAAACATTCATCCATTCAGCACATCATTTCATCATTCTGAACACTCGTTCTATCATTCTGATCATCCGTTTACTCGTTCTGAGTAAACTTTCATCCATTCAACACATCCTTTCATCATTTCGAACTCTCGTTCTATCATTCTGATCATCTGTTTACTTGTTCCGAGTAAATGTTCATCCATTTGACACATCCTTTCATCATTCTAAACTTTGGTTCTATCATTCTGATCATCCGTTTACTCATTCCGAGTAAACGTTCATCCATTCCACACATCCTTTCATCATTATGAACTCTGTTCTGTCATTCTGATCATCCGTTTACTCATTTCGAGTAAACATTCATCCATTTAACATATCCTTTCATCATTCTGAACTCTCATTTTGTCATTCGTTTACTCGTTCTGAGTAAACTCTCATCCATTTAACATATCCTTTCATCATTTTGATCATCCGTTTACTCGTTGCAATCAATCATTTACTCATTTTGAGTATTCATTCATCCATTTTTATCGTTTGTTCCTCCAATCAAATCATCCAAATCCCCTAAACTTCGTCTCGGGTTATTATCCAAATTGACCTAAGTGTCTGATCTAATCGTCCTCATCAACATTTACTTAGGATTGTCATCCATCCTAAGTTAATCATCATTGGCCCAATCAATTCACCTTTAATCTCAAGGTGGATTTGGTGCTGCAATCATCCATTTATCCTTTAATCTGATCAATCAGTATCCTAAGTCATCTAAGATAATCTTTGAATGGTATTTGTAGTCTCTTTCATCATCCATCAGTCGATCTTATCAATCAATCATCGATCAATCTTATCCAATCCAATCCAATCGCATCCCTATCCAATCACCTTCGACCCAATCAATCTACTTCCATCTCGAAGCAGATTCGGTGTCATAATCATCTGTTGATAATCAAATCCAATCATCAAAATCAATCCCATCGCATCATCCAATCATCCTAATCCAAGCTTTAATCCAATCCTGATCTGAGCTTGTCCTAAATCCCGATTTGGGCTTTAGTCCATTTCTATCCAAAATCTTTATCCATCATCTTTATCCTTTCATCATCATGAATTCTTATCCTCCATCAATAGTGGTCAAGGGAAACCCTAATTACGTCAACGATGATAATGAAAGTCTTGATGATCAAGAGGTATACGACATAGATCTCCTTGACACTATCATTGCTAGTAAGCTTTCTCCACCCACATTCCAATCAATCACCCATTAATTTATCCCATCATGTCTTCATCTATGCCTAATCACACTCCTTATGCTGCAACACGACAAGGATGTCCATCATGTACATCATGTCCTTCACATCGTCATCCCCTTATCCTAGTTTGCCATCACAATACCCCTATCTTGATCCCCCATCCACATCCTCTTATTTCAATCCTCCATCCACATGTACCCACTACCCTAATCTCCCATACCAATCTTCTCACCCTAATCCTACATTCGCACCTTCCTATTCTAATCCAACATCCACATCAACCTATCCTTCCCCTAATCCGACATCCGCATCTCCCTATATTAATCTGCCACCTCAATCTTCCCATCCTCATCCACCATCCCCATACCCTTACTACAATCCACCACCCACCTCCTTGTGTCCTAATTCACCATGCCAATACCCCTATCTTAACCCTTCACCTAATCCCCCATCTATTCCCAGTCCTACATCCAATCCCATTCCCCTATCTAATCCTATCCCACCAATCCCTAGTCCTAATCCCCCACTAATCCATAAACCTTCATCCACTCCCCCCTCGCCATCTCAGCCTAGCGTATTCAAGTTTCTCCAAGGACTTATAACAAAGGAAACATCCCCCACTCCACACATTGCAGTCATGGAACCATGCCATCCCAACCCATCATCCATGGTTGTTAGGCAGTATTAGGATACTTCTCCCATCTAACACACCTATCATTGATGATACCATCACATCCTCAGATCCACGGGTCTCCCATCTCTACCATCACATCTACCAAATCCATTCAGACACCCACCCCTATAAAAGTCTCGAAGACTATTAGCGACACCAAATCAATCCCACTTCTTCCACTCTAGTATCCATTCGAGGATGATACGGATCTCCATCCTTCCCTCTTCCCCACTTGAAGAGTCCCTCCAAGACTCCATTATCATGCCTCCCACACATGATGAGTGATGCCAAGAGCCTAATCCAAAGCATGCCAACATACTCCTCACCTCGGATCAGGAGTCTCTGTCCATCTAGTCTACACATAAGATCACAGTCCCCCATCATTCCATTTATGATCATCTTGACATTCAGATTCTACGCTCATCTTAGATGCTCCATTGCGAGCTGCTTTCTACAAATCAGGCCCTATCATATCCCCTACTCCCTCTCTCTGGAATACAACCCATCCAAATGTGTTGCACTGTCCCATCATCTCCTTCTCCACGATCCCCCATCATCACCTAAAAGCTATCCCACTTGCATGTCCCCTTAGTACTCTCCACATTCTTCCACCAGTGGCCTCCTTGCGAGGAGAGAAAAACCACGTTCATATACACCATCATCCCACCTAATATGGACATTTCATCATGTTTTCAAAATAACAAAAGTCTATCATGGATCAAATGCTCAAGACATGAACTATCGAAGGAAAGGTCTATGGGCCTTCCACTGAAGACAAGGTATTTTAGGGCCATCCAGGTCGAAACAAATCTGCGTACAAGGTCTTGGATTATTTCCCCAAGACTCACAGTCTAAAGATATTATTTTAACCTCTAGGCGTCCTCAGCGAGCCTTTTCAATGTCGGCTCTTCCCATGCTCCACCAAATCATATGTTGCAATCCCTCCTCCTCTATCGTGTCACCTCAAACAACCATCCATGAGCTTCCTCCTTCATCTACTGCATCCATCTTGGGTTCTTACATCCCTCCATCCACCATCTCCCGTCCTTCATCTACTCTATCCATCTTGGGTTCGTATATCCCAAGATCACCTCCTCCATCTCATCCTTTCACCCATCCAACACCTATACATGTCATCCATCATAAACATCCCTCTCGCATATCTCATAATCAGGATCAACAAAGGCACATACCTAAACATCCCCCATCTACATGTAATCCCCATACTCCTACCTCCATTGCTCCACATCGTCCATCCCCTCACACCCATCCCATTGCTAATTTGGATGCTAACATAAAAATGCATAAATCCAAACATCCACATGAATCTAAAGCTCCCCATGTCCCCTCTATACGACATGTTGAAGAAAAGAAAAATCAAATCCACAATCCAAATTAAACCCATCAGCCAAAAAGGCCCACTAAAGCAAAAATCAAAACCATGTGGATCCCAAAGAAAAAATATGCAATGACATCAAATGAAAAAACTGTAAGAACATCCAAAGTTGCTAATCCAAAAGCTAACCATACCCACCTTTCATCTCCTAAGTCAGTTTTGGGTCCCTATGTCCCGAAATTCACTATTCCATCTCCTCCATTATCCCCATATTCTCCATCCATTAGTCCTCTTATCTTTTCACATCCATCACCACATGTGCCAATGTTGGTCCTAAACTCATCTCCCCATCACGTATCCACCCCATCATTCTATACATACCATTTCCAACATCCCACCCATTATCCCCTGTATCTTCCCCATCAAATCCCTCTCATTCATCCTCTAGCATAATCCATTTATCCTAAGATTGTACCAACATCCAATAATCGGTTCGAGCATGAGCTCGTAATACCTCGTATGGAACTTGATGCTTGAGTCCTTCATCCATATCCTTATCGCATGTCTTCTAAATCCACTTATTCGCCTCCCTATCCTTATCCATCTCCTTCTGCATGCTATGCAAAATTCCAAAAATCAAAAAGTCAAAAACATCAAAAAATCAAAAAAAATCAAAAAATCAAAAAACAAATCAAAATCCAAAAATAGTAAAGAAAAATATTTTTTTCCTATGGTGAAAACCACTCTTTGGTGGCACCTTGGATAAGTACCATGATGAAAACCTGGCAAACAGGTGTCATGCGTAAATACCCATCTACACTCGGGGGCAGCTTCCTGAATGTGCTCCCTCCATCCGCTATGCTTCTTGCTATGCTTCCAGCTATACACTCGTCTTCCTCTTATACATTCTTTTCGTTCATCCCCTCCATCCTATCAATCTTACACATCCTTCTTGGCATATCTCATTTATCCCAATCCTTCCATCCTCCTTGTGATCTTGATAACAATGGGGTAAACACATAAGCATGCTTTGGACACCTCTTAGCATACATCCCCCTCATCCGCACACTATCCTAATCCTCATCCGCACTCGTCTATCTTCCTTATCCACCCATCATACTACCTTCCATATCCCTTCCTTATCCATGCATCCTATCTTCATCCATCTCACTCTTTTATCTTCCCATCCACTTGTCTTCCATCCTTCATTCCTCCCCGCACATGACATATCTAGAGTGGGGGAAACTATCTTCCTTTGTGCTATAGTCCTTGGAGACATCATTCATCCTATCAAATCACTCCCTTCCATTCCCCTATCCTCATTTCCTTATCATTATATCCCCATCCCCATCCTCATCCTCCTATCCATCCATCAAAACACTCCCTTTCATATCCCCATCTTTGTCTTCCTACCAATCCCTTGTGTCTTCTTGTTCTCATCTTCTTATACATCCAAACCTTCCTTTTAACCTCCTTATCATTCTCCATCCATCCTAGCCTCTATCCATCTACCTAGCCAATCCCCTCCATTCATCCAATCTCTTCCCCCTCCCCCATCCACCATCACATCACTATCTCACTATTCCATCCCTACCTATCTCCCAAATCCTTTTCATCTCCCAATCCTCATCTCTTTCTCCTCATCCCATCTTATAATCCCTTGTCATTGGTATCTCTCCATCATATCATCCTCCCAATTCATCTTTTGATGATTTGGATAACTATCCCATCCCTGAGCTTCGTGTCATCACCATCCTTTGATCCAATCCCACGGGTCTATCTTGTCCCATCGTGTCAGTCCAATCATTTTTTATCTAGGGTTATCTCATCATCTTTTATCCATCACTTGTCTTTGACCTTTCGTCGAACTATGTTGCCCATGTGCTTTCACGTAGGCAAGGTTGATCATTTGATCTGCCCCCGGGGTTCCATCATCAATCTTCATTGTCCACTTTTTCCCTTTATTGCCTATCATCAATCTTTCTACTTTGTCCATCTGATCCTTTATCAACTATCATCAATCTTCGTATCTTGTTCCTATTTGTCTGTCCCGTCTTTATCATCCATCAAAATCTCCATCATGGTCAGTCGTTAGCCTTTTATCGAACTACAAGGGCTCTGCGCTTCCACGTCGGCAAGGCTAATCTTTGATCGGCCCCCGAGCCCCTAGGTTGCTAGGATGTGTCAGTCTCCTATTGTGTGTCGTATCGTCAAGCTATGCCCTCATCTAGCTAGTTCTTAACAAACAAGATCCACTTGTATCATCATATCCAATCAGTTCTGAATATCCTGTGTCATATCAGTCTTTCAGTTTAGTATCCATCATCGGTCTCAACAGGATGCATCCTTCCTAACAGATCTCATCAATCCCATCCATCCCCTGATCCTATGGCAAAGGACGTTTGAATTTCATTGTGATCTTTTGATGCTTTTGGATTTTGTTTATCATTTGAGCTCCCTATCATCACTTGTCATGGTCACCTTGATCCATCATATCATGGTGTGCTTTGACTAGTCAACATAGGGGTGTATCTTGATCTTTTCTTTATCTTCTCGGTTGTCCCATGTAGTACCCACCAAGATCCCTAAGGTCTTGCATTACACTAGGGCATCCTTGTGTGCTTGTGGTTATCTCAATACCTGGCCCAACCAAGGTCTTTGTAACTTTGGGGTGTTGGGATAACCTTCTTGTTTGTTATGTTTGTTTTATGCATTAGACACTAATCCGCCTTGGTTCTTCATACCTTGGCGTCTTGTTTCTTATGCTACAACAAAAATCAGTGCTCTGAAGATGGCAAATTGCATTAGGATTGCATTTTATTTTCCATTATATCGTCTTGCATGTATCCCCCCATCTATTCATCCTTCATCTTTATCTCACATCTCTATCCAATCCCCATCCATTCCATTTAGCTTGAATCATCTAATCATAATCCTTGGTCTTGTCCCCAGTCTCATTACCAACCTTGACCATCATCATCACCATCCATTAGTATCCTTCCCTATCCCTTTGGTGTTGTTTTGGGATGTATCCTTCCCTCATCAACAACACTTTCATCATCATCATTGAGAGGTATTCTTCCCTATCCTTTAGTGGTGTTTTGGGATGTATCCTTCCCTCATCAATACCACTTAGTGGGATGTATCATTCCCTATCCTCGTGTTGTTTCAAGATCCCTCATTGACAACACTCCATCCATCCTCAACCCCCTTTTGGCTTGTACCTTGACTGGGGCAACATCACCTTTTTTCCTCCATTTGTGCTTCATCATCTTCATTTTGCATCATCTTCCTCATCTCCTTCATCACTCTCCACTTGCATCATCATCCTTATTCCCCTTGCATCATCTCCTCCATTTCGAGAGCCCACATGTGTTCTCTTGAACCCACATGTCCTCTCGAGGGGGCATCCTTCATCCCTAATTTTCATCATCTTTTTCCCTTCCTAATCATTCAAAGGAATGACTGGGGCATCTTTCCCAATCTAACCATCTTCTTCTAGGTTCTATGTTTTAATGATCTTTGAAATGATGCTACTTCGTAACACCATCTCAAAGAGGGGCAAAATGTAGACATCTAAATTTGGACACTTAATTTATCCAAATTCATCCCCTTTCGTCTTATTTGTTAATTAAGTAATACTGCTATTATTTAATTAATATCTTTAATTCTGCCAAATCCTAAGGTATTTAATCAATATACCTTATCTCTTTAATCCTCCTTTCATCAAGTGAATTAAATAAATATGTTATTTATTTAATCCCCTTTATGTCACATCCTCCATCATTTTTATCTTATCCTAATCCTTCTTCTAATCTCATCATTAAGGTGTGCACATGCCTAATCCTTGATTAGGATGTGTCACATCCTCCAACTTTTGCAAGTTGGCCTCTAATCTCTCTTAGCCACTTAACCTTCCTCTAACCCCTCATCAACTTGTCTAATCACCCCCTTTAGTCAACTCTTGCCATCCCCCAAGGAATTTTTAATTCCTTTTGTCTTCTCAAAGCCCTTTGAGGAATTTTTAATTCCACTCTCATCTTTCAAGGAATATTAAATTCCTTTTCTCTTCCCCATGTCCTTTATGACATGTGTCCTTGGTCAACTTTATTAAAGGCTTTCTCCTTTTGGGCAAGGCACTCCACTTCCCCATGTGAATTTTTAATTCACTTTTAGTCCCCCAATGCACCCTTTGGAATTTAAAATTCTTTCCCTTCTCCCCATAAGGATATTTGAGGAATTTTTAATTCCTCACATGTCCTCTCACCCACATAGGGACAAGCACCTCCTTTATGAGATCTTGTCCAATCCCTATGGTCCTTTGAAGTACATCCATGTCATGTACTTCTCTTACACCTCATCTCCACCTCATTTTTCTTAAGCCTCTCCCCATGCCACATGTCAAGATGTGAGGGCTTGTGAGTTCTCAACTCACCTTAGCCCTACATCTTGATATTTGATGGCTCAATCTTGGCCATCCATCTCTTCTAGGAATTCTCAAAATTCCTATAAATACCCCCTCTTTTCTCTCATTTTTGAGATCATTTTGCTAGCCAAACTCTTGCAATTTTATTTTTCAATCTACACTTAGCAATTTTCATGCTTTCATCCATTTCCATCCATCCTCACATCATCATCTAGCTTGCATCTTTCCATCCAAGGAGCATACACATCAAAGATTGAAGGGCCAACCAAAGGATCGATTCGAGACAAGCTATAAAGTTTCATTTGTTGCTTTTATCTTGTGTTGATTCCAACTTAGGCTAATCTTGAGGTGTAAGTTGTTTTGGTGTTTATTTGCACTCTTTAGTTTGTTGCTTGTTTTCTAACGCATATATTCAACCTATCACATATACATTGCATAAGGGTCAATCAATGAAATACATCAGCATAGCCATACATGAAACTACATGAAGCTCCACCATGTTATCATGCTCCATCAAGATACCTACAATAAAACTAAAGTGACCATCATCTCAAGTAAGAAATCCTCTCATCCTCTAATGTGCCACCTATGGAAGAAAAAGGACATGCCAAGGTGAAGATGCACCAATCTACAAACACAAGCATCAAATCCAAGTGATAACAAAAGCTCCAAGTTGCTATCAAAAATTAAAAAAACCCACATGATCAGAAATAGCATCCACAACACATGTTAATGCATCCAACCATCCATACCTCCTAGATATCAATAGCATCAGTAAACTTGTGTCAACATATGTCCAACCCATAAACTGCAATCAAACTCCCTATATCAAACTTATCAATTAAGAACATATATATCCAAGAACTCCCATTTCATGGGTAATTTCAAATATGAAAATGATCAAGGCATATCAAATATACCAATCAACATTATACCAAGGTGTGATAAATTATCAAAACATTCAAAGTATAAAGAATAATTACAATGATCCACATATGCAACACCAAGTAGTTGCATACTCTCTCACATAGCATCTCAAAACAATCCTCTCAAATCATATGAACATGAACATCCAAGAAGGAACCATAGAACAAAGAGAGAAAACCTATATATCATAACATGTCCTACCAACACCTCAAAGTGCTAACATTGTGTCAAGTATGATCTCATTACAACCACAAATGAGAAACATCAACAACATCCATCCACTCAATCTCATAAATCAAATGTAACATATGAATCATTTAAATATACCAACATGGATGTAAGCCTCTCTAATCAAGGAATATCAAACTCAAAGTATCACCTCCATCAACTCCCAAATTATGAAATCGTCCCAATAACCATCTCCTAAACTCCTTGTCAATGGATGATAACATAGACTCAAATTCACAAGGAGATAACTATGCCAAACATCTCTCAAAAAGAATGATCCATAACCAACTAACCATAGCTCAAGAACTCGTATCTATGAAAGATAAATAAATATAAACTCATGCTAAATGATCCTCAAATGAGTCTTCCAAAATCAATCACCATGGATCAAGACTCATTTCCCATGAGAAAACAAAGCACAAAACAAAACACGTCTATTAAAGAATGGGAAAATACCTTTCAAATGATAAACCACTAAGTAGACCAAGAATGGGAATGAGAACGCTCCTCCAAGATAAACAAGTCATCATGACTCACTCCAAGAAAAATCTCATTTAAAGGTCCATCATGAACTCATGTTCATATCCAGGTGAAGGCTCCTCGGTGTTTCTACTTAAACATCATCAAGAGTAACCATCTCAAGCAAATGTCTCTAATCCTAAGAGAAATCCAACCTCACCTAAGTCTCCAAGTATTCATGAGCACCTAAAACTAATCAATCCATGTTATGATCCAAATGCAAAACCACATTATCATGAAACTCCCAAGAAAATGACCAATGTACTCAATAAGAAGAGAACCAACAAGATCAATGTCAGATCTCCAACCACAAAATTAGGAACCCAACATGACATCAAGATCTAACCATCTCCTCCTAGGAGATCACATGTAACAATCCATACATCCTGGTCTCAAGAGAACTTGTATAATGTCAAACCTCTAAGCTAACATCAAGAGTAAACCATGACACAATATCAAACACATTATAAACCAAGAATCAACATCTCCAATCGCATGAAGATAACCATCTCTTAATAGTGAACCTATAAATGTGAAAGAACTCTTCTGCAACAACAGGATCTAAGAGCTCCTCTAAGATATCCACAAACACTAAAGAATTCCATCCATCACTAATGATGAATCCACATCACTACCATCAACTCCCAATAAACTATGATACTAAGTTATACATGGCATCATAACAACCACCTCCTAAATGAAGATCATCCAGGTCCACACATGCAATTAAAATGCCAATAATACCAAGTAGAACCATGATCTCCCAACCAATAAGATACAACCATCATTAAAACATCAAGAATGAATCCTACACTACTAAGTCATCACTGCCAAAATATCCCACTAAAATGTGTAACCAAGCTATCATTAAATTGTGATAAACCCACATGTTACAAGTCCCAAACACCAAGGGAATTGGGGCTCTAGCATTGCACAAGGAGGTGAATTGACACATGACTTATGTGGCTATCTCGAGCCCCTTTTGGGTTTGATCTTTATGAAGATTTGGTTAAAATTTATGGTGCAATTCTTTGTTAATTTAATCAAGTGGATCTAAAGTATGCTTGTCATAGCTTTTTGCATTTGCATGTTGGGTACCTATTGTTACTAGGGTTTGTGCTTTTTAGATTGGTATTCATGTTTCCTTGTTTAATTCATAGATGACCTTGAGGTTCATTTCTAGTCTCGCATAGATGTATTGATTGTACCTATGCAAGGGTTTATCAATGAGTGTTTTCTTCATAAGGGAGGGAGGAAATCATCAAGATGAGGGTGCAAAATCCTTTAAATAGATCTTGCAGGCAGAAGAACCAAATAGGTCATCTGAAAATGTGAAGTTCAACCTAAGAGTCGAAGGAGATGATGGAGATGAAGTCATGGAAGACAAGAAGTTTCTCATAAATCGAAGAAAGAGATAAGGACCCCCTCTTGCCTTGGGTCCTTAGGGTTTATCCTAATGATGAAATGTTGAAAGCGGTAAAAAAAAAGAAACTAGGTTAAAAATGTTATATTTTTAGCTTGTTTAGATTGTAATATTATTCTAGCAAGAAATTTTTTTGATAACTGGCTTCAGAATGTATGGGGAATGAAACTTTGGATATATTTCTCTTTTTTTAGGATGATTCAAAAGGGTTCATTGTAATCCTCTTAAAAAGTAATAACATGCAAAAAAGGGTTCTTGAGAAAGATTACTGGAACATTAGAAAAAAATCGTTTAAAGCTATTCCTTAGTTGCCTAAAACCTCTCATGAAGAGATTATGTTTTTCTTAGTTCCAAGATGTTTAAATATCAAAAATTCCCCCCCTCCCACAGGTTTGGGATTTTTTACCTCACCTTTTAAAACTGTTGGGAAAGGTTTTGAAGATTGAAGAAACTAGATCTTCTCTCCTACACATGAATGCTCGAGTTTTAATAACATTCAATACTAGAATTCAAATTCCAAAAATTCTATTATTTTCTATAGAGAATAAAAGCTTTCAATGTTAATTATAAGCTCTTAGAGGGATAACTATCTACCTTCTTTGTAAATTTGATGGACATCAAAAAAATATTGTCCAAAAATTATTAATAAAAAAATACCCATCCTGGAGTAGCCTTTATGGGTGAAGAACAAAGTAGAAAATTGGAGGAAATACCCATAGATTTGAATGGAAAAGAAACTAACAAAGACAATGGTAGTTAAAATAAAATTGAAAATTCACAAGGTGGAGGAAAACACAACCTAGGAGGGGAGACTCCAAACCCCTTTGTTAAGAATGAAAATACTGAAGAAATGGATCAAAGTGACAATTTTGAAGGGAATATGGGAGGTAATGACCCAATCCCCAAATCGAACCCCACTTTGAACAAAGAAATAAGGGATAATATAAAAGATGTTAATCTCCCTTCAGTAGATTCAATATCAGTTAACAAAAAAAAGAATGCTCAAGAATTAGTTATGGATAAATTGAAAGAACAAATTAGGAAAAGAAAGGAAAGAGGTGGGAAATAAACCCCCAGACTCTCCAAAGATTAGAGACTTCCTTGACCAAAAGGTTTACCTCTAGATGAGAACCAACTAAAAGAAAACAGAAATGTGAATTTCATTCATCCTCTTTTTAAAGAAACATGGGTCAATCAAGACCCTAAATCTAAATTTTTAAATAAAGAGGAGGTTACAAAGAGGAAAAATGTTAGCAGAAGCAACAGTGGTTAGAAGCCCATAAAAAAGGGAAAGAGTGAAAATTTTCCCACATGTTTTGATAGGCTTTACAAGGGTCAAAAAATCCAAATCCTTATAATAAATGACAATAAATTGTTTAAGCTAGAATATGAGAGGCCTAGAATCCTCAGACAAGAAATATGTATTGAGAACACTCTATAATGAGAAAAGATGGTGCAGGAGCATCCAGTGGCGTAAGGGCAATCCTGCATCACCCAAAAAATATTTTTCCCTTTTGTTAGCTTTTTGGTAATGTTTTTGCATTTCTAGATACCCTTTTCATCGAATAAGAATTCCCAACTTTCAAAACTACTTTTCTACTTGTTGTGGTCAAACTACTATTTTAAGCAGATATGAATTTGAAGGTGTCAGGAGGTGAAAATTTATGGGAAGCTTTGGGACAAAAAAAAACACTTTGGCGAAAGAATCAGGCCAAGATCATTCCTGGTTTGAAAGATATTCAAGTTTCAGTTTCCCAAAATTGCCCTAAAAACTCTTCTGAGTCTAGTTTGAGGCACTAAATAGTCTCGTACAGGTCCAAAAATCATCAAAATTGACAAAGTGGGTTCTTAGCATGTTCTACACTTTGATACCTTTCCAATGGTTCAAACGGAGCATCAAAGGGAGTCTCAGATCAAAAGTTATGGCTTCTGGAAGTTGGTCAATTTTCATAAAATTACCAATTTTTGAATTGGGACTCAATTTCTAAATTTCAAATTTCAAATTTTGGCACCCAAATTCCTACATTCAAAATTCAAATTGTATTTTTGGCTTCAAGCTGGAAAAGGCTATTTAGGACTCATTTTGGAAATTCAAGAGGGGATTGGAAAAAGAAAGAATTGTACTGGGAAAGGGGGAATTTCTTTTTAGAAATAGTGAAAGTTGCATGTATTGCAACCTATGAGGATTTGATCCTTTGGAATGTAATTTCTTTGTAATGAGAACATATTGCTAATAAATAAATAACAATTATGTGATTGCCTCTATTATGTGCTTTTCTAAGTCTCGGGTTATGGCTCTCATCAAAAGAGATTTAGATTACTTAATGATATAGGAAGTAAAGCAGTTGGGATTCAACTAGAAAATAACTTGAAATTTATATGGAAAATGCTTGTCTTTCATGCAAATCATAATAAAGGGAAGGGAGGAAATGTGATTCCTGTAGATTGGAAATAGATTCAATATATGATTAGCTATGATTGATCTCCTTACAATAGACACTTATGGGTAATTATTGAGAACAATGATAAAAGAAATTGGTTTATGCTCCATTTATGCCCCTAATGACTATAGGGAAAGGATTGAGGTTTGGGAATGGTTTCCCACTAATCTACCTAAAGTTCCCTGGATGATTGGGGGTGATTTTAACATTATCGAGAATAGAGAAGATAAAAAAGGAGAGATACACTGGTCCTAGAAAGGAAATGAACAATATTATTTGCTTAAAATGAAAAACACTAAAGCTTTTTGATCCTTTGGAGGGTAAAAAAAGAAAGTAAAATTATTTGGTTTACTTCGTCTAACAACCAAATGGGTAATAACAAAATCGATTGTAAACTTGACAGATTCTAAGAAAATGATGAATCATTCTGCTTTGAGCAAAATTAAGGATGTAATAGTGTTTGAGTGGAATAAAACACTATGTCATATCATTATCCAATTGAGGAAAAAAGTATGCTTAAAAGGAATTCAATTAGCAATAAAATTAGGAAAAAATATTTGTTCAAACTACACATTGAGCTTCTACAAGATAAAGATTGTTCAAATGGTATTTCCACTCTCAGGTATGTCGTGTAGAAAAATGTAACCCTTTACATTTTCTCACTTGTTTGGGCCCTCCTAAGTTAAATTGGACTTAATAATGTCTTAATTTAGTGTTATTAAATGTGCCCCTTTACATTTACACACTTATTTGGGCCCTCTTAATTATGCCTTAATTAGCCCTTTTAATTCATTTACAAGACTAATTAATTAAATTTTTTGAAGGGGGAACCCGACAATAATTAATGCCTAAATATAACTTTACATTTGAGCAATGTGTGTTCCAGGTATAGGGACCTGGAACCCATTCGCCCATGGGAAAATGGGAAAATGGGTCCTCCCTGGACCTTTTTAAATTATGTTTTTGGTGGTAGTTTAATGTTTTCAAATCCATAATTCAATGTTGGCTTGTGATATTTGAATTTTGGGAAATTTAGGATACATACCTATAAATACAAGGTCATTACACAAAGTTTCACCTAGCAATTTTATGAAAATTTTATGAGCATTTCAAGAGAAATCAAAGGCATTCAAGAGCAAATATATTAGAGATTTATTGCAACATTCAAGATCTATTCATGATGTCAAGGTCTTCTTGCATCATGCATGTTTTTAGAGCTAACATTATGATGTAGGTTTCAAGATCAAGTCAAGCATTCAAAGCATCATTTCAAGTGTCAAGATCCACATCCAATTCAGCTATTTCATGCAAGTTGCAGACTTCCTAAGATCTCCATTATCAAGGTTTCATACAAGGGTTTGTTGAATGGTAACATAGTTTTGTTCATTCTTCATTCCCTCTTTCATGTTTTATTTTGATTCAAGGTATGATTACCAAAATAGGGTTTCACCAAGGAAAAACCCCATTCATCCAAAAATAAACGTATTTCTCTTTTGTGTTTGTGATTGCAAATTTAGGTTGAAGAAGACTTGAAGGCATTTTGAAGAGCAATATTTACAAAGTTGTAAAAGTTACAAAAGTTGCAAAAATTGTCAAAGTTGTCATAAAATCATGGAATCTAACCTATAGATCGTATTTCTAACTTTTTGACACTGAAACCTGAATAAATCAAAACTTCATATCTGCACCAGAGGCTCTCGAAATATTGTTCCAACCCCTGTACTTGGACCCATTAACCCATGAGCGAATGATTCTCAAATCAGCTTACAGAAAGCACTTTTGTTGACCAATACACGTGTTTTTGCCCTTCTCATGTCTGCATTATGTTTTCTAGTTCTACAAATATTGAGCTTAATCTTCAAGTTTCAAGTGTTAGATTGCATTTTAGAGTTGATTTTCTATTCTTAGTTTTTCTCCCCAAAGTGTTGTTTGACCTTGACCCCCGTCCTTCAATCATAAGGAAATTTGAAGATTCTCACTTTGACTTGATTCACATAAGGGTTGATAATCAATTCATTGTGTGGATATTATTTCTTAATGAAATAGAGGAAAATAGGTCCCTTATCACATCATATTTTAAACCCAAAGACCCTATTTTTATTTGTTTCATTTTGGTGAACTCGACGTTTAAGCATCATATCTTGCTGATTTGGAGTCCATTTTCAACCCTAGATCTAGGTCTTACGTTCATTTGCATTACATTGCATTGATTTTCATCTCATTTAGGGTTGTTTACTTGCATTAGTTTGCATCTCAATTAGAGCCTTAGGTTTGCATTTTTGCATTCTTTAAAATCTAGAAACTTTAAAAATATCAATCATTTTTGCATAATGCTTACATATCATTACATCATCATTCATTTACATTACAAAATTGAATCAAAATTGCATCTCCAATAAGGTATTTTTGTTTGTCATTTAGCACTATTTTACACTTGCATTTAGACCTCATTTTACAAAAATCTAAAACTGCAACTCACTGTCTGAAACTAGAATCTAAAAACAATAGAAATCATCTCAAAAACTTGCAAATTATTTTTTTAAAACCCTGAATTGAGACCCATTCACCCATGGGAAAATAAGTCCCTAATCAAGGATTTTTCTAAATTTTTGAGCATTAAAACTATTGTTTTTTCCTTCTGTGTTTCTATATTTAGTTTGTTGTTTCAATTTCCAAAATTTTTGTTATATAAAATTGTTCATATTAAGAATACTTTGCCAATTTTTCAAATTTGGTGCATTGTTTGAATTCAAAATTGCATCTAAAAGACATCATTTTTTATGTTTTATATAGCATAATTAGAACATTATCTTGTTTAGATCTAAAAATTGCTTTTACATACGTGCATTGCACTTTATATTCTAGGGTATTTCATTGCATTTTACCTCTTATCCACTTTGGGTGTACCTTGGGTTTGTGAAACTTGTATGAACTTCACAACTTGGTGTTCTATTTCCAATACTATCATGAGACGTAGTTCGAGACTCATGTCATCCCATGATACATCATTCATCGTGGATCTTGGGTTCTCTAACTCTTTCACTCATAGTGTTGACACTAGTCAATCCACTATGGATCATACCCTTAACACTTCATTTCCCATTACTTCCCTACCCACACCTAATGTAACTGATGTTGATGCAATGATTGCTAATGTCCCTCATGAGAACATTAGAATAATGGATGAAAAACTTGATAAATTACAAGATTTTGTAAGTTATGAATGTAATGGTGCTAATGTGGTTCCTATGATAGATAACATGAGGAGAATGATTGAAAATGAACAAGGAATAGAGATTTTTTGTAGCTTAGATTGCGTTATTAATAAGTGTGTCCCTACCATAACTAGTTGTGCCCAAGCTTTTGGGTATACTCAAAGCCAAGGTGGAATTCCAATTCCTCCTTCTAGAACCATAACCTCTATTCCGACATACACTAATCCAACTATTACAACAACCATACAACCTACTAGGAATTTCAACACTTCCTTAGGTATTTCCACTGGGATTCCCTTTAGCTTTAT
This sequence comes from Sequoia sempervirens, assembly GCA_007258455.2. Taxonomy (NCBI): domain Eukaryota; kingdom Viridiplantae; phylum Streptophyta; class Pinopsida; order Cupressales; family Cupressaceae; genus Sequoia; species Sequoia sempervirens. The sequence goes on from VDFB02105785.1 coordinate 228,151,476, forward strand.
GCATTCAAATATCATATCTCCAAATCTATTTCCCCTCACAAACTTACAAGTCACTTTCCCTCCACATACACATACACCTCCACCTTATTCACCTCCATCTCACAATATTAACAATGATCATGTCCTTAGCACGCTCTTACAAAATGTTTCATCCCTCCAACAACAAATTGCTATATTAAGTCAAAATCAAAATGACCAACCTTCACAATATGTCAAAAAAAATCCCTTGTCCTTGGAGATATTGAGAATACAAATGCCACAAGGTATAGAGATTCCTAGATTTGAGAAATATGGTGGGAAAGGAGATCTTGTTACCATGTTTCTGCATATACAACCCTATGTAGTGGCTTCATTTTTGAGGATAAACTCTTGGCTAAACTCTACCCTATTTCCTTGAAGGATACTGCTTTGGAATGGTTTTTTTCCTTACCAAATAATTCAATATGTTCATTCAATGAACTTATTGATGCCTTCTACAATCACTTCCAAATACATATGGATCCTAAGATGACCTTAGTTGATTTAATGACATGCAAACAAAAGGATGATGAAAAGGTCATTGATTTCATAGTGTGATACTAGATGCTTTACTCACAAACAAACATTAAGATTCACAATGATGACCTTTAAATAATATTTATTTCCAATTTTCCAAACAAAGTCCAAACTAAGCTTGAGATGTTGAAATTTCCCTCCTTCACACAGTTGTGTACTTCCCTCCATGATTATCAAAATCTGGTTAATATTCATGAAGTGAAAACTCTCTCTAGCCATCTTGAAAAAATCTAAATCCACGTCTCATAATAACTATCAACTATTCAAGAAACAAAATAAGGGCTTTTTACAAATTAACCCCCCTCAACCAACTCAACATGTTGATAACCAAGTGGCTTCTATAAAGACGACAAATCCATACACATTTGTCAATATAAATAGACAATTCACCCCTTTACCTAATACCCTTCATAATATCATGCTACAACTCTTAAAATAGAAACTAATTTCCTTACCTCCTGTTAGAGCTCTTGATCCTACTAAGTCTCTACCTTCTAACTATAGACAAAATGCCTATTTCCATTTTCATCGACAAAATGGACATGATACAAAATATTGCAAGTGTCTTAAACATCTTGTGCAAGACCTCATTCATTCTAATCATATTCAAATTGGTTGTGTTAATGATCAAGGTAATAAGTCTGTAGCCCCTCCTAATCAAAATTTACAAATATTTACTAATCCTATGCCAGATCATAACATTTCCTTTGTCAAAGCTAGTGAAACAAAGAATGATGTGACGAATATTAACACGAATGATGAAATCACGAAGAACATGGATAATATGATTGGACTTATTGAAGTTCAACCTCGTAAGGGCCTAACTAAGATGTCACTTGACATTTCTTTTTCACAACATGACATAATTAAACATGCACCCGATGGTCCTCTTTACATAGCTGGAAGAATCAATGACAAGCCTACTAATGGGATATTAATTGATCTTGTTTGTGTAGATAATGTGATCACTGAAGAATTATTATTTATGCATGAGATTTACTAATATATTTATGAAAAACCAAAATCATGGATCAAAACACATAATGGTTTTGCTTGCCCTATGATAGGTTTGATAACTCTTCCTTTAAAAGTTGGACCAAAACAATTATGTGTTTCATTTTCCATCATTCCATTGTCAGACCAATTTCATATGAAGTTAGGCTACCCATGGCTTCGCTCCATGAATTTCATTCCCATTGGTTGTGCATCATAGTGGCTTTAATCTTGTGCCTTCCTGTGGGAATTTCTCATTGGATTTATTTTGGCTCAAACCTATGGAACCTATTAGGCCTCATGAGGACTTCTTTTTCAAATCCTATCAAAAGTTTAAGGAAAAATGCATAGCAGAATTATCCCTTACAAATATGCCTCAACCCATGATTGAGCCTCCTATCCTTGACGAAAGCATGATTGAACCAAAATCCCTTCCAAGTAACCAAGACTAAAGCATAGCCAATCCTCCACCCATTTCCTACAAGATACCATGAGATAACCAAATAAGTCTCATTGTGCCTCCTAAAATCGGACAATTTTACAAAGATAAAGAGAAAGTGGTTGAGCAACCTCTCATGGTTCCTTTTATTCCTCCCTTAAGGGAAGAAAAGAAACCTATGGCTACTAAACCCGCTCCTACACGATCACAACTTGAAAATTGAATGAAAAGAAACTGAAATGCTAGAGAGTGTAGGCATAGACGTCATGCTATTACTCGTTTATTACAAGCATAAAAAGAAAATCACAACATAGAAAATCACAATCTAAACTTACCTCAAGCAATGCATGATGATTCTATGCCTTTGCTAAAACAAGAAAATCCTAAACCTCGAACATAATAAGAACAAGCACCTTCCATGGATATTATCATTAGACCTTCTATTGTGATTAACTTGGATGATGATAATGAAATTGCAAAAATTGATGAGGAAGTGCATAAAGAGTTAAATTTATTTTTTCCTCTTCAATGAGCTTAAATGATAATAATTGTGATGATCCTCCTATAAAGAGTGATTCACCGCATGTTGAACTTGGTGATCGTCCTAGTTTGGCACTTGGCATTGTCCCTTTGGCTAGTTATCCACCTCCTACATATGATGAACACGATTGGGATGTGGATGACCTGCTATAGGTTGACTCGCATGTGCCTTATTAGTCTTGTTTTTATTTTCTTTTTCATGTTCTTTTTGTGATTGCATGGGTGTAATTTTATCCCTCGTATCATTCTATTTGATGTGTCTTCATGTTCATTCCTCTATTTGTACCTTCATTCTTCTATATGTCATAAACACTTATCTTTTATTTTGTCTTGTCTTTTATTTTCTTTTTGGGGATGATGCAAGACATTGAGACATTTAAGTCTCTTCCATGTTGACCCAAAAGGATTTTCTTTGTATTCGCTCTCTATGTGACATTCTTCCAGTTCTATGAGTATTTGGAGAATGATGATGTTTTTGGGCTTATAATATCATTGTAGCAAAGACATATGCTAACCCCGAGTCCATGAATCCCTTATGTGTGATTTTAGGATTTCATTTCAAGGGAAATCCCTTCCTTTTTCATGACATAGCTTCATTTGGAAACATATGACTTGGCATAGGGCTTTCCAAATAAGCTCTCATGTCCTCTTTATTGTTAGAATTTATCATTTGCTACTTTAAATTAATTGCTCATAGCATGGTGTTAGCAATTTATTTAAAGTGGGGGCATACATTGGAATTATCATTTTGAAGATCTTGGACTATATTCTTATGTTTCATTTTGTGGTCTTTTTACTTCTTGTGATGTGTCTTCTTCTTGGTGATGTCATTAGGTTTGATGTCCTCCAAGAGTGTGACCTTTCTTGGCATACGATTTTCCTCTTAGTGGTGATGCTATGTGTTGTGTTCCCTAAGTTGTGAATCTGTTATCCTAGACTTTTCCTCTCTTGGATACATTAGGCATGATGTACCCTAAAAGGAGACCTTACATGAACTAAGAAAAATCCCTTTAAACATTTCTTATCCTATTTGCATATTTTCATAAGTGTTTAGCATAACTCAACTTGCTAACCTTGTGAAGCTCGAAGTTACAACTCTTTTTCATGGCCACCAAGCATAACACACTTTGCTTTCCTATGGTGCCTTGTTTGTTCATAAGTCTTTAGCATAACGCAGCTTGCTAAGCCTTATGAAGCTCAAATTTTATATTGTGTGGTGCCTTATTAAAGTTATTGGAGGTATAACTTTTGTATGGTATGGGAGCCTAATAAGATTCTCTCATTTGTCACCCTTGGGGGCTCACCTAGTGGATAATGAATTTCACTAGCATATGTGAGCGTGCATTGTTGTTTGCATAGTGGGCAATGAGTTCCACTTGTAAACATTTTTGGAAAAACAACTGAGGCGTGTTCCACATCGCATTGGATAGTTGAGGCTTAATCCATCTCTTTTTGCCTTTTATTTTTCTCTTCCTTTTAGTCTTTGGCATTGTATGATTGAGTATCTTGTCATTGATGCATACATATATATGTTTAACATAGGCATGTGTCTCCTCGTTCCTTTTTTTATTTTACCATGAGATCTTAGGTCTTGGGGGCTTGATCACCTTCCTTGATCTTTGTCATCTTATCCTTCCAACGATTGTACAATTAGACTTCTCTTGATTGTCTAATTTAGTGTGAGTTTGACATAAGGTCATCCTCTCACTAAAGTGGGGGATAAATGTAGTGTAGAAAAATGTAACCCTTTACATTTTCTCACGTGTTTGGGCCCTCCTAAGTTAAATTGGACTTAATAATGCCTTAATTTAGTGTTGTTAAATGTATCCCTTTAGATTTACACACTTATTTGGGCCCTCTTAATTAAATGAGCTTAATTATGCCTTAATTAGACCTTTTAATTCATTTACAAGCCGAAATAATTACATTTTCTGAAAGGGAAACCCAACAATAATTAATGCCTAAACATAACACTGAGCAATGTGTGTTCTAGGTATAGGGACCTGGGACCCCGAATGGGTCCTCCCTAGACCTTTGGGCCTAAATTTATATTATGTTTTTGGTGGTATTTTAATGTTTTCAAATCCATAATTCAATGTTGGCTTGTGATATTTGAATTTTGAGAAATTAAGGATACATACAAAAGCTATAAATACAAGGTCATTTCACTAAGTTTCACCTAGCAACTTTGTGATAATTTTATAGGAATTTCAAGAGCAATCAAAGGCATTCAAGAGAAGATATATTAGAGATTTATTGTAGCATTCAAGATCTATTCATCATTTAAAAGTCTTCTTGCATCATGCATTTTTTTGGAGCTAACATTGTGATGTAAGTTTCAAGATCAAGTCAAGCATTCAAATCATCATTTCAAGTGTCAAGACCCACATCTAATTCAGCCATTTCACACAAGTTGCAAACTTCCTAGGATCTCAATTATCAATTTTTCATTCAATGGTTTGTTGAGTGGTAATATATCTTTGTTCATTTGCCATTCCCTCTTTCATGTTTCATTTTGATTCAAGGTTTGATTACCAAAAGGGGTTTGACCAAGGCAACCCCCATTCACCCAAAAACAAACATTTTTCTCTCTTGTGTATGTGATTGAAAATTTAGGTTGTAGAAGACTTGAAGACCTTCTGAAGAGCAAGATTTATAAAGTTGTCAAAGTTGCAAAAGTTGTCAAAGTTGTCATCAAATCACGAAATCTAACCTATAGACTGGATTCCAACTTTTTGACACTTAAATCTAAACAAATCAAAAGCTTCGGATCTATGCCAGAGGCTCCCAAAAGATTGTTGCAACCTTTGTACTTGGACCCAATCGTCCATGAGCGAATGAGTCTCAGATCAGCTTACAGAAAGCACTTCTGGTGGCTGGTACACATGTTTATACCCTTCTCATATTTGCATTTTATTTTTTGGTTTCTATAAATATTGAGCTTAATCTCCAAGTTTCAAGTGTTAAATTGCATTTTGGAGTTGATTTTTTATTTTTAGTTTTTCTCCCCAAAGTGTTGTTTGACCTTGACCCCTGTCCTTCAGTCATAAGGAAATCTAAATATTCTCACTTTGACTTGATTCACCTAAGAGTTGATAATTAATTCATTGTGGGGATCTCATTTCCTAATGAAATAGAGGAAAATAGGGCCCTTATCACATCATATTTTAAACCCCAAAACCCTATTTTTCTTCAGTTCAAGGTATATTTAAATAAAAATATTATGCATGCATCTTCTACAAAGGATTATATCAAAAGGATACAATGAGGTTTGAAATAGGAGTGGGGAAGGGGAGATGAGAGATAGTGCCACTAAAGGTAAGAGCATGGTGAGGGTTCTAATTGAGGGGTTATATCAAAAGGATACAATGAGGTTTCATATGATGAGGAATCCTCATGATATTTTGCATCTAAGGTGGATGTTTCCATGATTCAATATCCTTCAAATAGGATTCTAAGAAGAACATGATTAAATTTTGAATGAGAGAGGTCATTTCACAAAAGTGAGGAGCTACATTCCTTTGGGAAAATTCATTATTTTAGAAGATTAAGTTTTGATAGAAGAAGGAAGGAGTCTAAACTATATGGGGAACAAAAGCATGGGTGTTAGCAATGGACTAAGAATGGGAAATGTCTCCCTTTTCAAGAAGTATGACATGTAATGGAGCATCAATGAAGAAAATGAGTCCATGGGGGCATTTACATCATGAGTAGGGGAGAAATTCTCTATATGGGAACATGAACATTCAAACCATATATAATAATTATATTATAATGGAGGGAGTTATGTTTCCATTTTTAAGGTTTAAAGGTAATGTGTTTATCATATATATGTATTCATGATGTTTTAATCTAGAAATGCACCATGAACAAAGAAAAACAATCTAAAAAAATAATTTGTGAATATATGTTTCTAAAGATGTATAATTTTATGATGAATTAAAATCTTGGATAAGCCTATGGTGGCTAAGAGTAATCTTGTAGGTAGTTTAAAATCATAATTGAATAGTTGAGGCTTAGCCTGTTATAAGCCCATTGTGGTGGAGACTAGGGATGTAATTTATATTCTCGATTATACATCTATTGAACCAAGTTGATTGTAATTAGAATACATTGACTCTAAGTATCATTATACACAAATTGTGTGGGGTTTAATTAAGAATGCATGGTTAGAAAGTCCTTCATTCAACCTTCCATCCAAGACTACATCAAGTGGTATTAAATAGAAAGGTTTAAACTTCAAAGGGTTTCTACTTATTTACACGTCCTTGAATTGAGGTATAATAAAAAGGTATCTTGTAGATAGAATTCCAAATCTAAAGTAGTCACAAGGGGTTTATGAGAAAATCACTAAACCTAAATTAGTTAGAGAAAAATTGAAAAAGATAGTGAAAATAGACCATCAACTATGAGGAAATTTTTGAAAGATAAATAAGTTAGAATAAATAAAATATGATTCCCTTTAGCTAGAGTATCAATAACTTAGTGAGGTCATATGATAGTTATAAACATAGAGAAAGTTTGAGAGGTGAAATATAAGAAGAGATGTGAATGAGGTGGATAGATAATCATAGAGATGAAATCTACTAAAGAATTTAGGTGAACATACAAGGAAACGAAATAGAGTACTAGAATTTTTAGGTAATATGCAAGTAAGAATATTGCGATTTGATGACCATAGAGGTGAATAAAATAAATGTGATTAATAGATTCAGGTTTGCTACTATGATAGCACACCCATGGAAGATAAATGATAAATATTAGAGTTGATGATGAAAGATATGGAAAGTAGATTAGATAATTTATAGAGATCTAAGAAGGATGAATATGGGAAATTTATCTAAGATTTATAAAATTTTAGTGAAATTTAAAAGGGAGCGATGTGTGAGGGCAGTGAGGGAGCAAAAATTTGCAACAGCGCGGGCGAAATAGGAGCAGGGTTTGCGGCCTCCAGCAGGGATGTTGGTGTGGACACGAAGGCGAAGAAAGGCGCATCCAAGGGTGACAATGGTCGTGGTTCTTCCCGGGTAGCCATGGCAAGTATGGGACGACAACGCTACTCTCTGCACTCCGATTCTGGCAAGAAAATGGATCCGGATATGTCTTCCCCTCCTATGCCCCCTCTCTCCTTTGATCCTTTGGGTGAGAATTCGATGTCTGTGAATCCAAAATCTCTAAAGGATTGTAAAAATAGCGCCAATCCTTTCCATGAATGCAACACATACTGTTTGGAGAAGATATGAAAATCGAACCCTAGTCCTCCTCCTCCCAAATCGCTTGATCTGCCTTTATCTGCCTATGTGGAGGTCCACTCTCAAGGAAATTTTGGTTTCTCTGTCAGGGATGTGGAGGTTATCTTTGCAGATGAACCTGTGAACTTCCACATTTCTGATGAATATGTAAATTTTACTGTGGCTGATGTTGGAAGTCGTTCTCTAGTTATTAGGCTTTTGTGGAAATGGTTGTCTCTCAACGATGTGAGGGATTGGCCTCTGTCAGCTTGGAGCAATTTGTCACCTCCTGCAATCTAATACTTGGATTGTGGCTTCTTCTTTGATTAGCTTCTCTTCTGCTATGGACTATAATTTTTTTTTGTAGAATGGTCCCTGGTTCTTTGGGAAATTTGGCTTGTTCATCACACCTTGGACCGCCTTCTTTGATCCCGCTATGGCTAAAATCATGGTGATTTCGCTTTGGATGCTTTATAATCTTCCTCTGTTTATGAGGGATCCCGATCTCATTGGTCTCCCAATCAATCAGGTGGGGTCCTTTGTCAAGATCGATCCGGATGTTGGGGCTTCTTCGTGTAGGTTTACCAAGGTCTATGACTAGGTGGATATTTCTAAACGTCTCCCGGGATCCATTCAGATTCATTCTTATTATGGAACCTAGATACAATTCTTAAATTTTGAAGGGCTCCCCTTTAGATGTTTTTGTTGCAATAAGATGGGGCACAATATTAAGACTTGCACTACTCCAAGGGTGCCGAGAACTAGATGCTTAGTCTTAAGAAATGGATAAAAAAACTAGGGTCCTTGGATGCGGACTTCATATGGCGCAATCATGGCAAGTTTTTTATACCTCCTCGTGTCTTGGGGTCTAATGCTATGGCACTCTCAGAGCCTCCCTCAATGCAACCTACAACAACTGATGATACTCATGTCCACAATAAAGATACTACCTCTCCAGCTGTGGTGGTTGAGGATGACTCTAACTCAAATGGCACCTTTACTTTCATGGAGGATCTAGATGATTTGAACCCTAATTATTTTGATCAAGACTTTGTGGTGGCACATCCTCTGAAACTTGGAATCTCTCAAAACATGAGCAACAAATTAGAACTTGACTATGGAGAGTCGAAGAGGAAAAAAGGTAGGAAGTTTGATGCTGAAAAACTTTGCATTGAAGGAAGGGATGCAATTGAGGAGGGCTCTCAATGGACCATGGAGGCTCTCTTCTCCCGGAAAAATGATAAAGCTTAGTATGGCTTTGGTAATATGTCCTTACTTTATGCTTCCAGTTGGGTTTGTCCTTTTTGGCAGTTTCCTTTTTCTGCTCTTGGGTGTTCTTGTCTGGCTTCTTCTCTAAGTGATGTCTAGAAATATTGTTGTAGGATAAGTTGACAACCTAGTTGGATTGTTTATTATTTTTTATTTGTGTTGCAATGTTGTTTCAAGGGCATGCCTTTTGTAAATTTTTTTATCATTACATATTAAAAACCTCACTTACGAATCAAAGAAAAAGGGAAATTCATCTTAACTGAAAGAGATGTTAGAAAGGAAATAATCAATTACACAAAAATTATATATTATATCACAACATAGGATAATGTAAGGAATAGCAACAAAAGAGATAGAAAGGATGTGTAGTGAAATATCTAGAATCAGTTGAAGTTTAAGAAAAAAAATTATAATAATTAGTAAGAAGAATATTGTAAATAGAATAATGTCAAGATAAATTTAATGATGATGTTGGAGACAAGGTAGAGTCTATGTTCAATATGGCAAGTAATCTCTTACATAGGTTAAGAATCTTTGAGTTGAATAAATTATAATTTTAAATGAAGGAGAAAAAGACATGGAAGTAAAAAATATCAACAAAATTTATGCACAACATTATTTAAGGTAAGCATAAAATTCATGATAATATTTATAAATTAATACAACAGGGAAATTTTGTTGCACCATAAAAATAGAGGAGTTTTTGAAAGCCTACCTATAGGTTTTCCTAAAATATGATAAAGGCCTAGTAGAAGGGTTCCACTCAAAAAATTTCGATGCGAGAGGGTTTCAGTCAAAATGATCAAGCCCAAAAAAAATTCAAATATATATTTAAACATTTTAAAAAAAAAAAATATTTGATCATATACTTTTGGCCAAAACATTTTTAGCTAATTACTATACATCACATAGGCTCCATGTCATCACCACCTAGTTTCAGTTGAAACTCCTTCAACTGAGTATCTTCAGGCTGAAAATAGTTTGATAGGAACTATTTAGTTGGTTGAAAGTGTGACACAATTTTGTACTTTCACCCTTTTCTTTTTTATTGTTCTAGTAGTAAAGGAAAAATTATATAAAGGTTGAAAAATCTCTAAATTCAATCCCTTAGTTTTCTCGAATATCATGCTAAATGGGTAGAGCATTGAAAATTAGCCTAGATTACTTTTGGAAAATTCACAAAATTCATTAAGAGAAGCAAGTTATGTTTTTGTGGGTGTTTTGAGCCTTACCAGAACAAATTTTTGGTTCATCTTAATCTTCCTGTAAATTTTGGTTCCATTAAGATTTACTGCAAAAAGGATCATCACATTAGTTAGATTTGAAAGTATTATAAAATGAAGTAATGTTTAGTGTAAATTGAAACCCAAGCGAACTGAACTTTTTATGTGACATCTTCCTATTTGCTTAAAAATGTCTATTATTTCTTGTAATGTATAGAATCCCTACTATTGCAGAATATGTGGTGGTTATTGAATATGCCCCATCTTGAGTTCTTAAATTCTAAGTATTTTCCTTAAATGAATTTGATGAGTTTATGAATCAAAAAATATTTTATAGTGGGAATCTGACCTCTAAGTGAATTGGAACTTAAAAGTGTTAATATGAAGTTAACTTAAAAATCCACGCAATACCCTATAGTGATGAAATTCCTTGCTATAGCAAGAATTTATTTTGTTATTGAACCCGTATTTTCAAAGTTCCAAAAGGTTAATATAACATCTTCATCGGAGCCTTGGTATTGCAAATTATTATATTTGAATTTGAAGTCTTTCAAGAGAGAGATTTTATTGTAAGAATTATATTTTTGTTTGTATGTGATTAACAACCACATCAACACAACTAAGTCAAAGAGACCTAAGAGCTCTAAAAAGAGAGAGGAAAGGTCAGAGGCAACTTTATAAGAAGATATTAGTAGAATTTGAGGCAAAGGTAAGAAGAAAATGGTTGATCTGAAAGATGACTTTAAGGATTTCCTAATCAATCAACAATAAACCAGTCAAATGCTTGTGCAATTAATACAAAACCTAGCTAGCCACGCCAAATCTACATGAAATAATGGTGCAGAAGGAAATAATTCAACAAATTATAAGGTTTAAATTAACCTACCCCAAAAGTTATTTAGATCCAAATACCTAGAAAGATGAGACATAAAACCTAGGAGAGAGAACAAGAGGATGAAGCAATGAGGTATTATGCCAAATATAGTGCCCTAGACCCAACCATTCATTGGTACATAACTTTCACGTAGTACTGTGAGTTTCAAAGAAATAGACAAGGGAGAAGAAGATATGAAGAGCAACCCCATAGAGAGGGTTTTGGAATGGAATAATGGGACAAAGATGAAATTTATCTTAAAAGGAGAAATCTAAATAAAAGAGGAGTTTAATATTGCATGAGACAAAAGAAAAAAGGAGAGGAAGATCCAAAAGTTGCTAAAAAGAAGAGCAAGGAGTAGGAGCCAAAATCATTAATTTTGAAAAGAGAGAGCTAAAGATAGTGGGACCTAAAATAGTGAAGAGTATACTAGAGCTATAATTACAAGAGAAGGTCAAGAAAGAAGTTGTGATAGTAGAGTAGAATGAAAAATTAGAGAAATAAGATGTCATAGAGGAGGAACACAAGGACACCTCAATGAGAGAAGGTGGTGTGGTCCAAGATCAACATTGCATCATCCTTGATGAAGATTTGATATTGTGTATTGAAGATGTGTTAATAATTATAAATGATATCAAGAAATTATATCTACCCAATTTTTGGGCATGGAAGTAATTGCACCATGTAATGATGATTTGTAATGTGTGGGAATGATTGGACCATGTGTTGATGATTTTTAAGATATTGGTTATACTGTTATGAAGAATTATTTGACTTTGATTAACCCCTATGAAGAGGAATTTCCAGTTGATAATGAAAACCCTAATAATATTGGAGATATGGAGGTTATACCTAATATCTTGGAGCATGGGGATCCCTTTGTTCAAGATCAAGTATATTTACATGCAATGATGTGGGATCTAGGAGACTATGTCTTTAATGAAACTACTTTCATCGTTGGTTATAGATTGCCCATCCCTTAAATTTTGAAAAAGATTGGTTAATTTGGATTATGAGCAAGTGTGAGGTTGATCAAAGGCTTGATGGAGATCTACAAAATTATAGAGAGTTTCTCAAAATGTGCCACACAATTTCTAACCCCTTAGCCATTTCAACAATTATTGACATGAGGGAAGTAAACTCCATGATGATACAAACTAGCTACACAAAGGTTGACTAAGAAACATTAGAAGTCCTTTGCTCCAAGATTGATGAGCTTGTCCATGGGTAGAGACTTTTGGTTCACACATAGAAAATACAAGAGATGCCAACATGGACACTAAGAGATAATGGCCACATTCACTAAGTTGTCACTTCACTACAACTAAAGACAAAATGGAGATATTCACACTAGGAAGTTTGATGCTAGATGAAGGTAAGAAAAATGGGTTTCATTTTGATGGTCAATATTTTGTGACTAAGCCCGGTAAGTGTTAGAGTTAGAGATGGCAGATATCTAACAATTAAATGCAGATTTAAATAATAAACAGAGAAACTAAAACATACACAGAATAAATCATAACACAGAGAATTTAACGTGGTTCACCCAATCTGGGCTACATCCACCAAACCATAGCCATCCAATACTATTATTATCCAGTGCAAAACCTATTACAATCTTGTGAATAATCGCGTTTTTCCTCATACTGTAACCCCCATCCCAACCCCTTTTAACAAGCTTTTTAGAAGCTTCCAGAATTAGGGTTTTACAAAGTCAATTTTCTTTCTTTTTCAGAGATTTTTTCTTTTTCGCTGACGACGCAAAAAAAAAGGCAAAAAAATACCATGGGCTATACAGTATAGCATGATCAGTCGCCACATACCAACAGTAAGGTATTGTGGGTTTCAAGCTACAAGAAAATTGGAGGCTTCATGAAGAATGAGACACCCCAAATTTTGAGTATCATGAAAGTTGGGTGATTAGTTTCCATTTTTTGTGAGCATGTGATATGTAAAGACTTATATGTGGTGTCTCAAGGGGTCACAACTAGAACCATTTTCAAAGGTGAATCATCTATCGATGGTCATACTTGGTCTACCTTAGACCAGTAGTGTGTGAATGTTACTTTTTCAAGGCTATTGTTGACCAAAGAACATAATCGTGAGTTGATGCATGGTGTAGACACCTAAAAATGGTCTAGAGAATCTAATTAATTAAATAAGACTTATTTGATTAATTAATCTTAAATTCATCTACTTAGTAAATAAATAGAAATATTTATTTATATTAAGTTCACTATTAGTTCTTCTATCTTATCATATTTTTCCTCTTAATTAAATAAACAAAATTAAATACTTTGTTTTATTTAATTATTATCATTATTATTTCTTCTATACTTTATCCATTAATTCTATCTTAAATTAAATACACAACTTAAATAGTTGGAATTATTTAATAATCTCATCACATTTCTTCTTAATTAAATAAAGATATCCTAAAAATCTTTATTTTAATTATCATATTCTTTCTATTTTAATTTAATAAACAAACTTCTATAGTTTATTTTATTAAATTATTTATTCCTCTTTTGCTGAATTTAAATAAATCAAAAATATTTAAATAATGCATAAATCTAATCCCTCTATTCACTCACCAATAAAATTATATTTTTTTAATCTAATTAATGCAACTGTCATTCACAGGAAAAGCCTCAAGGACAAACCTGCAAGAAATCCTCTCAATCTTCTGCCTCAAATCTTTCCTCTCATCTTGCTTGGTGTTTTCATGGGGAGGAACAATCCTCCATGATCAGCTCCACCTTCTCATCTCATACCATTCAATTCTTCAGATTTAATCTCAACCTCTGTTGTGTTACCCCTGTGCAAATGTGATGTCAAAAATCTATATATACAACCTTCTGAAACATCAAAATCATCTGAGAATCATCATAATTTATGCAAACTTACTCTGTAGGAATTAGTACTCAAGCAACCAAGCAATCATTTAGCATTAGCATTTTAGTATCATCATAGCATCATGGCATCAGTAGATTTCATATCACGGTAGCATAGTTTCTTTTTACTGTATCTTTCATCCATCAGGCTTCATTTACAGTAGCTCCATATCATATAGAATCATTAGCAATCATCACATCATTGCATTTAGCATCCATTATGTTCTCTAAATAGGCATTTTAAATAGTTACAGTGCTTACAAATCTAACAACTTTTGTAATTTGATAAATTTTTGGAGATAGGAGACAATGGGATGCTTTCAGGATTTTCTATGTTTTAAATTAGTTTAATTCATGTTTAATCTTCATACAATGTTTTATTAAGAGGTGTATTTAATTTTATTTAGTTTACATTTTTCCACACTTACATTCTAGCACCCACCGTGGGGTCGTACCCCATTTTTTTAACAAGTTTTTCTAGAAAGTTTTCGTACAGGAATCTGGCGTGATCCGTTTTGGCACGTTTGGAGCATTCTATAGCGCTTCTGAGGACTGATTTAGCGCTTTTGAAAAAAATTATAGCGCTTCTGAGGATTGTTCTAGCACTTCTGGAGAAAAGTATAGTGCTTTACACGACTGTTTTAGCACTTCAATTCACAATCCAACACGGATCGGCAGTAATATTCAACATCTATTTTAGCGCTTCTATCTATTTCTATAGCACTTTTGTCTATTTCCATAGCACTTTTGTCTATTTCTATTGCGCTTCTAGCGATTTCTATAGCGCTTTTGTCAATTTTTATAGTGCTTTTGATCACTGTCATAGCGCTTGTGTGTAACTCATTTTCTGAATCCGACGCCTCCACGGCTAGTAAATTTCATTTCTTCAGTTGGATTAAAAAGAATCAATCTAGGATAGCACTTCTTTAGTTGGTTTAAAATGGATCAATCCTAGGATATTCACATTTTCAAAATTGGACTAAAATTTATCAATCTAGGGTAGTCACCAAACTTTGCAAAATTGAGATTTTAGAAAAATGATTAACACCGTGTCTTTTTGTGAAGCAACATCTTCACATAGATTAGAAAAAAATTTGTTTGGGCTTTAAAATTTGAACAAGTGGTTTTTGTGTTTGAATGGTTGATAGGAATATGCTCTCCCCTTAACTGGGTGATCCAAAAAGCCAGACTCATCCTTTTTATGCATTCTTCAAGTTTTGTTACATCCTTTAGAAGGCCTATCATAGTGGGAAAAAGTACTCACCCTATGGGAATGACCTAAGTGGGTTCAAACCAAAGCCAGGGTTTTCCACCCCACTATAAAATTTAAAGCAAATCTGGGGAAACCCACTTTTTGCAGAAGTGTGCAAGATAACCATCCCTAAAACCTTTGTTCTAAAGGTTGGGAGGTCTCCTAAGGGAGTCTATTATTGCTGCTCTGAACAGAAACCTTTTTTAAGAACCTAGTGTAGTATCCAGCTGAGTCAGTAACCAAACATTGTAATACTCGCAGTGCAAGGGGAGGGAAGAATCTGCCCCCAAGACACTCACCATATAATTTCCAAGGACCATTTTCTCAGGGGATCCGATATCCACTTTCGTCACTCTGATTATGCACCTGGAAAAGACAAAAACATGAGTGCCCTCTAGGGGATGACATGGATGTGTGAGTCGATGCAATTTTAAGCTATGGGTTGTTGAGTATAATGATGACCTTTTGACTATTAAGAGTGAGTCTGTCTGAAGTGTCTTCTTGTTATCAAACCAGTGAAAATAGGACCATACGTGGTTCTTTTGAACATACACTATATGTTTAGATTACAACTCTTAAAAAAAAATTGTCTTCATTTGAGTGTTGTGTATTCCAAAATCATTAAAATTCAGATAAAAGATCATCCTGAAAAATACAAAATCATACATGATTAGAGATTGGAAAACCACTAAGTTTGTAAGAAAATCTTTGGCCAAGAGAATTAAAAAACCCAAAAAAACACTTAGTTACAAACATGTTTTGCAAAGACGACGTTTCTTGTATCAGAATAGGAAGACTTTGCTTCATCATAGAACATTCCTCCATAGGTTCCATAATTTTGATAGGGGTTACACTGATGATTATGTTGTAGAACCTTTGACTTCACAAGCCTATATTCAAAGAAATGCTCTTTCATAGGAATTCAACCATAGTCATCGTATTCGACAATCCTCCATTCCACAACCTGCCATAGAATACTCCACTAGACTAGATTAGTTCTTACGGTAGACAAATCTTTGAAAACCTTATAGTTAAACAAAAACTATAACACTTCTAAAACAAGCTATAGTGCTTCAACCCTCTGTTTTAGTGCTTCAACCCTCTGTTTTAGCACTTCAACAATCTGTTTTGGCACTTCTGAACAATCTCATAGCGCTTCTGTCATAACAAACCAAACTGCCAGGAAATTCTAGTATCCAACATTCTAGCGCTTTTGCTCTCTGTTTTAGCGCATCCATAGAAAAACATAGCACTTTTGAACTCTGTTTTAGCGCTTATGTCATATGTTTTAGCACTTATGCTCTCTGTTTTAGCGCTTATGTGCTTTGTTTTAGCACTGATAAGCTCTGTTTTAGCACTTTTGCTCTCTGTTTTAGCACTTTTGTGCTCTGTTTTAGTGCTTATAAGCTCTATTTTAGCGCTTCTTCCCTCTGTATTAGCATGTCCACAAAAGGAGAAAAACAAAGAAACTTTCAAGACAACCGTCAGATAGACCAATAGCAGAAACATAATATTTTACCAGTCAGAAAGATTTTACAAACCAGACAGTGTCCTAACATCGTGAAACAAAGTAGGTTCTTACAAGTTAAAATTGTTTTACACAAAAACCAGATATTGAAAAATACAAAGTGTCCAAATCATCAAAACAAATCATGGATTAGTGAGCCAAGTTTCCTTATCAGGATTTTTGACATCCTACTATCACGAGACAAAAAGACTCAGTAATCAGGAATTTTAAGTTAGCCTCATCAATAGAATATATCATTCTATTTTGGCTTCTTTAAAAAAATCAAATTGACACTAACACCACATAGAAGATCTAAGTTTAGTGAGGGAAAAAAACAAAAACTTGTATGCCAATCTTAACAAGGTTGCAAAGGCAAAAACTCAGAGAAAAAGAAACTAAAAATCTAAACATGGCTGAATAGAACCCTTTTTTTTTATACCAACAAGATGAGAACAACGAAATCACACAAGAGAATATACAACATGTACAACAAGACCCAAATTTTCATAAATTTATGGAAAAGGTCTTAGAACAAGACATGGAGAAATACCTCTTAATGTTAGCAGAGTTAGGTACCAAACTTTCAAAAGATTTTGACATCAATCGGTTGAAGGAAACACCTAGAACTAATGAGATAGAACCAAACCATACCCAGGATGCAAATCAAGTAGTAGCTTTAACAGCTCAAATGCAAATTCTACAGCAACAAATTCAAAACATGCAAACATGAACCACAAAAACATATTTATTAAAGGAAATTTGTCCTTACCCTTTTCATCCATGCGTGGATATAATACCCTTCCCAAGACATTGTGAGTTTCCTAAGTATGACAAATACAATGGAAAATCAGACCCAATTGACCATGTACGAGAATTTAGAACAATGACCCTCGAATTTGCGCAAGAAGATACATACCTCATGAGGTTATTTCCTAGAAGTTTGGAAGCCCATTGCATGGAATGGTTCTCAAAATTACAACCAGGGATCAGATCCTTTGAAGAATTGGTTAACAAATTCATCTCTCAATTCTCTTTCAACATAACACATGACATAACCATAAAGGATCTCTATAATCTAAATGTTCAGAAAAATGGTGAGACATTGTTATCATTCTTACAACGATGGAGAAAGTTGTTCACTAGGTATCCTCGATCTATACCTGAAGAGGAGAAGATTGAATTATTTATAGACAACTTAAATGATCAAATGAGTTATCGACTTGAATTACAATGGCCATCAACATTCGAAAAAGTAATTGAGAATGGGCTCAAAATCGAAGAATCCCTAGTCAAACGAGGAGTGATCAAGCACTATAGTGAAACATCCAACAATGCAAATCACTATGGAAACAACGACAAGCCAAAATTTTGGCAAAAAAATAGAAATACTAGAAATAATGAACCTACAATAGACAATGTAAAACCAGTATTCAATTTGACAGCGTCAACTGCCAAAGCAAACCAAAATGAAAACCAAAACAACAACTAGGGAGCTATCCAAAACAACAACACCAACAATGGAGAATCATGACTATCATACCAAAGGAAATCAAATCGATGAAAATTCACTCCATTAGGACAAACATTAGAATCAGCAATGAAAGAACTCATTGTGAACCAACTTATTACTTTACCAAAAGCTCGAAACTGGGAGCCAAAGGTAAAACTATCATGGTGGAATGATGCAAATTATTGTAATTTCCATAAGAATAGAGGACATAAGACAAATGACTGTATGCAAATAAAACACCTAATACAAGACTTGATCGAAGCCAAGAAGGTGTTTATTGAAGGGCCTCAGAAAAACAATGATCATAGTGCATTTATCAATCCATTACCTAACTATGAAAAAGGAGTCTTCTTCTTCTAGTGGTAAGGGAAAAAGTATAAACTATGTCTATGACACCACCATTATTTTCCTTTCCGAGGTAGAGAAAAATGACATTGACACCCAAAAGGATAACACAAACAGTAATAACATTGAATCCCTAAATATGAGGTCAAATGCAGGAACATTTGATAATCAAATCAATGTTTTAAAAATAAGGGAAATGCAAGATCATCCACAATTCAATATAATGACAAGGGGACAATCCAAGGTAATACTGAAAGGAATTTCCTCCAAAAACAATGCTCCCCCATCACATCAATACAATATCATTGACCAATTACAAAAGATACCCGCGCAAATATCCATTTTAGAACTTCTCAAAATTTCACCATCACACAAAGAAGTTTTAGAACAATCTCTCATCACTACAACGGTCCCTAATAATTTGGATGTTTGTCAATTCCAAGCCATGGTGGGACATCTCACCACACCTCATTGTCTATCATTCTTTGAACAAGATGATGTATCTATACATCACCCACACAATGCAGCCTTGCATATCAAAGTTCTCATCCATAAACACCATGTTAAGCGTGTTATGATAGATGGAGGAGCTAGTCTAAATATTTGTACCTTGAAACTAATTCATGCACTAGGCTATTCTGACAATGCCATTGACACCAAGAGAAAAATAATGATAAAGGCATATGATGAAGAGGAAAGGTCTTCTAGAGGACTTATCATACTTCCAATCCAAGTAGGGCCGATTGTCAAAAACATTGTTTGTCAAGTGTTAGATAGAAATCTAACACACAACATACTATTGGGTCATCCATGGATCCATGACATGCAAGCAGTACCTTCAACATACCATCAATGTCTAAAATTTCTAGTGAATGGATAGGAAGTCACCATATCAGCTGACAACAACAATCCACAGATTTGCAGCATGTTGAAAGCAACTCAAGACACTCTGATACCTCATAACCGAGAAGTCAATACTTCTAATTCATCTACTATGGATAGCCAACCTAATTTTATATCTAAATAGGTTGAGAAAAATAATCTAGAGAAATAAATAACTGTCATGGACACATCAAAATCCAAAGGTCCTATGAATGAATTATCACAACTTTTAGAAAAGGTTCAGATAAAGGAAGAGGGTGTTGGAGAATATTCTCCTGAGCAATCTTTGTGCCTATCATAGTTACTCCCCTCACCAAAAACATATGGACAGCCCATATTAAAATCTCCAAGATCATCACAACCCATCACAACTCTAAATGAAAGGTTCATAAAAGAAGGTACACTTAAAGAGGAGTCCGAAGACAAATCCATTCTCAGTTGGCTATACAAAGACAAGGAAGCATCAACATCAGCAAATGTCAGCATCAAAACAAATCAGTATGGAAAAGGGAAGGCCATTTTAGAGAAAATGGGTTACAAAGGTCAAGGACCAATTGGAAAGAGAAAGTATGGTATTATTGAACCCATTTAGTCTCTCACATTACAGCCTAAAGACAAAACAGGATTAGGCAACATAACTGAGCAAAAAGAAGAAGAAACCTAAAAAGCAATGGAAAGGATACTACAAATGAGAGATGGCTCTGACACAGACTCAAATGAATATGAATGGGATCATCTATCTGCTACATCATATACTGATAAAGAGATTGATATTATCCAAACATATACACCCTTACGAGAGGAGGGACAAGGTTCAGGAATTAGAACATTTGTTATGGGATCAACAAATATTGATGACTCAAGCAAGGACAATCAGACATCGAGTGAGTCAAAAAACTTGGAGGTGAGTACCGTCATAAACCTTGAACATCCTACAAACAACTTTGACCACCTAGCTATCATGACACTTACAACAGTTGACCTTGTTCAATCTGATGACTTGTTACCATTAATACACCCCAAACTTATTGACTGGGAACCCATCAAACATAGTCTTATACCAGTCTTTTCAAACAATGACACCATCATAAATTATCTATGCTGTGAGAAAATTGATACAAGTACTATCCATAACACTCATATCGATACTTTACATCAAGAGGGTGCCAAATTTTTCAGTTGCAAAAATGATAACAAGAAAAATAGATCTAATGATGAAAACCTCTCTAAGGCAGCATTATATTTTGAAAAGAGAAAAATAAAGAATGTATCCAACAGTGAAAACCTTTCTGAGGCACTGAAGGATGAAATATTTGACAGTCTCCCAAAACACTACCATGACAGATCATCAGTACTAGTAGAGCCAACATAGTTTATAAATCTAGGAACATCTGAAGAAGCAAAGATCTTACATCTAGCAACATCCATGACAGAACAGGAAAAGCAGACATTCACTAGATTCTTTGAGCAACAACAAATAAATTTTGCATGGTCTTATTCTGACATGCCAGGAATGGATCCACAACTTCTAATTCATCATTTATCATTACCAAAGGGAATCAAACCAGTCAAGCAAAAATTAAGAAAGATGCACCCCCACATTGCCCTTTTGGTTAAAGTTGAACTAAAAAAATTATTAGATGCAGGCTTTATCATATCCATAGATTATGCAAAATGGATCTCAAACATTGTGCCAGTATCCAAACCTGATAGCATCAGAATATGCATAGATTTTAGAGATTTAAACAAGGCATGCCCAAAGGATGATTTTCCTTTGCCAAGCATTGACATAATTTTTGATCTAACGGCAGGACATTCCATGTTATCTATAATGGATGGATTCTCAGGATACAATCAAATCAAAATAGCACCTGAGGATCAAGAAAAGACAACATTCACTTGCCCTTGGGGAACATTCTGCTAGAATGTCATGCCTTTTAGATTGAAAAATGCAGGTGCAACATATCAACGAGCAACGACCACAATTTTTCATGATATGATGCATACTTTCATGGAAGATTATGTGGATGACATCTTAGCAAAATCACACACTAGGGAAGGACATCTGGAAATACTTGATAAAATCTTCACTAGACTGGAAAAATTCAATGTAAGATTGAACCCAAAGAAGTGTATCTTTGGGATGACTTCAACAAAACTTCTTGGTTACATATCTTCAAAAAAAGGTATTGAAGTGGATCCAGCCAAGGTTAAGGCAATCATGGAGATGCCACTGCCTAAAAACATCAGTCAATTAAGGTCCCTACAAGGCAGGTTACAATCCATCAGGATATTTATCTCATAGCTAGCAGATAAGAGTCACCCATTTAATCATCTACTTCATAAAAATGTTTCATTCAAATGGGATCATAACTGTGAAACAACTTTTGACCAGATAAAGCAATATTTGGTGACACCTCCGATATTCATACCACCAATAGCAGAAAGACCACTATTACTATATATTGCAACAACTGAAATATCTTTAGGAGCTCTATTAGCAGAAGAGGATTCTGAAGGAAAAGAACAAGCAGTTTACTACATCAATAGGACTCTCAACGGATATGAAATAAACTATACATTCATAGAAAAATCTTGTTTAGTAGTAGTATTTGCAATTCAGCAATTGTGACACTACATGTTGACTCATACAGTCAGGCTAAAAGAAAAAGTAGACACATTAAAATACTTACTCAATAAAGCTGCACTAACAGGAAGACTTGCAAAATGGTTCATGATATTGAGTGAGTTTGATATCCAATATGTTGATAGGAGAGCCATCAAATGATAGGTAATAGCAGATCAACTAGCTGAAGCTCCATTACAGGATCATCATCCAATGTACATTGAATTTCCAGATGCTGACATCATGAATATTACAACTCAACAATGGAGATTGTACTTTGACAGATCATATACACAAAGAGGATTGGGGGCAGGAATTTTATTTGTCACACCTCAAGGACACACTATTCCCAGATCTTATAGGTTAATGTTTCCATGCACAAACAATATAGTTGAATATGAAGCATTGATTATTGGCATCAAAATAGCTATTGAATGAAAAATCATAGAAATACAAGTATATGGGGACTCACAGTTTGTCATTTATCAAGTAAATAATGAGTATCAAACAAAAGATGAGAAGCTCATTCCTTATAAGCAAATGATAGATGATTTAAAGAAATACTTCATGGATATCAAGTTCGAGCAAATACCACGGGCAGAAAACAAAGTTGTAGATGCCATGGCAACAATTGCATCCCTTTTGCAATTATCAGAAAAGAAAGGTCGATATGAATTTATGGTTGAACAAGTATCTAGTCCTGCATATGATAACCCTGATTCATAGACCATATGCCACATACCCAACATTCAACCCTCACAATATGGAGAGATCTATACTTACCTCAAAGACAACATTCTTCATCTTAACGTCTCTAGAAACCAAAAATGTAACTTTATCTGTCAATCAACACGACATACATTAATCGTTGACGTCCTTTACCGTCGAGGTTTAGATGGTACTCTTCTTTGATGTTTGGAGCATCACAAATCTGAAACATCATTACGAGAGGTCCATGAAGGTATTTGTGGGACTCATTCAAGTGGGCTAACCCTAGCTAAGAAACTCCTTCGTTTAGGGTATTACTAGCCGAATATGGAGAAGGAAGCATATCAATATGTTAAAAGATGTCAAAAATTTCAGATTCATGGTAATCTAATTCATGTGTCGGCGCAAGAACTACAACCATTCACATCCACATGGCCCTTTTTTCAATGGGGACTAGACCTGGTGGGGAAAATACATCCTTCTTTGTCAAATGGCCACAAGTTCATCATCACATCAACAGAGTATTTTACAAAATGGATAGAAGCAATTCCTTTGACAACTATCACTAGAAAATAGATTTCATCTTTAATACTCAACTATCTCATCTATCGATATGGGGTAACTCAATCCATTATTTCAGACAATGGAAGGCCTTTTAAAAATTAGGACATCAAGGAATTATGTGAACAATTCCATATTCAACATCGTTTTTCAACACCATACTATCCACAGGGAAACGGACAAGCAGAAGCCTCAAACAAGACAATCCTAAAAATACTAAAGAAGACGGTAGACGATGGTGGACATAATTGGCATGTTTAGTTAAATCTTGCATTATGGGCCTACAGAACTAGCATTAGAACACCAACAGGAGCTACACCATACGTCTTGGTGTATGGATTAGAGGTCATTCTACCAATTGAGATAGAAATACCATCACTCTGTGTATCACTAAAAGGTCTCATAGTAGATGAGGATTATAGAGTCTCAAGGATACAGGAGCTGGAATTACTAGATGAATGTCGTCAACAAGCAGTAAATCATTTGAAAGCCTACCAACAAAGAATGTCAAGGAGTTACAATCATAGGGTAAAACCTAGAAATTTTCAAGTTGGTGACTTGGTCCTAAAGGAAAACCCTAAAAATCAACAAGATAAAGAAAAGAAAGGGAAATTTGAACCTAACTGGTTAGGTCCCTTTGTTATCATATCAGTGTATGGCTCAAGAGCATATCAATTGTCTACACCCGAAGGGGATCTGTTTGATGAACCTATCAACAACATCCATCTCAGAAAATTCTACACCTGAATCAATTAGTGCATGAATTAGTTTCTAGAAATGATTACCTTGATGAAAAAAAAACCTAGCAAACAGGCATCCGGGTGACAGAAAAATACAAAAAAATCAAAAAAGACAGAAAAATACAAAAATCAAAAAAATAGAAAAAAATCAAAAAATCAAAAAAATGAAAAGGTGCAATAAGAACATATAGTGAAAACCTAGAAACAGGCGCTATTTGTGATTTAAAACCAGCTCTCCCATCTATTTGGACACATGTCATGATCATTTGATTCCTCCGTCATTGTTTTACATCCATTATCATTTCCTATCACATGGTCATGTCTCACCTTGGCTTGGGGACAACATCTGAAGAACATTGGGGGCAACATAAATCTTGAGCTTCACAAAATGGACAAATAGCAAGAAGACAAACAAAACAAAAACAATGATCGAAACACAACCCAACATGAAACATCAATCACCATCGAAACACATTGGACATCCATATCACAACAGAAAATCCAAAAAAAAACAAGTGAAAAATTCAGTCTCAAAAAGCCAAAAACATGTGCTTGTGTCAGTCGAACTACATGGTCTCTACATCTATAACATAGGCAAGGCTAATATTTGATCAGCCCCTGAGGACCATAGGATAGGTCTTTAGGTTAGTTTGATCCAAAATCTTGAAAAACACAAAAACATCACAAAATCAGGATGGATGATCTAATCTGAATACATGATTGAATACTATAAGCAAATGGAATATATGTTGTACTTTTGATCAATGTTATCATTTCTTTGGAGCAACTCAATGATGTATTGAACTAGAGAAGCTAGGAAGAAGAAATGGTATTTTTCTTTGTCTACTGTCTATGAATTAATCATAATTACTGCGTGAATCATCACGGGAAATGCTCTACAAAAGTGTCATGGATGACATTCCAATTCACATAGGAAAGTGGTTTATTCTTGTTTGTTTTATGCAAGAAATGTTCAGGTCATCTCAATTTAATTATACCTCGATGCTTGTGTTAGCTTGCAATATCAAAAATCATGAAAGTAGTACTCAGGTCATCATCAGTTTATATTATACCATTGATGCTTGAACTCACTTTCAACATTTTAAAGCTCAATGATGATACAAAAGCACAAAAGTATTGTTAAAATGCCTATACCAACATATAGATTTGAATAATAAAAGTAGACTGCATCCATAATAGTGACATATCTGCAGAGTATTTGTTACAAAATAAACTGGTGAATCATTCCTTAAATAAATTATCTTTTTTTTATACAAAACTGAGTATACTTGAAAATTACAAAAAAAAAACATCATAATCATATAGGTTGCATCATCATAATCATTTGCATATATTCAAAACATTTGAATCATCATTTCAACATGCATATATCTATATCATTCAATTATACTTAAAATACATCACAATCATCACATTTATCCTTTTGTTGTATCACATATTCACATATAATCCATCCATTTGATAATAAATTCCATCAATTTATTACATGTATCATTCCACATTTTCATCCTATAGGTAACACTTACATCACATATAGTATATCATCTACACACATCAATCCATAATCATACATCCATATACATCATAAATCCATGTACATCATAAATTATGTATCCATATACAATGCATCCATACATTATCATTAGCTGCATCATACATAGAACATCATATCAAAGCATAACATTATGTCAATAAAACCATCACATAGCATATAAACATCAAAACAAAATGCCTCCATCAAAAAATCAAATAAAACACATAATAGACCGTAGAATCTACTGCATCTCATATATATCAAAATCACAATGTCAAGTATACAATGATGTCTAAATAAAGAGAGATAAAACATCAATAATGGTTGTACATCAATCAAAGTACATCACGGACACAATCATGTGTTGTTGCCTCTAGATGGTGTAGGCATAGTAGGATCAGGACCCCTACCACCAGAGGAACTGGGATCCCTGGGATCTTTGGGTAACGGCTGAGTAACACCTGCACTAACAGTCCTGGATCGTGACCTACCAGAACGGGACCTCACATAGCTCACTCTTTGCTCAAAGGGCACTGCATCATAATACCTCGCTCTATAAAACTCAATCTCCTCACCAATGCGAGCAACCTCTCGCATGTAATCTTCCAAGGAGGTACCATCTGCTAGTCTCTGTAATCTATCAGCCGAAGCCTAAGCACCCTCTGCTGCAAACCTAACCGCATCTCTCTTAGTTGTCAATGAGGTAACATAAGCCTGAATTGTCCCTGCTATCTGCCTAGATGCATCTCTCTCAACTATCAATGAGGTAATCTGAGCCTAAGTTGTCCTGACTGTCTGTCTCACCGCATCCCTCTCAGATGTCAATGCTGCAATCTGTGACTGTGTTGTGACTAACTGAGCCTACACAGCTGAAAGAGTCTTTGTATGCAACTCAGCATGTACCTGCATCTAAGCTTGTGTCTGCTTAATAAACCCTATGTCTATAGAAGTTGCTCCTGAACAGTCTCTAACTGCACCTAAAGATCTGCCATCAATAGCTACACTAAAACATCTCCCATAGCCTGCCTCTTACAAGGCATGGTCTCACCAAGAAAATCTAAGGCAAGGCCCAAACCAACTATAGCCTCTCCACTATCAAATCTCTCATCTCCGCTACTATCATCTTCGCTGCTCTCATCTCCACTACTCTCGCCACCAACATCCTCCTCTACCCCAACATCAACCTTAGGCTCGACCGCTACCTCACCAACCACACCAACATCCTCCTCGCCACCAACATCCTCCTCACCATCAACATCCTCTCTCCTCTGTCTATAACCATGAGCGACAGGAACATCCTCCTCAGTATGTAATGGGACAGGCTCATCTAGAATAGTCAGGCGTGGAAATGGATGCAAAGCACAATACTTCGCATAATCTACTGTAAGAGGAGCCTCGACAATATCTATTCGAATGTCCCACACAAAGGGTTGTAAAGCCTAAAACTGCTGAACTGCTACAGCATATGACAAACAAGGCCCCTAATCTGTTGTATCTAACTACCGACGCGCATAGTGAGCAACACCCTGGGGCATACCCTATACCATCCTATACTATTTGTAGACACATCTGATCAAGAATCTCTCTAAAACATGACGAGCACGACCAATCAAGATCATCATCATCCCAATGATCACAATCTAGGTAGGGACGCCATGTCACAGACTCTATATCATCAATCACTCTCCTCCAATACTCTAACTTACCTAGTTTAGACTAGGTAAACCTGCCAAAATATCAGAATACATAAGGTCTCAAAGGTGGCCTCTGTCCAACTAGAACTGGACGTGTGACAGCTATGTGCTCCCACGCCCATACCTGAAGCAAAGTAACATTGGTCGATAAACTCTGACCACTGAGATACACAACTGAATGTAAATCATGATATAACTGGGCAAGCAAACACATGCCCCAAGCAAATCGGGTGCCATGAACAACCATGCTCTCCAGAACTCAGCCCCAACCAACTGAAAATCCCTTAGATCTGCGATCAAGACTAAGGAATCCACCAATAAAACTAGCAAGTATTGTCAAAAAAGTGGCATATGCATCAACCATGTCATGCCATGGAATCCACTCTCCTGCAATCCGATCATCCTAAAACACTCTACGAAGAGCATCGGTCCCACCCTGCTCTCTCAAATCATATACAGTAACATCTCCAACAATCGAAAGTTGAAGGATCCGCCAAACATCCTCTGGGGTGATTGTCATCTTTCCAATGGGAAGGTGAAAGGTGTTATGCTCACTATGCCACCTCTGAGCTAGAGTTGTCAACAAACCCCGATAAATCCTAATATGGGGCATGTAAAGAAGAGAAAACAATCCACAACGTGTAATGATGGCCGTCTCAGGCTATGCCAGCCTAGGAATGAGATCAAATGTCCAAGGGAAACACTCTCGAATCTGGAGGTTCCCTAATCGCTCCTATTATCACAACAAAAATCAAGGTCAATAAATTCATTTCAATCATCAAATAAACATCAAGATACCATATCAAATCAAGTCAGCCCTTGGTGAGAATTCTAATCAAAACTCATGAGCACACATCAAATCAACCTCACCTATCATGAGGTCATCATCAATGAATCAAATCAAACCTCACCTATCATGAGGTCATCATCAACACATCCAAATCAACCTCGCTTATCATGAGGTACGTCAATTCTAATTATTCCTCACCTATCATGAGGATAATTATCATCAACACAAAACATCGAACCTCACCTATCATGAGATCGAAAATCACGATGAAACAAAGAAATGTGTCATTTCATCAAATAAAAGTGCTATTACATTTAAATAAAGCACCATTTTATCGGGTCAAAGCGCTAATGTTTTCCAGAAAAGCGCTAAAACTTGAAACACACTAAAACAGACCTTAAAAGCGCTACAAAATCTATCTTAAGCACTAAAACTCTTAATGTGATAATCTACTTTAGAGAAGCGCTACAATGGCTAACATAAGTGCTAAAATTCAAAAAGCACCAACCTACACCCTAGACATGCTAAAATAGACTCTTAAAGCACTAAAAGATTGAAAGTGCTAACACAGACCCTAGACGCGCTACAACTGAGTCAAAATGCGCTACAACGGAATGTTGAAGCGCTAAAACAAGTTTCTTTTGTAAAAAGTCAAAAATACACTAAAAAATGAAAAATGCACGCAAACCAAAAATAAAAAATAAAGGACATACCAGAGGTCTGAACGTGGTCAACCGCTGATGTCGTCGAACACACTCGAAACGGTGAGTGTGAAAGGGAATTGACATCTTGCTCCATGTAGCACAAAATCTCTCTCTCAAACTTTCAAAAGTCACAATCTACAAATGATTTTGAAAAGGACCTTTTTAACCTTTTATAGGTTATTTCAAAAAGGGATTTTTATGACATTGATTTAATTTTTTTTTAGGGGAGATTAATTGAAACTTATTCAGAACAACTTTCTACATCAATTATCGGGAGACAAAAAAAATTCATCAAATCTATGTTAAATCATCATAAAATCAAAAAAAAAAAATTGAAAAATTCCAAAAAATCAAAAAAATCAAAAATTCATTAATTCATCTCCCGAGGGGGCATACATCCATCAATCACCTGAAAATCATGTCTGGGGCATTCTGAAAAAATTTCTCGTTGATACTAGCAGCAGTAGCACAAAATTTTCTTTGAAGCAATGCGTAAACATATCACTTCAAAGAGGGGCAAAATGTAGACACCTAAAAATGGTCTGAAGAATCTAATTAATTAAATACGACTTATTTGATTAATTAATCTTAAATTTATCTACTTAGTAAATAAATAGAAATATTTATTTATATTAAGTTCACTATTAGTTCTTCTATCTTATCATATTTTTCCTCTTAATTAAATAAACAAAATTAAATACTTTGTTTTATTTAATTATTATCATTATTATTTCTTCTATACTTTATCCATTAATTCTATCTTAAATTAAATACACAACTTAAAAAGTTGGCATTATTTAATTATCTCATCACATTTCTTCTTAATTAAATAAAGATATCCTAAAAAATCTTTATTTTAATTATCATATTCTTTCTATTTTAATCTAATAAACAAACTTCTATAGTTTATTTTATTAAATTATTTATTCCTCTTTTGCTGAATTTAAATAAATCAAAAATATTTAAATAATGCATAAATCTAATCCCTCTATTCACTCACCAATAAAATTAGATTTTTTTAATCTAATTAATGCAACTGTCATTCACAGGAAAAACCTCAAGGACAAACCTACAGGAAATCCTCTCAATCTTCTACCTCAAATCTTTCCTCTCATCTTGCCTGGTGTTTTCATGGGGAGGAACAATCCTCCATGTTTAGCTCCACCTTCTCATCTCATACCATTCAATTCTTTAGATTTAATCTCAGCCTCTATTGTGTTACCCCTGTGGAAATGTGCTACCGGAAATCTATATATACAGCCTTCTAAAACATCAAAATCAACTGAGAATCATCATCCTTTATGCAAACTTACTCTGCAGGAATTAGTACTCAAGCAACCAAGCAATCATTTAGCATTAGCATTTTAGTATCATCATAGCATCGTGGCATCAATAGATTTCATATCATGGCAGCATAGTTTCTTTTTACTGTATCTTTCATCCATCAAGCTTCATTTACAGTAGCTCCATATCATCTAGAATCATTAGCAATCATCACATCATTGCATTTAGCATCCATTTCATTCTCTAGATAGGCATTTTAAACAGTTACGGTGCTTACAAATCTGAGAGATTTTGTAATTTGATAAATATTTGGAGATAGGAGACAATGGGATGCTTTCAGGATTTTATGTGTTTTAAATTAGTTTAATTCATGTTTAATCTTGATACAATGTTTCATTAAGAAGTGTATTTAATTGTATTTAGTTTACATTTTTCCACACTTACACATGGTATTTCCATTGATGGAGCCAAAGGAACCACAAAGATATTCTACAGATAAATTATGATGCATGTTAGGGTAGCACAATAGGAGCAAGATGGGATGACTAATCTCCAAAAAATAATTATGAGGTTGAGGAATGATAGAATGGTATCCTTATATTATAGAAAAGGCATACCTAGGACAATGATCCAGACCTAATTTACAATCTTAAAATTGTTTTCATAATTATTAACAACCACCCCATTACTTCTTTGACATTCACACAAGTAATTTTACAAGGATTACCAACTTAAGAAAAATTTATAGTTAGTAGCATATAATGGAGAGTTCTTAGTTTTTGTATGGTTATTTACCACTCCTACAATAATCACATAGCTAACTTTTCCACATGTCTCATAGTTGCAACCATTGCTTTACTTTGATGCTTCAATTTATTGACAATACTAGAGTGATGCATTTTGAGAAGATTCCTTGCATGGTAATTTTAGTGGAAAGGTTCTATTATGGGGGGAAATCATTCCAACCATTCTAGCATTGACGTTGATAAGGTTCTAGGTGGGTTGTGATTTATTTCTAGCTTAGGAGTACAACCACAATGCTCAACAAGATGTTTGGGATCCTTTATCACATAATAAGAATAATTTGGCACAACATCATGCCAACATAGAAGATGGACACATGGAATGTAATAACTTGTATGTCATAGGAGATTCCAATATAATATGGGGCATGACGAGAATACATCTTATGGGAGAGTCGACTAGGGAGTTGAAATCCAAGGAAGAAGAGATAGAAATTCCTAGCATGTAACAACCCCGGTGTTCTTCTTAGTAAAATTCTAAAGTTTTCACCTCAAGTGCATGATCCATGATGCCATAACATAGCAATTAAAAAAAAATCATAATGTAAATTACATGCACATTTGTAATAATCACGATTCCAAACATCCATTTCATTTCATTGTAATTTCACAAATCTTTTTGTAACGTAGATTTCATATTGAATAAACTCAAGTTTATCATTCATGATTATAACCTTCCATATAAATGGGTACAAAATACATACATAACTCTTTTGAGCTTCATTTCACAATAGATATACAACTGGTCCTAATGTCGCTGCATTGGCTCATATATTTTAGATGTCTCAATTCCCTGGTGCACACACTCTAGTTGTCCCCAATACTGGCACAAACATCCGCAAACCTTGGTCACCAACTCATGAGGAGAAGAATCACTCAAGCACTTTCTGCCAAACATAGACTCTAATGTAGTCCCCCACACATTTACCACATATGGTAAGATGGCCCTACCCTTCGACGAAGAGATTGGTTGGTAAAACCCCATAACAATAGCCTATCTAAGCTTAGTGTTTTTCCCTACAATTCATAACCTAATCATACGGTAGCTACACCTATAAGTATGAAAATCCCGAACTAGAATGCCTAAAAGAACATAGTGAATTGGTGCAACCAGTGGAGAATTACACTACTTTGGCCAAAGTATTCTCACCCAATACTTCAAATGACAGTCATCCTATTCACATACACTACCATAGCTTGGTTTCAATTATAACCATTCATATACTATGCTTAGGTAATTTCCTTCCATAAGTAATCATTAACCTTAGAAATAACATATTCCCATTTACCCAAAACACAATGGTATCTCTACCAATAAAGCATAAGAATAAGTTACCCCCTTCAATTGATATTTTAATCCCATGTATAACATATGAGCTTTTCTATTCTACAAATTAACTTTGCATAAACAACTTAACAAGCTATTCCCTTCACTGGACAAGCTAATCCCAGGAATAACCTATTCCCTTCAATAGATAGCCTAGTCCCAGGAATAACTTTATAATCTAAAGTATAGCTACATAAGCTTCATCTTATCACAAAATAAATATTCATAAGTAATTGACTCCATTTAGGAATATATCCTTACAATAAGTTATTATCATCAAGAGTATAATCTCATTAATAAATAACCTCAATCGAAGAGCAATCATATCAGTAAATGATTCTCTTCGAGAGCGTAATCTCCTTAGTAAAAAGGGTTATTCAATGAGTATAATCTTGTCAACAGTATGACTTCATATTAAGAGTATAAAGCAACCAAACAAGTAACAACTCAAACTCAATAAGTAATCCCACCTTTGGCTCTAATCAAGTAGCAATTCATTAACTCAAGTGAACAACTTAATCACATGAGTGAGTCTTTACCTTGGTATATCCTAATCCTAGGATAAAGTCAACAATCATCAATCAGTCCAATCATGTAGGTTAATCTAAACCCATGTGATCCAAAAAAAGATCAAATAATCAACCCAACCTTGGTTCCAATGGATAAACAAGTAAATATCCCAACCCAATAGGTAATTATTAACCTAGGGTTTTGATCATTAATCAAATATACTTCTCAACCCAAATAGGTTACTCTTAGCCTAAGGTTTCATTTAGTAGTAAATTAATGATCGAGTGATCATTCAAGTATAGATTAGCAATATGACTTCTCATTCTAACATATCTTTCATACTATCTTTGTTGATGTGTTGCTAAACCTTAACATTCTTAAGGTTTCCTAGCATTATAAGCTAATGTCAGGGTATGTGCAGGATCATCATGGAAAAAACAAGCCCTTAAGTGGCAAAAAATTCAAAAAAATCAAAGTTAGGAAACTTGACATAAAAATTTGAATAAGTTATCTATATTATTTCAAAAATATGTAAAAATAGAATTTGTAGAAAATTGAATGCAGTTTCTAAACTACTAGGTTTGTTTAAAACAAAAAAAAAATATTTGGTGAAAATTTGAAATTTCAATGCAGTGGTACTTAAATTTAAGGGAAAAAATAATAAGTAGGTGTCTGTCTGACCACCCTAACAACAATAAAATGATAAAAAAAAATTATAATATTTTAGATATAAATAGAGGACTCATGCTCCAATGTGATGCATATTTTTTTGTAATTTTTTTCCAAGTAAATAATTAATTATGAATTTTTTATTACTAAATGTTAAAAAATATAAAAACTCGTATGTCTGACCACCCTAACTTAGTCAAAACTTCATGAAATTCAAATTTTATTTTTTTAATCCTATAGTATGTGATGCATGTTTTGGATTCAAAAACTGTGATACCATTTGAAAGCTATAGATGTTTTTCAATCAGCCTATCAATTAGGACTTTAGTCATAATTTGAATAGAAAATTAATAATAATTACTTATTAAATTCAAAGTAAAGAATAATTTATATCGGTAGAAAGCTATGAATCTCCTTTAAAAACCCTTTTCTTTTCATCAATTTTGGGTAAAAAAATAGTCATCAACCACATACCCATCATATTGCCACTTTTTGGCCCATCATGATCCTGCACATACCTAACAGTATCAAGTCACTTCATGACATTGATACATTTCACATTATACATGTAGTGTAAACTATCTATGTATAGAAACATCATCTAAGTTCCCATATAGGGTATATAAGAGTATTAAATCACTCCCTTAAGCTATTCACGCCTTCATCAAATCTAGTATATGATACTATTGATAAAAAATCACTCCTTACTATGGATTATGTAAAACACTCATAAGGAAATCATAACATTTATGATTCTTTTCCTTTCCAAATAAGAAAATAGGTCATTACTCTATTCCAAGCAGTCTAATGCATATCCAAATAAAACATACAAGACATTCAATCTTTCACTAAACAGATAAACATAAAGAGAATAGAATCTCATGCATGTTAATCGCTTTAATCCAATCAACTCACTGGATCTCAAGCTTTCCCCCCTCTTAAAATCATCTTAGCAACAAATTCCTCTCAATTTATCTCACTAAAGTTTCCTCACAAATAACTCTCAATAAAATAAGAATCTCTCAATAAAAATGCCATAGAATGGAGCAATGTAATATTGCATAGTAGAAGTGTATCCAAATGAGGTAAGAGTGCCGCTATTTATACCCAAAAACCAGCATTTGAAGGCTAGAATCAATGCCTATGAAATGATACTTCTCAGCCTATTCCAAATGACAACTTACTAAACAAAAAGATGGTGAATTCCTATCTCATTACTCACCCCAACAAGACAGCAAATTGACTCAATGATTGGCAATAGTAGCTTGACTGATTCATAATGCACATGTTTCATTTTGGAAATTGACTTATAGGCTCATTTAAGAATTCTAAAAGAAACACAAAATTCATAATATGGCACCAACTATTCACCATATTCCCTATTTACTTGCTTGTTGTTTAAACAGAGGAATAAGTCTAAACTCACTTGGTTGTGTTATAAGTAGCTGACTTGGTATATGCTAGAGTATTTGACACATTTCAATGAGTCAACTTCCCTCATTATAGCGTTGCATTATCATTATCTTAGCACGCCACTTTGTGTGTACTACGCAACCTTTACCTTTTCTTTATAAACTATACACAACAAATTTAACTTATGCATTTTCATCGCTTTCATCAATAATGATATATGTAGTTTAATACTTAGCATATTACCATTGGCTCAGCACATAAGTTTTGACTAATTCTTGGTAGTGGCATTGGCATTATTTGAAGACTACATGCCTTATATATGGCGTTGCCATATTATGCCTTTTTAATGGTTCAAACAACATTCAAAACTCCCTTTGACTTGTTCCATGCAAGGTCCAAGACTTCACATTTACCTTTTACTCACCAATATATGCTAAGGGTTGTGCACTATTCCAGTGCCCCATCTTTTGCATTTATTAACTTTTGAATTGGTTTATCATTTCATAGGTTGTGTTATATCTTATGCGCCCATTATATAAACTAACATTTATAGAATGCATTGATATTAATATAATATATATATATATATTAGTAATAACAGACATATATATTAATATATATATATATATATATATATTATCTCATTATATGATATTTAAACCACATATACATATATATTCCAAAGTATAACATAGATTAATACATATACATATTTATGTATGTATTTTCAAATACATGCTTATATACATATGTATATATCAATATATATACCAATTAACATTATCTAATATTTTATAATATTAGACACATATATTCTTCTTCATCGATGAGTAGATGTACACAAGCTATGTATGTATATGCATTTATCATAAACATGCAACCAATATCCTTATGCACATTATATAATCATATGCATGGGTTGTCGCTCAAACATATATACATATATACATTCAATGTATATATACTTATCGACATAGATACGCACATACTCACACAAAAAGGGTTTTCCACAAACATGAACATTCAAAGAAAAGATCATAACCAAAACTATAATCAATCAAGTCGACCAACCAATTCCAATAAGCCAAGACTATGACCAAGGGTTCACTTACCGAATCAAAACTGAATCGACTCTTCTAAACCAAATCTAGGTTATGAGTGTGTGTACACTTAGTAAGGCCAAATTTAAGGGTTACCCAACCAATCACTTCTCCTGGGTGATACTTCCCCTCCCTTCCAAATAATTGAATCTATCCCTGCAACCAACTTAGTACAACACCAAGGTAGTTAAATGTTCATAGTAAATCCATTTGCATAACACATTTGTATCAACAAAGCATTAGAATGTTCATGTTGCAATACATAACATTCAAAACATATTAATTCCTTTTAAATCAATAACATCTTATTGCTTATTTTAGTATTTCATTCATTTGATGAACATATTAAAGTCACAATTAATATCTACCATCATGTTTACTTATGTAGGTAAAAGTAACTCAGTGACTATGAAACAGGGTGTAACAAGGAATTAAAGGAGATCCCACAATGGTCATGATGATAGACCATTGGGTGACAAACATAACCTCTACCAAAGGTAAGGTGCTTGACCCTAATTTTATTTGGTCTATTTTAGTCATGTACAATATTAAATCTCTAAGTTGGCTTCCAATGGGGATAAATATTGAATGGAATTTTTTGGTTGAGGAACTTCAATTTGACATAGTTGGGATGAGTTGGAGGATGGTTTCAAATTTTAGATATTCCACCATCAACATCTATAACAATCCCTACACTTTTCTAGCAGCTAAAGAAGAACTTCCAACCATATGACATAATTTCCATATCACGTCATTGTTGAGGTACTTGTAGCTAGTATAGGGTGGTTACTAGCCATTATAATTCTGATTTTGAGTGAAGAAATACAATATTTCAAGAATATTTTTGGGAAGCTCCTTTGGCCTCATGTTTTGTATAAAAAGTCTAATTCTTTGGAAATATTAAGTGTCAATATTTCAACTTATATCATTGTTTGAAGGGATATTTCAAGCCAAATACAACTATAACAACCACCTTCCAACCTATATACAATCTTATCTGAATTGTCTTTCGAGTGGTAAAGTTTGGCACATCATGGTAAGAATATTTTGGAGTCCAAGGTAAAGCTTATAATACCAGCTTGTTAGTGTAGGTTTTTTTTTCCTTATGTTAGGGGTATTGATTTTTTCCTACACATATTATTTAAGCTTGCTTAGGTTTATTAGGAGTGGTTAATATGAGGACACATGGCGAAATACATTGACTACATGTGTCACTCTCTCCCCACACATGGGTAGTTGAGTTATACATCCTCTTTTGGCTTGTTGTGCCACCTCTCATAACCACTATTTTATTTTTACCTAGGTAGGTTATAGGGTAGTTGGGTTTCTCACCCACTTTTGGCTTTATGTGCCACCTCGTTTTTGTCTTCACCTAAGGAGGTTATGCCACATGTTTAATCATTTACCAAGTAGGTGATAACCTTCCACCTTTGATGGGTAGTAGGAGTTAATGCACCTCTTGGATATATTTTCCCTTATTTTTCTATTGAAAAAACACTCTCCTCTCACCTTCACTAGTTCGGCTAGTTCGGTGATCGATTGGTGAGA
Organism: Sequoia sempervirens; assembly: GCA_007258455.2. NCBI lineage: Eukaryota > Viridiplantae > Streptophyta > Pinopsida > Cupressales > Cupressaceae > Sequoia > Sequoia sempervirens. Next base: position 228,189,022 of record VDFB02105785.1, read on the forward strand.
ATATTGAGAGTATTCTGCATTTTCTCTTGCCTTGTCTCTATTTTTCTCTCATTTTAGATTTCTCTTCATTCCACTATTTTGATCTTCGATCATCTATTGAGTGAAGTTGCATGTGATCTACGACCGACATCAAATCTTGGCTCGGTTCTCACTTCTCACATAATCTAACATGGTATCAGAGTCGTGTTGTCTGGTATAGCTCATTGTTTTTCTAATTTTTTGAGAGATTTGAGACTAATAAAAAGATAATATTTTTCTTTAAAAACCAAGTATGCTCTTCTCTTGCATCCTCGTATGACCTGGAGAATCAGAACGGTTTAAAAGAAAAATAAGCATATATTTAATCTGGTTTACATATATTTGCTCCTGTGAGATCTAGGTGATTTGTAGCTTTTTGGTAATATTGGAGGATTTTTCAGCATTTCCAGAGAGTCCAGAAGGTTTGAAAATTTGACTTTTATTTCACCAAAATTAGAGATTGGAGGATACAGTAAACAAATCAAAGTTAAAAACTTGAATTTTTTACTGGAGATGTTTTCATTTTGATTTCTAAAATTTAGGTTCAACTCATTTTCAAGAAAAATGGTTTCTGGGTTTTATTCCTAGCATTGAAAAACCATCTGGGTAGTTGTTATATTTTTCAAAAATTTGATAAATTTTGCAGAAATAAAATCAGAAAAAGGCATGAGTCATTTTTCACATGCAGATTTTGCAGTTTTTTTCAAAATTGCATAACTTTTGCCTCGGGTGTCAGATTTTCGCAAACGAGTACTTGTCAAAAAGCTAGAAATGAGCACTTTCCATCCAAAAAGTTTTGAATAAATTTTTTTTCTTTTTTCAATTAGATAAATTGCAGGTTGAATCTTTTGTATTTTTTATCTTCAATAAGTCATATCTTTCACCTTTGTAATCCATTTTTTCAAAAGCAAAAGAGTGTTGGAAAGATACTGAAGAGTAAAACACATCTCCAAGGTTATTTTTTTAGATTTTATTTGAAAATTAATTTGTATCAAATATTGTAATTTTGGCTATTAAGAGCCTTAAAAGCCTTGTAATCTGGAAAATCCTTGTAAAAGCACTAATCATAAAGTGCCAACATTGTAATATCTAGGGGTGATTTTTGAGACTAGTGAAAAGGGGGGGTGTCTCGTGTGTCTTCTTTCTTCACACTTTTCTTTATTCTTTGCAATCTTCTTTTCTGCTCTCGTGGATGTATCTACAATTCAAGTTTTAACTTCATATAGTTATTTTGAATGGAAATCTAAGATGATAATATATCTGAAAAGACATGGATATCATCATGTAACAATGGGACTTGAAACTAAACCACAAGATGATGCATAAAAGATTAAATGGTTTAACAAATGTGATGAAGCTTTTGGTAATTTGTGTACGTTAGTATCTTCAGACCTACTTTTTCATATTGAGTCTACTAAAACACTGAATGATGTGTTGACAACATTGGAAAACCTCTTTGGTAAGCAGGATGAGTTAAGGGGTCATCAATTGGAGAATGAACTCATATGGTTAAGTCCTTCAAATTTTGACACCATACAGGACTTCTTCACAAAATTAAAAGTTGTTAGATTGCAATTGGAATAGTGTGGAATCAAGAAAGATGATAAGCAACTGATCGTGAGTATTCTTTCAAATCATGGTCCCAACTATTCTCTATTAGTTTCTGCATTCTATGCTACAAAATGTGCCATAGGTTCCACATATAAAATTCCTTCTCTAGGTGATTTTGATGCAGAACTCACTAGGGAGTAGGACAAATTAGTTCTAATGGGTACAATTAAATGCTCTAATTCACATGCCTTGGTTGTTAATCAGAGCACAAAAGAACAGAAAGGGTCTAATAAGAAAGATAAGAAACAAAAGAACCAAGGAGAGAAGAAAAAAGATCAAAAATCTATTGCTTCAAAAGTATACAATCAGACCTCTTCATCAAAAGTTGAAAAACCTAAGAAGGATAAGTTCAAATGTTCTTACTGTAAGAGGCTCGGCCATGATGAACATAAATGTCTAAAGAAACAAATTGACCACCTTTCACATCTTCTAGAAAAGAACAATATCAAGGTGTCAAATTCAATCAAATACAGTTCATCAGAAGGTTCTTCTAAGGACATAGAAAAAAGTAAGTGGAAAGGAAAGGGAAAGACCCTAGTTGTTGCTTCACAACCAGAGTCTCGGATCATTTACTCAGGTGATTCGCACCACATTTCCTCATCAAAGGATAATTTTACCTCTTTGTAGGCATTCTCTATACCTACCATACTTGTGGGTGATGACACTCTTGTTGAAGTGCATGGGAGAGGGTTTGTTGATGTGGGTGAAGGTACATTTGAGTATGTTCTTTGTGTTCCATCTTTGTCAACTAATCTCCTATCTGTTTATCAAATCACTCGCACTAGTTCTGGAAAGCGAGTTGAGTTCACTCCAAATACAATGCTAATCAGTGAAATACATAATGGGTCTACAGTTGTTGTGGGAAAAGTAGATCATCAATCTAGACTCTATTAGTTTTCTCACTTTTTTCCTGACTCTCCTTTGACAGTCTTACTCACTCATGCAGATGAGGTGAGTTTTTTGTGGCATCAATGGTTTGGCCACTTGAACTACCATTACTTGCAGCAGCTCAATCAACATGACATGGTTTCATGGTTTCCTTCTATTCAATTTTCTAATGGGGTTTGCTAGGGATGCATTCTTGGTAAGCATCCTAAGGAGAAATATGATAAAGGAAAAGTATGGAGAGCTACAAATCTATTGGAGTTGGTACATAGTGACTTGGTAGAACCATTTCCACAACCATCTTTCAACAAGGCTACATATTTCTTGACATTTATAGATGACTTTTTTAGACACACTTGGGTCTATTTTCTCAAACAAAAGTTTGAGGTCTTTGATCATTTTTTGGATTTCAAAGCTTTTGTAGAGAAATAATCTGGGAAGTTCATCAAGATTCTACATATAGATGATGGGGGTGAATATGTTAACAACTAGTTTGAATAGTTTTGTACTTTAGAAGGAATCAATATGCAGCACACAGTTCCATATAGTCCTCAACAGAATGGTGTCGTAGAATGCAAGAACAAATCCTTGAAGGAGATGGAAAATTGTATGATACACTCCAAATCTTTGGCACCTCAGTACTGGGTAGAGGCCATCAATTATGCATGTTACATCTAGAACTGATTTCCTCACAAATTTGTGAAGGGGGTAACTCCTTTTCAAGCTTGGACTAGTCAAAAACCCATAGTTAAGCATTTTCAAGTGTTTGGTTCTCTTGCATGGGCCCATATTCTAGCAGAGAAATGCAAGGCTATGGATCCGCAGAGCAAGCCTTGCATATTTTTTGGATATCCAGATGATGTCAAAGGTTATAGGCTTCTCCATCCCACCACTCCTAAGTTGTTTATTGAGAGGAATGTTGATTTTGAGGAGAGCTCTTCTAGTTCTTCTCCTACCACTTCTCCATCTACCATTAGAGACTTTGCATCATGAAGATAGTTCTTCAAACGATCTTAATCCTAATATTGATGAGGAGTCTTCTTCCTCCACTTTAGATGTTCATAGTGATGATGGGCATTCACATTCCTCTTCTAGTCATCATTTAGAGGTTGATGATTCTCCTCCAACTTCTCCAGCCTCAGCACCTCTTTGGGCTCGACAAACATTGGATTCAACAGGTGATTGGGTTGGTGATCCATCAGACACAAGAAGAACACACTCACAATTTCAATAGGCTCTACATATCTTCATGCTTCAGGTTCTAATCCATAGTCTTTTCAAGAAGCTTCTAGTATTCCTAAGTGGGATGTTGCAATGTAAGAAGAGTTCAATTCCTTAGAAAGGAATCACGCATGGGATTTGGTCCCTCTTCCTAAGGGAAGAAAAATTGTTTGATGCAAGTGGATCTATCGAACAAAATTTACAATAGATGGGTTGGTTGACAAGCACAAGGCTCGCTTGGTAGCAAAAGGATTCTCCCAAGTTCCCAGGATTGACTACTCTAAAACTTTTGCACCAGTTGCTAAGATGAATTCCATCTTACTTGTCCTTGCTATAGCTACAACACATCATTGAAAATTTCATCAAATGGATGTGAAGAGTTCCTTTCTTCATGGTGACATTCAAGAGGAAATCTACATGGAGCAAGCACAAGGGTTTGTGCAGGATCCTTCACTTGTGTGCAGACTTCAGAAGTCTCTCTATGGCCTCAAATAGGCTCCTCGATCTTGGTATGCCAAGATGGAATCCTTCCTTCTCATAGTTGGGTTCAAACAATGCCATTTTGATCTGAACGTATACATTCTATAGCAAGATGACACTCTCACATGCTTGGTTCTCTATGTTGATGACTTATTGATCACAGGGAGTCACTCGTCCACCATCAAAGCAATGAAAACTGCTCTACATGATAGATTTTGATGTCTGACTTGGGTCTTTTGCATTACTTCTTGGGGATTGATATCACTCAATCATCTTCAATAATCTTCCTTATACAACCCAAGTATGCACTTGATATGCTCTCCAGATTTCACATGGTTGACTATAAGCCTGCATCGACTCCATTTTTGTCAGGGGTCAAACTTGAGGCTAAGCATTCTTCACCCTTAGTTGATGGAACTTTGTACTGACAACTTGTTGGGAGTCTCATCTACTCGACTCATACGAGACCCAACATTTCAAATGCTATGGGAATGGTTGCTTGATTCATGCAAGAGCCACATGAGTTGCATTGGAATGAAGCTAAATAGATCCTTCACTACATTCAAGGTATTCGCAACTATGGGATTCAATATGTAGCGGGCATGGATATTGACTTGGTGGGATACACAAATACAGATTGGGCAGGAAATTCTCAAGATCGCAAGTCTACTTCAAGGTATTGTTTCTCACTTGGTTTCGGTCCAGTTTGTTGGTCAAGCAAGAAGAAATCTGCAATTGCTCTTTCATTTATAGAGGCTGAGTATCGAGGGGCAGTTAATGTCACCATTGAGGATATTTGGATTCAAAATATTCTCACTGAGTTCGTTGTGTAACATACTAACCCTTTAACGAAGTAAAAATTTCTAATTTTACACCAAACAAGTGAATAAACTAAGTAACAAGCCATTGCAATAAAAAAAATCTTTTCTTTATTGATAATTTCCATTCAAAATGCATAACATATTACAACATGAATTCCTTTTCATTTCATATAATACATCAATGTAAGTGTGCAAACCCCAATCCTAGTACCTGCAAAACAATAAGAATAAACAAGTTAAACAAGAGATTGCAAGCTAAAACAAGGATTCCCCATGAAATCCATTTACAAACTCAAAGTAGGAAAGAAAACAACCAAGAACACAATGAAACCAAGAAACATGGGTTCAATCCTGATTTAAATGTGCAAACTCATGTTCCCATGGGGGAATTGGTGCCAATTTGATGTGAAAATTGGCCCTTTCCCAATTCCTAAGATGCAAGCTTGGTATGTTGGTGAGATTGATCCACTTTGTTGATGAACGATGAGAGCTCCGAGGCCAAAATCTACAAAAACCTATCTAAGAACTAAATGATAATGGATGAAATTTTGAGAGATATTTGAGCATGGTAACTTTGCATAAATTGTGGATGATCAAATAAGGATATGAGCTCTTCATTTATAGAATGCCAAGATGGATGAATGTCCAAATTTGAGCAATGTGGGACTGACATTCATCCAATGGCATGATGCCACTTGTCAATCTATGAATGGATGAAGGATGTGCAAGATTTGGGGATTGTGCCAATAAATGCATAATTTTGAATTTCAAATTTGTTGAAATGACTTGCAAGAGGGAAGGGAAAATGCAATCAATGCCACTTGGCTCAAGGCAAAGGACATGTAAGATGAATTTATTGCCTTGTTGGATGTACATGTTGACTTGGAATTTTTGAATTCAAATTGAGAGAATATTCCAAAAGATGTCTTGTGAGGAAAATAGAGATTTAATAAATGAATTAAATCTATTTTCATGTGCAACTTGCATTATCTAGAGGATGGGACATGAGATGAGATTAAATTAATCAAGGGTTAATTAATTTAATGAGAGAGGTTAGATAATGTGACCTTTTTGACTCAAATTTATGGATTTATTTAAATCAAAAAAGGGAGGAATATGACAAGAGATTAATTAAATAAGGATTTTGATTTATTTAATTAAAAGAGATGGTGTTAGATTAAATCAAATAAAGTTTTAATTTATTTAATTTAATGGATAGACTTTGGAGATTTAATCAAATAAATTGATTATTTAATTAAATAGGGATAATTAGATCAGATGAATTGATATAATTAACAAAAGAGACCAACTTAACTAGATAAAATGATTTATTTAATTAAGGGATGAAAGTTGATGAATTTAATCAGATAAGGAGATTTGATTAAATGGTTAGATCGAAGGATGATTCAAGAAGAAATGATGTTAGTAGGTTGGGGTCAAGTGCACAATGTCAATCAGTATATTTTATGTGTCTACAGTAAGAAATCATACATTTACAAATATAGTGCAAAGAGCTTTAGAACAAATAGCTATAAGATGGTCCAAGATCCTTCCTTTCAAATCTTGGTTCTTTTGTCACCTGTTGTGTAGGAGAAGCATCACTCAGGCACTTTTCCACCAACCACAGACTCATAATGTGGTCCCCCCCACATCTATCATTTGATAGATGACCCTTCCCTTCGACGAAGATATTGGTAGAGTAACCGATATAACGAAAACCAACTAAGCATAGTGTCGTGTCCTTCATAACTAGAACTTGTAATCCCACAATCTCTGTCTAACATGTAATACTAGATCACGGTGAATTGAAAATGTAGTCTCAAACATTCACACTACTTTGGCCAAAGTGTTCTCATTCAGTACTTTGAATGAAGTCATCTATCACATACACTACTGAGGGCTGATTTGACTTAAGGCTATCTTAAGCTACACATAGGTATTTCCTTCAATGGATAGTCCATCATCCTAGATAACCTACAATCATATTAATCTATTTGGAATAAACCTACTTAACTAGTAAGTACACAAGTTAGGTATTTCCTTCTATGGATAGTCCATCATTCCAAAGATAACCTATATACTTGGATAACCCTACTTACATGTAAGTACTTTAAACTCCCTCCCATACTGGATTATCTATCCTAGGAGTACACACAAGCTTTCCTAGTTAAATCAATAACTTAGCGAAATGTACCATATGTGTTTTCCATGTTCAATCATACCTAGTATTAATACTTATGATAAACACCCATCTCCTACTATGGAGTACTTAAAAACACAATATGAAAATAGTATAATAGTTTCAACATCCTTTTCAAAACAATTTATATTCTCTAATGCATATACTAGAAAATACATCTCAACCATGCATGCAAGACACATCATTCAAAGTAAAATAACAAAGAAGAAGAGATCCCCATGCTTGTTATCACATATCCAAACTAAAGACATCAATGCAACACTCTCCAACAGTAATTAGCTTGATAACCAACTTCTCAAGAATGTCACAATATCTCTATCACTTGTTGTAGCTTACTTCTCTCAAAATATAATCTCCTCACAACTATATGAACTCACTTCTTTTATCTCAATATGAAACAAAGTATGACTACATATAATGCAGAAAATAGGAATTGCAAAAGATATATAATCTCTAGAAAGGAATGCATCCCTCTCAAATGAAATAGCTCATCTATTTATAGAGCAACCAAGCATTTTAGGCATGTTAATGGACAACAAGCTTCATGCAAATCAATACATGAAACAAATCAAATTGGTGGCGAATTCACAAGCTAATACTCAACATTACTAAAGGTCGACTTGTTTTGTGACAGCAATATGAAGACTTATTCAATCAACATATGCTTAATTTGAATTGTCACAATGAGAAGACATCTACAACAACTCAAATACAAAGGTGGCACTGTTTCCAATTCCATTTCCAACATGTTTGGTGCAGTTAAACTCAGTCAATTTCCATTTTATGACAGCAAGTTTCCATCGACCCAACCGGTGGATGAATCAACTTGAGCAATTTAATACATTGGACAAAGTCAAGCTTGGTATCCATAATGGCATCGACCAAGTCAAGCATTTTAAGAACAGCAATATCAAATGTAATGCAATGACTTGAACTGCGTGCCATTCATTATGATAATCGATTTTCATTAACAGTCATAAGCTATTAATTCAGCCTCCATTGACAGTCAATATTGACCTCCATTTCATAGTCTCTATCGACTATAAAAAAATCTTTTAAATTGGCTTCAATGAATAAGAGATACTCAATTTTAAATAACATATATAATATGTTAAATATATATTATATACATATATATATATGTAAATATATATTATATACATATATATATGTAAATATATATTAATGGTTATATATATAAATATATATATATATATATATATTAATGGTTATATATGTAAATATATATTAATGGTTATATATATATATATGTAAATATATATTAATGGTTATATATATATATGTAAATATATATTAATGGTTATATGTATTTATATATATATATGCATATTTATATGTAAATATATATTAATGGTTATATGTATTTATATATATATGCATATTTATATATATATATATATGTATGTATGTATATATATATATGTATGCATATATATATATATATATATATATATATATATATATATATATATGTATGTATGTATATATTATATACACATATATGTATATATATATGTATGTATCAATGCAATTTTATGGATTTAGCATATTAGAGCATTTAAACATAAAATCCAACATTAAGTACTGAAGTGCAAGGGAAAATTAATGAAAAACATAAAAAACATGAACAAGCTCACCAATGTTCTTCAAACTCCATGACTGATCTCCATTACACCTTCTAACTTATTGCAAATGTAATTATTTCCCTCAAATCGAGTGTGTGAGCAATCTTTGACTATGACAATGTCCTAAACAAGCTTTGAATGATTTGAAAGTGACAAACAATGACTATGTCTATGACTATGACAAATGACTATGCCTATGAGTAATCCAATTCAAAGTAAATAAGCTAAATGCAAAGTAAAATCTAAGCATAAATTTCTATAATAATGAAGTGGTCCCGAGAATGTGAGCAAAATTGGCATTTTATAGAAAATGCAATTTTGGACGAACGAACGAAATTAAAAGCTGACAAAGCCTAAAATTAGTGGACTATATTTCGTGTGACAATCCCTAATTAGGGTTAGGGAAAAAATCAAAATGAGTGGCCAATATGTCATTTGAGAAAGTCAAATCAGCGGTCCAGAATAAATGTGATAATTAGCCAAAAAGATAAAGATTTTTGAAAATCAAGAAGATAAAGACTGCTTGATTTGTAAGATTCAAAAAATCAAGAGGATAAAGGTTGAGCTGAAAAGCAGATTTGAAAAATCAAGAATTTGCTCAATTACTTGATTTTTGGAAGAAGGTTACCATTTTGAATTAAATTAATTCAAAATATGGATTTTGTGTGACAGTAAATAATCAATTTTTAGATTATTTACCAAAATGAAGTGACAGTTAATAAAATGAGATCATTTTAAATAATTTCATTTATTGAAAATGAGAGAAATGTTAAATTAGGTAATTAAATAATTAAACATAATTATTTAATTTAGAGGATATTATCAATAATTAAATAAATTAATAAATTCATTTAATTATGAGAATTAGTGGCATACTAAATAAATAAATATAATTCATGTATTTAATAATCAAGAAGACATAAATGAATAAAGGTAATCAAATAAATTAAGAAATTTATTTAATTGTAAGAGGACAATAGACCCTTAGTGACATATTGAATAAATAAATATTATTTATTTATTTAATAATCATGAAGAATATAAGAGACATGAATTAATTAAATAATTATAAATTATTTAATTAATAGTAGGAAGTGGACCAGGACATAATTAAATGTCATAATTATGCTAGAACGAAAGTGGTAAAATAGAGCTTGTAGGCCTAGGTCATTTTTATGTGTCTACATTTTGCCCCTCTTCGTCATAATGTAACATGTCGCATTGTGACAAAGAAAATAAGTCAAAAATATGCCCCAGTGCAAAATAGGATGAGGAAGAATGATGAGGAAGGTAGCGGTATGCCCCCTCGAGAGGACAGATGGGTTCCAAGAACACGGATGTGCTCTTGAAATTGATGAGAAGAATAGAATATGAAGAGACAAAGAAATGTTAGTGCAAAATTTATGGATGATGATATGGATGCAATGCCTATTTGAGATGAGCAAGAGAAGATGACAAAACAAAAGGAGATGCGTGTTAGTTCCTAGACCAAATCCTTCAACATATTACCATAGGACTTTTATATTTATTGTTGTTAATCATCATTGGGTAGTTTATTGTAATGGCCAACAAATGCCATGATATGACATAGATCAAGGTATGCAAGTTCGTACCATCACATGAGACAAACATTCAAAGACAGGGATGATCATGACTCATACTAAGAGTGTAGTTGCCCCAGTCTTTTTGTCATAACCAATCGTAAGCAGAAAAATACAAGAAGGAAAAGTCATGAAACGTCGTTGCTTCTCTAAATCCCGTTTCCAGGACATCCTCGAGAAACTAGCAACATGATTGCCAAAAGAATAGAAAATAAATCCATTATCATGATACGTCATTGTTTTTCTAAATCCCGTAGTTAGGACATCATTGAGAAACTAGTAACATGTGTGTCAAAAGAGAAGACAAATGTCATGATACGTCACTGCTTCTCTAAATCCGGTTGTCAGGATCTCGCTAAAAAACTAGTAACATGATAAAAAAATCCAAAAGACAAGTGCCAAGTGTTTTCCAAGTGTGTCTAGATGCCAAGTGTTTTAATGTCAAGATGTCTGATTTGATGATGTTGAGATGCCAATGTGTCAAGGTTTTGACGATGCCAAGATGATGACTGCCAAAAATTGCCAAATTCAAGAAGGACACATCCTAAATAATGTTGATGTCAAAAGGATTGATCCCTAAATGTCAAAAGGGATCCCTTAAAATGCCAGTGACAGTGATGATGCCTAGGAAGGACACATCCTAAGGCATACATGACAGAGGTTGTTCTTCAGAAGGACACATCTGAAAGATACTAATGTCGAGAGGAGAGATCCTTGAATGTCAAGAGGATCCCTCAAAATTTCGGATGACAATGACGATGCCTAGGAAGGACACATCCTAAGGCATGAATGAGAGAGATTGTTCTTCACAAGGACACATTTGAAGAATACTAATGTCAAGAGGAGAGATCCTTGAATATCAAGAGGATCCCTCAAAATGTCGGATGACAATGACAATGCCTAGGAAGGACACATACTAAGGCATGAATGAGAGAGATTATTCTTCAGAAGGACACATTTGAAGAATACTGATGTTGAGAGAATTGATCCTTGAATTTCAAGAGGATCCCTCAAAAATGACAGATGACAATGACGATGCCTAGGAAGGACACATCCTAAGGCATAAATGACAGAGGCTATTCTTTAAAAGGACACATCTAAAAAATAACCAAGAGTTGACAGTTTGATCGGTTGTGACAATTTGACTTATTTTGACTAAGTTTGACTAGATTTTGACTGAGTTTGACATGTGTTAACCATATGTCGATATTGACATGTTGGTGTGATTGTCATGCTTGAATAAATGATTTCCATATTTCATTTTAGGAGTTTTTCCACTTGGAAAATGATTTGTCTTGACTTGAAGACTTTTGACATGCATGCCCGTGTAGTGCCATGAACCCTAATGGACTGACCTAGTGCGGCCTCGGGGGCTCATCGACAGATGGCCTTGCCTATGTCATGCACTCAGAGACCTCGTAGTTTGACACAACCAATGACTTTGTCGTAATGACAGGAGATTGAGTCATGATTTTATTTTGAAAAACCTGGAAGGACTAACCTAATGTCTCGGGGGCCCATCGACTGATGGCCTTGCCTATGTAGCAAATGCACAAAGACAATGTAGTTTAGACAAATGACAATGACTTGACTAATATGATTGACATGATGAAATGTGACTTGAAATGACTCTGTTTTTGAGATTTTGAAGCGTTATTTGGATGTTTTTGTGTTTCTTGCCATGTTTTGATTTTTTTGGATTTCTTCAAGACGTTTTTCAATATTTAGGTCTTTCTTCAGGACGTTTTCTGATGTTTTTGGATTTTTCTGTTTTATGGATTTTTTTTTGCCTTGTCTTTTTTATGATTTTTTTGGACTTTTGGTAGTTTATAATTTTTTGGGACTTTTGACAGTTTTTGAGGATCGTGACAAATGCATGTGAATGATGCCTATGCATGAGAATCCAAAGACAAACATGATTGTGCCCCTAATCAAGCTAAATACCAATTGGCATGTGATGTCAACGTTGTTTGACGTGGGAAGGACACATCCCGAAACAACGTGAGGATGACGATAATGTGACGAAAGTATCGAGGTCTGCACTTGGGCCAGGAACAAAGTCAAGTAATGTTTTGGATAATGTCCTTGTATGAATTAGACTCATTGCATTTGGAATGACTTGGTTAGGACTAAAAGGGATGATGGAGTATCCTTAGACTGTTTGACAAGGGAAAGTCAAGATAGGTGACAGACATAAAAAGACAAAAGGTGGTCTTGGTAAAGGATGGGGGACATGAGACTGAGGGAATTGTCATATGATTTTCAAGGACTATGTCACATAAGGATAATGAGGTTTTGAAAGTAATGACATGATGTTTCGTGAATAGTGTATGATCAAAGGATAGACATGTAAAGAGTTTTTCCAAAGTATGATTGATGTTTGCATGTTGTTATGTAAAGACCAAGGTAGGTGGGAAAGTGAATGGAAATGATATGGATTAAATGGTCGGATACCAATGTCAAGAGGAAGGCATAGGAGATGAGATGACTTGCCCCCAAGTGTAAGAGTCTGCATAGATGATTTATTTTACACATGACGCATGTTTGCCAGGTTTTCATCATGGTACTTATCTAGGGCGCCTGTTTGCCAGCTTTTCACCATTAGACAAAATTTTTCTTTTTACTATTTTCATGATTTTTTGAATTTTTTGGTGTCACCAAGACACCTATTTGTCAGGTTTTCATCAAGGTGACAATTTTTTGTCATTTTTCAATTTTTTTGATTTTTTGATATTTCTGGATAGCCTTGATGCTTTAGATGACCATTAACTATTCTAAATTCACTGACGGTGTTGATGTAGATATTGGGGTCATGATATGCCAATAATGACCTTTCTAAAGCAATTGTCACGTCAGGATCATAGCGCTTGCATACAACTGATTGATGTCATTGTGATCCTTGTCAACACTAGAATTGGTCTTATCAGAATACACATATCGTGATAGAGTGCCATGAGAGTCCTTGTGGTAAAGAGTTGCTGCCAAGATGTGATGGATGTGTGACATGGGATTTTTGGACTTTAGACGAGATGTAGGATTATGACGAATGATGGTAGACGTGGAAAGGTTGTTTGGACATTTGGATGAATCACTTTTTATTTTCCAAACTTGGGATGGTGGATGACGGATTTTGGAGGGATGGCGTTTGGAACCAACACCTTTAGATGCCTTTCTTGATGGCCATTTTGAAGGAGGTGGACATGTGTTATATGTGGGAGTCCTCTGGTCTTGTGTCTCCACATTGTGATTGACTTTTTCTTTTGACATATTTTTTTTTCTTGATCCACTTGTCTTTGGGATCCATTTTAATTTCATTTGTCCATTTTTCTTTTTGTTTGATTCAATGGCCTTTGAAATTTTATTTTTATTTTTTGATTTGTATGTCTTTTGTCTTTGTTGGTTCCAAAGGGAAGGTTTATTTATGATGGAATGACAGTTTATGGTGTGGACAGAAGAGGTGTTGGCAGCAGTCTTATGACAAGGATCACTCATGGACTCCATTTTGACATTTATATCTGATAAATTTTCCCCTAGTATCGAGGAGGTTCCACTAACATCATTTGATTTGCTGACTAAAGAATATCCAAGACCTTGATGTTTGTAATTTTCATGGAGTTGTATTGGTTCTTGAATTCCTTGCTTATGTATTCCTAGTCCTTTGCCTTGATATTGCATGTTTTGACAGATTCTATTTGCGATGGGGTATTTGTTGTTTTGAAAGAAAGATGCTAACCCATCATTGTATATGTGGACACTGTCACTTGTAATGTTCTCATCTGTGAGAAAGCCTACTCTGATAAAGAAAGATGACCCTAGTTAATAAAGTGTCTTAGCTTTATTGTCATGTTGGACATGTTTTTGATTGATATCTTTGACCTAATTTTGTGACGTGTTAGGTTCAGATTCCACATTGTTACTTGGAATATTCTCATCTGTGAGAAATCCTACTCTGATAAAGATAGATGATCCTAACTGATAAGATTTCTTAGCTTCATTGACATGTTGGAATTTTTTTTGATTGATATCTTTGATCTAATTTTGTGACATGTCAGGTTCAGATGATTCTATTGGTGCTTCCAAGTCAATGTCAAAGCTATCTCTATAGTCATTTTCATGGAGTCTGGTAAATTCAAGTAGGGCTTGATCATTTGCAAATATGTCCATAGTGGAAGACTCTTATTATGTAGGAAGATCATCTATGGGTCCAATGGAGGCAAGTGTCTCATTTTGGAAAGTGTCGATATGCAGAGCTTGGATATGTTTGTTGTCAAGTGTTTGACCATGAATGGTGTAAAGGTCAAGGAGTGGGTCATTTTGGACTTCTTGGTCAATGGTAGGGCCTGGGTTAAAGATGGGGTTGTCGTGGATGATATAATTGGGATTGGAGTCTTTGTCAAAGTTTAGTGTATTTTGGATGTCATGATTTTCTTGAAGGATTTCTTGAATGGGGTGAAAGATAGGGTCATGGGATGGACTACGTTGTCCTTGACATGAGGGTGACATTATAATGTCATGTTTTGGGCTTTCATTTTGAAATGTATCCTCAAGTTAAGACAATGGGATTTGACTTTGGACTATGGTAGAATTTTCATGACTAAACGTGGCTTGTGAGGGAGTGACTTGAAAGGGATTAATGGATGAAGGACTAGGATAAGACATGGGGACTTGGACTGGACTAGTATGTAAAGGATGAGGATATGACATGGGGACTTGGATTGGACTAGTATGTGAAGGACGAGGATAGGACATTGACACTTGGACAGGACTAGTATGTGAAGGACTAGGATAGGACATGGGGACTTGGACTGGACTGGTGGATGATGGCCTAGAACATGGCATGGGGACTAGCACTGGATTAGTTGGTGACGACATAGGATATGACATGGAGACTTGGACTGGACTATTGTAAGGTTGATTGAAATAGGACGTGGAGACTTGGACTGGATCGATATGGTATGATGTGGGGACCTGAAATGAGTTGGTAGATAGTTGATAAGGTATGTAGACTTGGACGAGATTGATAGGTGAAGGGACAGAATATGGCGTGGAGGTTTGGAATGGACTAGTGGATAGTTGGCTTCCCTTGTCAAGGTTAGGATAAGGGTGATAAGTGGATGTTTGTTGTGAATTAATGGCAGGATTTATGTTAAGTGACTGTTGATGGTGAGGGTAGACGGATGGAGGTCCCAAAGTATTTATGTCAAAGCCCCATGGTAACTTTGCCTCTTGGTCCAAAAGCATGGCTAGATACCTATGAGGGTCATGTAAGACTAAGTTTTCTAAAAAGGAGGCTATATCAGGATTTTGCGCTGCAGCTTCTAAGTCTTCTACATATACTCATCCATTTTGGTCTCTTTGTATGAATGGTTTAGAAGGATTTCATGATGAAGATGGCATGTTCATGGAAGATTGCATATTCATGTTGTGAAATGGGTCAGAAAAATTCCAATGTTGGTACGTGTCATAAGTGTTATTATCGATGTTGGGATTGAAATCTTGTCCAAATTTTTCCATTTGTCTTCTCTGTCTTTGAAGCCTAGTCTCAACCATAAAATGGGATTTCTCAAATGAAGATGATAAGAATGACAACTGAATGCCAGGATGATGCTAGCCTATGTTTTTGGATTTTTTTGGATAAAGGATGACAATGCAAGACTATGTTTTTGGATTTTTGATAATAAGGGATGATAATGTGACAATGTTGTCCAAAGGACGTGGCGAATGTAAAATGAAGACTGGGATGACAAGTTATGACACTAATTTTTTTGTATTTTTGGAATAAAGAATGACAATGCAAGGTGATGATGATGTTTTCCTAAGGAAATGATTAATGCAAGATGACAAGGTTGTCGAGGCCAAAGTGCCAAATGAGGACTAAGATGATAATGTTAACTAAGGACTATTATGATTAATGCAAAGTCTAAGTTCAAAATGAGGACTAGAGATGGACAATGCAAAGTCTAAGTTTAAAATGAGGACTAAAGATGGACATTTTTGGAGAAAGGTTTTGCTTAACCACTCTAAGCTTGACTTATGTATCAATTTAGGTTATCAAGGGACTTACTAAGGGGACTAAATGACAAGGTCAAAATGACAAGTGAGCCTTCCTAACTAGACTGTTGAGTTGGGGGTTCTCACAAAAAGGACAATGACCGAAAAGAGGAATAATGACTAAGTCCAAAGATAACCTAGCTTTGAAAACAATGGTTTTTGCAAAGTGTGGAGATTTGGCCTAATCCAAAGTTTTCCAAGATGAAACCTAAGTAAAAAATTATGCTAAAAATGACGATTATGATGCCTAGGGAATGCAACTAAAATTTGGAAATTTTCAACCTATGGTTAAAATGCGGGCTAATGAATGCAAATGATGGATGTTTTGAGCAATTTCAATTTTGGTTTCTAACAGAGACCTTTGAAAAATATGTTTTGATAGTAGGCTAAGATGTGTGGAATTGAATTTTGGTCTGAAACATGGTTTGGTTTTCTGTTAGGCGATTGTGTCATTACATGCAACAAATGCATTGCAGTGATCAAATGCAATGCTAGAAATGGAAAATGCGGCTCATTGTTTTAGATGTAGCTCTAGAGATGGAAAATGTGGTTCAGTATTGTAGATGTGGCTTTATAGAATGCAAATGTGTTTTAATACAGGTGAATGCAGTGTTTTGAGAAGAAAATGTGTTTTAGCAGAGCAGATACATTGTGAAGTATGGAAAATGCGGTGCGACAGAGTGATTGCGGTTTAACAAATACATTGCAAAATGTAAAAAGTCAATTTTCTCATAGTTGTGGTCAAAAACCCAAATTGTTTAAAGTTTGACTGTTTGTTTCGAGATGTTTGAGTGTTGTTTGTTTTGTTTCAATAACTAGCAAACACTTGGCAAGCACAATATTTTAAAAAGTAATCAAACACATAAGAGAACAAGTACAATCCTATGGTTAAGCCAGGACAGTATTCTCTAGACTCCACATGGGTTTCCCCAGCTGCATATCAGTAGCGTGTGAATCTAGAAGCTTGGCTGCACAGGCTCCCCCATATAGTGCACTCTCTTCTCAGGCCAACCAAGCTTCCAACCCCCATGAAACTCCCATGGCAAATTGATCACCTCTACTAAAGACTGGGAAGATTGGAAGCCTTCACACCGACCAGTGTTGTACTAGAAAATAGAAGGTTTTTGGCTTACTACACAAGATTTTTTAATTCGAGACCCCCGTTTGAGTGGCCATGCATGGGGTGCAAGATTAATCTTTGTTTAGGAGACCCTCCAGCCTAAAGAGGTTTAACTCAATACAGTTTTGGGGAGTACTACTTGGTCTGTATGACACATCCACACTCATAATCTTAGGTTTTCCCTTAAGATTCACATTTATATATCGATCAGGGGTAGCTTGGCTTTAGCTCTATTGCCAGTTTGAATCGCCTAGAGGTGATGAAATCCCCTGGCAGGCCCAATTTCTAGAGGCAATAACCATTTCTCTTACACCCAGGATCGCATGACTGCACAAGGGGAGAGGATACTTCGGTTATTGCATCAAGTTTACACAGGGACAAAGTGGGTCTGGATTTCTGATCACCTAGTTTGCACAAGGTGAGAGCATATTCCCCTACCACTTTCAAACACAATCAAACATAATTGAAAGAATTTTCATTTTAAGTGCACCAAAAAGAAATGTTTATTATTCTAAAAAAAAAAGCATAATTTTTTTGGAATGAATCTTGGACACTCCAACCTGCAAAAGCACAAGTTAGGAGTTTTATCAACTAGTCTTGGACCCATGAAATGTAACCAACACATGTTGCGAACAAAGGTTAGTAACACGAAAACACCTATGCTAGGAAAAATGCAGAAAAGAAAACCAGAATGCAGAAGAAAACCAAATTGTAAAACGAAAAAGAACAGAAACAAAAAAACCCAAATACAAAATTTGACAAAAATTTTTACCAAGCAAATGCATCACAGCAGAGCGAATGCGTCATTTCAATGCTCAGATGCGGCTTGTTCTGTCAAATGCGGTGTTCCTCACTAGGATTGCGGTGTAGAAGAGCGATTGTGGCGTGTTGGATTTTGAATGTGTCGCGAAGCAACAAATGCGGCTCAATAAAATGCAAATGCATCATTCCATACCTGTACCTGCAAAAATGAAAGAGAACCAAAAAAAGTACAGAAAACAGAAAAAGAAAGGAGTCGGGTTCACCAATGTATTAATGCAATTTTATGGATTTAGCATATTAGAGCATTTAAACATAAAATCCAACATTAAGTAATGAAGTGCAAGGGAGAATTAATGAAAAACATAAAAAACATGAACAAGCTCACCAATGTTCTTCAAACTCCATGACTGATCTCCATTACACCTTCTAACTTGCTGCAAATGTAATTATTGCCCTTAAATTGAGTGTGTGAGCAATATTTGACTATGACAATGTCCTAAACAAGCTTTGAATGATTTGAAAGTGACAAATAATGACTATGTATATGACTATGACAAATGACTATGCCTATGAGTAATCCAATTCAAAGTAAATAAGCTAAATGCAAAGTAAAATCTAAGCATAAATGTCTATAATAATGAAGTGGTCCCGAGAATGTGAGCAAAATTGGCATTTTATAGAAAATGCAATTTTGGACAGACGGACGATTTTAAAAGCTGACAAATCCTAAAATCAGTGAACGAGATTTTATGTGACAATCCCTAATTAGGGTTAGGGCAAAAATCAGAAATGAGTGGCCAAGATGTCATTTGAGAAAATCAAATTGGTGGTCGAGAATAAATGTGATAATTAGCCAAAAAGATAAAGATTTTTGAAAATCAAGAAGATAAAGACTGCTTGATTTGTAAGATTCGAAAAATCAAGAGGATAAAGGTTGAACTGAAAAGCAGATTTGGAAAATCAAGAATTTGCTCAATTACTTGATTTTTGGAAGAAGATTACCATTTTGAATTAAATTAATTCAAAATATAGATTTTGTGTGACAGTAAATAATCATTTTCAGATTATTTACCAAAATGAAGTGACAATTAATAAAGTGAGATCATTTTAAATAATTTCATTTATTTAAAATGAGAGAAATGTTAAATTAGGTAATTAAATAATTAAACATAATTATTTAATTTAGAGGATATGATCAATAATTAAATAAATTAATAAATTCATTTAATTATAAGAATTAGTGACATACTAAATAAATAAATATAATTCATTTATTTAATAATCGAGAAGACATAAATGAATAAAGGTAATTAAATAAATTAAGAAATTTATTTAATTGTAAGAGGACAATAGACCCTTAGTGACGTATTGAATAAATAAATATTATTTATTTATTTAATAATCATGAAGAATATAAGAGACATGAATTAATTAAATAATTATAAATTATTTAATTAATAGTAGGAAGTGGACCAGGACATAATTAAATGTCATAATTATGCTAGAACGAAAGTGGTAAAATAGAGCTTGCAGGCCTAGGTCATTTTTATGTGTCTACAATATATATGAGTACAAGAAAGATAGTATATAATAAACACATTATATTGAATCTATGCATATATATGTATAAATGTATATGCCTCTATGTACACATATTTGTAGGTATATCTTTATCAATGCATCTGTATGAGCATGTCCATTCACCAATGTACGCATGTATCGATATACATATATATGGATATGTGTATATACTGTACATATATATATATATATATATATATATATATATATATATATATATATATATATATATATATATATATATTTGTTTTTGTGTGTGTTCACATCCTATTCACATATAGTCATTCATGATTACCATCATATTGATAAGTGTTTACATGTGGTACATCTATATATATGCATATATGTGTCATTAGATCTCATCGACACACATGTGCATATATGTAAACATACTTCCACGTACATCCCACTAGTCAATATAATCGTAATAGCACTTGAGAAATATCTCAAAAGCTCAAATAGATAAACATCACCCAATGCATGCAAAAGTATACAAGACTCTCAAATGCAGACATACCGGCTAAGGATGACTTACCTATTACCCACAAACTGACTCAACTTAATCATTCTAATGTGGTGTGTGTATATGCTCAGATAGTTTACTTTTACCAATCACCCAACCAAGATCTTCTCTCGGGTGATACTTCTCCTCCGCCTAGAGGAATGGAACACATACTTGCAGCCACTAACACATGCGCACAACATTCAATTGTTCATAACAATATACAGTATACATAAAAATCTCTAAAGTTACAATAATAATAATTCAATAACCTTTCATTCACATATATGTAGTATTTCACCATGAAAAACATCAACTAAGATAACATCAAATGAGATAACATTCATATTGATAACAAGGTACAAGCATAATTTATTCATCTCCAGAATTCATATTTACCCTATGTAGTAATAGTAAATAGTAACTACACAACTGGGGTGTAACATATCCCCCCTTATGAATCATCATCCCCGATGACCTAAGATATATTAAAACATAACAGCTAACAACACATTTCTCAAACATTCTCAAAAGCACTAAGAATATGAGGAAAGTTTTGTTGAATTTTTGCATAGTCCTCCCAAGTAGTTGTCTTTTGCATACTAGTCCCACTGGACTTTACACTACAAGACCTCTTTATTATGCAAGCTTAGGTTATGTGTTCCTAGCTCCTTGATGAGCTCGAGAGTTACTACTCTAGGATCTCATACCTATAAAGTAGTCTAATCAATTACATGGTTATCCCCTAGTATATACTTTTTAAGGTAGGACAATGGAAGATGTTGTGCATTATGGAAAGAGCTAGTGGCAACACAATTTGATAGGCTACTAGATTCACTTCCTTTAGAATCTCAAAAGGTCCAACATAATGTAGAGCTAGCTTAGAAGACTTTCCAAATTTAATGGAGCTTTTGTGATATTTTACTCTCAACAATACTTTGTAACCTAAGGCAAAATTACGAGACACTCGCTTAGCATCAACATAACTTGTTTTTCATCTGTCTGCTTCGAAACATAGGGCTGCTAATAGAATCACTCATATTGATTCTAATGGGACTAGATTTGAGGAGGAAGATGATATCAGGGAACAAGCTATCCTTTTCTTTAGCAACCTTCTTTCTTGCAATGGTGAGATTGTTACTGAAGCTCAAGAATCCTTGATCGAGGCTATACCTCAAGTGATAGGTCATAATGAAAATTATTTGATCACTGCTATTCCTTCCAAAGATGAAATAAGGAAAGTTGTTTTCTCTTTTGATGGCAACAAAGCTCCTGGACCAGATGGTTTTCTTTTATTCTTCTTCCAAGTGTTTTGGGAAATTGTTGAGCTGGATGTGGTGAAGCTGTCAAGGAATTCTTTGGATCAAGACGTCTGTTGAAAGAATTGAATGCTACTTTTGTGGTCCTTATTCCTAAAAACCTGGGGCTTCAGAGTTTCAAGCTTTTCAACCAATCAGCCTGTGTAATTCTATTTACAAAATTATATCAAAGGTGTTAACTTCAAGAATGCTTTTTGTGCTGCCCCAAATTATTGCCCCGCAGCAGAATGGTTTTGTGCCAGGTAGGTACATTTTGGACTCTGTTGTTACTATTCATGAGAACTTACATTCGTTAATGGTTTCGAAAACTGAAGGGTTTATTCTTAAACTGGACATTTCCAAAGCCTATGATAGGGTTGATTGGAATTTCTTGTTTAAAATCCTGGACAAGTTTGGTTTTAATAACAGAGTCATTCAGTTGGTGAGCCAGCTTGTCTCGACAGTTACCTCCTCTGTCATTGTGAATGGATCACCATCAAGGTTTTTTCATACCTCCAGAGGCCTTAGACAGGGAGATCCTATTTCTCCTATTCTGTTTACTATCTTGGCTGGGAGTTTGGGGAGAAATATTAAAAAGCTTATTGATCAAAAATCCCTTGTTGGCTTAAGGCCTTCTTCTCTTCTTACCTGTTCCCACCAGCAATTTGTTGATGACACCATTCTCATGGGAAGATCTACTGTGACTGAAGCTAAGACTTTAAAAAAAATCATGAATCTTTATGAATCTACTTTTGGGAAAGTTGTCAATAGGGCTAAGAGTTCAATTTTTTTCATCAATACTTCGGAGTATAGACAAGTCAAACTGGCTCAGATTATTGGATGTCGAGTTGAGCCTCTTCCATCAACCTATCTTGGCTTGCCTCTTTGCTCTAAACCTTCGGACTCGTTATGGATTTCTTTGGTTGAAAAATTCAATAAGAAGCTATCGGGGTGGAAAGGAGCTCTTCTCAATCAAGCTGGAAAAATCCAGCTCCTTAAGGCTTCTCTGCAAAATCTTCCTATTTATGCTCTTAGTATATTTAAAATTCCTGCTAAATATGTTGAGGCCATTGAAAAAATTCAGAAAAGGTTTCTCTGGTCCGGAGTGGAGGACAAGGTGAGAATGCCACTTGTTGGATGGGATCTTGTCTGTAGACCCAAATCAAGGGGGGGCCTGGGTTTAAGGAAAATTAAAGTATTGAATATTTCCCTTCTTGCTAAATAGCTTTGGAGAACTCTTACTTTAAATGGAGAATGGCGTGATGCTTTAAAAGCCAAATATTTTAATAACTATGAGTTTTCTAATGAGATTATAAATTCTTCTTCTTTACCTCATGGATCTGTCTGCTGGAATGACATGGGTAGAGGAAGAAAGTTGCTGGAAATGGGAATTGGATGGCAGATTGGAAATGGAAATTATGTTAGGTTTTGGGAAGACAAGTGGCTTTTTAAAGATCCTTTAATCAGAATAGAGAAATTTATTAAATGGATGAATGATTATAAAAAGGAATTTGGAGTCTTGGTTAAAGATTATTGGAGGAATGGTGGTTGGGTTGATTTGAAAACCATCAGTCAAGATCTTAGCCCTGTTCAGTCGGCTTTCAGAGCCCTAAGACTAGCTCAACACCAGGTGGAGGATCTTGTTGTCTGGTTAGACAACCCATCTGGTATTTTTTCAGTTTCCTCTGCCACTTCCATGTTGGTTAGTCCGATGGGGCCTCCTCCCTTCTGGGCTAAGGCTTGGATTAATCACCTGACTCCGAAAATCAATATTTTCTACTAGATAATGCTACAAAATAAGATTCTCACTTTGGACAATCTTGGAAAAAAAGGAATTCAATTACCAAATAGATGTTATATGTGTAGGAATGAAGCCGAGACTTTTAATCATCTTTTTCTTCATTGTCCTTTTGTGTCAAATATTTGGGATAAATTTCTGGTGCTTCTTGATGTGGTGTGGATTTTTCCTGCCTCTGTCGAAGATTTCTTCATACAATGGAATGCTCCTTCAAAAAATCCTTTTGTGAGAAAGCTATGGTCTTTTATTCTACCTTTTGTGTCTTGGAATATTTGGAAGGAAAGGAACAACAGAGTGTTTAGGGATAAAGAGATGTCAGAAGGGGACTTGCATGCTAAAATTGTAAGGGCTATAAAGGAAAACATATCTTTAATTCCTAGAAAAATGTTTGAGAAAGCTAACTGGTCTCCTTTTGATATTGCTTTGGCCAAAAAGTGGAATTCAAAATTAGTTGGGTCAAATATCCTCAAACCTGGTGTTTGTGGGAGAGAGAATGCTAATTGGTCTCTTGCGCCTTTGGGCTGGTTGAAAGCCAATTTTGATGGTGCGGCTAAAGGTAACCCTGGGAAAGCTAGTAGTGGGTGTGTTTTAAGGGACAACTCGGGGGCTTTTATTGCAGCTTTTGCTGTGGACATCGGAACTCAAACTAATCATGTTGTGGAAGTTGTAGGGGCTTTTCATGCAGTTAGCTTAGCCCTCAAGACCAACACAAAATATATTTGGTTGGAGGGTGATTCATTGAATATAATAAATTGCATTCTTGGGCTTCCCCCCCCTCGTGGACCATCAAAAAATGGATCGAAGATACGAAAACATTATTAAGTAAATTTGATAAAGTGAAAGTATCCCACGCCTATAGAGAAGCCAATAAGGTGGCAGATTTCTTCACCAATGAAGGGGTTAAGAAGGGTGGGGAAAACACGTGGAGGAAGAATGACAACCTCCATCCTGAAGTGAAAGTGCTAATTTATTATGATTCATTGCATGGAAGAGAAGGCAGTCTAAGTCATGATGAAACGGATAAAGATCAGGTACATCGATTTCATTAGATTTGATGGGACCGACATCATTTTCTTTTTCAAGAAGAGTCTTCGGCATGCTTTCTGGGTGTTAGACAAAAATTGCCTAAACGGGACCCAGAGCAACTGTAGAGTGTTGTTTTACAGAGTTCTAAATATGGGCGGAGAAAGAAAACGAGCAGAGCCGAGCAGTTTCCAAGAGCACAGAAAGAACGCTAAAGCGTGGGAAAGAATTGAAAAGGGTGGTTTAACCCCGTATCTGGAAAAGCTCCATGGTACAGATGAGGGGATGCTGGACTATTTTGTCAAAAACTGGAAAAATGGTGAGATTGTGTTGTTTGGTAGGAATGTTAAGCTGAGTGAGGACCTAATTAGTGAGATAACAGGTCTTTCGACAGAGGGTGTCAAATTCTATCAGGACCGACAATTCTCTGATGAAGCGGTCATTAAATTTCCTAAAAGAGATAAGGAGAAAGCGAAGATGGTTAAGGTTTCCAATAGCTACTTTGATGTGGAGTCCATCAAATCTATATGGAGGAAAGTTTTAAGAGTCATTATGGAATATATCACGATTGACGGGCACTTCGCCAGAGTTTATGGTTACCACTTTGCCATTCTGAACCATTTCCGTCACAAGGTTCGTATATCTCTGCCTTTTTACTTATTTTCTTCTTTGAAGAATTGCCTTGATGATGTGGAAAGAAACCCTAGGAGGAATGCTATTATTCACCCTGGTATTGTTAGGCTCATTTTTGAGCATTTTCAAAATTTACCTGCTTTGCCTAAAACTGTTGAAATTGAAGATTTGGATGATGAGGAGACAGAAAGTAGTAGGGAGATCGAACCCCGGGCCCCCCCTGCTTGTGTTCTTGTTGGTCCTGATACCATTGCTCCCCAATCTCTATCTTGTCAGAAAATCATTAAGGATTATGCCTCGTTGTCTTGTCCTAAATTGCAGCCTCTGCATGAGTGCCCTAGTCCGAGTTTAGCTTCACCGCCCTGTCTTAATCCCCAGCTGTCTCCTGGATGCCCTACTCCGAGTTTGTCCCCTAGTTTTAAAGGTACCCCTATTACAAAACTTGTTTCATATTCTGGGAACTCAATGGAAATCCTCTCTGATAAGCCCATGGTCAGTAAGGAACGGCCCCTAGTGCCCCTGCATCTGGAAGAGTGGGGAATGATCATTATGAGTCCCCTATTCAGGATGAAATCAATTCGGCCCTGAATAAGCTCAAGCCTAAGGACATGGTGAGTATAGCGGAAAAAAGTATGGATGGCCTTTTCACTGTTCTCAATTGGACCTAGAAAGAAGTCTGTGATTTGAAAGGTCATTTTACTGATCTCAGCAATAGGGTCACGGACTTGGAGCAAAAGATCAGTTGGAATTGTAGAGATAATGAAGGACAGGAAATGCCCTTACTGAGGAAAAGACAACAATCACAGGAGGATAGATTGACTAGTATCGAGTGCAGCATGTCCAAGATTGGCCAAAACATTAGGGCCACTGTTGCGAACAATCACAAAATTGCTAGGCATAACACCATTATTATCAATGCGATGGTGGAAAAGCTTGAAAAAAACCAAAAGGGCTCGCTGGTCATGGATTTGGATGCGAACAGGGGAGGCAGCAGATCGGCTGGTGAAGGGATTTCAACTCGTACCTGGGCTAACATTAAGAGGAAAACCCTGACTTCGTCACACACGGCTCAAATTCTCAAGCAGGGGTTACAAGACATGAAGGATGTTGAAAAGGAGGCTGAGGAGTTACTGAACACCTTGGAGTAATGTGGTGGTGTTTATTGCTGGTTTTTTTGGGCGGTCCTTTTTTGGGCCCTGTTGTCTCTTGGTGCTGTCGTTTCCTTTTTGGTATAGCCGTCTGCTTGTTTGAACTTTTTCTGTTTCTCTTTTATTGTTTTAACTCTGTGGTTTCAAGTCCCTATAAAACCTATTTTTTCCTTTTCAAAAACATAACTTGTTTGTCAATCGTTAGCTTCAGCTAACTTTTGCTTAACTACTTTAACTTGTTCATCCATTTCAGCCAACATTTTTGTCCCAATACTCACTTGATCCTCAAGTTTATCCCAACTTATATGAGTTCGATACTTTCAGCCATACAAAGCTTCGAAAGGAGTCATCTTTATCACAGAATGATAAGAGTTATTGTAAGAAAATTCAACTAAGGGTATGTAATCCTTCCACTTGTACTATTAATCCATACAATACATCCTAAGTAGGTCTTCCAATACTTGATTTACCCTTTCCATTTACCCATTCATTTCCAGATGATATGTTGAGCTAATATTCAACTGAGTCCCTAGTGCAAAAAACAAGGTTTACCAAAACCTAGAAGTGACTCGTGCATCCCTATTTGAAATAATCTTTTCAGGAATCTCATGCAATATAAACACTTCCTACATAAATTTTATTGCTATGAAAGGTGCTCCATCAGTTAGGTTCCCTGGTATAAAATGTGCTACTTTTGTAAGCTTATCTACTACCACTAGAATGGCATTGTGCTTATTCCTGGACATAGGAAACCCTTACACAAAGTCCATACTTATGACTTGCCACTTCCTCTCTAGTATATTATGTGGGTATAACAAGCCTGTAGGATGATGATGTTCATATTTCACCCTTTGACACTCAAGACACCTTGCCACAAAATTAGTGGCATCTCTTTTCATTCCCTTCGAGAAGTATACTGGTTTTACATCAGCCATCATTTTTGTCACTCCCGGATGTCCAGAGTACGGTGCTTCGTGTATTTCCTTCCATACCATATTTATTAATTCCTTTACGTCAAGTATATACATTCTACCCTTATATCTAAGTATTCCATTAGGTTCAAATTGAAAACCCTCATACCTAGAATCTTGTAGATTATCAGTGAGTGCTTGCTTAACTTGCAAGTAATACTCATCTTCCTTGCACTTTTGGAGTACTTTCCCCTTAAAATTGGTTTGGATTGTTACTATAGAAGCAATGTGTCATCTTTGACTTAATGTGTCGACAACCTAATTTTCTTTTCCCTTAATCTAACTGATATTAAAATAATTTTCAACTATTAACTCTAACCATCTTCTCTGCCTAACATTCAGATTAGGTTGAGTAAAAAGGTACTTTAACCCATTATGGTCAGTTTTCAACTCAAAGGGTTTTCCTAGCAAATAGTGCCTCCACATTTGTAATGCATGAACCATAGCTGCTAATTCTAAATCACGCAATGCATAATTCAGCTCATAAGGTTTTAGCTTCCTACATTCATAAGCAGTTACTTTCCCATCTTGCATCAGTACACCTCCTAACCCTTCTTCACATGCATCCATGATAACCGTGGAGTTACCTTCAGGATCTGGTACTTTTAAGATTGGTGTGGTGGTTAATTTTTCCTTAAGTAGGTCAAAATCCTCTTGACACTTCTCATTCCATTCAAATCTCTTTCCTTTATTTTTCAAAGAAGTAATTGGGAAAGCAATCTTAGAAAAGTTTGCAACAAACTTCCTATAATACCCTGCCAAACCCATGATACTTTTCCTTTGACATGTTTCAAGGTATAGGCCACTCAATTACTACTTTGATCTTAGTTGGATCTACAAAACTTCCATCTACTGAAATCACATGACCTAAATAATGTACCCTCTTTTGGAAGAATGTACACTTGGAAAGTTTACCATACAACCTATGTTCTCTCAAACGTTGTAGGGCCATTTCTAAATGCTTGCAATGTTCTTCCTCATTTATATAATAAATCAGTATATCATCTAGAAAAAAATATCAAAAATTTGTCAAGGTAATCCCTAAACACACTATTCATCAAGTTCATGAATGCTACAGGTGCATTTGTTAAACTGAAAGGTAAAACAGTGAACTTGTAGTGTCCATATCTGGTTTTGAATGTAGTTTTAAATATATCTTCATCCTTAACCCTAAATTGGTGATATCCAAATCTCAAATCTATTTTAGAGAATACGATGAGACCCCTCATTTGATAAAAAGGGTCATCAATGCATGGCAATGGATACTTGTTCTTAACCATAGCTTTGTTGATCATATGATAGTCGATGCACAATCACAATGTACCATCCTTCTTAACAATGATGATGGGCACTCCCCAAGGTGATACACTTGGCCTTATCAGTCCTTTCAACAATAATTCATCCAATTGAGTCTTAAGTTCCATAAGTTCAATGGTTGTCATCCTATAGGGTACCTTAGAAATAGGTTCTGACCCTAGAACAATATCTATAGAGAAGTCAAATATTATTTTCAGAGGAAACCCTGGTAATTCCTCTTGAAACACATCCAAAAATTTCCTCAATATTGGATACTTCTCCATATTTGATTTTCCAGTTTCATCTATTTCACCATATTCTAGTTCCTGTAAACTTTGGAAATCATCACAATCCTTCCCAAGTTTTTCAATCTTTACGATGAAGAGTTTACACCCTTTCTTCTTAGCTTTTAAAAGTTGCATTGGCATAACTTGTCGAACCCCAACCTCTCTAGGTATCCCATGGAATTTAACTTGATTCCCAAAATCATCTAGGCATTCTACAGTCTTAGTATGGCAGTCTATCTTAGCCCTATGTTTCCACAATGAGTTCATACCTAGGATAACATCATATGATCCTAGAGGTGCAACATAAAGGTTAACTTCTATAGAAAAACTAGGTAGTTATATCCTAGCCTTGAATAGAAATTGATCCACCTTTGCTCTTGTTTGGTTTGCATACTCTACATTCCAAGACATTGCCATGTGTCCCACCTTCCTAGATAATTATTTATCTATTCTAGGTGAAATCAAATTCTCAATTGCACCAGTATTAGTAAGAATAGAAATAGGTAAGCCAAACAAAATACCTGGCAATTCAACTGGAGTTACTTGGTACTTTGCATGATGATCATCCACTGTTGCATGTATCTTATGTTGAAACATTTCTTGTTGAGTGGGTAATGGATTACCATATGGTCGCAATCCAAAAATTTTATTGGGACATTCACTAGCATAGTGATCCCCTCTACATCTAAAACATCTTGTAGGTGATCCTCTTTTCCCTGTGGTTTCTCCAAACTTGTTGACATTATCACTAGCCTTATTGGTATTACCCATGCTAGAATCATTCCTTTTTCACTCTCTCCTAATCTCTTTTCCATTATTGTGGAATCTTTTCCCCTTTTTCCTTGGAAAATTTTGCACCGATTCTTCCTTCTTAGGAACAATCTTGTTAGAAACTTCCACATCCTTCTTTTTCTCTTTTCTTTCTTGACAAGTGGAATTGGCCCTCATATTTTTCTCTTGCTTAATTACTTTCTCATATACAAGATCCATTGTTGTTGAACCATGCATATCCATGTCTTCTCCAATTTGACAATTGATTCCCATTATAAATTTCCTAATACGAAAGTGCTCATCCTTATGATATATGGGAACATAGCATAGAAGTCGGGTAAACTTCTCCCAATATTCATTGACCGTCATGTTACCTTGCCTCAAACCTTGGAAATCTGAAAGTTCTTGTTCATAGTACAGTTGTGGTAACCATCTTTTGCAAAAAATCTCTACAAATTCTCCCCATGTCAACTTCCATGAGTTGATATTAAGTTCCAACTTCTTGTTCATCCACTAGTTAGAGGCTTCCCCTACTAACTGATATGCACCCCATGTAGCTTTAGTAACTTCATCATAGTTTTGTATTTCAAAATAATTTTCCATTTGAACAAGCCACACCTCAGCCTCATCACCTCCAACACTGCCATCAAACTTAGGTGGAATAACCTTCTTCATGTCCCTGGAAAGTCCGGAAGCCATAAGCTTCTTATTCCTTTCCATAGATGGCGTAGGTTATTTTTCCTTCTCATGATTATGGGTTTCATCATGCCCATGTGAAGAATTTTCTCCCTCATGCTCATTAATGGGTACTTCCTTTTATACCCTATGCTTAACTCTTTCTTTCTCAAGGTTAGCCAACCTTGCTAATATTTGGTCAAGCATAGCCTCTACTCCAGTGGCTCCTTGTCCCACCTCTTGACTTCCACCGGGATTAGTTTGTGTCCTCACCATTCTTATGAGATTTGTCTCTACCTGAATTTTTTATCTATGTTAGACTAAATTATGTTATCAATTATCTTATGGAAAACATAAAAATAAACATTCATATGTACACAAGAATTCCACATAAGATTAAGCACATGCTTCTTTTGATAAACACATAATTTTATTTATTTCTTGAGGATTTCAATATCCTTCCAATTACATGGAGTGACTATTCAAATAGTCAAGTGGAGAGTATCCTTTGAATTCACTCTCAGAAACATAACTTAAAGGAGTATAACCTATAGACTGAGACAATTGTTGTTCTCTATCTTTTTGTTCATCTCTCATCTATTTTTTCATATCCCAAAAAGGATAATAACCTTCGGATTTATCATCCAATACTTAGTTACGAGAGGCAATGTCAATATGGTGTTCATCAACAATGTAGTCTACCCTTTTTGCAAACATTTATTCATGAAAACATTTCTCGTCTAGCAGTGTCCTTGGTACATATCCCTCGAACTTGTTACTTGAAGAAATTGATATTACTTTAGCCAATGGGAGCTCTAGGATCCCTCAAGATGAATGTCGTACTAACACTTTCTTCTAAAGAAATATCCTTGGAAAGTGGTAATGAATCAAACTTTTCTGATGATATGGTTGGTAGATACCTGTATATAGCCTCTATCTTCATCTTCCTCTTCACATCATTGATCCAAGAAAGTGTGTGACTAAATGTTTTGGTTTCACTCAACCAGATAGCATTATCGTAGTTGGTTCCTTCTATGGTTCTAATGATGGCTTCCCTTTCCTTCTTGGCTTTTAGGTAATGCTCATTTCTGATTACTGACTTTCAAGTTGTTAATCTGAGATGTACCATCCTGGCACAAGAATTCACAACATTAGATGATGTTGGACAAAAAGAATGATGAGCTCATAGGTTCCAGAGATAAACCCGGTAGCTCTGATACCACATGTAACATACTAACCCTTTAACGAAGGAAAGATTTCTAATTTTACACCAAATGAGTAAATAAACTAAGTAACAAGCCATTGCAATAAAAAAAAAAATTCTTAATTGATAGTTTCCATTCAAGATGCATAACATATTACAACATGAATTCCTTTTCATTTCATATAATACATCAATGTAAGAAATCATACATTTACAATCATAGCTCAAAGAGATTTAGAACAAATAGTTGTAAGACGGTCCAAGATCCTTCCTTTCAAATCTTGGTTCTTCTGTTGCTTGTTGTGGAGGAGAAGCATCCCTCAGGTGCTTTTCCACCAACCACAAACTCATAATGCAGTCCCCTGCACATCTATCATTCGATAGATGGCCCTTCCCTTCAACAAAGAGATTGGTAGAGTAATTGATAATGACAACCAACTGAGCATAGTGATGTGTCCTACATAATTAGAACTTGTAATCCCACAATCTTTGTCTAGCATGGAATACTGGATCACGAGAACTGATAGTGTAGTCTTGGTAGTCACACAAACTAGAGTGGATTCTCATACATTCACACTACTTTGTCTAAAGTGTTCTCATTGAGTACTTTGAATGAAGTGATCTATCACATACACTACTCAGTTTTGATTTGACTTAAGGCTATCTTAAGCTAGACATGTATTTCCTTCAATGGATAGCCCATCATCCCAGATAACCTACAATTATATTAATCTATTTGGAATAAACCTACTTAACTAGTAAGTACACAAGTTAGGTATTTCCTTCTATGGATAGTCCATCATTCCAAAGATAAACTATATACTTGGATAACCCTACTTGCATGTAAGTACTTTAAACTCCCTCCCATACTGGATTATCTATCCTAGGAGTACACACAAGCTTTCCTAGTTAAATCAATAACTTAGCTAAATGCACCATATGTGCTTTCCATGTTCAATCATACCTAGTATATAATACTTATCATAAAAACCCATCTCCTACTATGGAGTACTTAAAAACACACTATGAAAATAGTATAATAGTTTCAACATCCTTTTCAAAACAATCTATATTCTCGAATGCATATACTGGAAAAGGAATCTCAACCATGCATGCAGGACACATCATTCAAAAGTAAAATAACAAAGAAGAAGAGATCCCCATGCCTGTTATCGCTTATCCAAACTAAGATAGCAATGCAGCCCTCTCCAACAATAATTAGCTTGATAATCAGCTTCTCAAGAATGTCACAATATCTCTATCTCACTTATTGATAGCTTACTTATCTCAAAATATAATCTCCTCACAACTATATGAACTCACTTTGTTTCTCTCAATATGAAACAAAGTATGAAATAGCTCAGCTAATTATAGAGCAACCAAGCAACCTCAAAGCCTACAATTTAGGCATGTTAATGGAAATCAAGCTTCATGAAAAGCAACACATGAAACAAATCAAATAGGTGGTGAATTCACAAGCTAATACTCAACATTACCACCTAAAGGTCAACTTGTTTTGTGATAACAATCTAAAGACTTATTCAATCAACATATGCTTAATTTGAATTGTCACAATGAGAAGACATCTACAGCAACTCAATACAAAGGTGGCACCATTTCCAATTCCATTTCCTACATGTTTGGCGCAGGTAAACTCAATTAATTTCCATTTTATGATAGCAAGTTTCTGTCGACCCAAATGGTGGATGAATCGACTTGAGCAATTTAATATGTTGTCCAAAGTCAAGCTTGGTCTCCATAATGGCGTCGACCAATTCAAGCATTTTAAAGACAGCAATATCAAATGTAATGCAACAACTTAAACCATGTGCCATTCATTATGATAATCGGTTTTCATTAACAATCATAAGCTATTAATTCAGCCTACACTGACATAGTCAATATCGACCTCCATTTCATAGTCTCTATCGACTATAAAACGGCCTTTTAAATTGGCTTCAATGAACAAGAGATAGTCAATTTCAAATAACATATATAATATGTTAAATGTATATTATTATATTTATAAACATATATATATTTAAATACTAACATGTATTTATATATATATATATGTATATATATATATATTTATATATATAACCATTAATATATATTTACATATATATATTATATATATCATAGCCAATAATGTAAGCATACATTCGAGATATATATATATATGAGTATAGGAAAGATAGTATATAATAAAAACATTATATTGAATGTATGGATATATATATATAAATGTATATGCCTCTATGTACATGTATGTGTAGGTATATCTATATTGATGCATCCATATGAGCTTGTCCATTCACCAATATACACATGTATCAATATACATATATATGGATACATGTATATACTATTTCACATCCTCTTCACATATAGCCATTCACGATTACTAACATATTGATAAGTGTTTATGTTTGGTAAATTTATACATATGCATATACGTGTCATTAGATCTCATTGACACGCATGTGCATATATGTAAACATACTTCCACGTACATCCCACTAGTCAATATAATCATAATAGCACAAGAAATATCTCAAAAGCTCAAATAGATAAACATCACCCAATGCATGTAGAATTATACAAGACTCTCAAATGCAGACATACCAGTTAAGGATGACTTACCTATTACCCACAAACTGACTCAACTCAAACATTGTAATATGGTGTGTGTATATGCTCAGATAGTTTACTTTACCAATTACCCGACCAAGATCTTCTCCTAAGTGATACTTCCCCTCCACCTAGAGAAATGGAACACATACCTGCATCCACTAACACATGCACATGACAGTCAATTGTTCATAACAATATTTAGTATACATAAACATCTCCAAAGTTAGAATAATAATAATTCAATAACCTTTCATTCACATATATGCAGTATTTCACCATGAATAACATCAACTGAGATGACATCAAATGAGATAAAATTCATATTGATAACAAGGTTCAAACATAATTTATTCATATCCAGAATTCACATTACATTCATATTTACCCTATGCAGTAATAGTAAATAGTAACTACACAAATGGGGTGTAACACGGTATTTTAGTCAGAAAGCCTACAATCATCTTTTGTGATAATCATAGTACAATACATATCTCAAGGAATCTAGTTCATCATCAGAGGATGAAACACATTGAGATTCATATGCACTATATTCGGAAGCTGATTAATGAAGGCATCAAATGTTGATCTTAAGTATTGTTCTACATCGGAGGAGACTGCAGACATCTTCACCAAACCCTTCACAGAAAGAAAGTTCCTTCATATGCGAGCTTTACTTGGGTGCGACAAGTGTCTACTTCAGGAGGGGCTTCTTAGTCCTTCATTCTACTATCTCTATTTAGGGGATCTATTCTTCTTCTGTCGGAGGCTTCTTCTTATGAGGGGGATCTCTATGTACATGGGTACCTAACATGGCTTCATTTATCAAGACCCATATTTTCATGGGTACGCTTAAGGGGGGTGTTAGTGTATGTTTTTTATTTTCCTTATGTTAGGGGTATTTATTTTTTCCTACACATATTATTTAAGCTTTCTTAGGTTTATTAGGAGTGGTTAATATGAGGACACGTGGCGAAATACATCGGCTACATGTGTCACTCTCTCCCACACATGGGTAGTTGAGTTACACATCCTCTTTTGGCTTGTTGTGCTACCTCTCATAACCACTATTATGTTTTTACCTATGTAGGTTATAGGGTAGTTGGGTTTCTCACCCTCTTTTGGATTTATGTGCCACCTCCTTTTTGCCTTCACCTAAGGAGGTTATGCCACATGTTTTTTCATTTACCAATTAGGTGATAACCTCCCACCTTTTATGGGTAGTAGGAGTTAATGTACCTCTTGGATGTATTTTCCCTTATTTTTCTATATATTGATCACTCTCCTCTCACCTTCACTAGTTCAGCTAGTTCGGTGATCAATTGGTGAGAGTATTGAGAGTATTCTACATTTTCTCTTGCCTTGTCTCTATTTTTCTCTCATTTCAGATTTATCTTCATTCTGCTATTTTGATCTTTGATCATCTATTGAGTGAAGTTGCATGTGATCTACAATTGATATCAGATCCTAGATCGATTCTCACTTCTCACAGAATCTAACACAGCTTGGAAGAGTTTAAAATCATAGTTGATATACATTGGTCACGTTTATTTGAAAGGTACACTACATAGACAACATTCAAGGGAAAGGAGTCCATGCAGGTGTATTCAATTATAAATTTGAGTTATACTTAGTTTGATGCTATTGTTGGAAAATCTTAAAGCATTGTATGGTTGTTCCTGACTTCTATCTTGATTTTTCAAGGGATCTTCATTGTTGTAGCTATTGTACCATTTTAATACTACTAATTTTTAGGTTTTTTGATTTTAGATTGTTGTTATCAAACATATTTAGTTGCCAAATTGTATATTTTTATAAAGTTTCATGAAAAATGTTGTTTGTGAAGGGGGTTAACCATTAGAAGTGCATAAGACAACTATTTTCAGCTACTACACTATTGTTTTGGATGAGGTTTGGGACAAACTTTGGTTTTTGCAATTTCATTTCATCTTACATGCAATATGATTGGTCTAAACTCATAAAAGGTTCTAGCCTATAGTATGACTGTGGGATGTAGAATGTGTTAGGATAGGTGACATTATAATTGCTATCCTAAGTTGATTTATGTCTCCACATTCTTTGGAAAGTGTTCTAGGGGACATGAGGGAGAAAAATAAAATAAAAATTCCTATGACAAATTATAATTGCATTCAAAGAGGTGGACCCTTTATGGTGGTGATTACAAAGCATCTCAAGAGAATATTCGTCTTTGGTGTCCAAATTTGTGAGTGGGGACCACTTTGGTGTGCATGTTCTTGCATTTTATTTGCATGCTCTTGCATGGTTGGAAACCTATGTTTGTATGTTGGTGCATGCTCTTGCATGCATCCATTGGAGTCGTTGGTGAGTTATGGTGCACTCGGGTTTGACCAATTTTGATTGGCTATGGGTTAGGTGCTCATGTGAAGGCCATATTTTATTCAATGTTTATGGGATGTCCTCTAAGGGGTGGTGGGTTTTTCTAGGTGGTTTTTCTTGATGTTTTGGGATACCATTTGTTGGATTCTCTCCCATAAACTTCTATATATTGGAGCCTTGAGATGATGGTTTGTAAGAGTTTGTTTATAGGTTGTCAGAGTGATGAAGTGCTACCAAATTACAAAGAGGATTGTTGTATTCGTGTACTTCCTTGATGATTAATACAAATATTGGATCTTTTTGGGTGTGGAGTTTTTTCTCACAAGGGTTTCTCCAGGTATATCTTGTGTCACTTTTGTTTGATGACTTGTGGTAATGCATATTTTTCCTTCATTGTTACAATTTTTAATCACTTAATATTTCTATGGTAATCTTGAATATATAATTTCAAATTTTCTACTACTTTAATAAGTTCATATTGTTGCAAGTTATACCTTGATTTCCAACATTTAGTAGTAGAGCTAACAATTTTGTTAAGAGAGGGATGCCTTTCTTTTGAGTATTGAAGGATTTTTGGTTGTAGTGGGAGCTTGTACATTATGGGTTTTGCAGATTTGTGAAGAATATTGTAAACCATGGCTTCTACCTCTCATCTAGATATTGAAAATTTCAATGACACTGGTTACGAGATGTGGAAGTTGAAGATGGAGGATTTCCTTGAAGAGAGAGATCAGTGGTTGGAAATTTTAAGTGAAAAGAAACTAGAATCAACATCTAATGAAGATTGGATGAAAATGGACAAGAAGGAATGAGGAACCATTTTGTTGTCTCTTTCATATTTGAACCTCTTGAATGTTTCAAAAGAATCTACTGCACACAATTTGTGGAAGAGGATAGGTGATATTTACCAAACCAAAAGTATAACTAATAAGTTATATCTCAAAAGACATTTGTATTCTTTGAAAATGAAGGATGGTGATTCTACTGTAGAACATTTAAATGCTTTTAATATGATTATAAGTCAGCTTTCATTAGTATATGTTAAGATAGAAGAAGATAAATGTATTTTTATGCTTTGTTCTTTACCTGAATCTTGGGAAAATTTAATTGTTACCATAAGTGGTGGTAGTACAGAACTGAAGATGGATAGTCTCATTGCAATACTTCCTTTGAAAGAGATGAGGAGAAATTCCATAAATTCGGGCTCCCACGATTCCTTACATGTGCGAGGAAGGTCCAAAGAAAAAGGAGGGCCTAAGGGGACAAGAAGAGAAACAAGTCTAAAGGACATTCTAAAACCCCTAGGAAGAGCAAAGTAAAGTGTTGGAATTGTAGTAAGAGAGGGCATGTGAAGGAGTGTAGAAACAAGAAAAATAGTTCAGATACTTCCATGGAAAAGTCCTTAGAAGATGGTGATTTTGATGCTTTGTTTATTTCTACTAACACCATTAGTGATGATACTTGGCTTATTGATTCGGGTTGCTCCTACCATATGAATCATAACAAGGAGTGTTTTACTTCATATTCACTTATGATGGGGGATAATTTTTCCTTAGTGATAACAACACAAAGAAGATTGTTGGTAAGGGAAAGGTAAATTTGTGTTTAAGTGATAGGATGGTTAAAACCCTTGATCACATTTTACATATTCTAGGATTTGTGAGAAATTTAATTTCAATATCCAAGTTGAATGATTATGTAATGTATGTGACATTTGATAAATCTAGTTGTAGCTTGGTAAGAGGGAGTTTGGTGGTAGCTAAAGGATCTCTGATTGGGAATTTTTTTAGGCTTAATGCTTCCACTTTTTTATAATTCTACCAATGTAACTAGCACTGAAAAATGCATGTATGTTGTGGCACCATAGATTGGGTCACATAAGTGAAAAGGGTCTTAAGACTATTTTGAATAAAAATTTGGTTGATATTAATTTTGATTATTCTATTAGCAAAAATGATTTTTGTGAGAATTGTGTGTTTGGTAAACTAAATAGGTCATCATTTCTTAATTGGACTAATAAAGATAGGAGATTATTAGAGATCATTCATTGAGATGTTTTTGGACTAGTGGATGTAGACTCTTTAGGAAAATCTCATTTTTATGTTACTTTCATTGATGATGTGTCAAGACACACCTAGATTTATTTTATGCATGCAAAATCTGAAGTTTTCACTAAGTTTAAGGAATTTAAAGCCTTAGTTGAGAAGCAAATGGATTATAAGATAATGGTTTTGATAGATGATAATAGGGGTGAATATTGTTCTAGGGAATTTGATGAGTTTCGTAAGCATACAAGTATTGATTGGAAAAAAACTACTCCTTATACATCTCAAAAAATGGGGTAGTAGAAAGAATGAACCAAACCTTGATGGAAAGAGCTAGGAGCATGTTGAGTGGTGCTAAGCTTGATAGATTCTTT
This sequence comes from Sequoia sempervirens, assembly GCA_007258455.2. NCBI lineage: Eukaryota > Viridiplantae > Streptophyta > Pinopsida > Cupressales > Cupressaceae > Sequoia > Sequoia sempervirens. Next base: position 228,228,036 of record VDFB02105785.1, read on the forward strand.
TTGGCATAAGTTGTAAGTACTACACGTAATTTGGTTAATAGAACTCCTTGTTCAACTCTTGTTGATAAAACTCTTTATGAACTGTGGATAGGTAGAAATCCTTTTGTTTCACATTTAAGGGTCTTTGGTTGTGAGTATTTTTTTCATGTGCCTCAAGAGAAGCAATCTAACTTGGATCCAAAAGCATAGAAATACATCTTTGTTGGTTACGGTGAAAATGTAAAAGGTTATAATCTTTGGAATCCACTAACTCATAAAATGGTTTTCTCTAGAGATGTGATTTTTAGGGAGTTTAGAGCTTACTCAGGTGAAGAACAACCAAAGGAGAAAGATAAGAAAAAAATAGTGCACTTCAAGAAAAATATTGAAAAGCAGTAAGATGCACATGTGGAAGAACAACCAAATGGATTAGAGGATGGAGAAGAAGAAGAGGGTTCAAAGAGTTCAAATGATTTGCAAGATGAGCATGTAGAAGAAGAAGAGAAGCAAGAACCCATTACTCCTACCTTGAGAAGGTCCACAAGAAAATGGAATCTAGTTGATAGGTATAGCCCATCTAATTACCGTTGTGTATTTTCTTTGTTGAGTACTAACGATGAACCTAGATCCTATAGGGAGGCTCCTTCTTTAGAAGAGAGTGAGTCTTGCATGCAGGCCATGTAGGAGGAGATTATGGCTTTGGATAGTTTTGATACTCAAGATCTTGTGAGTTTTCCCAAAGGAAGGAAGCCCATTGGTTACAAATGGGTATTTAAAATATTAATTTGGAGCAGACAGTTGGTTAGAGTGGTACAAGGCCAGATTGGTGGCCAAGGACTACTCCTAGAGAGAGGGAATTCATTTTGGTGAAATTTTATTTCTTGTTGCTAAGTTAACTTCTATTAGATTCCTATTATCTATTGCTACTACATATGATTTTGAAACAGAGCAAATGGATGTTAAAACTTCCTTCTTGCATCGAGATCTTGACGAAGAAATTTATATGCAAAAACTTAATGATTTTGTTGTGAAAGGAAAAGAACACTTGGTTTGCAGGTTAAGAAATCTTTATATGGTTTGAAATAGTCACCTAGGATGTGGTACCAAAAGTGTGATGCCTTTGTATTGAAGTTGTGTTTTTTAGGAGCGAGGAGGATTACTGTGTTTATGTTAAGGTTATTGATGATCAAATACTAATCATTGTCTTGTATGTTGATGGCATGTTGTTTATGGGTAATAACAAGGTGATGATTAGGGAGCTTAAGAATCAGCTTTCTGACATATTTGATATGAAGGATTTGGGGGCTGCAAAATATATTCTTGGGGTGGAGATCAATAGAGATTGGGTTCACAAAAAGCTTTGCTTAAGTTAGAGTAAGTATGTTGATACCATTTTGCAAAGGTTTAATATGCATAACTGTAAACTAGTAAATATTCCATTTCTAGTTGGTACTAAGTTGAGTTTAGACATGTGTCCTAATTTTGATGATGGTTTTTAAAAAAATTATAATGTTCCTTATGCTAGTCCATTGGTAGTTTGATGTATGCAATGGTTTTCACTAGACCAAATATAGCCCAAGCAGCGGGAGTTTTGAGTAGGTTTATGTCTAACCCTGGTAGAGAGCATTGGACTTTTGTTAAGAGTATATTTAGATATTTGTGTGGTACTTCAAATTACTGTTTGGTTTATCATGGTACTATTCATGTGGTCAAGTCATTGGACATACATGGTTTTGTTGATGCAGATTGGGCAAGTGACTTGGATAGTCGAAGGTCCACTCATGGCTATGTTTTTACTTTGTTTGGATGTGCAGTGAATTGGATGAATAAGAGGCAGCCTATAGTTGCATTGTCCACCATCAAAGCAAAGTATATGGCTGTTACACATTCCTTTAAGGAGGCAGTTTGGTTACAGATACTTGGTAATGGCATTGGTTTTGATTGTAGGATAGTGAGGATTGGATGTGGCAGTTAGAGTGCCATATTTTTGGCCAAAAATCCTATGTATCATGATCGTACTAAGCATGTTGATGTTCAATATCACTTTGAGTGAGAAATGGTTAAGAATGGTAAGGTTTTGATTGAGAAGGTTGACACTTTGGATAATGTTGCAAATTCCCTCACGAAGCCAATGACCACAGATAAGTTATCTTAGTGTAGGAAGGCCATGGGCCTTGATCACTATACTTGATGATATGTTTTATTTGTATCTCATGGATGTAATTGTAATATATAATATCAAGTGGGAGAATGTTATGATAAGTGATATTATAATTTCTATCCTAAGTTGATTTATGTGTCTCCACATTTTTTGGAAAGTGTTCTAGTGGGCATGAGGGAAAAAAATATTTATTATTTATTTTCTTATGACAAATTATAATTGAATTCAAAGAGGTGGACCCTTTACGGTGGTGGTTATAAAGCATCCCAAGAGAATATTCCTCTTGGTGTCCAAATTTGTGAGTGGGGACCACTTTGGTGTGCATGTCCTTGCATGTTATTTTCATTTTTTGCACGCTCTTGCATTGTTGGGTGCCTAGGTTTGCATGTTGGTGCATGCTCTTGCATGCAACCGTCGGAGCCATTGATGAGTTATGGTGCACTTGGGTTTGACCAATTCTTATTGGCTATGGGTTAGGTGCCCATGTGAAGGCCATGTGATAATTTAATATTTTATTCCAAATTTATGGGTTGTCTACTAAGGGGGGCATGGGTTTTTCTAGGTGGTTTTGCTTGTTGGTTTGGGATACCATTTGTGGTATTCTCTCCCACAAACTTTTATATATTGGAGCCTTGAGATCGTGGTTTGTAAGAGTTTGTTTGCAAGTTGTCAAAGCAACGAAATGCTACCAAATTACAAAGAGGATTATTGTATTGATATACTTCCTTGAAGATTAATACAAACATTAAATCTTTTTGGGTGTGGATTTTTTTCCCTGCAAGGGTTTCTCCATGTATATCTTACGTCAGTTGTGTTTGATGACTTGTGATATTGCAAATTTTTCCATTATTACAATTGTCAATCACTTAATTTTTTTATGGTAATCTTGAATATATAATTTCATATTTACAGCTACTTTAATAAGTTCATATTGTTGCAAGTTATACCTTAATTTCCAAAAAAATGTGGGGAAAGAGGGACACTAAATAGGACTTTAAGAATCCACAATAGGTGTCTTTCCCTAGGGGCATTTCATTAGGAAAGAGATCACAAGGAGTAGAGATTGAATTTCAACCTCAAAGGTGAGTCAATCAGACCTTGATCTCAGTTCCTTAGGGCAGTAGGATAATGGGATAGATCTAAAACCAAATTGAAATGATATGCAATGCTTAAACTAAATAACAATAAGACCTAGAAAATGAAATGCAAATTCTCGAAAGTACAAAAATTGAAACCATAGTTTATAGGAATTTATGAGAAGGCTTAGGAAACATGTACCAATCACCAAAAGTAGGTTTTGAGATTTGTTGAAGAACAGGTTCTCCCTAGGGCGAATGGGTCCTGGTTAGGGGTCTGAGTCCTCTAAGGCTTCTGTTTTGTACAGGTTCTATTGTCAAAAAGCTGAAAATAAATTTTCAATCTAATTTTTTGTAGCTTGACAACAATGAATGCAATAATATGAAATTTCTCTTCAAGATCTTCAATCCTTCTTCAGCCTGTAATATGCACATACAAAGAGGGAAAAATGATTTTTTTGAATGGGTGTTTGCCTTAGTCAAACTCCATGTTTGGTAATTAAACCTTGATAGAAAGATAATGACAATGGAGATGGAAATGATGAATGAACACTTGCTTGATACAACTCACCAAACCTTCAATGGCTTCCCTTAGAGGACTAAAGTCAAACACATCACTCCAAGGAACTTGATCTTGCTTTGCTTATTTTTTGGATACTTGAAAATGCTTGGATTCTTTTAGGATCAATAATGCATATTAGCCTTCACAAGATGACATAAACACACATAAGATTGAACATGATAATAAGATCTTGATTGTTGCAACAAGTGACTGATAAATTTGAGCTCTTGAATGCTCTTGACAATAATATTTTCTCTTATGAAGTCTCCAAAAAGTGTGCTAGATCTTGTTAGATTTGACTTGGTAAAAATACTATGTATTTATAGGTGTTTATCTAATTTCCCAAAAATTAGGTTCCAAAAGCCAATAATTGTATATTGAATTTGAATCATTAAAAGACTACCAAAATCATATTAAAAAATGGGTCCTAGGACATAAAGGGGGCCCATTTTCCCTTGGGCGAATGGGTCTTGGCCTAAAAATCTAAGACACTCATTCTCCAATGTGATTAAAATATTAAGTGTTAATTAAATGTTGGTTTTACTTTCAAAAAATGAGAATAATAAGGCTTTGGAATGCATAATTTGGAAAATTAGAATCTTAATTAAGCCAATAAATTAAGAGACCCAAACAAAGTGTAAAATTTTAAAGGTATACAATTTCCTACACTACAGTATCTACTGGAACTCAAGGGAGTTGTCATCTAGAAATTAGAGTGACGGAATAAAAATGTGGTGGAAAATGCATAAAGTTGTACTTGGTCTTATGGGGAGTTTGTGGATCACTAACATATGAATATTTGGTTGTCTTCATTCCTTGAAAAAAAATGAAGAAGGAAAGGCACACAATACAAATTACATAGGCATTATAGTGGGATTCATGATATTAGCATGGAGACACTTGAACATTGGGGTTTTCATGGGACTCTTTGGAAAAAATTGAATCATCTAGCATGTACACAATTTAAACTCTATGAACACCACATCATTAGCTCACATAAATACTTGAGCATCCTAATTTGTATTGCTAGAGGGAAAGAAAGCTTGGGGTGGAAGGACTTGTCATGTCTCCTTTGTAAATTAGGCGTTGGGCATATGGCTCCGTTGGCATTTCAATTTCCACCTCTAAAATGTGGATTAGAAACGGACAACTATGCATAGTTAAACTACTCTTCAAATTAGGAGGGGAAGCTCCCTCTTCACTGATGATGCTTAAAAAGAATACTAAACTACTACCAATATTTTGATTCTCAGCTAAGAGCACAAGGTTATAAAACTCTGTGCATCGTAGTTGAGGTTTTCTCTTTTCCAAAACTTCAAACTACAACTAAGCCTAAACTATAAATGCTTCTAACAACTCAAGTAAACTAAGAGCTTGAGAGTCAAAAGTAAAAAAGGAATGATTTGATTAACACATAAGCTTAAATAAACTTACTTCCAAATCACACCTGAAGACTCATTGTACTTATAAGATGTAAGCTGAAATAAACATTATATAAGCAAAACACATAAGACAAGAAATTTAAAGAGATTGAGCAAGTAAATCAAAGCAAAGAAGGCATAAGTTTTCACTTTTCTCAATTTATAATAGTAGTTACACTTCTGGGACAACAAATTGTAGCAAATACAGGCTTACAATGTGTGATCAAACACTAGATTACACTTGACACAAGTTGAACGATAACTGAACAACAATTTGTAGCAATATAGGCTTACAAGTTAGCTCTTACCATAACAGTTCAGAAATAATGGGCAAGGCTGCCCTTATTTATATAGAAACAAGGAGTAGGTAACCTTAAAATCTCCTTGCTTTAAGTTGACTAGACTTGCCAACATTCAAGATTTATTTCTAAAACTAACACAAGACAACTAACTAACCATCTGTTATCTTTGATGAGTTACTCCTTTACAAATACTTGGGAATGGAGGTGCGAGCGGGAGTGAGTGGGTTTAGGCGCGAAGATGGAGTTTTGAATTATGTGGATGAAGAAGATGGAGATTCAGGTGATGATTTTGATGTTATGTGGTTTTGGTGGCTCCTCTTCCTACTCTGGCATTGGGAAAGTATGGATGGCTCTTTTCCTTTGTTGTTTTTTGGGTGGAGGTTCTTGTTTTGCTACTTGCAGTGTGCAAGGTTGTTGGGGTTGGCATTTCTAGTGTGAATCTTGCTTTCCTTCTTCTATTCAAGGGGTAGTTTGGTGTTATAGTTCTTTACATGGATGGAGGTTGTTCTCTCCTCTTCTTGGTTTGGTTGCATGTATCCTTTCTGCCTATTCTTTTTTTGTTGCTTTCCTTGTAGTCGGTGAGTGTGTGCTTTGGGTTCTCTAAGGAGGATTGGTTGAAGGATGGGCTTGATTTTTCTCCTATTCGGCATAGTAGGATGGCTTGGGTGCTCTTCATGCTGGCTTTTTCTCTAACTTATTTCTTCTTGGTCTACCATAGCCCCTTCTTGCTATTTGTTTGGTGGTGTTCTTTTGGGGGTTCTTGCTCTTCGAGTGTTTTGGTTGCTTCTAATTTCTCTCTTTTGGAGTGGTGGTGTCTCCCTCTAGTTGATTATATGGAGTTTTGGCCTATTTGTGGCTCTAATCGATGTGTTGGGGTAGCTGGGTGGTTTTTTTGTTTGGCCTTCTCCATGTTTCCTTCCTATTTGGGCTCCCCTTTCCCTCCTTGTGCCTATTTTCTTCCACTCACTTTGGGGTCAGGTCTTTTCTCTTGGTGTTCTTTTGGTTTGTGCTTCTATTTGCAGTTGTGTGTTGCCTCCTTAGGGTCTTGTGAGGAGTTATTGTTTGAGTTTCTCCTCTTGTTGTTTTTATATAGCCAGTTGAGTTTTGTGTTGTTTGATGTTATGGTGGCCTTTTGGAATATTTTTTTGATACCCCACAAGATTTTTTTGAACTTACTACAAGTAGGGATGGTTATTTTTGAATTTTCTTTAGCCCTTTTTGACAAAGGGTTGGGTCTTCAACTACAGGAAATGCTTGGGGTTGCAGATTTTTATCTGTATGAGTTTTATTATTGTCTTCTCGTGGTAGTGTGAGGAGGGTTTCTTTTTCCTAAAGGACTCCTACTTCTGTCATGTGTGGATGGTGTTGGTCCCTAACCAAGATACTATTTGTGTGCTCCTGGTTGGGTTATGCTTTTTCTTGCAAACCCAGTTGTATTTGCTTCATAGGGAAGCTATTGACATTGTTGTTGAGCTATTACAAAGGTTTAATCTAAAAGCTTAGAAGTGGTTATGTTTATTGTTGATGGTTGTCTCATCTCTCAAGCTATAGTATGTTACCATGCCAAAGGAGGTTATGGCTACCCTTTCTATCAGACTCCTTTCTTTCTTACAGGTTTTACAGTGGGGGTCTTCTATGGAGGTGAAGGTTTCTCCTTCTGAGGTGGAGCCCTCTCCTTTAGAGGCAGACTTGGTTGTTGTAGACTTGGAAGGAAGCTCTCTTCTTTACTGATTATTTCTATTGAGGTGGAACTTGTGTGTGTAGGAGAGTGTTGGAATTGGTGGTAAGAATTCGTATTTCTTCTTCTCCTTTAGACAAGAGCCCTCTCCTATTGAGGAGGAGATTGAGTTGACATTTTAGGCAAGATGGAGCTGCAAGGAGGTGGATGGTTATCATTCTTTTTATGCTCTCTCTACCTTCCCTATTGATCTGGGGAGTTTGGATTTTCTGATTATGGTGCAACATAGGGGTATAATGGTTTTTTACTTTAGTATGTTGTCTATTTTTCCTAGCTCAATCTTTTTTCTGAGCAGCTAGTTTGTTGTTGCTTAGCTGATGTAGGTAGTGTCTTTGACCATCTAAGTTGGGTTCATGGTCAAATCCTAGTTGTAAAGGGTTAAAGGTCCCTTCAAATCCTATTTGTTGCAGCTTGATTTGATTTAAATATCTGTGTATGGTTGTTGTTGATGGGATGCAGTTATTTTGATGATTATTTTTTGTGCAACATTTTGCCTTGTAAAGGGTTTTAGGTCCTTGAAAAACCTTCTTGTAATGGGTTTTAGGTCCCATCAAAACCTGTTTTACAATAATCAAAAACTAACAAACCACCTACTAAAATTAGTTAACTGGTTTAAAAGTAGGGAAAGTTCCAACTATGCATTTGATTTTTCTATTTTACAAAGAATAGATAAGCATGAAACCAGAATAGCAAGTTAAACTCGAAAAAGGCATCGAGTGAAAGTATGATACAACCACAAGATGTGGGTATCAAGTTGGTGCAATGAGTTCCAATTGTGTGGGGATTCGAGGTGGAAGTTCTAAGTGGAGCAGCCTCAACAAAGTAGTTTCTTTGGTGCATCAATGCAGGGTTTTGATGTAGGCTTACCAATGCTTGGGAGTTGAATTCATGAGGTGAAATTTTGGTGGGAAGTCAGCTTGGTGTTGGAGATAGGGACCAATAGGGATGAAGTCGCAAGGTGAGACCAAGGTTACAAACCTTGCAAGTAAAATTTGACCTAAGCAGTTATAAGTAGGTATGGGGTCACATGGAGTCAACTTGGTGTTGGAGTAATTAACCAGCATTTTGTTGTAAAACAACCTCGAATATGGGGTGTTTTAAAGTAAGTCAACATGGGCTGAATAGGAATGGATATTGCAATGGGTGGGGAATTTCTACAGAGAAGGATAAGTTGGCAAGATCCTAGCCAAGTGTAGTTGTCGCAGTGTTGGTGTGGATGTTTCATAGCAGTAAAAAAAGGGGGACCTATGTGGATACATGGAGTTTAGGGTGTAGGATGTTGTCAGGGATAGATCTGAGGTGAAATCCAAGTAGGGGGACTTGGTGTGACCTTTGAAGTGAATGATCACTAGTTCAAGGTGTGGGACTAATATCTAGGATGTTGAGTCCGAGGAGTAATGAAGGTGGTGAATAGGCTAATGGTTGTAAGACAAATTTATGGTTGAGTCACAAGGTGCAACATCAAGATCAAGTCTTTAATTTTCTTTGAAATTTTGCTTGTTGCATTGGGGTGTCAGTGTAGTGTGCAAGAGTGGACACAAGATGGGTCACAAGGCAGTGCTATGGGAAGTCAAAGGGGCAGTTTAGCTTATAGTTGGCTTGGTGTTTGGGGTTTTTTTGGAAACACCTATGTGAAATCAAGGAGTCTTTTGGGATAGTACACCTATAAAGAGGTGGAAAAGTATGACAAAGTATCAATGGTTCATTAGTAAACAAGAAGTTGTAGTGGCAGGCAGAAGTTTTTCATTTTGGGGTGCACAGTGATGGGTGAGTTTGGTGCAAGGCACGCCACAAGGCAACTTCATGTGTACTCAAAGTGGAACAACAGTTAGAAGTTGCAAAGCAAAGTGTTGAAGGTGGGATTTGAGAAAATAAGTCAGAAGTTGGGTATGCTAGTCGGTAGTGGAAGAGGTTCATTGGGGCAGCTAGGTACAGGTGGATTGCACAACAAGGTTTGGGAAGGTTTTTTCAGTGGATGTTGGGATTGGATCCTTGTACAATGGAAGTTGGAAGTTTGGTGTGGAGCTGAGTTGATTGGAGTAGTGTCCATATTGTTGTGGTGAACTTGTGTCTTGAAACTAGGCTTGGAGATATGAAGTTGTGGAAGAGCCAAGAGCTTGTGATGTTGGGTTGGCTTGAAGCTAATGGAATAGAATTCACACAGAAGTTACAACCTATGGCCAAGTGAAAGTGTGGTTTCGAAATTTGATTCTATGTGGATGCAATATTTTAAGGAACAACTTAGGAGTTAGTCAAGATAGGGTCTTGCAAGGTGGTTGTGATACTGCGTACATGCAACAAGGCAATGAGTTGGACTCATGAAGGTCGAGAGAACTCAATCAATAGGTGGACTCTTGGACCCTATTATTGAATGGGGGGCTCTGGTAAAAGAGTTTTTCAATGTTTGGAATGTTGGTGGTGCTTCTCTAAGTCAAGCAGGGATGCTTTTGTCAAGATTCTTGGTTTGCAGATGTGGAAATGGTTCTTATCTTTTGGATGGGGAGTTATTTTTGCAATAGGTTTCACTTCAAGTGGGAGGCCCATTCTTATTTTGGAAGATTGCTTGAGATAGGTCCTTAAGTCTTCATTAGGAAGCAGCCAAGGATGGGACTTGTGCTTAAGTGGTCTGGCGTTGAGGGCGTCGCCTATTTTGAGTGGGGGAGGATGTCAAGGTCTCGAAGTGAAATGGTGCATTTGAGGAGCATGAACCCAGTCCAAGGTGTGGTGCAGGGGTTGCACCCTTGGATTAGTGTCTCCAAGGCCTGATGTAGGGACTCAAAGGGGCAAGCTGGGCAAGTCACAGTGGTGGTGCAATTTGAATAAGGATTCTAGTGGTCAAGGCACCTAGGACTCTTCCAAGGAGCACACTCAACTGAAGAGACATGGGGAGCTAAGTGAGAACCTGTAGCACATGGTGGTGCTATCCAATTCTGGGTCCAAGTTGGACCAAATGGCACGGGGGGTAAGGTGCAGCCATGTGGTGAAGTGCAATGGTGCTAGGATGGTGCAGAAGCATGGGAACATGGTGGGGCGCCAATTCATGAGGATATCATGGCATTGAGCTACTATAGGGTGAAGAAGTGTTGCACCTGTACAGGGGCAAGTGGATACCCGTCCAAAGTTTAGGGCACTAGAGTTAAGTCAGGTTGGGAACCTGCAAGAAAGAATGTGAGCTTCTACTCTAAGTTAGAGTATGTGGTTCCTATTTTGTAGTTGTTTGGTGTTGTGTTGGATAGAGTCAGAGTTGGGGGTATCTGCCCAAGTTTGAGTGTCATCCTACCGATGTCTGGGAATTGAACTAATAACTTATATAGGAGAGTGTGTGCATTTGAAGGATGAATTGCATGGTGCACCAGGTGCATCAGGGATCCATTGGAGAATGAGAACCTATGGAATGGTTTCTCAAGATCTTTCTCTCCAAGGACAAAGAAGAGTAGCCCTGACACCTATTCCTACTGAGGGGGAAGGTGTTCTACAATGGTCTATAGGGATGAGGAAGTATCTCATTTCGCCCTAGCCATTGATGAAGGGGTTTGGTGGTGAACCCAAAGTCCCAATCCCTGTGAAGTGGATTAGCATGGCCAACATGGGATAGATCTAAGGTGCAATGCCAAGGGATCTACATGTTGGAACCCATCCATGGGGTGAGCTAAATTGTGTGAGACTAGTTCCAACCAGGTGAGGTAGGGTAACCTTGGATTCAACATGGATTGACTCTAAGGAACCTTGTCAAGGGGGTCGGATGTTGGACTCATCTTATTGATGAGGAACTCAGAACGTGGAACGACCCATGAACAGTGATAGGGTAAGCCTAGAACTAGTGTTGGGTTCAGTAGTGTCAAAGCAGTACTGGGAGTTAGGAAATGCTTGGTGCAGTATTGGTACAAGTCGAGGTGGTGCATTGGGTGCACCCTCGTAAAAGTAATGATGGTCCATGTGGAGCAAGGCACACATGGGCGCCATTGAGCACTAGTATTCTGGCATACTCTTGAGGGAGACCCTAATCTCTTTAAGAGGATCAATTGGGTCGAGCTCAAGGGTTGGAATCATTGAGATGGTGCACAACATGAACCAAGGGCAGTAATAATGGAGTTACTAGGAAACCTATAAAAGGAGTGTAGTAACAAAAGAGTTGTAGAGGTGCAATACTTTTGCACCCTATAGTAGTTCAACGCCATGCTCTCCTCACGACTCGGCACCCCACCATGCTCCCATGCTTCTGCACCATTCCTAGCACCACTACACTTCACCACATGGTTGCACCTCACCCTCGAGCCATTTGGTCCAACTTGGACTCAGACTTGACTAGCACCACCACGCACTGCAAGTTCTCACTTGGCTTCCCATGGCTCCTCGACTGGGTGTGCTCCTTGGAAAATTCTTAGACGCCTTTCCCACTAGACCCCTTATCCAACTCACACCACAACTATGAATTTCCCATCTCACCCCTTCGAGTCCCTACATCACACCTTGGAGACATTGATCCAAGGGTGCAGCACCTACACCACACCTTGCACTGGGTCTGTGCTCCTCAAATGCACTATTTCACTTCGAGACCCTGACATCCTCCCCCAATAAAAATAGGTGACACCCTCGACGCCACACCCATATAACATCTAACATCTCCTTGTGAACCCATCCACCTTGAACCCAATTTGACCTTCACCACGGTGTGCTTCTTGAACACTCCTAGATCCAGGTCCAAATCCCTGAGTCCATTCTTGCTCCTAGGACTCGACTCCAAACATGTGAGTATTGTCCCCACTCCTCAAACACCATTATTCCCAAGAAATCATACTCCCTGCCTAATGACTTCACCCTCCAAGGATTGGCCCTCCATCTCATAAACACCAACTTAGCCTTCTCGAGTCCACCCTTCAAGCTACCCCCAGTTGTGAATACAATGGACTGCCCCATAAGCAACCTGCACCATTTTTGGTTCTACCCAACTAAAAGACTCCTCTCAGCTTGACCACTTTGTTGACACCACACTAAGACCTTGTTGCACCCTGAGTACCAATCTGAGTTCCTTGACCTCTTTTGTTACTACACACCTTTTATAGGTTTCCTAGTAACTCCATCAGTACTTCCCTTGGTTCATGTTGTGCACCATCTCAATGAGTACATCCCTTGAACTTGACTTAGTTTATCCTCTCAAAGAGGATGGGGTCTCCCTCAAGAGTATGTCGGCACACCAGTACTCAATGGTGCCCATGTGTGCCCTACTCCACATGGACTTGAGAAACCATTCCATAGTTCTCATGGTCCAATGGATCCTCAGTGCACCTGGTGCACCATGCCATTCATCCTTTGAATACACATAATCCCCTATATAATCTATTAGTCTAATTCCCAAACATTAGTAGGATGACACTCAAACTTGGGTAGACACCCCCAACTCTGACTCTATCCATCACAACACCAAACAGCTCCAGAAGGGGAACCACATACTCTAACTTAGAATAGCAGCTCCCATTCTTACTTGTAGGTTCCCAACTCGACTTCACTCCAATGCCCTACACTTTGGATGAGTATCCACTCACCTCTGTAGTTGTGCAACAATTTTTCACCCTACAATAGCTCAACACCATGCTCTCCTCATCACTTGATGCCCCGCCATGCTCCCATGCTTCTGCACCATTCCTAGCACCACTACAATTCACCACATGGTTGTACCTTACCCCCATTCCATTTGGTCCAACTTGGACTCATACTTGGATAGCATCACCATATACTTCAGTTCCTCAATTGGCTCCCCATGGCTCCTCGGCTGGGTGTGCTCCTTGGAAGATTCCTAGGCATCTTGCCCACTAGACCCCTTATCTAACTCACACCACCACTGCGACTTTCCCAACTTGACCCTTTGAGTCCATACATCATGCCTCGAAGACACTGATCCAGGGGTGCAACACCTACACTACACCTTGGACTAGGTTCGTGCTCCTCAAATGCACCATTTCACTTTGAGACCATGACATCCTCCCCCACTCAAAATAGGCAACACCCTCGACACCAAACCACTTAGGTGTGATTCCCATCCTTGGATGCTTCCTGATGAAGACTTAAGGACCTATATCAAGCAATCTTCCAACATAAGAATGGGCCTCCCACTTGAAGTGAAACCTCTTGCAAAAACAACTCCCCATTTGAAAGATGAGAACCACTTCCACATCTACAAACCAAGAAGCTTGACCCAAGCATTCCCATTAGACTTAGAGAAACACCGCAAACATTCCAAACATTGACAAACTCTTTTACCAGAGCCCCCCATTCCACAATAAGGTCCAAGATTCCACCTCTTGATTAACTTCTCTTGGCCTTCATGAGTCTAACTCACTATCTTGTTGCATGTCCACGACATCACAACCACCTTGCAAGACCCTTTCTTGACTAACTCCTAAGTTGTTCCTTTAAACACTGCATCCACATAGAAGCAAACTTTGTCACGAAACTTTCACTCAGCCATAGGTTGTAACTTTTTTGTGAACTCTGTTCCACTAGCTTCAAACCAACCCAGCATCACAAGCTCTCGACTCTTCAACAACTTCATGTCTCCAAGCCTAGCTTCAAGACACAAGTTCACCACAACAACATGGACACTACTCCAATCAACTTAGCTCCACACCAAATTTCCATATTCCACTATACAAGGATCCAATCCCAACATCCATTGAAAGAACCTACCCCAACCTTGTTGTGCAGTCCACCTTTACCTAGCTGCCCCAATGAACCTCTTCTACTGTCAACTAGCATATCAAACTTCTGACTTATTTTCTCAAATTCCTACCTTCAACACTCTGCTTCACAACTTCTAACCGTTGTGCCACTTTGACTACACATGAAGCTTCCCTATGGAATACCTTGCACCCAACTTGCCCATCACCATGCACACAACTTCTACCTGCCGCTACAACTTCCTATTTACTAATGAACCATTGATACTTTGTCATACTTTTCCACCTCTTTATAGGTGTACTAACCCAAAATACTCCCTGAGTCCATATAGATGTTTCCAAAACACCCCCAAACACCAAGCCAACTACAAGCTACATTGCCCCTTTGACATCCCATATCACTACCTTGTGACCCACATTGTATCCACTCCTGCACACTACACTACCACCCCAAAGAAACAAGAAAATTTTCACAAAAAATCAAACACTTGATCTTGATGTCGCACCTTGTGACTCGACCATAACTTTGGTTCACAACCATTAGTCTATTTGTCACCTTCATTAATCCTCAGACTCAACATCCTAGATATTAGTCCTACACCCTGAACTAGTGAGCCTTCACTTCAAAGGTCGCACCAAGTCCCCCTACTTGGATTTCACCTTAGATTTGTCCTTGATAACATCCTACACCCTGAACTCCATGTATCCACATAGGTCCCCCTTATTTTACTACTATGAAACATCCACACCAACACTACAACAACTACACCTAGCCAGGATCCTACCGACTTATCCTTCTCTGTAGACATTCCACACCCCTTGTGACATCCATTCCTATCCATCCCATGTCGACTTACTTTAAAACACACCATCTTTGAGTTTATTTTACAATAAAATGTTGGTTAATTACTCCAACACCAAGTTGACTCCATATGACCCATACCTGCTTATAACTGCCTAGGTCGACTTTTACTTCCAAGGTTCCTAACCCTGGTCTCACCTTATGACTTCGTCCCTGTTGGTCCCTATCTCCAACACCAAGCCAACTTCCCACCAAAAATTTTCCTCATGAATTAAACTCCCAAACATTGGTAAGCCTACAATAGAACCCTACGTTGATGCACCAAAGAAACTACTTTGTTGAGGTTGCTCCACTTAGAGCTTCCACCTCAAATCCCCACACAACTGGAACTCATTTCACCAACTTGATACACACATCTTGTGGTTGTACCCAATTTTATCTTTAAGTTAGAAGTTGTGTATGCTAGTCAGGAGTGGAAGAGGTTCATTGGGGCGGCTAGGTATAGGTGGACTGCACAAAAAGGTTGGGTCAGGTTCTTTTAGTGGATGTTGGGATTGGATCCTTGTACAGTGGAAGTTGGAGGTTTGGTTTGGAGCTGAGTTGATTGGAGTAGTGTCCATGTTGTTGTGGTGAACTTGTGTCTTGAAACTAGGCTTGGGGACATGAAGTTGTGGAAGAGTCGAGAGCTTGTGATGTTGGGTTGGTTTGAAGCTAGTGGAATAGATTTGGCATAGAAGTTACAACCTATGGCCAAGTGAAAGTGTGTTGATGAACTTTGCTTCTATGTGGAGGCATTGTTTAAAGGAACAACTTAGAAGTTAGTCAAGATAGGGTCTTGCAAGGTGGTTGTGATGTCACAGACATGCAACAAGGTAGTGAGTTGGACTCGTGAGGGCCAAGAGAAGTCAATCAAGAGATGGAATCTTGGACCCTATTCTAGAATGGGGGGATTTGGTAAAAGATTTTTTCAATGTTTAGAATGTTGACGGTGATTCTCTAAGTCGAACGGGGATGTTTTTGTCAAGCTTCTTGGTTCACAGATGTGGAAAGGGTTCTCATCTTTCGGATAGGGAGTTTTTTTCGTAGGTTTCCCTTCAAGTGGGACACCCATTCTTATGTTGGAAGATCACTTGAGATGGGTCCTTAAGTCTTCATTAGGAAGCAACCAAGGATGGGATTTTCACCTAAGTGGTCTAGTGTTGAGGGTGTTGCCTATTTTGAGTAGGGGAGGATGTCAGGGTCTCAAAGTGAAATGGTGCATTTGAGGAGCACGAACCCAATCCAAGGTGTGGTGTAGGTGTTGCACCCTTGGATCAGTGTCTTCAAGGCATGATGTAGGGACTCAAAGGGGTGAGCTGGGCAAGTCACAGTGGTGGTGCAAGTTGGATAAGGGGTCTAGTGGGAAAGTCACCTAGGACTCTTTCAATGAGCACACCCAGCCGAGGAGTCATGGGGAGCCAATTAAGGAACTATAGTGTATGGTGATGCTATCCAATTCTGAGTCCAAGTTGGACCAAATGGCATGGGGGTAAGGTGCAACCATGTGGTGAAGTGCGGTGGTGCTAGGAATGGTGCAGAAGCATGGGAGCATGGTGGGGCATTGAGTCATGAGGAGAGCATGGCATTGAGCTACTGTAGGGTGCAGAAGTGTTGTACTGCTACAGGGGCAAGTGGATACTCATCCAAATTGCAGGGAATTGGAGTTAAGCCAGGTTGGGAACCTGCAAGGAAGAATGTGAGTCGCTACTCTAAGTTACTGTATGTGGTCCTCCCTTTGGAGTTGTTTGGTGTTGTGTTGGACAGAGTCAAAGTTGGGTGTGTCCACCCAAGTTTGAGTGTCATCCTACCAATGGTTGGGAATCAGAATAATATCTTATATAGGGGAGTATGTGTATTTGAAGGATCAATGGCATGTTGCACCAGGTGCAGGGTGAAATCACATTACTGTGTCTCACTTTTTGCCCAAGATGAACATTTACATCAATATTTTTAACTGAATCTTCATCTTCTAAGACCTATAGCATCTAAACCATTAAGAATTTAAAGATGATGTGAACTAGTGATTTGTGGAAATTTGTGTGTAGATTCTAAATAATTTTTTTTAAAATGAAATAAATCATTAATATTTCAACATCTCCTTTAATAACTAGTTTTAAATAGAAAACAACATTTTCATAAAGTAACATTTGTGTCGTAAATCATAACTTTTTTTTCTATAAAGGATTAAATTCTAATTTTTGACATATAGATTCTTAACATCAATATCTAGGGAAAGGATATTTTTCATAATTTTTTGTTGCATATTTTTTTTAAAAATTAATTTTTGAAGTCACTGTAACTATAATTTGGACATACATGTGTGATACAACCTAACTTGTGTATATATCAAAATCTATTGTTTTCTTTTGGGGTGAAACAAGGACGTCAATACCTAGGGAAAGGGTATTTTTTGAAAAAAAATTACAATGGTTTACTATTTTTCCACCTCTACACAACAAAGAGCTTGATGTTCAAAGAAAAACTTATGTTTAGTAAATATTGAAACTTAAATACATGATAAAATGAAAATATATCAAAACTATACTTGTTGGAAAGCTTGTTTTAAGGGATACAATCTTGCAAAAAGTGATTTTTAAATGACGTTATGTAATCCCTCAAAAGGTAAAGAAAAAGTGGTTTTTTACCAGCATTTTGATAGGTGTGAAGGAGAATCCATTATGGGAATGATTTAATACTATAGGGGTTATATCCAAGGGAGTTTGATCTATAGGGGTCTTATCTATCCCTCTTCAATTAATACCCTTTAGATGGAGCCTCTCGAGACTTAAATCATTAGTTTTTATAAAAATAGTGATTTCAAGCAAAAATCAGCACATCCCAAAAGTGAGACACACTATTGTGGCAGCACCTTGGCACATCGGGGATACATTGGAGCATGAGAACCTATGTAATGGTTTCTCAGGATCCTTCTCTCTAGGGGCAAAGAATATTATCCCTAACACCTAGTCCTACTGAGGGGGTAGGTGTTCTATAATGGTCTATAGGGACGAGGAAGTATCTCGTTCTGCCCTAGCCATTGGCGAAGGGGTTTGGTGGTGAACCCGAAGTCCCAATCCCTATGAAGTGGATTAGTAGGGCCGACATGGAATAGATATAAGGTGCAATGCCAAGGGATTTTCATGTTGGAACCCATCCATGGGGTGAGCTGAATTGTGTGGGACTAGTTCCAACCAGGTGAGGTAGAGTAACCTAGGATTCAACATGGGTCGACTCTAAGGCACCTTGTCAAGGGGCTCAAATATTGGACTCATCTTATTGATGAGGAACTTGGAACATGGGGTGAGCCATGAACTCTAGAGTGGTAGGGTAAGCCTGGAACTAGTGTTGGGTTCAGTAGTGTCGGAACAATACTAGGAGTCAGGTAGGGCTTGGTGCATTATTTGTACAAGTCAAGGTGGTGCACTAGGTGCACCCTCGCAAAAGTAATGATGGTCCATGTAGAGCAGGGAACATATGGGAACCATTGAGTACTGGTGTGCTAGCATACTCTTGAGGGAGACCCCATCCTCTTTAAGAGGATCAACTAGGTCGAGCTCAAGGGTCAGACTCATTGAGATGGTGCATTGCTTGAACCAAGGGCAGTACTTATGGAGTTACTAGGAAACCTATAAAATGGGTGTAGTAACAAAAGAATTCAAGAAGCTCAGATTGGTACTGAGGGTGCAACAAGGTTTTGGTGCAGTGTCAACAAAGTGGTCAAGTTGAGAGGATTCTTTGAGTTGGGAAGAACCAATAATGGTGTGGGTTTCTTATGGAGTAGTCCATTGTATTCAAAATTGGGGGCAACTTGAAGGGTGAACTCGGGAAGGTCGAGTTGGTGTCTATGAGATGGAGGGGCAGTCCTTTGAGGGTGAAGTCATTTGAAAAGGAGTGTGATTTCTTGGGCACAATGGTGTTTGAGGAGTGGGGACAAGTCTCAAATGTTTGCAGTCGATTCCCAAGAGCAAGAATGGACTTGAGGAGTTGGACCTTGATCTGGGAGTGTTCAAGGAGTGCACCATGGTGAAGGCTAGCTTGGGTTAAAGGTGGATGGAATCACAAGGAGATATTATATAGGGGACATAAGGGGATGGTGATATCAATGGAACTGCCAAGTTTGTAGTAGAGTACAACATAGTTTAGTGGAGTGAACATTGGGTCATGCTTGGAGCATGCAATTGGAGTGAGTTATAGAGGAGCTCGCGGGTGCAATATTCTGCGTTACATTCATAAGAAGTTGAGTTCCTAGTGAGGACTCACTAGATGGAGAAGAAGGTGTAGTCTAAGTGTAGGAAAGAGCTTATCCACATTAGGGGTTCAAGTATTTTATGTCAGTGCCACGCGGAGCAGGCCTCTTGGGAAGAAAAATGGTGTTGTCAATTTGGCATCAAGTTTGGCTCAAATTTGGGTGTATGTTTTGACTTATACTTACACATGTGGTCTCATGTCCCTAAGGAGCCACTCCTAGCTTGTCCACTTCTGGTGCACCCATGATTCTGAGTTTACCCAAGTCACCCGTGAATTCGGGTTTGTCTGGTGGGACTGTGTCGGTTGTCTCTATCTCCCCAGAGGTTAAAGGATAGAAGAACATGTTGAATAACTCTAGTTAGAGTGCTAATATTCACTTTCCTCACCCTGAAGAAGAGATATCTACTTTGGGTACTAACTTCGCTATCCCTAAAGTTGTTAGTGACAAGATTGTCTCCTCAATGGAGAATGTTGTGGTGGGTCATCTCCTTTCCTTTCGTCCCACAGTGGATATGGTCAGAAGATGGGCTTCTGCTAAATGGTGCCTCAAAGGAAGCATGGACATTTGTGCTATGATGGGAGATATTTTTCTCTTTAATTTCACAACCTCGAAAGACTTAATCTCAGTCCTCTCCTTTGGTCCCTAGGTCTATGGAAAGCATAGTTTGGCTCTGTGCCACTGGAAGCAGGGATTCAATCTCGCTGTTGATCTCAACAAGTCAACATTGGTGTGGGTCCATTTATCGGTTCTACCCCTAGAATATTGGGATGAATCCATTTTCAAATGTATTGGGGACTCCTTGGCCCTGTTCATCACTTCAGACTCCATTACTAGGACCAAATCCAAGTTAGTGTTTTCCCATTTTTGTGTTAATGTTGAAGTGCATAAGTCTTTACCTACTTCTGTGAAGCTCTATTCTAAGTTTGGTTCCTGAAACCAACAATTTTTTTATGAGAATTTCATGGTCTACTGCCAGAAATGTGTCGAACCTAGTCACCTTATCTCGGACTGTAAATCATCATTAAAACATGTACCTAACCCTAGTGAGTCTACTGTTGATGATCACGACCCATTCAAAGATGAAATTATAAAGATTGTTGACTCCCTGATCAAGTATGGCTCTCCTAAGATAGTTGAGTGCCCGATCAGTTTTGATACCCTCAAATCTGAGGAGGATTTATCCTTTGCAAACTCAGTTCTGGTTCCAATTTCTCCTACTCTGACTGGTGTGATCATGGATCTTCCTAGCACTGGGGTTCTTGGGGTACCCTTGTCAAGTTCTCATGGTGCTCCTTCCCCTAGCCAGGTGCAAGAGTTAGTTGGTGAAGAAGGTGACATCTTGAAGGAAGAAGGGTTAAAAATAACAACTAGATCAGTAATGATTGGTGCTAAAGAAGGTGAAATCCTAGAAGAAGAGGCTTTAAGATTAAAGTTGAGTCAATTAAGATGGATTCTTTGGGTTTGACAAAGGAAAAATCAATGGAGGAGGAGTTCTAGTCAACCCCAAAGAAAAAGGGTAAACAGAGGAAAGCGAATGTGGGTGGTGACTCTAAAATTTGTAGGCCCAACCAGCGATAGACCAGGAATAGGGAGACAACAAAAGAGATATCCATAGGTAAACAAAGGACATTGGAAGTGTCCTCAAAGAAGGGTCAAAAATAAAGGTCTTGTCCTAGAATGTAAGAGGGCTAAATAGCTCTCACAAACAGTTAGCGCTGAAAAACCATGTGATGGAACATAAGATTGATGTTTTACTACTATAAGAAATAAAAATGAAGAAAACAAACTTTGATAATATAGCTAAGTACATTTGGACAGGAGCCCTCTTCTCTTGTAGTGATGCTAATGGGGCATCTAGTGGGCTTGTTGTGATGTGTAATCCTAATAGGATCACTAGTTCTAAAAAATTTCAATGTCAAAATAGTGTGGGGGGTTTTCTCACTCAGGAGGATCTTGGTCGCTCATCAATGTCTATGCCCCTAACCAAAGGAATGCTAGGAATTCCCTTTGGCAGGATCTTACTGATTGGATAAACCATAATAGGGGGTCACGTTGGTTGGTGGTTGGTGACTTCAACTCTCCTTTGCATCCTTTGGAGAAGTGTGGAGGGCTTTTGGACTACTCTGACAGCATGTTTGATCTGACAAATTTTATAAGTAACACTGATTTGGTTGACATTGACCTGCATATCCAATATTTCACATGGACCAATAGGCACCTTGGGGATGGTTTGATCTAGGTCATACTGGATAGATTTCTTTGTTCTCAAAATTGGATGGTTTTTCTCAATGCTAATCTGCTTGCCCTACCCCCAACTATCTCTGATCATAACCCTCTATTGTTAGTCATGAATGAATTGTCTGCTATCAGACTCTTTCCTTTCCGATTTGAGATTATGTGGAACTCCCATCCATATTTTAGGAATAAGGTTGTTGAATGGTGGAATATACATGTACATGGCTCCCCCATGTTTAGGATTTTTAACAAGCTAAAGCATGTCAAAAATATGGTGAAAGGTTGGAATAAGAGAGTTTTTGGGGATGTCTTCCAAAAAGAAAAAAAAATCTTAGGGGATAAGCTAAAGGTCATGCAAAAGAGAATGAAAGAGGGGTATGTTAGCTTACTGACCTATATTTAGGAAAGAGAGGGTCGATTAGAATGGGAACAAATTTTAAAGAAGGAGGTGATATTCTGGAAACAGAAATCTAGAGTCCAATGGTTGTAGGAGGGAGACATAAATACCTCCTTTTTTCATGTTTCGGTCCTTAAACACAAGAAAAGGAATCAGACAACTAAAATTCAAAATGAGCAGGGGGTCATGGTCAGCACGCCCACCTAGATTGGGCTCTTGGCATCTGGTTACTTTTAAAGGGCTTATCTAGCTCCTGTTAAGGATCCTAATTTTGCTATGGACAATCTACTGTTGGACCCTCTCCCTTCCACCCTAACCTAGGATGATAATAATAGCATCCTTAGTGTTGTCACTCTTGAGGAAGTCCAAACGATTGTTTTCAATATGGGTGCCTATAAGGTGCTTGGCCCGGATGGGTTCCCCCCAGCTTTCTTCTAGATATTTTGGGATATTGTTGAGGGGGACCTTGTCCTGGTAGCTAGGGATTTCTTGAAATCTAGTAAGATCCCCAAACAAATGAACCACACCTTTATTGTCTTGGTTCCCAAAGTTGTTGAACCTCAGTCTATGACTGAATTTCAACCCATTAGCCTTTGCAATACCATCTATAAGATCTTATCTAAAATTTTGGTGAACTGCCTAAAACCCTTTCTTGAAAAAATGATAAGCCCTACCCAAAAAGGTTTTGTTTCGGGTCGTCATATCTTGTATGCTACCATAACCACCCATGAAATTTTACACTCCATGGAAAAATGTAGTAATGCTAGTATGGCCTTCAAACTAGATATTTCAAAAGCATATGATAAGGTGTTATGGGACTTTATCCCTAAAGTCCTATCAAAGTTTGGCTTTGACTGGATGGTTATTAACCTCTTGATGGAATGCATTACAACTGTGAGATACTATGTATTGGTTAATGGGGTCCCCTTTGGGTTCTTCAATGCTGGGAGGGGTATTAGAGAGGGTGACCCTCTCTAGCCCTATTTTTTTATCATGGTCGTGGATGTGTTGAGCAAGAACATATCCCAATTGTTGTTGGAGGGCTCCATAAAGGGGGTTAAACCTGCTACTTTGTTGGAACCTATTGTTATCCAACAATTCGTGGATGATACCATACTCTTTGGGAAAGCTTATGTAATTAAAGCAAGGAAGTGGAAGAGTTTCCTTAGTAATTATGCTACTTGCTCTGGCTAGTGTATAAATTACAATAAAAGCATGATTTACTTCTTGAACAACACTCCTCTCCAAGCTTAGGTGATTGTTTTCCTAGGTTGTGTGAGTGGCTCTCTCCCTTCAGTGTATTTAGGGATACCCCTTACTATCAAGGAAGTCACTCCTACCTTTTGGAACATAGATTTAGAAAGGATTCAAAGGAAGTTGGTGGGGTGGAAAGGCTCCATTCTTAGCCATGCTGGCAAGCTGCAACTTCTGACTACTGCCCTTCAAGGGATCCCTATCTACTTCCTTTCTATATTTAAGATCCCTAGATATATAATTGAGAAGTTCAAAAAAATCCAAAGGAACTTCTTAAGGTCGAAACTAAGGAGAAGAAAAAGTTTGCTCTGGTTAGCTAGGAAAAAGTTTGTTTACCTAAATCTTGTGGTGGGCTTGGAATTAGGAATGTTCAATGTACCCAAAAATCCTTACTTGCAAAGGTTGGTTGGGACAAATTAAGGAATAAAAAGGACTAGTGCAAGATCATGAATGCTAAGTATCTTTGCAATAGACCCATGATTAAATTCATCTCTGATAATCACCCTATTGGTTCTCTGGCATGGAATAACATTTGTAGAATGCAAGGGTTGCTCATTTATGGGATGAAATGGAAACTTGGGAATGGTAATTACATCATATTTTAGGAGGACCCTTGGTTGCTTGACTCCCTCCTATTGCACTTTGATTTCAGGAACCTTATGAGACCTGCACAACTTTTCTTTGGTATGTATATAGTGATTACTTGCTTGGTCAGCCAGGTGCTAGGCATTGGAAATATTTGGTTCTTTGTTGCCCCATATCCCCTAAGTTGCTAAATTTGGCTAATTCATTACAAGATTTTCTCTCCCTAACTAGATTACCTCTATCCAACAGTGAGGATGAATACTACTAGATCAAAGATCGACATGGAAATCTCTTTGTCAGAACGGCTAACAATCTGCTATCGGTTGAGGGTGATGATAATGAACCCTGGATATAGGTTTGGAATAGGCACATGATTCCTAAAATCAATTTCTTCTAGTGGACAACCTATCATAATAGGATTCTAACTCAGGATAACCTGAGGAAAAGGAGATTTTAGATCCTGAATAGGTGTTTGTTATGTAAATGTAGTGAAGTGTTTGTTGATCATTTATTACTAGATTTTCCAGTTGATGTTGGTGTATGGAAACTAGCTTTTGAAAATTTGGGGACCCACTAGACTGTGTAGGGACATCAAATCTGTCATTTTAGGTTGGTCTAGTCCCTTTCAAAATCCTATCCCTAGATAGATTTGGAACCAGGCCCCCTTCATCATCTATTGGTGCTTGTGGAAACAAAGAAATAACTAGATATTCAAGAATATTGAGATGAGTCCTAAGGAGGTTTTTGGAATAGGGCTAAGGCTTATTTCTGAAAATGTGTTGATTTACATTGGGAAAACCACGGATAAATCTCCCACATAGTGGGAGATCAAAATGGCTAAAGCTTGGAACAGGAATCTAGAGATCAACTCCTTTAACAACTATAAGGCTCGGGCTAGATGAGACATGGTTTGGAAACCCATGAATCAGGGGTGGCACAAACTCAATTTTGATGGTGCGGCCAAGGGGAACCCTAGCAAGGCTAGCATCAGGGGTATTATCAAGGATAGTAAGGGTAACTTTGTGGTTGGTTACTTAGGGGGTATAGGGATTCAAACCTCCATGACTGTGGAAGCCAGGGAGCTGCTAAAGGGTGTCCAGATAGCTGTTACTATAGGGATAAAGAAACTACATATAGAAGGGGATTCCAATTTAGTGATTGATTCTATCAAATTAGGTAGATTATTAAGATGGAACACTAGAGATATCCTTTTAGACATAAATCACATGGTGTCGAAGTTGGATATGAAGATATTTTCTCACATCTTTCGGGAGGGAAATCAAGTTGTTGACACTTTAGCTAATCTTGGCTCCTCTTGGAGCATTTTTTAGGTGTTGGAGGAGTATTGGGAACTTACCGACGAAATTAAAAGGTATTTTCCTTAAGGAATAGGGCACCTTAGTTACCCATGATTTTATCTAAAATTGCTATTATTAAGGCTTTATGGGTGGTCCACATATTTGTACTTTGGGTGATGTGGATGAAGATGGATGATGAGGTGTTAAATATGTGGCAACATTTGAATAATTGGGTGAAGGATGTGGTTACAAAGCTAATAATGAGAAGTGATGGCAAGTAGAATGGGTTAATGGCTAAGATTGGTTGGGCCATGGAAAAATTTAATTTGTGGTCTTGTCATAGCCCCTGCTTACCTCTACGAACTTCCATTTTCAAATTTGATGTGACTTATTCATATCAAATGGAGCTCTTGCTAAGTCCACTCGACACTGCTAAAAAATCTCTTAAGTTTAAAGATAGATATTTAGGGGTTTCTAAATTTGGCCTCACAACCAATTGGTATTGGTACTTGTGCAAATACAACTTGAAGGGAAAACCTATCAATGTCATCATTTTTCGTAACCTTTTCCACTGGCATCTCAATATTTTTAATTATGGGCCCATGGAGATTTTTTTTTGGAAATAACTTCTAGCACATGTAATCTGCAGATCGTCTTGATTACTCATAGTCATCTTAGCTGGCTTAAAAGCAGTGTTTTTTGGGTGACTTCTCACATTAATAGACATTTTAATTTCTCTCTTTCACAGAATTCTTGGTACATTGGAGAGAAGTGTGGCAATATGGGTGGTGACAGGGTGAGGATGGAACCCGATAACTGTGAGAAATTTTGAAAGGATCCTCTGATTTGGCATATATGTGTCGAAGGTGGTTTGGCGCCATTAATGGAATGATTGGTTGGACATGATGTAAGGATGTCGGCTCAGTTCATGAGCTCCTAGAAAGATAGGAGGGTTACTATGTGAGGTATTTCCTTCAAGGTCAATGAGGAGGTTATTGCTTAGGCGACTAGGCTCTCATTCACCAAGAAGAAGTACACTAAACACACCAAGACTAAAGACAATGAAACCCTTAATGCTTTCTTCAAAGAAAATAAAAAACTAGTCAAGTCCCAATCAGGTTTCAAAAGAGAAGCACTCCCTCATCCTTGGGATCAGGTTTTTTTGGCTCTAATGAAGAATGTGACTTTGGAGGGTAGACATAGGGTGTTCTATTATTATCATCTGCCTCTTCTTAATCATCTTCGCCACAAAATTGACGAGTGCAAGAAAAGACACTTTAATTAATCCTTTTTTATGTTTTAAAAGACTTTATTATATGTTAATTAACTATGTTGGTGGTAGACTTTATGCTTGAATATTTGGTTAATGATGCATTATATTTAACTAATTAGAGTATATATGAGAAATGGTATTTTGCAGTAAATGTCTTTCTTTTGAATGATGATTAATGATAAAAAAAATTATGAAAGTTGAAGATATTTTGTTGTCTTGATTACATCCTATCTTTGAGGATTATGTTCATTTGATTGAGTGTTGTTATTATGAGGTGGACGTGTTAAACTTCCTGTTTAATAGATTTGAAATCTATCTTGCTCTTGATCGCTCCAACTGGCTCCTAATGAATGTTTCTGAATTGACTTATTCAATGAGTTTGAGAAATTTTTGTTCAACTACTTTCACGTGGCGGATTTATTTATGGCACTTTCGGTTCTATTTAAGTTTAGTTGTTACCCTTTTGCATCTTGGTGGGCTTCGCCAGTTTTGTATTCAAATAAGCAGATATTCTTATAAATATCCAGCCTTAGTCTTTAGTTAGGGAGTTAGTTAATATTTTGCTTTAGCATTGTAATGTGGATTATCTGCACTTTTGTACTACTCGCCTGTTTTGGCCAATTGGAATGAAAATAAGGAGTTGATATGAATCTCAGTATTTAAGTCCCACCAAAGGAAGAGTAGGGCCCACTCAACCGAAGGAGGTGACTTGTTTTATTTTCTTTGATTCAATTAATTTTTGCATTGTTCATCACAGTTGGAAAATAGGAAGTTAGATCTCTGTTAATTATTGCTAGTGAATGTGAATGCTTATATTCTTAGATTAAATTCATTGAATCCTTAGAATAATTCATTATGCTTTACTGTAGATTTATATTCACTCAATTACTATAGGTTTAATTGTTGTTCATAGATTTAGATTCACTGATTATTTTAAATTGCATATAGCTTTAATGGAAAAGACTGTAATGACTTATGGAAAGATGAAACTAAAGCTTGTTTGGAATGTGTTCATGTAAGTTAGTGTTAATTCTTTCTAGATTAAAGTTTCTCTTCTACAAACGTAATTAAATCCTTTTTCTGCAAATGTAATTAGATCCTCTTTTTTTGCAAACATAAATAGATTTACTTTACAAGTACATTTCAATTTTGAGTTTTAGTTTAAAAGTAGATTTAGTTTTTATCTTAATACTTCCATGGATAAATTACAAATAAGTCAAGTGAAGTATGAACTAATTTATTGGAGTTTGGATAATCGTTAGTTAAGAGATAAATTAGGATTAAGTCTTTAGAATTACTTAGGAACTTGTTGTTAAGATCAGCTACTAAGAGCTCCTAAAAGCTCTTGACAGCTTCTGACATAGTCAAACCACAATCAAAAGTCACTATTTACAGTGAAAAAACCCCAATTTATGGAAACACCCTTATCGCATATAGCTTTGAGACACACCTAGCTCAATAATTGATAAATTAAATGATGCAAGAAGTGACACCAATGACCTTGCTCATCATTTTTGGCACCATTGTCGAGGAATAAAAGATCTGGCTATTTAAGTGTGAAGCCTTAGTGTTGATAAGGAAGATAGTTTAGATTGTGGATGAGACCATCTAGAGACCATCTAGGAAGATTCCTTCCACAAAATATTAATTTTGAACAAGAACAAGAAGTTCAACAATATCCTATTGAAAATCCACAAGTGAATCAAGAACAACATTAAGAAGAAATGGGTGATCAACTGGGTAATGATCCTCCACCAAACAATAGGACCTTTTCTTATCCTATTAATCTGAATGTATGAAATGATGAGCCTCCTATGAAAAATATTTCACCTTCTATATTACCTACCTTTAGAGGAAAAACTTTTGAGGATCCCGACCAGTTTCTCTTTGAATTTAAAGTTTTATGTGAGACTTATGACTATACAACTGATAACTAGAAGTTAAAACTATTTCCCTCTACATTGAAAGAGTTGTCTTTACGTTGGTTCATGGTTTTAGGTGCAGGACCAATCTCAACTTGGCAAGAAATGGAAACTGATTTTTTGGACAAATATCAAGATTACTGTCAAGTAAGAGATGGGAAAGAGGAATTGTTTCGAATAAGACAGTTAGAGGATGAAAGCCTAGAGGATTATGTTGCTAGATTTCAGTTTGTGCATAAAAAATGTGGTAATGGTTTAGATAATGAGATTAGTAAAACAATCTTTCTGAAAGGAATTGATGATGAATCAAGAGAATCTTTGAATCTTATGGGAAAAGGGGACATCGATAAACTTTCTTTGGAGGAAATTATTGAGATATGCAGAAACAACTCTAGAACTAGAGTAGGGACTAGAAACGCCCAAAGAAACAAAGTTCTTACTCCTGATGCATCTCAAGTCATAGAAGAACTTGCAAATTTGAAAACTGATTTACTCCATTTTAACATGCAAGGAGATAAAAAGACAATTGAGCCTTTATTCATTTGTTGTTCCAAATGTAGAGAGTGTCCATTAAATCAAGTTGATCTCTATGAAATCTGCGAAAAACATCATACAACAAGTTCTTGTAACCTTCTACTTGGAATTAAGAATCATTTAAAGAAACAACCTGAAGTGGAGGAAGAACTTAACTATGTTGGATAGAGACCCCATAATTTAGGATATAATGTGAATCAAGGGAAATATGGTCCTAGAGCCAATTGGAATCAAAATCCTTGGCCAAATTCAAACCAATGGACTCCTCCTTACCAAGCACAACCACCACCTACATTTTGGGGTCAACCTGAATGGATGAATCCTCAATGGAATCAACCACAATGGCAACCAAAATAGTCTCAGTGGCAACCAAACCAACCTCACTGGCAGTAAAATCAAATGCAATATCAGTCATGGAAAATCAAGGACCTAGACATCCTTGGGGAAAATAACCTCCATTGGTCACTGGTCCTAATCATATCGAATTGCACAAGTAAACCAGCCTCAGTTACCAACACAACCTGTTTCAAACCTAAAAAACAATTGTAATGATGTCAATCCTCCTACTCTGAATGTGATGGATGCAAATGATATTCAGCTAAGAAATCAAAATGTTCCATTCATACCAAACGTCAGAGAACAAGAAAGTGAAAAAGAGAAAGAAGATTCAAAGGAAAATCAAACTTCTAATGATGAACAAAAGGTTAGGCAAGCACCTTATCCTGAACGTTTAAAAACAAAACAAGTATCTCCCGACAAATATCAACCAAACTATATGAATGTGGTAGATTCTCAACTTCTTCGTGAGTTGAAAAAGATCAATATTGAAATACCATTATTACATGCCATTAAAGATATACCAAAAATAAACTAGTTGGTTAAATTCCATTGTATGAAAACACCAAGTAGGCAGAAGAAATTACCTCCTACAATTCAAATAGGGACTAAACTTATTGATGTTTTATCAAGAAGATTACTACCTTAAAAATACAATGATCCCGGTAGTCCTATGATAACTTTAAGTATTGGAGGAGTTGAGATAACCAATGTACTAATTGATCTAGGAGTAGCTATCAATGTCATTACATCAGACACTGTTGAATTATTGGGTATGACAACTGTTCAACCCACAACAACTGTTTTACAGTTGGTTGATCAATCTACTACTAAACCTTAAGGTGTCATTGAAGATATTATAGTTACTATTGATACATGGGATTATCCAGCTGACTTTTAGTTCTCAAGGCTAGAAAGAAAATTTATGGTTATCCAATCATCTTGGGTAGACATGGTTAGCCACTACAACAACATTGATAGACTGTAGATCAAGAAGTATGATCATTTCTAATGGTCAAAAATAGGAGTTATCACTTTTTCCTCCTGTTCAACCATCATTTCAGCCAAACACTCAACTTTGGGTTGATGAGGATATGGATTCAGAGGGAGATGGTGTTGTAGAATTAGTTATGGTTACCTTGGTGGAACATATTGAGGAATATGAGAAACAAGATCTTAATTCTAAGGAGATTTGTCAAGAAAAAGAGAAAAACTATCAAGTACATCAGCAAAATTCAAATATTTTTCCCTTAAATACACTTGCTAGAAATCCATCTGATTCTAAAAACAAGACCAAGGAAATAACAATAGTAGGGGACAAGCCTCTTTTCATCAATTCATCCTTGTCTTCTTCCCAAGAAAAAGAATTGAAGCATACTTTAGAAAATCATTCTGAAGCATTTTCTTGGGAGTATAAAGACATGAGAGGAATTCACCCTTTTATTTTTACTCATCATATTTACATTGAGGATGTAAAACCAATAAGACAGGGCCAAAGAAGGATCATTCCTGCTCTACGGGATATTGTGAAACAAGAGATAGAAAAACTACTGAAAGTAGGATTTATTTATCCAATATCTAATATTCAATAGGTTTCTCCATTGGTTATTGTTCCTAAGAAAAATGGAAAATGACGTGTATGTGTGGACTATAGGGAATTAAACAAAGCCACTAAAAAGGATCACTTTCCTTTGCCATTTATTGATAAAGTATTAGATAACCTAGCTGGCAGTAGTTATTTCTCTTTCTTAGATGGCATTAGTGGATACAATAAAATTCAAGTGGCTCCTAAAGACTAGGATAAGACTACCTTTACATGTCCTTGGGGAACATATGCTTATACAGTACTACCATTTGGGTTGTGCAATGCACCAACAACTTTTCAAAGGGTTGTCTTGGCAATTTTTGTTGATTTGACTACCTCATGTGTAGAAGTTTATATGGACGATTTCACATTTCATGCACAAACATTAGAAGAGGCACTTGAGAGCTTGAATAAAGTGTTGCAAAGATGTAATGATCTTAGGTTGTCCTTGAATCATGAAAATAGTTCCCTTATGATGACAGAAGGTATTGTGTTGGGACATCACATCTAAAAAGAGGGGATAAAAGTTGACCCCAAGAAAATTGAAATTATTCAAAAGATTGAAATCCCTACAACTCAAACTTAATTTCATAGTTTTCTTGGGCATGCTAGTTACTATAGAAGATTTATTGAAGGGTTTAGTAAAAATTTTGAACCTTTGTTTACATTGCTCAAGAAAGATGCAGAGATTGATTGTCATTTGATATAATTAAACATGCCTTAACTACTACTCTAATTATCAAGGGACCTATTTGGGGAGTTCCATTTCACATTCATGTTGATGCATCTAACTTTTCTATTTGTGCAATATTGGGACAAAAAGATGAAAATAAAGCAATGCATGCAATTTACTATATCAGCAAAAATTTGAATCCTGCTGAAAGGAACTATACAACAACTGAGAAAGAGTTCTTAGCAGTAATATATGCAATAAATAAATTTAGGCATTGCATTATTGGTTACAAGGTATTTATTCATACAGACCATGTTGCAATTAAATATTTTATCAATACATTTTTTGTTGGAGGACGAATCATAAGATGGTTATTGTTGTTGCAGGAATTTGATATAACAATTGTTGATAAGCATGGTAAAGACGGCGTTGTTGTTGATTCCTTTCTAGAATTGTTTTGTAGGGTAATCAAGATCCAATGGATGATACATTCCCAGATGAACACTTATTTGCAATATCAATTCATCCACCATGGTTTTTTGACCTTGCAAATTATTTGGTAACAGGGAAGTGCCCGAATTATTTCAATCCTAAACAGAAAAAAAGGTTAATTCGTGAAAGCTCTAGATTTCAATGGATAAACGGTTTATTATTTAAAATGTGTCCTATGTTCTTCACAGATGTGTTGTTGAAATATGTGTTTATGATTTCATACATGCTTACCATCATGAGCCAAAAGGAGTACATTACTCAATAGTATGAACCGTTCATAAAATCTTAGGAGTTGGTTCTTTTTTACCATCTATGTCAAAGGATGTTTCATTATTTTAGAAGCATTGTGATGGATTTCAATGCATGGGAAGACCTACACCAACAATGGAGATGCCATTACAACCTCAAATAGCCTTGGAACCATTCAAAAAATGGGGAATTAATTTTGTGCGACCTATTGATCCACCTTCCACAGGACAACAATATATCTTAGTTTGTATAGATTATGTCACAAAATGGGTTGAAGTGAAAGCCTTACCATCAACAAGAGAAGATAGAGTAGTTGATTTCTTGTACAAGCATATCTTGCAGAGATTTGGTGCACCAAGAGAGATAGTTTCAGATCAAGGGTCGCAGTTTGTGTCTACTATGATGGAAGCATTTATGCAGAGGTACCAAATGACACACAAAAAATCAACGCCATATCATCCTCAAGCAAATGGAAAAGTGGAGGTTACTAGCTGGTAATTGGAAAATATCTTAACAAAAATTGTTTCATTGAGGAAGACAGATTGGGAAAAAAGTTGGATGAGGCAGTCTGGGCATATAATACAACCTAGAAAATAACTACTAGATTCTCTCCATATGAACTAGTATTTGGAAAAACTCTAGTGATGCTTATTGAGTTTGAATTGCAAACATTAAAGATAGCATTGGAGATTGGTATTGACTTGCCTGAAGTAGAAAAGAGTAGAATTTTATAGTTGAATCGACTTGATGAGATGAGAATGGAAGCCCTTCAACATACAGAGTTAATTCAGAAGTAGAGAAAGGAGTGGCATGATAAAAATATTGTGACAAGACAATTTAAGAAGGGAGATTGGGCACTATTATTTGAGTCTAGATTTCAAGAGTTCAGAGGAAAATTTCATACAAGATGGTTGGGGCCTTATGAAATTGATGAAGTTTTTCAAAATGGAGTAGTTCAATTGATACCAATAAATGGAGAAAGAAGGGTTGTGCTAGTTAACGGTCATTGTTTGAAAATTTATCACAAACCTACATCAAAGGAGGAATTTTTAGCAAAATTGCATAATAGGATTGAACATTTTCTGATGGAAGATATTCCTTCCATTAGAGAATGTACTTCTGAATAATCTTTTGGGATGGTATGAATAAAGGAGGTAAATTGAAAACCAGAAATGGCAGTTTACCTTCTGAATAAAGGAGATAGATTGAAAACCAAAAATGGTGGTTTATCTCTTAGAAAAAAATGAAAAATAAATATATATATATATATAAGAATGGCTAAAAACCAGAAATGGCAATCTCCCGATGACTCCTAATGACTCCTAATGACTCCTTATGGCTCTTGATGGCTCCTAACGACTCCTGATGGCTCCTAACACTTCTAAGGTTCTCTATAATAAATGCTCTAGTTAATTTTGAGCCCTTTTTTATTAACTCATTGGAATTATTTCTAGCTGAGTTAATTCATGCTCTGATTGACTTTTGCATTTAATGAAAAGGTACGCATTTATTGTGAATGTCATTTTTGAAATATTGCTTCTAATTTAGTTAATGTGATGTGACATTAAATG
Organism: Sequoia sempervirens; assembly: GCA_007258455.2. Lineage (NCBI taxonomy): Eukaryota > Viridiplantae > Streptophyta > Pinopsida > Cupressales > Cupressaceae > Sequoia > Sequoia sempervirens. Next base: position 228,261,443 of record VDFB02105785.1, read on the forward strand.
AATATTTTGAGCATAGATATCTCTTCCATAGTTATTAATTTTATAATAAATGAGTCCTAATCATTTCAAAGCTGGTAGAGATATAACAGTTTAATATTGAAATGACTACTGCAATAAATGTTTGTATTAAGAAAGATTTCATATCAGTTCGGAATGTGTGTGTTGATGTCATTATCGCCGCCAACTATTCATGTCATAATTCAAAAAGTGATGGTTGGTACGTGCAAAATGTTCATAAGGAATGAGATAGATTAAATGCTTAATGTCTTGACACGACGTGCATTTTTTGGTTTTTGAAAAGTGTTGTGTCTGTGAAAAGAGACGTTCATTCGTATTTCACTCAAAAAGTTGCATCCATCATTGTCCCTAATAAAAATTGCAAAAGTAAGGAAAATGGGGCAAAAAAGGAACTCAGATCTAGAAAACTTCATTCTTGATCCTGAAACGGAGAGATTGCTAAGAGAAGTAGGGTGGCTTGAGTTCATACAGATGTATGAAGGATTCAAACTTGATTTGGTTGAAGAGTTTGTCATGAACTTTCATGTGAATGTCACTAGGTTAAGAGGAGAAGTAATTGAAGTTACCCTTGCTATTATTAGTGAGCTCTCTAGTATTCCAACTGAGGGTGAGCCAATGAACAAAGAACATGTTGGTTTTGAAGAATTGGTAGTTACATTCAATGAGGAACTAGAAAGGAAACCAGAAATCCAGTGGAATAAAGGAAGTCAAAAGGGAATTGCTTGCAACAGTCTAGAAGAACCATGGAGGATGGTTGTAACCTGGTTAATGAAAATTTTCACCTGCAAGGGTCAGTACGACACAATTCTTGGGCCAGGAATGTGAATGCTTACACATTTAAGGTATGGAAACACAAGGCTTTCTGCAAGAATTAATCTTCCTGCCTTCTTATTCACACAAATCTCCTCTATGGTAGCTAGGGTAAAGTCTAGAGGAGTTTCTTCCATTAGTACCATAGCCTAATTCATTTGATTATCAAACATCATTTCATGAAGGGGTTTAGGAAAGAGGGTTGGTTGGAATTTCTGTCAACCCCCATTGCCAAAATTGGAAAAAAATCTAAAAAGGGACAAACTTTGAAAAAGTTTGAAAAAGGGGAAGCTTCTGACAAAGTACAGAAAAAGGGAAAAAGAAAGTTACAGGAAATTGAAAGAGAAACCCGAAGTACTATGAAAAGGAAAATGCATGTGTCACCAGAGGAAATCCCTAATATTTTTTATGTTAACACCAGTATTCCAACTTCCCTTAAAAAAACCAGTTGAAACCCTTGCGGCCACTCATGATACCCTAAAAAATAGTGAGGAAACCCAAGAGCCTATTTGTTCCCCTAAATAGCCTGAAAACCCTCTTGAATCCCTAATTCCATCTTCACAAAAATCCCCTGTTCAAGTGTCTCATGGCTCTTCATCCAAGAAACAGTTCCCTGATATGCTAGAAGAAGATAACCCTATTAGAGGGTCTGATGAATCTTCTTCACCACCTATTCTGGTTTTTAGAAGAATAAAAGGAAAAGAACTAGTAACTAAACAACAAAAATCCCCTCGATTTCAAGAAGAAGAGGAGGAGGAGATGGCTAAGGCTATGGAAATTTCTAGAATGTAGGCAAAGTTGGATGAGGAGAGAAAAAAATGCAATTTTAAGAGGAAAAGTTAAGAATAAAGGAAGAAGAACTACAAAAATATGTGTCCAAAACTGAGAAATTAGAGAAGGAGATGATAGAAAAATAAAATGCTTTGAAAAAAAAATTAAGTCAAACAAAAGAGGCCTTACAGCAAGCTAGTGCACAAGCATTAGCTCGAACAGAGGAAACAGCAAGGCTTGGTGCTATAGAAATAGAGAGATTGAAAACTGAATTGCAACAGAAAGAAGAGGAGTTAAAACAATAATCAAGTAGACTACATTATCTTGAAGCATCTACTTCATTAGCTCCAAGGAGATACCTCTTCCTTTCAGCACTCAAGCTTAAACAAGAAAACAACCAATTCAAGAGCCAAAATCAACAATTGGGAAAAGAGAGAGATGAGGAAAATGAAAGATTGCAACAAATAGTAGAGCTCTCCTCTGCAATGTTATCAATGAGGAAACTTTCATAATTATATGCATTATTCTTGAGGGAAAGGTTTCTACAATGGAAAATTAATCAATTGGTTTTGAAAAGAAAACAAATTATAATGATGACCAAGAATTTCTAGAGGCTTTCTACAACAGCCATCCTACAGTTCAAAACTAGATGTGTGAATACTTTCAGCATGGCTTCATTCTCGGTAATTTTCCACATTATTTTCTAAATATTTATGTTGGTGAGTTGCAAATTAGGTCTTTTATCTCTTTGTTACAAAATCAATTTGATGGGGATAATAGACTAGACTAGTATAAAGAGGCACAGTTGAGATTGGGAATTCCAATGAGGAATGAAACACCTTGGTCTATGTCCTTCAAAGCCGCCTTTATATACTTTGCACAAGGAGATGATGTGAAACCTATTTACAGAAGGAATTTGAATGAAAGCATTAGAATTTTTAAAAGTATCCAAGAACACCTTCCACACAGAGCCTTAACTGTAGCCAGGGAAAGATTTAGCAGCATTCCAGCATCACTCAAAAGGAGAGAACCAATCTCTCCAAGGAACATCGCTTGGAGTCTCACGAGAGTGAGATCCTTGATATAGGTTATTGAGGAGAAAAATACAAATTTGGTAGGAATGAGGTTCAAACCTGCACCTGCATTAAATGCTCCACCATAATTTATTACAGAAAATTTGAGAGATTGGTTAAGGACAATTGAAGAACAGAATGGATATGCTTAGCTGAGAACATTCATACAATATATGGCTTATTGTGGTGATCTTGTTACTTGGCTAGAAGGAAAAAAAATAGGGATTTACCAGATCCTCAACCATGAGGACATGGTTGACAGCAGAAGGGGGAGAAATGATGAGTGTAAGAAAAGACACTTTAATTAATCCTTTTTATGTTTTAAGAGACTTTATTATATGTTAATTAACTATGCTAGCAGTAGACTTTATACTTGAATATTTGGTTAATGATGCATTATATTTAACTAATTAGAGTATATATGAGAAATGGTATTTTGCAATAAATGTCTTGCTTTTGAATGATAATTAATGATAAAATGTTTATGCAAGTTGAAAATATTTTGTTTCCTTGATTACATCCTATCTTTGAGGATTATGTTCATTTGATTGAGTGTTGTTATTATGAGGTGGACGTGTTAAACTTCCTATTTAGTGGATTTGAAATCTATCTTGCTCCTGATCGCTCCGGCTGGCTCCTGATGAATGTTTTTGAATTGACTTCTTCAATCAGTCTGAGAACTTTATGTTTAGCTACTTTCACATGGAGGATTTATTTATGGCACTTTCAGTTCTATTTAAGTTTAGTTGTTACCCTTTTGCATCTTGGTGGGCTTCGCTATTTTTTGTATTCAAATAAGTGAATATTCTTATAAATATCCAACCTTAGTCTTTAGTTAGGGAGTTAGTTAATATTTTACTTTAGCATTGTAATGTGGATTATTTGCACTTTTGTACTACTCGCCTGTTTTGGCCAATTGGAATGGAAATAAGGAGTTGATATGAATCTCATGTTTAAGTCCCACCAGAGGAAGAGTAGGGCCCGCTCAATCGAAGGAGGTGACTTGTGTTATTTTCTTTGATTCAATTATTTTTTGCATTTTTCATCACAGTTGGAAAATAGTAAGTTAGATCTCTGTTAATTATTGCTAGTGAATGTGAATGCTTATATTCTTAGATTAAATTCATTGAATCCTTAGAATAATTCATTATGCTTTACTGTAGATTTATATTCACTCAGTTACTGTAGGTTTAATTGTTGTTCATAGATTTAGATTCACTAATTATTTTAAATTGCATATAGCTTTAATGGAAAATATTGTAATGACTTATGGAAAGATGAAACTAAAGCTTGGTTGGAGTATGTTCATGGAAGTTAGTGTTAATGCTTTCTAGATTAAAGTTTCTCTTCTACAAATGTAATTAGATCCTTTTTTTTGTAAACGTAAATAGATTTACTTTCCAAGTACATTTCAATTCTGATTTTTACTTTAAAAGTAGATTTAGTTTTTATCTTAATACTTCTATGGATAAATTACAAATAAGTCAAGTGAAGTCTGAACTGAGTTATTGGAGTTTGGATAATCGTTAGTTAAGAGATAAATTAGGATTAAGTCTTTAGAGTTACTTAGGAACCTATTGTTAAGATCAGCTACTGAGAGCTTCTGAGAGCTCCTAAAAGCTCCTGACAGCTCTTGACGGTGCCAAACCACAACCAAAAGTCACTGTTTACAGTGCAAAATCCCCAATTTATGGAAACACCCTTATCGCATATAGCTCTAGGATACACCCGGTTTGATAATTGATAAATTAAATGATGCAAGAAGTGACACCAACGACCTTGCTCATAAAAAATGTTGTTAAATTTTCCATTTTTCTTACTTACTGATTTAGAGATTTTTCGTTTAGAAATGTTTGAACACTACTGCCCAAAACCTTGAAGAAATGCCACCCCTGCCTGTCCACTAGGGCCTCATCCCGAGGCTTTATCATTTCCATCTAGCTCTCTGCCCACCCAAACTTGTTTCTATGATTCGTATTGAGGAAGTTGAACCCCCTGACTAGACCAATGTGAATCCCTCTCTGGCCAAGTCAAAGGGCCCCAAAAGGAAAACCCCTTTGACAAATACTGAAGCCCCCAAGCCTAAACCTCTTGCCAAGAAGAAGGGTGGTGTGGGGACTACTCAGACGAAAGTAGCAGCTGGGCTTTGTGAGCTCAAATCTGCTCCCAGTAAAATGGAAAGCAAACCTACAACAAAGAAAAAAGTAAAATAAGAGGTTAAATGCCAGGTGGAGCTATCGACCATAGATAACGAAGGGAAGAATGTTGTTGGAAAAGATTCCAAGGGGGGACATCGTTGTGGCTTCTACTGTGGATATGGGGTTAGAGAATACCAGCATTAGGAGATCCCATAGGCTAGAAAGAAGTAGTAAGAAAGTGTCACTGAATGATATTTCTAGTGATGACAATGCAAAGACTATGGACAAAGTGGATGATTATAACATGTTGCTAGAGTAGATGGATAAACTTGAGAAGAAATTCATTGGGTTGACCCAGTTCACTATCAAGATGATCTATCATGTTATTGGCACCCTTTCTACTGTGCTCAAGGAAGAAATGGATAAGAAGGCTATGGAGGAGGACCCCAAATGGGTTGGGGAGGATGTTGTTAACCTCCTCTCTCAGAAATGGGAGGGTTCTAGTTAGTTTGTTGCTTTTGTATCTTGTCTTGTCTAGGTTGTTGTTTGTCGGTTGTTCCTGTGTTTTATTTTTTTGGGTGGTTTATGTTTTAATTCTCTAGACCTGATCCTTTTTGGCCCTTGAGGCTTGTTGTGTAAAGGGTGCAACACCTTGTAAATGCTACTTAATATATCAAAAACTATTGCTTTTAGTTCTATTCTTGGAAATCTTTGCTACCCTAAAAAGGTGACTTATTTCTCTCCAAAAAGTGGATTCCCCAAAAATAGATGAGGTATGGGTTTTGTAGACAATTACGTTCTAAAGAGACCCAATTCATCAAATTTTGAAAAATTTGAGGGCTTCCCAATCTTCAAGAGGAGCAAAAAGCAGATGGACTCAGATCGATGAAAACTGAAAAAGGTGACCACCTATTTCTAAAATGCGATGCCCTAGAAGATTGGACCATGAAAAAGTGTGCCTTTGTGCTTCCCAATCCAGAATCCATGAAGAACACTAAAAAAGCACTATGTTTGAGCCTCCAAATCTTTATGAGAAGAAATTTTTTTTTTCTTCCTTTGGATTCCAACCTGCAAAATATGAAGAATGAATGCCAAAATCCTTCTTGAATAGAGTTTGAAGATGAAAAAGCGCTTTCACTAGTAGAATTTGGCAAATAAATGACTATGTGACTAAAACTTTTAGTCACGACAACTAAAAATGACTAAATTCTACTCATTTTTTGCAACACATCTATAAATGACTAAATAGATGACTAATTTGACCATCGGATAAAATCACAACTATAAATGACTAAATAAATGACTTATTTTTTGCATCAAACTTTGTTTTTGAGAGAAAATATTCATAGCCATCAATTTAGGTTTTAGTCAACACTTATGCATAGAAAATTTTATATATATATTATAAATGTGTAACAAAAATCAAACAATATAAAGACTACCATTTTCCCATAGTTTTTAACTACCGCTTAGTTAGAAGAAATAGTCTAGGAAAACAAACAGAGGTTGAAGTGTTTTGAAGATGGAGATTTATTGAGCAGTAATCGAAGGGCTTTCCCAATGGAGGAATCTCCTGCCAGCAATGCTTCAAAGTACAGGTCTAAAATGTGGCCAAATCTATCCTTCTATTAGACAGCTCCCCACCTAGAAGTATGTCTTGAGGATTTTGAGATTTTTATTGTGGATCGTCTCGGAGATAAAAAAAAAACCATTCTTAATTTTTTTTAAAGTTGGATGTATACGTTATGCCTATTTGGGTATTTGAAAAATTTGATGTTGGGTGTTTTCATGAAGTACTATTTGGCTATTTGAATTTTATGATGTTGGTTGTTTTATTACTGGATATCTAGGTATGTTTAAAAATTTATGCTCAATATTTTTGTTATTACCTGTTTGGGTATTTCGATGTTGGGTTTTCACTTGAAATGGGTATTTAAAAAAATGATACTAGATATTTTTCACTATTGAGATAAAAAAAAATCTGAGAAACAAATGAGGTCTCAACCTTTTCTAACTAGTATTACATAGTTTTCTAAATTTTGATTTTGTTATCATTTTTCTCAGGCATTAAAAAAAATTCCTTGTTCGATGAAGCCTTTGTTAGTGACTATCTTGGTATTTAAAAAAAGGATGTTGGGCGTTTTCTTTATATGGGTATTTAAAAAAACTGATATTGGGTATTTTTTTCGTTGTCAAGTTAAAAATTATTCTAACAAATGGACGATGTCTCAATATTTCTAGTATTGCAACCTCACTAATTTGCTAGAGTTATGGTTTATGTTTCTACATAGGCCTAGGATTTGTACCCTATTCATGCTTTTACCAATGCTTTTGTTGGTATTAAAAAACAACCTTAAATCTTGGGTCAAAAAATTAGTTGTCTTGATAGGGTGTGGTATGATCTTGGATTGTATCCTAGAGTGTGTGGGAAGCTTGTGTTTGATCATTAAGGTATGTAAACCTGATCAAGGAAATGTATCCTATACAGCATGGGTCTTGCTTTAATACTTCCCATAATGGTTATTAGCATATCACATTATTATACTTTGTGGTAACCTAAGATTACATTCATGTATGTAACAAACTTGGTCTATAGTTTAAGTTGTACACTTTTAAGTAACTTTCATAAGGTTTAGAAAATCTTGATCACTCTCTAGAATAGCCCATTAAACATGGGTTGTGCTTAAATGCACTGCATAATTGATATAACACAACCACTCGGCATATCAACTAGAGTTATAGGCTCTTTATTGTAGCAAGAGGTAATCACTCTTGGATCATGCTATCATTACATCATAACCTATTAAACTTGAGTCAACCTAAATGCACCCCATAATTTTTATACCACGAGTGCACCAAATGTCCGCTAGAGTAATTGGGCACGCAATTGTGATGACAGTGATTTGTACATGTATTGTGCTCATATGAGTTATAATGTACCTAGGGATATAATATTATAATGTATTTATATGGATGGAGATGTTGAAATATGGCACACATCCCTCAAGTTAGTTATATTAAGTTGTGTGAATAAATTGTAATTATTTATATCAGGAGTTAAGTAGGCCTTCAATTAGGATTACCCTTCCATTATATTATTAGGAGGTGGTATATAAAAAGGAGGTTATTATCATTGTAAGATATGTGTGAAGTATGATATTGTATTTGGGATCTCTTGGAGATATAGTGTGGAGTGGCTTCTTCCATAAGGAGTATTGTATGGTGTTACCCTACCTTAAGGGTTTACTCTATTTTGGCATATATTGGATATTAGGGCATATTGTCCCACAAACATCTCGTGTTGTGTGAGATCTATCTTCTGCAATATATTAATTCCATTATTAAATGTTTGGATCTTATCAAGTGGTATCAGAGCATGATCTTGGCACCATAGAGGCAAGAAATTTTCTCAATATTGGAGGCTATTTTGGGAAGAGTATATCTTTCACATTTTGGAAAAAAAAAATTATTTTTTAAAGGGTTTTTGAAGACCATAATAAAGAAACAGTCAATATTTCAGAGGAATTGGAGCAAAATTGAGTGAATTATTGCAGGATTAGGGTTTCTGCAAAAACTTTTTGGAAGTTGCATATCTCTCAAAGCTTTCTAAATTAGAGCCTAATTTTTAGTGAGTTTTTGCATAAATAATAGAGGAGACTACAATCTAAAAATAAAGTTTTGATCATCAATATTTTGTGAGTTATTGAAATTTTATGATTTTTCATAAATTCACCTTTTAGGTCACAAATCAAGGTATTTTTATAAAAAAAATACATTTTTGGAAAGAGCATCAAAATTCAGTAGGGGTGTGTTAATTGTATGTTTTACTTTAAGGCCAACTTCATCATGTTTCAGTTGGATCAATGTTGGGTCAATTGGATTTTATAGAAAGGTTATCTATTACAAGATTTTTCCCTTAAATCCTAGTTTCAATGGATGATCCTAATTTTTATAGAAGTGGGGATGCATTAGAGTGGTGGATAAAATATAAAATATCTTATGGTAAAAATATTTCATGGAAAATGAAGTTTTTGTTTTTATTAAGAGGTGAACCTTTCACATGGTATTTACCATTGGATAAAGATATTTCTTCCTTGGAGCAACTAGAACAAGCTTTCTTAGATAGATGGACTCAAGAAGAGGAAGAAGATGATGAAGAAAAAGAAGAAGAAGAGGAAGAAGATGATCAAGAAAATAAAGAAAGAGAAGAAGAAAATAAAGAAGAGGAGGAAAAAATGAAGAAGAAAAGGAGGAAGAAAATGATGAAGATGAGGAGGAAGAAGAAAAATATGGAGAAAACTTAAAAGAACAAGGAGATGATACATGTACATGCACTTTATCTCCAAGGAAGGAAGATTCAATCCTTTAATTTCATGGGTGCATTCAAAAGGAAAAGTTTATTGTCTCTATAAACCCTAGCAGCAAGTATAACTTCATCAACCTAGAAGTAGTCAAGAAGCTACATGTATAAGAAAATAAAATCAAGGAAAATCACATATTAGGTATGGATATTCAAAATTTTGAAGATTTAAAGCTCTTTATGGATAAGTATGTTTTGCATTGAAACTTTCATGCTTTAAATATGGATGGGTTGGATATTGTTCTTGCTTATCCTTGGTTAGAATCTTTAGGAACAATAAATATCAATGTGCAAAAGAAGTTCATGAAATTTTGGTATAGAAAGAAAAAACTACATTACAGGGTATTACACATAATAAGTCCAAAGGAAAGTCAAGGAAGAGAAAATTCATGAATCTCATAAATATTGTAACAATGAGTTAGAGGAAAAGCAAGAGGATCAAGATGTTGAAAAAAATGAAGAGACAAATAATTCTACTAAGGAATCAAAAAAACAAGTGGTAGGAAATGGTGAAGAATCAAAGAAGGTTCCAAAGATAGAAAAGGGTTCAATATATAGGCATCCACATCATTGTGAGAGGAAATAATCATGGAGGAAACCTTCATGGATACATGATAGTGTATGGAATCGACAAGGAAATTACTATGGAACTAAATGGAATCAAAGGGGTACAATAGAATATGGATCAATGACATAGTCTAAGAAATATCAAGAAAAAGGAACAAGGATCAACTATGGATGGTTAGATGATTGTTCATGGCATCATATTTCTAACAACTTATGGTATTCATACTATTTATCTTCTTCTCATGTTTCGAGGAAAAAAAATCTCAAGGAGGGATGGCATGCTATGTACCGAGGGATATGATATTATAATGTATTTATATGGATGGAGATGTCGACATGTGGCACACATCCCTCAAGTTAGTTATATTAAGTCATGTGAATAACTTGTAATTATTTATATCAGGAGTTGAGTAGGCCTTCAATTAGGATTACCCTTCCATTATATTATTAGGAGGTGATATATAAAAAGGAGGCTATTATCATTGTAAGATATGTGTGAAGTATGATATTGTATTTGGAATCTCTTGGAGATATAGCGTGGATTGGCTTCTTCCATAAGGAGTATTGTATGGTGTTACCCTACCTTAAGGGTTTACTCTATTTTGGCATATATTGGATATTAGGGCATATTGGCCCACAAACATCTCTTGTGTTGTGTGAGATCTATCTTTTGCAATATATTAATTCCATTATTATATGTTTGGATCTTATCATGAGTGCCTCCATTTCTATCACAACATAGCCACATTAAACTTGGGTCACACATGAATGCATCATGTATTTGTTATAGCACAACGGTGCCATGTGACCAATAGATTTATGGATCACATAATTACAGTCACCAGAATTTGTTCCTTGGTTGTGCTCTTATGGTGATTCCATTACCGTTATAGCATAACCCTTTGGACTTATATTGTTCAAATCCTTACATTACTTATTTTCTCTTTGGATGGATGGAAATTCAATGGTAGTGATTTGTATGCAGGTCATGCCCATATAAGTTCCTTCGTCACCATTACACAATAGTACATTGAAATTTCCTTTCTTGAACCTTTACTTCATTTTTTATTGTTAGGGTTTCTTAGTGATTATTCCATTTCCATATGGCATATTGATAAAAGAAACAAAGAAATAAATCATTTTGTTTTTAGTTAACACCTGCTAACATACTTTTGGAATAAATGTTTGACCGCATTACTTCCAGTGTGAAGAATTTGGTTTTTTGCTTGTAATACATTCATTGAGAGTTGTAGTATAAAGCTTCTTATGTTGAAACCCTTCCTGTAAACTTGCTTTAAGCTACATTTAGGAGGCTTCAAGGATTTTTTGTGATTTATACAACTTTTTTTTTATAATAAATGACATTGGATTATTTTTGAAACTGAAATGATTTAATAATTATGGTTTTATGATGATTAAATGTTTTATTTAGAAGGGGTTAATATGTGGCATTTTTATGTGTAGGAAAAATAGATTGTGATGCAACATTCAGGTATTGAAGTTCAGAAAAACTTGGATTGCTATTAGTCACATAACCAGGTTGGGTGGTACACTCTAAGACTTCATGCGAAGGAGGAGCTTGAGATAAAGAAGTACCGGGAAACCAAGTATTACACATGCGACAAAGGAGAGTACCTTGAGCGGATGTGAAACACTTCTAAGTGTTTTGGTTGGGAAGCAAAATCTGAGTGTAGGAATACAAACGTCAGTGGACTAAAACATTAGTTTCCACCTAATTACATCTTAGGAGTTAGTCGATTACTCTAGATTCTTCGTTGATCACTTTGAATATCCGACAAAAAGTTCCTACATTTTAAAGATAAAATCATAAATCTGCTTGGTCCAATTTGAGGTACTGATATTATTTTGAAAAGTCCCAAAAGTTAAAATTGTTGAAGAAGGTCAAGTTTATTGACTTATTCAAAAGTCTTTTTGTGAGTTGTTATTCACCACATGCCTTATATCGATTCATCCTTTGATTTCTTCTCATGTGTCTATTAAATTTCCCAAGAGTCTTGCTCTTATAAAAGACCGGAAGATGTTTCATTTTAGTTAAGTTCAAAATTTGTGGATGTTAGAGAACCAAATTGTAAGGATTTATCTTTTTAATTATACTTTCTAACATTTGGACTGATACAAATTGTTACTTTAGAATTATGGTATTGCTTTTCTTCTAATGTTTTCAACCTTCATTTCAGGGAAGAGCTCTGAAGATGGTTCCTTCAGATGGAGACTACACTTTTCCACTATAGGTTCTATCTAGAAACACCAAAAGCTCAGATATTGTCATACTCATAGCAAAAGTACGAGTCATACAATGATGAGATACTCATTTTTGAATCTTTAGTTAAGAACTTTAAATGCTTGGCTATTTGCATAGAGAATGTTCATGGAGGAGTGCAAACTTCATTACAAAGAAATTACCAAAATAAAGTTTGAGGTGAATTGCACCTGCTATTTTATGTTGATATGGATATGTTCTAACCTATAGTTAATTGTTGTAGCATAACAAATAGGATAAATAGTCATTCATATACCATTGTTTCTAATTCAAAATTGATATACCTTATTCTAGGAGAAAATCATAGGGGGAGTCTATACATAAGACACCATTGTGTTCAAATTCAAAATTGTTGGCCCTTTCACAATTGTTTGCTTCATTTAAATTTGATCTAAGACCTGGCCTGCTATATAGAAGATGCTCTCAAAATCACAGTAAAATCCTTTATTTTGGGAAGACTGTTTAGAATCTTCCCATCATAGCAATGAACAAAAGCATCAGTCATTAACCTGAACTTTGCAATAGTTTCATCAAATTCTACTTTTCTACTCTCTTTTCCATTCTGAATTTTATTCCCAATTTCATCCATGAAGAACTTCCTCAACCTGTAGATCCTACTGTTAGCCATAACTTTACCAGGTTTCAAGGATAGCTTCAAGTTTTTACCCAAGCAACAGTTGACAAAATTCGGCCTTACTAGATACATAATGTTGAAAATCTCTTTGAAGTTATTCTAGAAAAGAATGTTGGCATGGTCTGTCATTGATGTCAAAGATACTTTGTTTGGTTTTTCATCTGCTCATTGCAGAATCTAATGTTGGCTTCTTGATTTGTCAATGATATTTAAGACACATGGTTTGTTAGTCATTTCCTAGTGTTGTTACTATGATGTTGTAAAGGAAAGGATGTTTCAAGGTGAGTTGTTTCATTAGTGTTCATGGAGGTTGCAAAGGTCAAAGCTCAGAAGGAACTTTAGATCAAAGTGTTGGTTGAGTGTCTCATGGTTCATTTCAAGGCTTTCTTGGTTGCAATTGATGTCAAAGCATGGTATATTTTGATTTCAATACTCAAGGATTCTTGTTCATATAGTTTCTGGTGTTGATACTTATTAGCATTAATAGATGCTTTGTGCAAGAGTTTTTGTATGAAGTCTTGGTTGATAAATTTTGTGATACGATTGAAGTCTTCACTTAAGTTCTCTTAAAATTACTTAAACCTTAGTGTTTATGCTTTATCAAAGATCATCTTTGTTGTTAATGAAAAGTACCTTATTTTGTATCAAAGGTTCAATAGCATTCAAAGTATCAAACCCTAAGAGCATCAAAGAAAGGTTCATTAAAGCATCAAAATCTAAAAGCATTAAAGTATCAAGGGTTCAAGACCCTAAAAGATTCATCAAGGGTATAAAGGCTCATCAAAGCAGCAAATGTTATATATATTATTTTTGCAAAGATTGAAGTGTTAATCACGGTGGCTGACAATAAGAGGTATGAGTAACTTAAGTTACCATTTCAACCTGGTTTGATTCACATTGGCAAATGGTCCCTCTACCGGTTTAGCAGGTTAACTTCTCTTAGTCGAATGATTAGAGAAATATCAATGGCTAGTATTTAATTGGAAAGTTTGGTGGGTGATGTGGATCAAGGGTTCACATTTGAATTTCTAAAATGGCTATTCACTAAGTTCATTCTTTTATGGGAATATGAAAGGTTTGGTCTGTTGATATTCAACTTTGTATTCTTTGTCAATTTTTTTTGCAGCATTGTGGGGCAACGTTAAAAGTGTGCTCAAGTGTAGATTAGAACTGAAGTTCAAGTTTGGCGAGAGGATTTCCTGAAGATTACATTATGATGTTGCTATCATGAATGTACAAACAAAGTAGAACATGGAAGAATTTATGATTGAGTAGTATCTATGAGAAGTTTGTGTTGATTGAAATAAAGCTATGTTTGTATCAACATGTGCACAGAAAAGAGAACAAAGTGTAATCAGGTGAGTGGATGTTTGATGGCTCCAAAATTGAAGGTGGAGGTTTTTATTGTGTATGCTTTTGATTATCATATGTTAGAGTTTTGAGGATTGAATTTTTGAATTGGTGATATTTTGAGGAGTATACTATTGATTAGGCATGATGACAGGTAGATAATATGAATATAATTGATGAAAAAAATATGATTTTAAATTAATGCTCTATTTGATCATTTCATGAAGACTGTCACTGAAGTTTATATGAAGTCAGTTCTATGAAAGGAAATGGTTACAAGGTTGTTCTTCTACAAGACGGTATTGAGTTAATCTAAATGATAAAGACAATGTGATAAAAACTTAATTGGAAGTATGAATATTATGAAGGTGTGTATGCCAGTGTTGTTAATGTTTTGTGAAGACATGAAATTGTAAAAGTCCTTTTGTGTCATTCAAAGAAAGATGAAGTCGTTTGCTTGTCATTCATATCTAGAAGATTCATGCTTTTCATAGACAAGTGTTTTTCATTTATATCTATCTATACTTAGTGTGTTAAAGAGTAGTTATTGCAAAGAAGTTTGTGTTTATGTATGAGAAGAAGAGTTTTGCAGAGAGGTATTTATCTATATATGTGAGAAGGATTAAATTCTAAGTGCTTACATATGTAAGAGGGAGGTGAATTTTGTAAATTTGATGATTATAGGAGGAGTCAATGAAGTGTATAGATTTGTGTTTTTTTTATTTTTGACATATGCTATGGAAAGGTTGGATAAGTGTTTGACAGAGCTGTGATATGTATGGAAATAGAGTAATCCTTTGATTTGTACTTATTTCTTCTGAAATGGTGTTGATTGGCCAGTGAGGCAGTTTGGGTTGCCAATGAGGCATGATGTTCAATCGGTGAGGCTTGTTTTGTCGGTGAGGCACAATGTTCAACCAATGAGGCTTGTTTTTCTAGTGAGGCATGATGTTCATCCAGTGAAGCTTATTTTTCCAATGAGGCTTGTATTACCAATGGGGCTTGTTGTATTGTTAGTGAGACACACAATTTGTATATAACAAGGTGTTGGGCTAGTGTGGCCTAATAAAGCTTTTATTAAGAGTGGTTTTTTCAACCTTTTAGGGTTTTTCCACTCATAAATTCTATGTCTCATCTTTCCTTGGTGATGTGTTGTTTTGTGTATGATTAAGTATTCCTAAATCACATGTGATGTTGTGACTTGCACATCTTTGTGTTTGCTCATGAAATATAATATCTAAAGTTTTGTGAGATCAAGGAAATTAAGTTTATGTGATTGGTTTTATTTGACCATTGATTCACCCCCCCCTCTCAGTGGTCTTGTACTCCAACAAAGATTTCTTGAGAGTATAATGTGTAGTTTTGAATTAACCTTTTTGCATGAATTCCATATCTTTGATTGACCATTTTGAGCTTGATGACCTTCATCAAGAATGAGTAGACATAGGCTCTCTAAAATAAATTTTCCAATATGCTTAGCCTCTTTAGGAAGGCTCACATTTATCTCACAAGTTAGGTATATAAAAATGTTGTAGCCAATAACAAGCACACTTTTTCTTCTATGCCACTCACAAAGCATCACCTCATAAAAGCACACTTGATAGCTTCGTGAGTGGCATAGAAGAAAAAGTGTGCTTGTTATTAGCTACAATATTTTTGTATACCTAAAGTGTGAGACAAATGTAAGCCTTCCTGAAGAGGCTAAGCATATTGGAAAACTGCTTTTAGAGAGCACAAGTCTACTCGTTGTTGATGAAGGTCATCAAGCTCAAAATAGTCGATCAATTATATGGAATTCATGCAAAAAGGTTAATTCAAAACTATGCATCATACTCTCAGGAACTCTTCTCCATAATAACTTCAAAGAGATTTTCAACACATTGTATCTGGTAAGGCCGAATTTTGTCAATTGTTGCTTGGGTAAAAACTCAAAGTTATCCTCGAAACCTAGGAAAGTTATGGTTAACAGTAGGATCTACAAGTTGAGGAATTTATTCATGGATGAAATTGGGAATAAAATTCAGAATGGAAAAGAGAGTAGAAAAGTAGAATTTGATGAAACTCTTGCAAAATTCAAGTTAATGATAGATGCTTGTTTATTGTTATGATGGGAAGATTCTGAACAGTCTTCTCGGAATAAAGGATTTTACTGTGATTCTAAGAGAATCTTCTATACAACAGGCTATCTTAGATCAAATAAATGAAGTAAACAATTGTGAAAGAGCAACAATTTTGAATTTGAAACAATGATGTCTTATGTATAGACCCCCCCTGTGATTTGCTCCTAAAATAAGGTATAGCGATTTTGAATTAGAAAAAATAGTATATGAACAACTATTTAGCCTATCTGTTATGCTACAACAATTAAGTAAAGGTTAGAACATATCCATATCAACATAAAATAGCAAGTGCAATTCACCACAAAATCTATTGTGGTAATTGCTTTGTAAGGAAGTTTGCACTCCTCCATGAACATTCTCTGTGCACATCAATATGTTGGTTATTATCTTGATCTCCTTTGTGATCAAAAGAATAGTGAAGCTCATTGCATAACTCATGACCATTTTGCAGTGCTATGATCTAGTGCTCTTTTACTTCTTACTCACTTTGTTCTTAATCACCATGTGCAAATGACTTAGAGGAAAAATCTTTGTCACCATTTGATAGTAACTTTCATTTTTTTTGGACTATTTTTTATGATTCAGTCACTACTTGACAATGTTCATCCTTTCCCAGTCCTATTGGACAAAGGAAAATTCATAGTTTGCAACTCTCTAACAATGATATTCCTTTCAAAGATCTCATTCACCTAATTCAATGTGTTGTCTTCTTCATTTCTCAGTGCTAACAATGCCTACACAATTTTTTCTTAGTCATAGTTACAATGCTCCTTCATTTGAAGATATTATGTTGCTTAGACAGTAATGTTTCAGTGAATTCATATATTTTTTCTTGCAAACATCTTGTTGAACTTGTAGAGTTTTGTTGTGCATAATATGTAGTCAAGATGCCTTCAAATGGAGCTCTTTTGCAAAGGCAATAGGATAATTGTGTCAATAAAATAATAGTGTTAGCGAGAGGTATGACAATAGATACAATGAGAATGGAAGGTATAATGTTTTGACAATAAAAGAATCATTTATCTACCACCATAGTGAAAAGTTAGCAATTGCATTTCGTTTGTTAAACATGGCCCCTAGTACAACTATTGGAGTTGTTAAGAACCTTTGAGTATGTTCTAATTTTCACACTACATCTAAATTCATCTCCAAGATTGTTGCAAGAGAATTTTTTTTGAGAGATATGAACCATTTCCATCATTTTAAACAGGGACAATGTTCTTGTGGAGAATACTGGTGATGCTAAATGAAACAATCTAAAAAATAGACTTGTATTATAAAATGTGCACTACATCAGATATCTAGCCAATAATAACGAAGGGACATCCATCAAAGCATAACAATAGGGATTTTTTGTCATATGTTGTAGTTACAAGTGTCGTGCTAGACATACATGAAAATGTGGAAGCATAGAAAAGGAAAACGAATTGTTTCAAAAAATACCTCAAAGAAATGTGATATCATGGAATGCCATGATTAAACATGTTCAAAATGGGTTTTTTTTTTCTTCTGAAAAGTCCTTATAAAATTTTAAGAAAATGCAACCAGTGGGTGTAAAGCCTCACTCCTCAACCTTTGAAAGCATCACTGTATGCCTCCACCGCAACACTGCACAGTTTGTTGTTGGCCTTCGTAGTGATGTGGGAATGCCTAACCAACCCCACTCTCCTGCAAACTCTTCAAGTCATGTCAGCAGTGATGCGAGAAATCCTAACTTCAGGATTTCCTGTATCATTGTTGGCATGATTTGAAGAGTTTACGGGAGAGCGAGTGCCTTCCATGATATCACATTTCTTTGAGGAATTTTTTGAAATAGTTCACTTGCCTTGTCTATGATTCCACATTTTCATGTATGTCTAGCAAGGCACCTGTAACTAAAACATATGACAAAAATCCCTACTGTTATGCTTTGATGGATGTCCCTTCATTATTACTAGATATTTGATGTAGTGCACATTATTATAGTGCAAGCCTATTTTTTAGATCGTTTCATTTAGCATCACCAATATTCTCCACAAGAACATTTCCCCTGTTTAAAATGATGGAAATGGTTGACATCTCTCAGAATAATTTCTCTTGCAACAATCTTGGAGATGAATTTAGATGTAGTGTGAAAATTAGAACATACTCAAAGGTTCTTAACAACTCTAATAGTTGTACCAGGGGCCATGTTTAACAAACCAAATGCAATTGCTAAGTTTTCACTATGGTGGTAGATAAATGATTCTTTTTTCTTCTATTCCACAACATTAAGTAAAAAGTCTTGAATCTAGAAATACCCTACTACCTTCATTTTCCAAGTCAATTTCTCCAATTTTGTATAGATCTCCCATGTTTGTGGATGTGATATGCTCCTACACAGAAAAGCATGTGTCATTTTATGCTCTTCAATCCAACTACATGCAGGTATCTTTTTAATTCATGTATCTTTCATCAATCTCCTTACTATTTGAACCTCACCACACCTACCTACTTCTGCACAGATGTTTTAGAGAAGAAACATAAGTTATAGCATTTTTAGGATCCAACTAAAAAAGCAATGTTGCTAGAATACTTATCATATATTCATATATGATCCACAGGCACCAAAGGTTTAATTGACATCTTAGTAATAATGTTTAGGGTGTCATCAAGATAGCCAGCATGGGCATGAAGGTCAACCATGCACACCTAATGATCAACTATATATGTAATGCAATAAAGGTTACTGACCTTTAATATTATCATTAACAAAATTGATAATATTTAAAAGGGGATCTTCTTTAAAATATGCTTTCAAACTTGACAATTGTTTTTGTTTGTTTTAGTTTTGTTTTACTGTATTGGAGATGCACTAGGCACTCTTAATGTTACATACTTTTTGGATTATGTTCTTTCTTCAGTTCCATTGGCCATTCTTGGCCTCTAGTTGACATTGATATCTATGTTATTTCAATTAAACTTGGGGTCTACAACTGGGATATTTGCGAGGGAATTCAACTAGGAGTTGGGTGAATCAACAAGGTTTTGGAATTTTAACATTATTGGAGGGCTAATGTCTTCATTTGCAGGGGTCACGGGAAGAAGTGAAGTGGGACTTTGCTATGGTTGAGCAGGGCATGACCTTCCAACTCCTAACAAAATAGCCCAATTGGTGAAGTCAATGTCTGTCAAGAAGATAAGGATTTATGACTCTAATGTGCAAGTTGTTAATTGAAACACATCAAACATTTACCATAGTAGTTTAATGTAAATCAAAAGACCATTTCTTGGAAGTTGTGGTTTTGATCTTGATTTCCTTATGTGCAGGTCCTTCGGGAATTTTCCAACACTAGCATTGAGCTCATGATTGGGATACCCATTTAGATTTGCTGGGGTTTTCACACTACCAGAGCACAACAGATACATGGGTGACCAACAATGTATTACCATACTACATTGACACAATGATCACTTATGTAACTATAAGGGAAGAGGTGGTTAAGAGCACCATCAATGTCTCATCCCTCATTCTCCCAGCAAGAGATATGTTCTCCCATGCTTGGGATGAGATATAGGTCCCTTAGGCTTCATTTTTCAAGTAGTTATTTCATGTTTTGGAGTTGTATAAGTAAAAATAGTGCATTGTAACTCAATTTTCTCAATCACAACACTGAGAAACACACTTTGTAACACATTTTTCAAAGCAAAGACACATATTTAAGTCTTGTATCTGTTGTAAGAACACCTTTTCTCAATAAAATTTTAGTATTTTTCCTTCTTAATAGTTGTTTCATTATGTGCAAATGAATGATTGATTGTGTTTTTCTGTGTTTTATGTTTAAACCTCAAAAGCATTGTCTCATTTCTAGCACTTTTAGGTAGAAATCAGTGAACAAAAATAATTAAATAAACTACCAATTGACAAATTAGTGAATAAATATGATTAAATTATGAAATTAATAAACAATGTGTCAATATATACTACCAGTTGACAAAAAATAGTGAACAAAAACAATTAAATAAACTACCAAATTGATCAAAATGATAATTAAAATTAATGACTAAATACACTACCAATGGACAGAAATCAGTGAATAAAAATGACTAAATAAGTGACCAGTTAACAACAATCAATGACTAAATTAACCACAAAATATATCAGTGAATAAAAAATAACTAAATAAGTGACCAGTTTACAACAATCAATGACTAAATATACTACCAAATCGATCAATCAAAAAAACCAATAAATGACTAAAAATGGTTTAGTCATCAATTCGGTCCTGTTATAAATGAGTGGCAATAAACTACTAATGGTCATGTGACCATGTTTAGTCATTTATAAGTAGTTTTTTTAGTCATATATTATTGTTTCTATACTAGTGTTTCTTTGCAAAATCCCTAAAATTTTGATGTCTATCCATGAAGATAGAAACTTTGTATGAAAAAATTTGAGTCCATTTGCATGTGCAATAGTGAACCTCTCCTTTGTAGCTCCAATGTTAGCCATTTTCTTTGTTTTTTAAATTTTGCTTGCTTTTGCTTCTGACGAGGCATGCCTTCAACTTTGATGAGCTAGAAATCTAGTATTACCAACTGATAAAATCTATTTAACCATGGAAATCTCATGTTTGACCACTGTTGAAGTGATCCCCAGCTTCATATCAGTGTTTGACATCATCTGATCATGATTGTAGATTCCAGAAGTGAAAAATGGAGGTTGAACTAGAAAGAAGGCATGTCGAGGTCAAAAAAATTTCTAAGTGTTGAAAACCAAGACACCCCTGGCTAACATGGGTGCCTAGCATCCCATGCCTTAGCCAAATTTCAATGATTTTCATCTTTCTTTCATCCCTGATCTTCGCCTTTTCCAACTACGTCTTTTGATCACTGATTTCCATGAGACAATGAACACTTGTATTTGGATGTGGAGCATACTAATTTTTTTGAACCTCAGTGATATGTTTGGCATCTTTTCTCAGCCTCTAATGTTGCTTTTACCCTATTTTTTGAGTGACTGAAGGTTATTAACGAGCAAGATTCACTATTTTTTTAACAACGAACGACAAAAGACAAAAAATGACTAAGGCACCAAATGTTAGGCACCTCTGTCTAGACAAGGTGCCTAGACATCCCATAGTTAGAAATTTTTACAAATTTCTCCATTTTTAGGTTCGCCTTCATTTCACATGAACTCCACCTTTTCTCGATTGTTGACATTTTGAAATTGTCTGCACAAAATTTGAGACTTTGAATTTGACACATGGTAGCAGATAATCCTTCATTAATGACCTTGGAGCTCATGCTTCACCTTCTGAAAAAGTAGAATTAACCCACCAGAGAAATCTTGACCTTTTGACGATTCTGATCGGACCAGCCTGATTGGGAAGTATTTTCAACCAATCAAAATCAGTTAGAGCTCTCTAAAAAAAGATTCTATTTTTAGAAAGTTTTTCTAGCATCCATTTGAAAACAAACCCAAAAAAACCCTAAATCAAGTCTATTTTTAGAAACTTTCTAAAAATATAAACTTTCTATTTTTAGAAACTTTGACTTTTGATGAAATTTTTTACAAGACTTTGACCACTCTTTACAAAATGCCTTAATGAAGCAAATTTTTTGATTGGGCACAATAATCGGCTCTGTCTAGGGACCATGTCGAATACTTATAGCATAGGAGAACCAAGAATCTCTAGAATTTTAAGCATAAACTAGTGTCTTATCAATTGGGTATCAAAGTGAGGACCATTTCCTAATCACCTATCATAAGAATTTTCCCTAAATCACCTAGAACGGGACTTTCTAAAATCACCTATAAGTTGGAACTTCCCAAACCACCTAAAACATAACAAAAACTTCACAAAATGGGTAAACACATTAGAACATAACGCACACATTATGGAAAGGTGAAACACATCACAAAAATAGAAAGGAAATTACTCCATCCCAAAGGAATGAAGTGCTTCAAATATTTCCCATTGTATGGCAGTGGGAAGAGCCTTCCATCCAACCCCTACGAACTCATGGATCTTGAATGGCCCCAGCCACAAGGAATCAAATTTTACATGCATTCCCTTGGACTCATGCCTCTTGTCCCATAACAATACTTGATCTCCAATCTCAAAATCTCGTTGACAAGCCTTCTTATCAAAAATATTCTTCACTGACTCCTAATGCTGAGTGATTCTATAAACAACCTCCACCATTTCTTCCTCCAGCTTCATCAAGTATAGGATGTGCTTCTCAATTGGATCTCTGAACTTACCATCTTCTATTGTGGATTCCAACTACAAAGCCGACAACTCTAGTGTAATAGGTAACATAGCCTCTATAACATACATGATGATAAAGGGTGAAGTACCAATGGATCTCTTGGGAGTAATTCTGATAGCCTAGAGAGTTTCATAGAGTCTTTTGTGCCAAGCTCATTGATTGGAATCAACTAACTTGTGTATGATTGTGATGATGTTCTTGTTCAACGACTCGGCTTGTCCATTGCCTTAAGGATAATAATTTGATGAGTATGACAAAGTAATGCCATGATCAAAACAAAATTCTACTAGCTCCTCAGATGAGAAACTCATTGCATTGTCAGTCACAATTTTGCACAGCACCCCAAAGCGTGAAATAATATTTTCCTTCAAAAAGTCGCACATGACTTTTGAGGTAGCCCGCTTAGTTGAAATAGCCTCAACCCTCTTTGTGAATATAATATGTAGCCGTAAGGACATAAATATGCCCCTTACTAGATTGTGGGTTGATGGGACCTACGAAATCCAATCCCCATTGATGAAATGGAGCTTCAATGATGATTGGCCTCAATGGAATGGCTGCCAACTTAAGCTTGCCAACAAATTTCTAACACATTTGACATCTTTGCACCCATTCATATGCGTCGTGAAACATAGTCAACCAAAAAAACTATGCTCGCAGGATTTTGAATGATGTAACCCTTGATGAAAAGGGGCCACTGCACGCCTCATTGTGAAATCCTTCCAACAAACACCATTGTTGGTCCTTGTTGACGCATAACAAAAATGCTCCATCAAACCCTTGCTTGTATAGAACGTCATTCCAAAGAACAAAATTTTACACTTTCAACTTTAATCTTCTCTTCTATTGTTTTTCCATGTGGATTGGATATACACCATACATCAAAAATTACACTATCTTAGCATACTATTCATCCACATAATCAACAAATAAGACCATGGGAAGATCTTTTTTAATTTAAAGTTCAGGCTCACCATCGGCCTGGTGCTTCTGATCACCATCCTCTACTATCAATTGACAAAGACCTTTCTTGCAGATGAGTTTAGTCAGATTGATCTCCAAGTCATACTCTTGAACCCTTGCAACCCAATTACCTCTCTTTGTGCCCATCTCCTATTGAGCTAACACACTTTTAACTGTTGGATTAGTGACATACACTGTCATGTGGGAGTTCAAGATATAAAATCTAAAGTTCTTCATAGCTCTAACAATTGCATATGTGTTCTTCTTAATCTAAGAATACTGCGACTCACTGTCCTTGAAACTGCTTCTCATGAAAGCAATTGGAGACCTAGTTTTTTCATTCAATTTCTACATCAGTATGGCAGACATAGTGTGTTCTGACAAGTAACAATAAAGGATAAAATACTTATCAAATTCAAGATGGACCAGCATTGGTGCTTAATCGATAGCTTTTTTTATCTTGATGAATGCCTTCTTTCCTTCATTTGTCCACTTGAAAATGGACATTTTCTTTAGAAGAGTGCATATATATTTTATTAGCTCTTAGAAGTCTTGCACAAACCTTCATATGAAGTTCACCTTACCAAAGGAGCGTACCCCAATTCTACTTGTTGGAAGAGATAGGTTTTTGATGGAATCAACCCGACTAGGGTCAATTCGAGTTACTTCCTTGGAGATGATGTGGCCAAGAAACTTGCCCTCTGTTACTGCAAAGATGGAATTCTTAGGATCCAAGGAAATCCTATGATACCTACATCTTTTGAACACTTTCATTAAGTGTGAAAAATGATCTCCTCACCTCTTTAAGAAAGCAGTGAGGTCGTCAAGGTAGATGACAATTACTTTGTTCTTCAAATCCCCAAACGCCAAATCCATGGCTCTCTAAAATGTAGCACCAATGTCGGTAAGGACAAAGGGAATCCTTTCATAGGAAAACGTACCCCACTAGGTAGTGAATGTTGTTTTGAACTGATCTTCTTCGGGCACTACAATCTGATTGTTCCATGATTGGCAAGGGATAATTATCCTTGAGAGATGATTGGTTTAAGTTCCTGAAATCCACACAAATTCGGATCTCTCCATTTTTATTACACACAAGAAATATGTTTGATGCCCAAGTGGAATGATGAATCGAAAAAATGATTTTAGCCTCCACCATCTTCTGAATTTCTGCATACATTGTATCTTGAATTCATGGATTATAGTGTTGTTGTTTCTGCCTAAAGGGCTTAGCTTCAGGTTTTAGAGGAATTATATGAGACAATTCTATGGGTGTGAAGACCTTCAAATCTTCGTATGACCAAGCAAAAACATCTCGATATTGCTTGAACAAAGAGATGAACCTCTCACTCTCTTTTGCAGTACAACATTTTCTCAAATTAACAAGACAAGGCTTGTCTTTAGTACCAATGTTTACTTGATAATGCTCAGCAGAGGTCTTATCGCCTGAGTTCCTATGATCTTGGATGTATCTGTCATGCCTGTCAAATATGTTCTCCAAGGATACTAGACCCTTGGGAATCTTATTACCCTTCAACTGGATAATACTTGAATCTATTTCTTATGATTTTTTCACATCTTCTAAAACTTTTGTCACATTAGAAACCACTGTTACTGATTCTTTGAAAGGAGACAAACTTCCCTTAAAGAATAGCCCTTTAAAATTATCTTCCATGATGATTAAATCTTCAATATGGTCATCATCATCGAAGACTTTCTAGTTGTCATAGATGTCGGGGACACCCAACCTATATATCAACTCAATAGCAAATACATTCTAACAAAAATCAAAATGTGGCATGAAAAGAGAAGATGATACGACAAGGGCATCTGCTATGCTATTGTCTATACATGGAATGTATTTGATGTTGAATGTCCTGAACCAGTCAATTGCATTCCACACCCTATTTTTGTAACGTCAAAGGTGATCTTTTCTTACTTGAAATTAATCTCTAATTTATTTCATGATCAGATCTGCACCACCTTCAACTCTGAGTAGTTTGATACCCATATATTTTGCATTCTTGAGACCTAGTAAAAGCGCATCGTATTCTACCATATTATTTGTGAATTTAAATTGCAAGCAGTATGCAAATGGATACAAATGACCCTCAGGAGAGATTATCACAACTACCACTCCTAAACCTACAGTTGAGCAACTCCCATCAAACTACATAGTCCACAACTCTGGATCTCCTGTCAATTTATCTACAAAACACAAACGCCCTAAATTTCTTTAGTTATTTCTAATAGCATAACATAAGTACCAAGACCCGTTTCTTGATATAGCACTTATGCTTGAGGATCCTGGCACTTCAAGACCGTAAATTGAGATTTGGCCTTTGGCTCCAGCTTGAAACTACCTTTCTTGACTGGAATAGTTACAGATGACCAATCTAGTTGTATCTCTCCCTTGATTTCTTTGCACAAGATTCTACTTAGCAACATCTCATAGCTAGTTGGAATGTCAACTATTAGGATGGTCATCATTATCTTTTTCTCTAGAAAATTTTCCAACCTTACTTGAGCACCCTTCAGTTATCTGACCAATAAAACTGACTTACACTTAAGTGAATAACTCTTGTCCTCTATCTTAGTGCACGAAAGTCCCAATGCATTCATCACTTGTAGAGGCATGACATTTTCTGAGGCTCTTGAATCTATGATGCAATTTCTCAATTTGAATCCTCCTATATACAAATATATATAGAAGGTTTTAGGATTTTCTTCCATTGACATAGATGATTTGAGCAATGTAGGTTGAATGACAACCTCCTTCTTTATAAACTTAAGAATTCGATCCAGTTGTTCTGGATGGTCCTAGAGATACTCCAGCTGAGAAATTTGCACCTTTGTCTTCATCATGGAGTCTACAATGTCAAATTTTGTTAAAGATAGATCTTGAGCAATTGCTTTAACATTCTCATGAGAAGGATTAGGATTAGAAGTGGAAGCCACTTCTTTACCCTTTTCTTTTGATTTCAGTCTCTCTTCTTCTTCTTTTTGTGCCTTCAAATGCTAAGCATGTGTAAACATAGGTGCTAAAAAATTATCATGATTCATTGTAAGAGAATATTGACGAAAATATTCTTCTTCTTCAATAACAAGTTCACTATCAAAGTATCCTATTGTAGAGTCACCATCAAAGTTGTCTCCCTATGGTAAGACAATATTCAAACTTGGTGTAGGGACAATACTTGAACTGGGTGTAGTATCAGCATATCCCATGTTTTGATTCATTCTTAAATTCTTAGGACATGTAGAACCAATATGTTCATCGATCTCATGGAAAGAATAAAACACTTCATTTTGTGCAGCTTCAATTGTTGGTCTTAATGGAGATGTTGGCAACCATGGTATATAATTATTGAAAGGTTGGAAATTATTCCTCTTAGGATGATACAGTTACTAAGGTTGATATTGTGGTGGTGGCGATGCAAGTTGCCCTTGAGTACGCAACTACCCCTTGAGGGTAATCATCTCATTAACTACCTTCTATAGCAGTGGATCTACAAAACTTTAAACCAGGGGCCTGATAGAATATGTCTTCATCTTGTCGGAAGTACTCATGTTATCCTCCAACTTGATGGCATGTTCTTGCGCAGTTGATAATTTTGTTTCATTAGTCAATCTCAAGAAAAAGGCTATCTCAGATGGAAGAGCATTTATGAAACCACTCAACATAATTTTTGGCGATGGATTGAGTGTATGAGAAAGATGTGTGACCAAGAAATTAAACCTCACCACAAATTCCCTCATAGGTTCATTGAGCTCCATCTTTGAATTTTAAAGTTGAGTAAACAACTGATGATTGTCTTTAGTGGGCTTGAATCTCACCAAGAATATTTCGCTCATAGTTGCCCAGTTTATAATAATTCTTGGCTCCAAATGATTAAACCAGTCACCAACATATCCCACAAGAGTCTCTATGAAGATACACACAACAATGTCTTCATGTTCCACATGCAAGATGGTGTAAGCCATTGTGAACGCAAAAATATGTTCATCCGAGTGTTGAGTCTCGCTGCCGTTAAACTGGGGAAAGTGCTTCCTTAACCCTTTAGGTAACTCATGATTTCCCTATAGAGCCAAAGGTCCAATGTTTTTTTACCCCAAGGTAATGGGGGTGGAAGTCTCTGATTCCTATCAGCACAGTTATTGCCAACATTGTTGTTGTTATCACTCATTGCTTCTACCTGGATCACAAGTTCTTCTTGCTTAACTTCAGGTACTTCTTGCTTAAATTTAGGAACTATATTGGATGACTCTCCAACTTTTGTAGGGTGAGGTTGTTGAAAGAATGGATCTACAACACCGCCTTTCCTCTTATTAGTATAAACCCTGTAAGCCAAGATTATCTATTCTCATGTAATAGGATGCCAGATGGTTATTCTTGTGACATAAAGGATAATATTTCTTGAATTTTTATGCCTCATGCCCCATGGTGGGTGCCAAAAAATTGCTGGTGTTTCAATTTGCACCTCTAGAATGTGGATTAGAAATGGACAACTATGCATAGTTAAATTGCTCTTCAAATTAGGAGGGAAAGATCCCTCCTCGTTCATGATGCTTAAAAAAATACTAAACTATTGCCAATATTTTTATTCTTAGCGAAGATCACAAGGTTATAAAACTCTTTGCATTGTAGCCAAGGTTTTCTCTTTTCCAAAACTTCAAACTACAACTAGGCCTAAACCATAGATGCTTCTAAAAACTCAAGTAAACTTAGAGTTTGAGAGTTAGAAGTAAACAAGGAATGATTTGATTAACACAAAAGCTTAAATAAACTTATTTCTAGATCACACCTGAAGACTCATTGTACTTATAAGATGTAAGCTAAAATAAAGATTATACAAGAAAAACACATAAGAGAAGAAATTGAAAGAGATTGAGCAAGTAAATCAAAGCAAACAAGGCATAAGTTTTCACTTTTCTCAATTTCTAACAGGTTTTGTGACAATAGATTGTAGCAAAGACAAGCTTACAATGTGTGATCAAACACCAAATTACACTTAACACAAGTTGAACGGTAATTGGACAACAATTTGTAATAATGCAAGGTTACACATTAGCTCTTCCCATAACAGTTTAAAAATAATGGGCAAGGATGGCCCTATTTATACACAAACAAGGAGTAGGTAACCCTAAAATCTCCTTGCTTTAAGTTGACTAGATTTACCAACATGCAAGATTTATGTCTAAAACTAACACAAGACAACTAACTAACCACCTGCTAAAATTAGTTAACTGATTTAAAAGCAGGGAAAGTTCCAACTATACATTTGATTTTTCTATTTTACAAAGAATAGATAAGCATGAAACCAAAATGACAAGTTAAACTCAGAAAAGGCATCAAGTTAATTGTTGCTTTTAGTTCTATTCTTGGAAATATTCGCTACCCCAAAAAGGTGACTCATTTCTCTCCAAAAAGTGGATTCTTCAAAAAAATCCGAGGTCTAGGTTTCATAGACAATCACGGTCTGAAGAGACCCAATTCATTAGATTTTGAAAAAGTTGAGAGCTTCTCAAAAAATCATCAAAAAAGTAGATTTTTGGGAATACAAAATTTCCCAAATCTTCAAGAGGAGCAAAAAGCAGATGGACCCATATTGACGAAAACTAAAAAAGCTGACCACCTATTTCTAAAATGTGATGCCCTAGAAGATTGGACCATGAAAAAGTGTGCCTCTATGCTTCCCAATCCTGAATCCACGAAGAACACTGAAAAATCACTCTATTTGAGCCTTCAAATCTTTATGAGAAGAAAATGATATTTTTCTTCCTTTGGATGCCAACCTGCAAAATATGAAGAATGAATGTCAAAAGCCTTCTTGAATAGAGTTTGAAGGCAAAAAATTGCTTTCTTCGCAAAAGCCCTAAAATTTCAAAGTCTATCCATGAAGATAGAAGCTTTGTATGCAAAAAATTGAGTCCATTTGCATGTGCAACAGTGAATCCCTCCTATGTAGCTCTCCAGTGTTAGCCATTTTCTTTGTTTTTCAACTTTTTCTTGCTTCTACTTCCGACGAGACCTGCCTCCAGCTTCGACAAGCCAACAATTTGGTATTGCCAACTGATAAAATCTATTTTACCATGACAATCTCATGTTTGACCATTGTTGAAGTGATCCCTAACTTCATATCAGCATTCAACATCATCTGATCATGATTGCAGACCCTAGAAGTAACCAATGGAGGCTAAACTGGAAAGAAAGCATGTCAGGGTCAAAAATATTCCAAGTGTTGAAAACCCAGGCGCCCCTAGTTGATAGGGGTGCCTAGCATCCCATGCCTTAGCCAAATTTCAATGATTTTCAACTTTCTTTCATCCCTAATCTCTGCCTTTGCCAACTGTGTCTTTTGATCACTGATTTCTATGAGACAACGAACACCTGTATCCAGATGCTAAGTACACTAACCTATTTGAACCTCAATGATATGTTTGGCAGCTTTTCTTAGCCTCTAATGTTACTTTTATCTTGTTTTTCAGGTGACTAAAGTTTACTGACGGTCAAGATTCACTATTTTCAAACAACGAATGACAGAAGTTGAAGAATGACCAAGGCACCAAATTCTAGGCACCCTTATCTGGACAAGGTGCCTAGACATCCCAAAGCTAGAATTTTTTTTACAAATTTCACCATTTTTAGATTTGTCTATGTTTCGTGTGAACACCTTTTCTCGATCGTTGACAGTTTAATGTTGTCTACACAACATTTGAGACTTTGAATCTTATATCTGGTAGCAAATAATCCTCCATTGATGACCTTAGAGCTCATGCTTTGCCTTCTAAAAAGCAGAATTAACCCATTAGAGAAATCCTGACCTTTTGATGATTTTGACTAGACCAGCCTGAGTGGGAAGTATTTTTGACCAATCAGAATCAGTTGGAGCCCTCCAAACAAAGATTCTATTTATTAGAACCTTTCTATTTTTATAAATTTTTACCAGCATCCATTTGACAATAAACCCAAAAAACCTTGAATCAAGTCTATTTTTAGAAACTTTCTAAAAATAGAAACTTTGACTTTTGATTTTTTTTTACAAGACTTTGACCACTCTTTACAAAATTCCTTAATGAAGCAAAAATTTTGATTGGGCACAACAGGCTCATCACATGCCAAGGAAGCATTAGGGTTAAGAGATTGAGGGTGTAGCTTAATGTATACCCAACCAACAAAGATGATAGGGAAATTTGCAAGGGTTGTGAGGCTAACCTATTAGTACTAATACATCCCAAGACCAAAAAGAATGATGAGAAAGGGGGTTGACGCATTCCAAGACAAAAGTAATGATGGAGAAACTATAGCATGTAGAATGGTGGGTAAATTTGTAGCGTGTGGAATGACAAGAAATTTTGTAGCCTGTGGAATGGAAAGAAAGTTTGTAATTTGATGTGTGGGGTTTGAGTATGGGCCTTGGCACCATTTGGGTCTTGGTTGACCTATTAATCTTTTGGGAGGATAACATATAAAATTAGGGAACTTTTCTATTATAAGGATCCATGTTATGTGGTGTTATGTATTTCTGGGAACTTTATGTTCAATCTTCTATGAAAAACCCATAAGAGATTGTGATAAGTGGATGAAACCCCATTGGTCACTGGAATTAGATGATAAAAACCCTTTGGTTCTTGGGGAGCATTCTCACTCGAGGAGTGCATTGGAGCATCAATGAATTGTACAAAAATATAGAGTGAACATTGCAATTTCATATTTATAATTATTGTTGTTATTATATCGACTACCATAACAATCTATTATTATCAATATAATTTGTTGCGGGAGTTTATTTTATTTATGTAAGTCTATTTTGTGCAAACTCATTGCTGATTTGCTAATTTCATGTATGCTATTTGAGTATAACCCAATTGCTACTATTTAGATATTGTTTATTTGTTATAAATCTGCTATATTCGTTAGGAATTTTGAAAGGGACATGACAAAAACCATTGGTCATCATTGCTTCACCTTTCTCATGGCCTTTTTCACCTTGTCCTTCCCCTTCATATGAGATTTTGGAAAGTGGTTCTTTCCTTGCTTATTCCCCAAGTAGGATTTTGTTAACTTTGTTAGGGCTACACTAACCACTTCAAATAGATATTAATTCTCTTCACCAAATTTTATCCATAAACACAAATGCTACGATTGTTGCCACCTCAAGCTATGGTACCATAGCATTCATATCTCAATAATTACCATTCCTATACCATCCCAAATAATGATTGCATCATCATATTGCAATATCCACATATGCTTGTTCATTTTCCCATTATTGAGTAACTCTATTATCTAAACTAATTTGTATTTTTATATGCATTTATTTAAGAGTTTTTTATTTCCTCACACCAATCTTAATTATATTTGTAAATATTTAAAACATTATATAATTGTATTTTAATTTTTGGAGAGTGATTGATATCTTAATTATGTACTACTTATATAAAATTATGTGTGAATATCATCGTTAATTAGAATTCAAAATGAGTTGGACAAATCATTGATGTCCTATACAATATAAAAAATATTGTGAAAGTGAAGAATCTAACTACCTTATTTGAACAAGAGCTCTGGAGGAGCTAGAGTCCCTACCAAGGGCAAAAAGTCTAGTTTTAGATATTTGAAGTATAGCATGAAAGATAAAGCAAGCAACTATATATCATGGTATGAAATTTATAATCTTTACTGAAGTACTATAGTATGTATATATTTGTATTTATGTATATGTACATTGTATATGTGTGTGTGTGTGAATGTATATAAAGCAATACATATATGGATATAATATGTATGTGCAATAACATACAGTTTTATATAAATATATATATATATGTGTGTGTGTGTGTGTGTGTGTGTGTGTGTGTGTACATGCATATAGATATATATGTAGATACATATGTATGTATATACATATAAAAAGATATATATACATTCTTACATAGATAGTTACATACATATATACATATTTAGATATTATAAAGAAAAGGCATTGGTGGATTTGAAATATATAAGCTAGAATAGGCAAATCTCATGAGAAATAGGTAGGCTTATCAGTGGCAACACAAAATGTTGTCTGAGCTTTGATTGATCAGTTTCAATTTGTCTTTGCAATGGGAAAGGTAACTGGGAGAATCTTAGTATTAGGTGTATGATTCATCTTGTAAGTTTTTTGTCTTGATTAGTCATATTTAAGCATGTGGATGAAAAACAATGTATGTTCTTCAAATATTATGAGATGTGGACATTATCTATTCTTAGCAATACTTAGAGAGCCATAAAACATCTTTCCAACTAAGCACTCTCATGGAATGTGTGGATTTGGGAAACTATTCATTTTGATTGCTATGAGACAATCTTTTCAATATAGGATGTTGATCATGACCATTTCTATATATATATGTATATATAGATACATACATACATATACATCTATAACACATCTTAAAATGTATTATAAAAAATATTATCCAAACATTTGCATCAATGGTAGGTTATGTTTCTTGAATCTTGTCACATCAAAAAACAAAGCTTGAGAATGATCCAGGGAGTGAAGTAGATTTTTTTTTTTTTATGTGAAGCACGAAATGGTGTTTTGCAAAACTTTTGCTTTAATATGTGTATTGCAAAGTGAAAAAATGTAGAAATTAGTTATGTCCACTTGTCCACCATGTCATTAATATTTTTTGTTAAATTACATGTTTAATTATAGTAGCAGGCTAGAGCCATACAAAATGATATGCATATAATTTTGATGAAGTTTCCTACTTTGATTCATAGAAAATTTTTTGTTTCTGGTGGTGTATAAAATGCGTGGGCAACAACATTTCCAGTAGCAACTAAACATTAGGAATTGAGGCAAGCATCTGCTTTATCATGCCGATGAAAATTTGGAATGGAACAAAGAACATTAGTATAGAAACTGATTTCATTTGCATCAAACAATATGAGCAAATGATCAAGAAACACAAACAATCTTGTGTGTGACAGATTTAAGACTTCACATTGTAAGCCATTAATGAATTGCAAATTCACATAAACTATAATATAATATTGTGAAAGATATAGGGAGGTGTAGATGCCTTGTTTTTTATCCATTTGCAATGAATGAAAAGTAGATCCAAATAGAAGCATAACATTGTTAGAGACAAAAGACATGTTGAATAACATATTTCAATATCGTCAAACAATATGAAGAAATGAGTAGAGAACACAAGGAAATGACAATGTTATAGGTATAGGAACTTACAAACACTTCATTGTTTGTGTGTAACGCAATAGACATAAAATTTTCCAATAGTGTCTGAGTTAACTCTTGTGAAAGAATCAAAGCAAGTGGAGAAGAAATGCAAACAATCTTATGCTGGACAAAATGAAGACTTGATAGCGTAATTTCTTCATTCTGCCAAGGTTAGATGCAATATGCATAATGATCAAGCCAAACTCAAATGCAAAACATATAAGAATCAAGGCAAAGCAAGGAAGCATGAACGAGACCTGAGAAGCATTGATCCGACAAGAATGGGTGGCATTCATTTGCACAAGGGTCATAAACAATGTTTTGTTGGACAGAGTTAAGACTTTACACCATAACCCATTAATGAATTGCAAATGCATATAAACTATAAAATAACATTTTGAAACATATTTGAGGGTACGAATGTCTTGTTTTTTACCTAATACCAATCAATCAAAATTAGACATAAAGAAAAGTATTTTGTTGTTGGACACAAAAGACATGCTAAGTAGCATTAATAAGTATAATCTATTTTGAGATGAAATTGATAGATTGAAATTGCAGTATAGGTTTTCTAAATTTAATCAAAGTAATATGTTTGTGGCATCTAAATTTCCGCATCACCCTAGTGATTGACTTCTGAAGATTTTCGAAAACATTTTTGAAATCACCCAAGCCTTCAATATTATATTAAAATTAAAAAAATTCCCAACAATAACACCATTTTATTGGGTCTTGAAATTACCATCTAATTTGGTCATTGGTGTTGCTTCTTCAAATGTCAAAAAACTAGATCTCAAAAAAGGTAGCTAGAATCACAAATGTCAAAATCCTATTTGCTTAAAGTGATTTTTGAGTTTGTTAGCTACATTTGTTGATTATCTTATAGCAGTAAGCAATTGCATCTGTTATCAAGGCACCTATCAATCTTAATACTAAATAAAAACTATGTATGCATGCATTCTAATTTGCAATCAAACATGTCAATTATTATCAACAATGCGGAACATGTGCATGATGTCCATGGATCAAGAAATAGACAGAGCATTAGGTATCCTAAATAGGTAGAAATGTTTCAATGACTTTTGTTGTTTCATGGAAATACAATTAACTTGGACACTATCCTCCAAACTCCATTTTATTAAAATAATGCGACAAACTATAGGATAGATTTAGTAAAATTTTAGTAGTGCGATTCTGATGCACAATTTTAATATGCAAGACTCGCTGATTTTATACCCAGACATTTTCCAATTATGTAGGCCTAATTTTCATTTTTATTTAATAAATTCAAGTGCAATTACAATGCATGTGTGTAGAGTAATTATTACTTCCATTCTTAATCATGACCAACACACTATATTGTTCAATCTTTAACTCAACAAGAAAGACTAACCCATAAATACATCGACACAAACAACCTGATTCCTAATCATGGCTAGCAGAGAGATCAACATTAATGAAATACGTTGTTAATTCTTTAACTCAACAACAAACATCAACCCATAAAATCAATCAAGGATAGTGAAGAATAGACATTAGCACAAAAAAATGCAAGTAGAAAAAATATTGCTCCCTGGATTATGGTGTTAAGTCTTTAACTGAGTAGCAAAGATTAAGCCATAAAAACTATTACAAGGACAAAGAAGTAAAACATAAAATGATGGTGTAAAATATATAGTAACTTGCAAATGCCTCCTTTTCCTATTTTAAATATTTTTGGTCTTTGCTATTGTTGATTGTTTTTTTGGCTTAATTCCTATAAGAAAATCATTGGAAAAACTATAGACATTAAACCATAAAATGCAAACATGTAAAAAACTATAGAACGACTCTATAAAAGACATACATATATAGAAATTTTCAATTATCATGCCTAAATACATGTGGAAAAATGAAGGGGATCACAATAGCAGGGGAATGAATACTTCCACATGAAAATCTCATTAGATTAATGATTGAGAAGAAAACCTAGCCAAATTGGATGATTTGGACAATGCAAGGATGATCTAGTGGATGATGATCCTATAATCACATTCATGGTGTTTTGTGTGTAAATGCAATATAGAAGAGGCTAATGGACAGTTGAAGTATCCTTCGTACAAAACTTTTTCCAATGGTCTCAAGGCCCTCGATTTGTTTCCAAAAATATAACAAATATATATTATGAATGCAAGATGTACATGCATGAAGTTGACTAGGACTCACATTATCTAAAGTGCATTATTTGTTGGTTTAGCTAATACTCCTTGATGTGGGAAATCCTGATGTATCAGGTTTCTTGATGAATTGGTCGAATCCTGTGAGCGACCCATTTATTAAAGCAATCTCGTGTGTTGGAGCGGTTTCTATCAAGTGTTTTTCTCTTGAGACCAACTTCATATCACGAAGAAGATTTTTTAGAATACTACACATGGAAGATTTTCTAAATATGAACATTTCTACAGGACTAAGATCTTCTAAAAATAGAAATTTCTCAATCTACTTATCTGCTTCTGTTAGTGCTTCTATGTTTAAT
>VDFB02105785.1:228297611-228490732 GCA_007258455.2 Sequoia sempervirens
ACTCCATGGTGATTCAATGTATAACCTTAATCAATTAGCAGAAGTAAAATGACACATCTAGGGAATGAACACTCAGCGTAGGAAGACACAGGTGTTAGCACAAATTATTATGTGAATAAATATAATGGTGAATCAGTTTGATCTAATGGAAAAGTAATTGGCATAGATTTGCATGTCAACAAACAAGGTATGAGATTGATCCGAGGAAGAATATAATCGAATAAAATATCTTGCATAGATTATCAGATAGACATTCAGTAAAGATTTTTGTTGGCTATAGGATGAAGATGATGGTTCTAAGGAAAAGGATCTTACTTGGTTGGAATTGGAATCCACTGCACAGGGACATAGTGAAACAACATAGAACACCCTAGAAACAACCCACCAAAAATTAAATGTTTCATTGAATTTCAATTAGGGTATAGTGTTTTTGTGTTCTTCTTGATGAAGAAAAAATTTATTATATATTAGAAGTGTAGAGATATGAACTAGTTGGTCTATGTGAAGAAAGACTACAATCAATGAGTGAAGTGTGTTACTGTATCAGTTTGTCAAAATATGGAATGTATAATTGAATCTATTTATAGTTGTGTGTGAGAGTGAATAGAGAGAAAAATTCATGTACTGAATTGATGCATTATAGGTTTTGCAGAACCAATTTATGCATACTTGAATTTATAGCCTTATTGTACTAATTTGTAGCTCAGGTTAGGGGATTGTAGTCTCCTTGGAGTTTTAGCTCCTAAATCAGGGTGTTGTAGCATCCTTGAAGCTGTAGCTTCTAAAATAGGGAGTTGGTGCTTCCTTAGGGTTGGAGCCCTTAAAATTGTAATGGAACTTCATTGCTTGTGAGGCTGGAATAGGACAATAGATCTGATAGGGCTTCAAATTTTTTCTCCTTATGCTTTACTCATGCCTTGCCTTATGTCATTGTTCTCTCATGGTGTCAAAATTTTCCCTGGGTTGGGGGTTTTAGCCTTATTTTCATGTAAAAACCTTGTGTT
Organism: Sequoia sempervirens; assembly: GCA_007258455.2. NCBI lineage: Eukaryota > Viridiplantae > Streptophyta > Pinopsida > Cupressales > Cupressaceae > Sequoia > Sequoia sempervirens. Next base: position 228,298,616 of record VDFB02105785.1, read on the forward strand.
TATTTTAAGCCTTGGTTGGGATCTATTTCACTGTTACCTTTTTGAGGGGTTTTAAAACATATTATGTCCTATTGTTCCATCTAGGCTGGGTCCCTTTGGTCTCAAATATTTTATTTCCTTCGCAGGATTTTATTTTCCTAAGTCTTGGTTCGCCTTGTGTTTCATCATTTAAAAAACAACTTATGTCGTTGTTTACCATTGGCCTAGTGATGCCTTGTCCTGCTAATAAATGTTTGTTTTCTGAAGGATGAAATTTGTGCGACCATTGATAAGCTATCTTTTGATCTCAGCCATTCCCAGCCATCCCATGATGACCCCACCACACTGCTTTGGTTGATTGCGATATCATGGGCAAGCGCCATGTGTCCTTTTGGCCTGGCCGAAGGAGATCAGTTTGTGTGTCATTGATCAATTATCATCGAGGATATCAATGGTTTCCCACCATCGCATGTCCGGGGGTACAAAGGTTGTTATTGATCATGATATCATGGGCGGGTGCCACGTGTCTCATCTGATGGAGCCGAAGGAATAAAGGAAATATTGTGGTACATTAATCCAGCCTTAAATACATTAAAAGGCAGGTTACTAAAGTGCTCTTGAGGTGCACGTGTTGTAAATCACTGGATCTATTATAATCTTGGTGGGAAAGTTGATCGATGGTTAATGATAAGGCTGGTGACTGTGTTGAACAAACAAGATCATTGATGCTCAAGATCTACGGTTTCTCACCATCGCTTGATCCAAAGTTGTAGGATCTTTACTGATCACGATATCACGGGTGACCACCATGTGGACTTCCTTGGTAGCTTATGGTATGGTGTGCCCTTTATTTCCATGTTGGCAATTGTGTTAGCTTGTTTTGAAGGCGGCCATTCGATGATTTGATCTAATTGAAAGATGATGACTCAAATTTAAATCGTATCAAATATGGTTGGAGTCTGACCGTGCAGCTTTCGTGAGTGAGCTTTAATGGTTGATGAGACGCCTAAATGATTTGATCGATAAATCAAATGTTGCGGTTACAACGGTTTCTAGTTTTTCTTTGATGGCAGTCTTGGCACGCGTTTCAAGATTGTGGTTTTTTATTGTTGCATCAACTTTTCTTAGGCCTTGATGAACAAGAATATTCTCGAGGTGATGATTATTTGTAACAAATTTTTGGAATATCACCCGGTGCTCAATTAGTGACATGTGTACGGCCCAATGCTTGCTCCTTCATTTTCTATAAGAAGGATTTCAGGGCTAGAAGTATGGGTTAACAAGTTAGATAATTTTTGGTCGAATCTAGATGAAGTTGCAGAGAAAATTGTAAAGTTTGATGGTTTTATAGAGAAATGCAATTTAGGTTCTGGGTTATTCTATAATTAGGTTTGAGTTCATGGGGATTTAATGTTGTATAATAGTACTAGCATTTGAGTTGAAATGATAAATTCAAGCTCATGTCTCTCCATTTTACATGCATATTTGAACTTTGAATAAAATAACTAAGGGTTGTTTTATCCATCTCACTGTTGTGGTGTGTGTGATCCTTATTTTAGCTTTAATTCAAGGAATTAATTAAAATGCTTGAATGGGATTGTAGGAAAATGTGTTTTGTATAAGGATTTGATAAGTAGTATTGGGTTAGAACACATACTAATAAATTTGTAATTCAATATTGTCAGGGATCTTATATGTTATGTATTAAACCTGTCATATACCCTTAGATGCTTATGAATTTGACTCCTCCAATGGATAAATGACACTAATCTAATTTGTAATTATCCGTATGATTTAGTATTTGTTTGTCTTTTCCTAGAGCTTGCTACAAATTGCAAATCAATGACTATCTTATAATATGGATTGTGTTTAGTTATCTCATGCTCTAGGTAGTTGATATTATTGATGAACAATTGATTCTATTCGATATTATCCTATCATGTTGAGCTATTAAGTGAGATTATTTTCTATTGTTAATGTCATTTATAATAATGGTGCAGAGGTTGTAAACACATTAAGGGATCACCCTCCCGGGTCTTGTAGAGTGTGAAGTGTAGGAGGATTTTTAAAGTCCTCATTAGTTGGTCCAAGTCCTTCGAGCTTCCCTTGATTGGAATTGGAAATCCATAGAGTAGATTAGAAGAAAACACGGTTCACGATTGTAAAAACAAAACACCAACAAGATCCTAGCAGCATTTCTCACCGTGGTTTTTCCCATTTTTGGTTTTCTACGTACATCTAGTGTTATGTGTTGTTCCTTCAAGTGCATGTGATTGCTATATTAGATTATGTTCTAATATGCACATTAAAGCATTTTAGAAAGTTATTTGCTTAAGGGTTTTAAGGATTAAAAGTTTTAAGATCCACTGATTCCCCCCCTCTTAGTAGATTGTTGTGTTCCAACAATTGGTATCAGAGCCCTAGGTTCCCTTGGAGAAGCTTAACTAACTCGGGTAGATCTTGGATAAGCGAACACAATGGAAAGTCAGGAAGGTTCAAGCAAGCCACCTAGGTTCGATGGAACAAATTATGCTAAATGGAGCTCCTTGATGAAATGATACTTAGGTTCTCTTGGACATGATGTTTGGATGTCAATAAGAAAAAATATACTATCCTTGCTACTCCTCCTACTAATGCTGTAAGAAAGAAGGACTATGAGAATAATGAGAAAGCTTGGTTCACCATTATGAACAATTTGTCTAATTTTGTGCATAGCAAGGTTATGCATTGTGAAACAACTTATGATGTCTAGGAAAAAATGAATAAGATCTATGAAGGAGACACCAAGTTGAAGTTGGAAAAGATGCAAGTGCTGAGAGAAAAATTTGAAGGTTTGAAGATGACTGAAGAAAAAATTGTAGACTATCTTTTGAGGGTTGATGATATAGTGAACGCTATTAGAGGATATGGTGTGGAATTAAAATAAGATGTTGCATTAAAAGTTCTGAAGTCTATGACAACTAAATATGATTCCAAGATTTTTGCTATTGAAGAAGGAAGGGAAGTTGATAAACTCACTCTAGATGAGTTACATGTCATATTTATTGCTTATGAGATGAGAATTCTAGATGACGAGTCTTCTAGGAGAGAAGCTACATTTAAGGTTTCTAAGTTCCTGAAAGAAAAGGATAGAGCAACAAAGAAAGAAAAAGTTGCAGCCATTGCTTTAGACAATGAAGAAATTGATGAGGAAGAAGTAAATTTCATATGAAGATTGAGGAGAGGATCCAAAAAATGCAAAGGTAAGCTTCCTTTCAAGTGTTTTAATTGTGGTAGAATAGGCCACTTTTCTTCTAAATTTCCATATGATAAAGAGGATAACTCCAAGAAAGAAGGAGATAGCAAAAAAAAAAGAACATTTTATCCTAAAAGGAAGAATTTTGGAAAGAAAAAGAAGATCCTGTACATTCAAGAATAGAGTGATACATCTGATGGTAGTGATAGTTCAGATGATAATCAAGATTGTGCTCTAGTAATGAGATAAGTTGAGAAAGAATTCCCCTTCATGGCTAAAGAAATTAAGGATCAGAAGGATGCATAAGTTAAGGACTCACAAGAAGAAGAGGAAGCAGTTGTTGATCTTGAGGGAGAATTGATTAGTGCTCTTGAAGATCTTGATGATTTAAGAGATAAGTTTGATGATAATAAGAGGGAAAACAAGAAACTGAAAAAGAGTGTTCAAAAGGAGACTAAAAAATTAACTCAAGAACTTGAGGAATCAAATCAGTTGGTTGTAAATCTGAAACTTCAAGTTGAGGAAGCTAAAAAAGGTGAAGAAGTAATGAAGTCCAAACTAGAATCTGAAGTGGATAGATGCTTGAAGCTTGAGGTAGAAGTAATTGCCCTAAGAAAAGAATTGGAGAAATCTAGCGAGTAGATCAATAAAGGTTTGAAATTAAAAGATGGTACTGACATTCTTGATGAATTGTTGAGTATGCAAAAGCCAACCAATAAAGAAAAAATAGGCTTAGGAGGAGAAAAAGGAAAAATGTCATTTGTTGATGCCTCTGCAAAGCTCTATGAAATATTTAGAGGAGAAGAAAAATAAGTTCTTAGTGGTGAAAAATCTAAAAAAGGGGAACCCTCTAAACATGGAAATAAATCAAGTGTGGTTGAGAAATCTGATAAAGAGAAGGAACCGGTTGAAGACAAGAAAGACAATAGAACAGTCCTTGATAAGCAAGAGAAGAAGCATAATACAAAAATGATAGATAATGAAGGTTTCACAAGAGTGCATTACTCAAGGAGGCCTCGACAAAGAAGGTCTCCTCATCTAGCTGAAGGAAATGCCATGACTAGGTACACATCATACTTCAATGGGTATTGCTATACTTGTATCAATTTTTGTCATAGGGCTAGAGATTGTAAAGTCATTCCATAGAGGAATACAAATTTTGTAAGAAAATTCATTTGCTTCTTTGGTTGGCATGAATGTAGTTTGTTTCAATTGCAACAATTTTGGTCATGTAGCTAGAAATTGTAGAGAAAAAATTGTAATACCAAGTGCTCAATATGAGAAGAAGAAAAATACATCTTCCAAAGTTGAAAAGGAAGTTGAGGTCTTTGAGAAAAAGGAAAAGAAAGTTGAAAATAAATCTAAGAAGATGTGGAAGGAGAAAGAGAATAATTCTACTCAATCTATGATTTCCCAAACAACATTACATGAAAAGGAACAAGATTTATAGGTAATTGATAGTGGTTGCTCCAAGCGTATGATTGAAGATAAAAGCAAATTTATTGAACTTAAAATGAGGAAAGGAGGATCAGTGAGACTAGGTGATAATACTACTGTCAAGATTCGTGGTAAAGGAATTATGAGCATAGATGGGAAGAATAAGACTAAAGACATGCTCTATGTTGAAGGTCTAAAACATAATCTTCTTAGTGTTAGTCAGATGTGTGACAATGGGTACAAAGTTGTATTTAATTCTGATGGCTACAAGATAAGAGAGAATGGTAAAACAATTTTCTCAAGGAGTAAGGTTTGACATTAATCTATATAATCTTAGTGTAAAAGGTCAAACATGTCTAATCAGTCAAAAAAATGAGAGTTGGCTATGGCATAGAAGGTCGGGTCATGTAAACTTTGACAATTTGGTAAAGATAAGCTCAAAAGGATTGGTTATAAATATTCCTAAGATAGTAAAGCTTGAAAATACAATCTGCCAAGGATGCTAGCAAGGGAAGAAAACAAAGTTTAAGTTTCCTACAAAAGATTATTCAACTAAAAAACCCTTGGAGATAATTCATACTGATCTATGTGGTCCTACAAGGACAAGAGGACTACTTGGTGAGAGATACTTCATGCTACTAATTGATGATTATACTAGAATGGCTTGGGTGATGTTTCTAAAGGAGAAGGCTGAAGTGTTTGAGAAGTTTGAGGCTTTCAGAAAGCTGGTAGAGAATGAGACTAGGAGAAGAATTAAATGTCTAAGATCAGATAGAGGTGGAGAATTCACATCAAGTGAATTCAAAGAATATTGTGAAGATCATGGAATCAAGTGATAGTATTCTACCCCAAGAACTCCACAAAAAAATGGAGTGGTGGAACGAAGAAAATAAATTGTGAAAGAGACAATTAGAGCAATGTTAAATGAGGAAACTGTGGTAGATATTTTTTGGAAAGAAGCAATACATACATTAGTATATATTTAGAACAAATCTCTTCTAAAACTGAATAGTGGAAAGACTCCATATGAACTATGGTTTGGGAGGCCTACATCTGTCAAGCATTTCAAGGTGTTTGGTAGAAAATGCTACATTAAGTGTGAAGATGATAACTTGGGAATTTTTGATTCAATATGTGATGATGGGACATTCTTAGGATATTCCAATTAGAGTAAAGTCTACTAGTGTTATAATAAGTGACTGCACAAGATAGTGGAAAGCATAAACGTCAAGGTTGTCGATGAAAATAAAAATTAGGGTAAGTATAGAAAAAATAACCTTGAAATTGAATTAGATGATGATGATACAGGTGGAACAGTTGAAGAAGAAGAGCAAGGAGAAGAGAATGAAGAAGTGGTTGAATGAGCTCCTACAAAATATGTTCAAAAGGATCATCCTACAAACCAAATAATTGGTGACAAAAATGAAGGTGTGAAAACCAAGAGGAAACTTGCAATGGATAAGGAGAAAGTTAATTTTGCTCTCTTGTCTCAGATTGAACCAAAGAAATTCAATGAAGCCAACAAAGATGGGATTTGGATAAGAGCCATGGAAGAGGAACTCAACCAAATTGAGAAGAACAAGACATGGGAGTTAGTTCCTAAACCATCAAGCTAAAATGTAATTGGCACCAAGTGGGTATTCAGAAATAAACAGAATAAAGATGGAGTTGTTGTTAGGAATAAAGCAAGGTTAGTGTGCAAAGGGTACACACAAGTTGAAGGAATTGACTTTGAGGAAACATTTGTGCCAGTTGCAAGGTTAGAATCCATTAGGATGTTTCTTGCTTTTTTATTTTACAAGGGATTCAAGGTGATAAAATGGATGTTAAATCTGTATTCTTGAATGGAAACCTAGAAGAGGAAGTATATATTGAGCAACTAGAAGGTTTTCAACTGTTAGAGGATGATGGTTATGTTTGCAGATTAAGGAAGGCGTTGTATGGTTTGAAACATGCACCTAGAGCATGGTATTCGAGATTGGACCAGTACCTGCAACACCAAGGTTTCAAGAATGGATGTGTAGACAACAACCTATACTTCAAATCTGAAGGTGAGCACATGATATTTGTTGTTGTTTATGTAGATGATATCATTTTTGGAGGTAGCAATGATAAAATGTGTCAAATATTTTCTACACATATGCAAGATGAATTTGAAATGTCCATGTTTGGAGACTTGTCATTTTCCTTGGTCTACAAATTGTACAAACAGATAAGGGATATTCATATCTCAAACTATGTATGGTAAGGAAATGCTTAATAATTTTGGCATGGAAGATAGTAGACTAGTTACTACCCCCATGATAACTAGTTGTAAATTGAGTAAATCAGATGAGTCAGCTGAAGCAAATCAGACTATGTATAGGTGAATGATTGGGAGCTTGCTATACTTAACTACATCAAGAATAGACATTATGCAAGCAATATGCATGGTTGCAAGGTTTCAAGCTACACCAAAAGAATCTCATGTCAATGTAGTAAAAAGGATATTCAGATACATTAAAAGTACAATTGACTATGGGTTGTGGTACCCCAAAGGAAAATATATCACCTTGACCACATATACTGATGTTGATTGGGATAGAAGTGTATATGATAGGAAAAAAACTAGTGGAGGAGCTTTCTTTCTAGGAAACAAATTGTTGTCATGGATGAGTAAAAAGTAAGAGTCCATTACTCTCTCTATAGTAGAAGTAGAATATGTTGTAGCAGTTGCATGTTGTACTCAGGTCTTATGGATGAAGCATAAATTAAACAATATCAAAGTGGAATACAAAGAGCCTATTTCTATTCTTTGTGATAATTCAAGTACCATAAACATATCAAAGAATCTAGTAATGCACTCTAGAACCAAGCATATATCAATCAAGTATCACTTCATCAGAGAGAAGGTTGTAGATAGGGAAGTTAATATGGAGTATGTTCCTATAAAGGAACAAGTAGCTGATATATTTACAAAGCCTCTTCCCATAGAGTAACTTGAATACCAGAGGTAGAAGCTAGGAGTAATTTCTCCCACATCATATCACTAAGTGTTAGTGATATGACATACATCCATTGGGAGCTTCATTGATTCATTCTTTAACCCTGGTCAAGGACAACATGATCAAGTTAGATAAATCTTGTTCTACAAATTTCTAACGACTTGATGGTTGCAAAGTTGAGAATCATGTCTTTCTCTTTGCATTGTTTGTCTAAGGGGGAGTGTTCCCTTTTCCATTAATTCCAAAGGGGGAGAAAATAGAGAAAATGCTTAAAGTTGGAGCATTGAAGAGAGTGTGCAAATGCTAGATATTGATCTGGAACTTGGTCCAGGTGATACATGGATGAGCATTAAGGTCTTGCCATCAATGCCAAAGTGGAAGAATGCTGGAAGAATGTTTCCATTGATTTCGAAAGGAGATCAAAGATTGTTTGGATAGAGTTGGTTCGAACTTGATTTTGAATGGAGATTGTTGGCATATGGTGTCATTGTAGCTAAAATAAAATATGAGAGATATTAGATAGAAGAAGCGTAAAAGACTTAGTCAATTTTTTGCTAAGTTAGTAGGTTTTAGAGTTTTAGCTTATTGCTTACCACTTGAATTGAAATTCCTTCAAAAATTTGAAGAGTATCGGGCATTGGTCATCGGCATAATCTTTACTTGGTTTGTTTGTGGTATTAGGTATTGAGAAACCATGAACCTTGACCCACGAAAGGGATTTTCTCTTCATTTCCTAGTGTAATGTTTTGTCATGTTGGTATGTAGAATGAGGGATCCCCAAGCCTCAAATTCCAAGAGTAGGAAGCTACCCACCACCTCGTTGGTTGTGTGTGTTGACTCTTGTTGACCCCACAAGCTAGCGGGTTCTCAACACATGGTTTGTATCAGGTCGATTGAAGTGTTTCAAAGTGAAAATATCTTCAATCCCTTTGATATAGCGATATGATGGATTGTTGACATTTTAGTGTGACTGGTATGTTTTGGTGGGACTCGACTTGGAGTCCCCTCAACAACTCGATGACTATCTCATCGGGGAAGATTTTGGTATTTTGGTAGGAGTCTGTAAGGACTCTTTTCTATGGAGCAATATGGAGTGAGGCTTGTTTTATTGGTGTGACAAAATTTTTCAAAGAGACTATTACTTTTGTCTCTTCATTGTACCGATACGTGGGACCTGATAGTGAAGCATTGGTGATATGGTATCATGGTGATAACTTGGATGATAGGTGAATGACATGTGGCAAATGATTACTTGTTGATTTTGCATCACTGTTGCAAATCAACGAAGCTTTTCTTTGGTCAACGATTAAATGGAATTATGTGGGTTGAAGTCTCTTCATCAAAGAGACAATTAAGAATAGATGGAAGCATATTTCTCGTCCCCTTGTTATGGAAATATAGCTTGGTAATTGGAAGGAATCAAACATAGATGCTCAATGATAACGATTTCATGCAGATAGTTTGATTGGTGCACAATTCCTTATGCAAGTGAATCTGATTGACTCCATGGTGATTCAGTGTATAACCTTAGTCGATTAGTAGATGTAAAATGACATAGCTAGAGCATGAACACTTGGAATGAGAAGAAACATGTGTTAGCATAAATTCTTATATAAATAAACATAACAGTGAATCAATTTGATCCAATGTCAAATTAATTAGCACAGTTTTGCATATCAATAAACAAGGGATGAGATCAATTTGAGGAAGAATATAATCAAGTAAAATATCTTGCACAAATTATCAGAGAGACATCCAACAAGGATTTTTGTTGGCTATTGGATGAAGATGACAGTTCTAAGGAAAAAGAGTTCACCCAATTTGAATTGGAATCCACTGCACAAGAATATGGTGAAATGAAATAGAAAACCCGAGAAATAGCCTGCCAAAAATTAAATGTTTCATTGAATTTCAATTAGGGTCACAGTGTTTTTGTGTTGCTTCTTGATGAAGGCAAAAATTGTTATATATTAGTAGTTCAGAGATATGAACTGGTTGGTCTATGTGAAGAAATACTACAGTCAATGAGTGAAGTGTGTTACTGTATCAATTTGTCATTTAATTATGGAATGTACAATTGAAGTTGTTTACTGTTGTGTGTGAGAGTGAACAGAGAGAAAAAATTATGTACTGAATTTGATGCATTATAGGTTTTACAGAACCAGTTTATGCATACTTGAATTTTTAGCCTTATTATACTAATTTGTAGCTTAGGTTAGGGGATTTTAGACTCCTTGCAATTGTAGCTCCTAAATTAGGTTGTTGTAGCATCCTTGAAGTTGTAGCTTCTAAAAGAGGGAGTTGGTGCTTCCTTAGGGTTGGGGCCCTTAAAATTGTAATTGAACTTCATTGCTTGTGAGGCTGGATTAGGATAGTAGATCCTAGCAGCATTTCTCATCATGGTTTTTCCCATTCTGGGTTTTCCACGTACATATGGTGTTGTGTTGTTGCTTCAAGTGCATGTGATAGTTATTTTGGCTTATGTTATAATCTATAAATTAAAGTATTTTAGAAAGTTATCTACTTGAGGGTTTTAAGGATTAAAAGTTTTAATATCTACTGATTCCTACTCCCCTCTTAGTAGATTTTTGTGTTCCAACAATATCTAAAAGAATCAAGACAAATAGGCCTAGGAAAAATAGCTATCTATGATATTAATATTTTTTTAAATAGTTCAATTTGAAGCTAAATAGAAAGTATCTAAACATTGAAGAGACTGTGTGACATTACTTTAATCCTCTAGAAGTGTGAGAAAATAGTGAACGATAAAGTGACCATTGACAAGTTCTTGAGTGGAATTGGAAAGAGTGGTGCCTTTGACTAGACTATGTGACATAGAATGAGAAAACATATAACCAAATCCTTTAATAACATGCATATATATTGTAAGATCAAGAGGAAATCCTTTTCTTATATAATAAAAGTTCTAGATAACATGAATGATTACCATTAATAGTTACACAAGTAGGAACATCAATAGAAAACATTTGAACATAGCTCATGAAAATTTAGGGATAACATATATATCATATTATAGATGTGAAAGGATACCCTATCTATTCATAGGATTTTGTGAAATTAATTTTGACAAACCCATTTTTGTTATTAATAATGTTTGGCCCACTTAATTACTTCACACATGACAATGATGTTATCAAGGGTATATATGTAAGGAAGCTAAGGTAGTGGAACAACTTCCTATGCTAATATTGAGAGGAGGGATATGCAAAAAAAGAAGAAGATCTAAATAGTTATGGAAACTTAAATAAAAAGAAACATAAACAACATTCATACCACAACATAGTGATTTACGGAAGGAAAACCCTTTTGGGAGAAAAACCCCACACTTCAAAATCCAACCAATATATTATTTAAAAATCAAATATATCAAAAAATACTTGTAATCTTTCATAGTATAACCAACTAGAGATCCAAAGGTAACTCAACAACTATAAGACTTTTAGACACAACCTTCATCTCATGAACCTAATATATAAGAGATACAATACATCAAACTGTCAATTGGTATTACAAAACCATGAGATTAAACTACATACAAGTGGAACCCATTATTATCTCCAATAATATATGCCTATGATGTGTCAAAAAAGCACACCTCCATGTGTAACTACCCCTTTACAACTCATTTATGTGTCCAAAACATTTTTACGTCTTCCATTTTAGGAGATCCAACTTCCAAATGTGATAACTTTTGATATGGGTGTTTGATTGATGAACCATTTGAAGTGTCATAAATCTTGTGAAGTGCTCTATAAAGCTATAGCCCACTTTTTTTGGTTATGACCACTTTTTTTCCCAAAAAAATGTCTCTAAATCCTTCAAACTAGACTCTAAATTTTTTTAAAATGGAAAATTTAATATCTTCAAATCCAAACATGATCTCCCAATGAAACTTTACAAGTGTGCTTATTTAGCAAATCCAAAGATCTAGGGAAAATTACACATCAATCTATGCTCAAATTTAAACTTACTATATTTATAGTAACCCTCATGTTCTTGCAAGGTTGAGATACCATTTTCCTAACAATCTTCCACTTGTTGAACATCTTGTAAGAGAAAAGAGAGTATCAACACTATAATTTAATCGTTAGGGGTCATGAGGCCCATAGACTTCAAAAACCATTTTAAATTCTCTCAGATCACACTCTTATTTAAATAATATGAAGCATTCATTAAAATCTCTACTACTAGCTTCACCATGTCATCCTCGCCTCTCTAAAATTACTATACATCATGTTGTAAATTGGATTCACTTTGAGGAGGGCCATGACTTCAAAACCATTTTAACTTCTCTATGCTCCCGGTCTTATTTAAAATGTGAAGCATTCATTAAAATCTCTACCTTTACTAGCTTCACCATGTCATCCCTGACCTCTCTAAAAAATTACTATACATCATGTTGTAAGTGGATTCACTTTGAGAGGGGGGGGGGTGAATCAGAGTGAAGTAATTTATTTTTAAATTTTTGACTCTAAAGGCACAACAAAACTTTTTACAAATTTAAACTCAATGTGGTAGGCTTGTTTGAATCTTAATACAATGCAAATTTGCTAGCACAAGTGAAACTTGATTGACTTCACATGTAACACTTATTAAAAGAACTATATGATATGTTCAATTGAACTTTATGAACAATCTTCTTTGTGCTTTTCAAAAATAACTTAAAGACTTCACAAAATGTAACTTTTGAAAAACATTCACATATGGAGTACAAAATGCTGATTTCAATTTGCTCTATGAAAGATTTTTTGCATCAGTTACACGTATTAATTTTGCATGACCAACTTAAACATTTTAAAGTATCATAGCATTGAATAAAATCAATATGAAATAAGAAGAGAGAGACAAATGATAACTTACATAACCAAATATTTCACAGTGGAAAATCCCTCATGGGGTTAAAAAACCACTTGCTAAAAAGTCCTTTTCATTAATCAAAGGCACCAACTCTGTAACAAGTTTACGAAGCACCAACTTCATAGGGCACCAACTTTGTTTGCCTAAATTTTGAAGCACCAATTTCAGTAGGAGCACCAACTCCTTTACAAAGTCTTTGTCTAACTTGTGTATACAAAATGACCTTACAACTGCATTTATATTTGAGTCCGAAAATACAATTGAATACAAAATACAAAAAATGATCTTCATGATACCCACTACAATATGTACTGTTCATAATAGTACTATGAAAATTCTCCCACATTGAACAAAAATGTCTCTGTTGTGAAAACCAAAGATTACAGAAGAAACCCTCTTTTCATCTTTTCATAACTTTAATAAAAAAAACTCAAACAAAAACCACACTCCATTTCTGAGTGCAATCTCTGTAATGAAGCTAGAGATGTGTTACAATAAAGCCCTCTTCTTATTTTCTCTCTTTTCTCTCACTAAATCATGGATTTTTTCCATGTATTTATACAATGCACAAAACCGTTATTCCTTTTAAAAAATTTGTAATACAATAACCTGGGTTTGTATAAACAAAGTTGCTAAATCATGATACCCATGATGGGTTATTAGAAAATCAATGATATATCAATGAATGCCAATGAAACCCTTGAGTATAAACTTAGGTTGAATAAAAACTGAGATTATTATTTAATTGATTTCTAAACTTCAACGAATCACTTAATTCATAAAATCAGTTGCTTTAACAAACCAATGCAAGATTTCCCAAACTGAAAATTCAAATACATGTGAGGGCGGCCAGAATGTTACCATCTGATTGTGCAAAAATTTCATAACGGTCTCACTAAAACTCATCCAACATTTAGCTTGAAAATCAACTGCAAATTGTAACTACAAACTCTCCATGACAGTGCTGGGGTATATCTTTAGAGACAAATGAAAAAGACAATGATTTTTCTCTAACTTCTTTGCTATTGAGCATTTTGACCAAATACATAATCATTTGGAATCCGCACTGTAATCATTTTAAAATCCACAAATATTACAAACAGTTTTCATATTTCTACCCACTCACATCCACATGAGTAATGAAAATCTTAGTCACATGTTCATTAGTGTCAACTTGAAATGCCCTCGACTATCCAAGTTAAGGCTGACTTATTGCATAAGTCAAAACAATAAAGTTCAAATAAGATGTAGCCCAATGAATGTGGTCGATAAGCAAGATGAATCCAACACTATGATAACCGATAGCTATTTAAATGGCTTTAATTTTAAACACAAATAAAAAGCCAATGAAAATGAATCAAATAATATGACCATTGTGAAATATGGTAGGCCCGACCTGAATAATGTAAAAAAAATCATATGTAAATAGCCCAATTACCCCAAGTCAAAGCCATGTATAGCTTTACTTTTATGCCATTGAATATAGCATATAATTGCTATAAGAAATACAAACCACTTTACTATACTTGATTGCCCTTTGAAAAATGAATGTTTCCATGTAAACCATCCAAGAGAAGTACTTTGAAGAGGAATTGAAAAAATATCATCAAGAATTGTTCACTTCATATAAACTAGTTACTAGCACCTATTCAGCTTGTATGCCAATGATGCAATTGAGCATATAAAATCCGAAGAAAATGAATGTGCAACACAAGTCTTCATGAAAACTGAAGCTTACCAAAATACCTGTAATCTTGAGCAATGAAATGCTATCACATGGATGTGTCTTAGCAGAACCAGGGAAGAATTAAAAGCCATCATGCCAAAATGATTTCCATCTATTTCAGTATCAAAATGATATAATGATCAAACATATAAAATGATATCACCTGAAATCCAATGCCATAACCCAATCACTTGTACAAGGAAGATAACCTTTATCTGCACATGAAGCTCAACCTGATCAGTACCACAAGATATGACAAATCTGAATGTAAACCAAAGCCATAATATTGTCCACAACCAAGGTACTAAATTCCAAAATAGGAATAGACCAAGAGTAAGCCAGAACTGAACCAATAAACATGCCAAGACCAAAGAGCCATATTATCAGTTCTGTCATCAAGGACAAATATGCACAAAGAGAAAGTCAACAAACTCCCCCTTTGTCCTTGATGGAAAAAACTTAGCCATCAGAACCAACCACCTAGCATCATTTTCTCCCCCTTTTTTGTCACAAGGACAAAGGAAAAAAAACTGTAATATGTCATGAGATACAACATCCAACCAATATAGTCATCAGTTGCATAAACAATGTTCACCAAGTAACTGTGCTCCCCCAACACAAGAGATAAACATACATATCATCAAGCAAGGAAATTAAATTTCATATCATGCAAGGTCTTCTTCATATTCAAAGATGTATACTAGCCAATTAGAATAGATCTTGTCTCCTATCAAAATAATCAGTTCTTTAAGGCTTTCACTGCTCCTTATATTGACGTACTCATTGTCACTCAGATTTAGAGTGCAATATAAATAATGACATGATTCATTGATCACCAAACAACTCACTCCATACTGATCATAAATCTTATGTCAAGTCCTGTATAACCAACTTTTGAAGATCAAAATCATTGCTATTCTATAAATGCTCTGTCAAAGAAGAATCACTGTCAATCATAAATGTGTTAGTCAAATGATCCAAAACATTTATGAATGTGTCATGGTTTGTTCAAACACTGGTACTTGTTAAATATTTCTGTAATACCCTTTATCACCACCAGATCAAACATTTGGGCGACTTACTAAATACATACTGAGCTACACAATACAATCAATGTCAACACCAACAACCACAACTTCAGAAGATTTAATTTGTATGGATATAACATATGCTTAGTATGTTGTACATGTTTTCTATAACACTGTAGAACTCAACCTTTACTGTTAATATCTTTCAACTAACTACCTTTACCATTATTTCAATTTAGACCTCAAACAGTTCACATTCTTATCATGCACTATTGCTAAAACTTCAATCATATAGATCAAAGCACATCACTAAGATCAATGTATTGCAACAAAGAAAACAACAATTTGTCCACAAATGGCCAGGAAGTATAATTTTGTCTCATATTCTTTACTACTCTCAAAGAAATATAAAGCACCAGTATGTTAGGAACAAAGGCATATTTAACCATATTTTGACTTCCAAAGGACTGTCAATGTACTTCAAACTTGAATTCCTTAGCAACCTGTAAAGTTGATTAGTTATACACAGTGTAATAATCATGATGATATTTGTTATATCCAAAACTATCAATAATTTAGAGCTCTTATTGAACATAAACTTCCAATATCATATGCAGACCTTCATAATGAAATATTGACATTTACAGACCTCTTCTTTACTTCTTTTACCACCAATAGAAAATGAATGTTGTCTTACCTCATTCTTGACTTTATAGGAGTAAAATGTGTTACCATAATAGACTCCCCCTGAGTCTTTTCTTCTTCTTAAGACCTGGATGGTATCAAATGTGCATAGTGTACTTTCATGGATTTAGCTTTATTACCAGATTGATTATGCTTTCTTCTCCAAATCATACATGATCCTTTTTCTTTCTTTTCATCTTGATTGATCTTTCTTCTCCACACTTGTATAGGCTTTGTCTTCTCCTTACTCAAGACTTTCTTTTCCTTTAGTTTGAACATGTAGTCTCTAGAAGGATTTATAGTACTTTTCTTACACCATTGTGCTTTGTGACCAAACCATTTACACCTATAACATATAATGGTGTTTTCTAGACCAAAGAGTATAATTTCTACTAAACATGTTGTATGAACCTCTCTTGAAATTCTTCACATGATTATGACTTTTATTCACCCAACAATTTCTTGTACAGTTACTTGCTCTATGCCCATAAGCATTACAACAATAGCAATAGCCATGAAATTGAGAGTGAGTATACCCGATAAATGGGGATCTTGATGGTCTTTTTGTTCTTTCATCAAACCACTTATCTTCTGTCTAAGCAACAACAATATGGTAATCAAGATCAACCTTCATTCTTAGTGTTTTCTTGGTTGTAAACTTCCTTCCATCTGCAGTAGCAAACATTGTCTCATGTTTAAATTTTTTTGCAGAGCTTTGTCCAACTTCATATCCCACACTTGAAGGATCCTTATAATGCTTTTGTTTGCCAATCATCTTATTCAATATATTAGTACTATGATCAAATTTCTGACTTATATCTAATTGATACTTGACACTTTCAAGGTCTTTTCTTAAAGAAACCACTTCTCCTTCAAGTTTTAGACATTCAATATTTTTAACCTTCGAATGAGATCTTACAAAATCTGCTATCCTCTTACATTCTTCAATTTCAATTTTCTGACTAATAATCATTTCATTTTTAAGAGCTAGTTCTTTTAACAAGGAATCATTATCTGAACATTTTCTTAAAGAAGCAATCTCATTTTCTAGTTTAGTACACAACTCATCCTTGTCTTTTAACTTGGCTTCCAGTTCCTCTTCAGTCTTTTTTCTATCAACCATTTGACCTTTCATAAATTCAACAATCTCTTTAGATTTATTATAGTTATGATTTAATGCTTTATTAATATCATTACTTTTTTTAAGTTGTATTTTAAGTTCTTGATTTTCTAGTTTAAGCCTTTTAAGCTCATCTAAGGCAGCAAGCAGTTCTCCTTCCAAATCAACTTCAAACTCATCATCTTCACATACTTTTTCACCAAATTATTGTTCAAAATCACTTACTAAGTGATCTTCTTCTTCTCCAACTATAGAATCATTTTTATTATCAACTGGCAGGGGTAATTCTTGAGATAAAACTTCACTAGACTTGACACTAGTGTTCTTCTTCTGACTTCTGTTTCTTTTGCACTTACCCATAGTACTCCTCTTATCAGGAGCTTGGTTGAATTTACTC
This sequence comes from Sequoia sempervirens, assembly GCA_007258455.2. Taxonomy (NCBI): domain Eukaryota; kingdom Viridiplantae; phylum Streptophyta; class Pinopsida; order Cupressales; family Cupressaceae; genus Sequoia; species Sequoia sempervirens. The sequence goes on from VDFB02105785.1 coordinate 228,316,084, forward strand.
TGGTTAGGTTTATGCAAGGATCTATCTTTTTACAACAACATTAATAAAAAACATAAATGCTTTCACAAAACATAAAGACTGTACAAATAGACAAAATACCTTCAAACTTGTGACATATTGACTTCCAAGACTAGAATCAATCCTAGGTATGAAACCTAATTTAGGACCCTACGCTCTGATACCAGTTACTGGAAGTGGATTCACTCTTAGAGGGGGGTGAATCAGAGTGAAGTAATTTATTTTTAAATTTTTGACTCTGAAGGCACAACGAAACTTTTTACAAATTTAAACTCAATGTGGTAGGCTTGTTTGAATCTTAATACAATGCAACTTTGCTAGCACAAGTGAAACTTGATTGACATCCCATGTAACACTTATTAAAAGCACTATATGATATGTTCAACTAAACTTTATGAACAATCTTGTTGTGCTTTTCAAAACAGAACTTGAAGACTTCACAAAATGTAAATTTGAAAAACATTCACATATGGAGTACAAAATGTTGATTTCAATTTTCTCTATGAAAGATTTTTTTGCATCATATTTACACATGTTAATTTTCCATGACCAACTTGAACATTTTAAAGTATCAGAGCATTGAATAACATCAATATGAAACAGAATGAGAGAGGCAAATGATAACACATAACACAAAGATTTCCTAAGTGGAAAAATCCTCATGGGGTATAAAAAACCACTCGCTAAAAATTCCTTTTCATTAATCAAAAAGCACCAACTCTATAACAAGTTTCTGAAGCACCAACTTCATAAGCACACCAACTTTGACTAAATTCTGAAGCATCAACTTTAGTAGGAGCACCAACTCCTTTACAAAGTCACTATCTAAATTGTGTATACATAAATGACCTTACAATTGCATTTATATTTGCAGTCCTAAAATCACAACTAAATAAAAAATACAAAAATGATCTTCAATGATACCCACTACAATATGTACTGTTCATAACAGTACTATGAAAATTCTCCCACACTGAACACAAATGTCTCTGTTGTGAAAACCAGAGATTACAGAAGAAACCCTCTTTTCTTCTTTTCACAAATTTGATCAAAATAACTCAAACAAAAACCACACTCCATTTCTAAGTGCAATATTTGTAATGAAACTAGAGATGTGTTACAATAAAGCCCTCTTCTTATTTTTTCTCTTTTCTCTCACTGAATCATGGCTTTTTGCCATGTATTTATACAATGCACAAAACAATTATTCCTTTTCAAAAAACCCGTAATACAATAACCTGGGTTTGTATAAAAAAAGTTGCTAAATCATGATACCCATGATGGGTTTTTAGAAAATCAATGATTTATCAATGAATGCCAATGAAAGCCTTGAGTATAAACTCAGGTTGATGAAAAACTAAGATTATTCTTTAACATATTTCTAAATTTCAACAGATCACTTAATTCATAAAATCAGTTGCTTTAACAAACCAATGCAAGATTTCCCAAACTAAAAAATCAAATACTTGTCAGGGCAGCCAAAATGTTACCATCTGATTGTGCAAACTTTCATAACGGTCTCACTAAAACTCATCCAACATTCAGCTTGAAAATCAGCTGCAAACTCTCCATGACAACGCTGGGGTATATCTTCAAAGAAAAATGAAAAAGACAATGATTTTTCTCTAACTTCTTTGCTATTGAGCATTTTGACCAAATACATAATCATTTGGAATCCACACTTTAATCATTTTGAAATCCACAAATATTACAAACAATTTTCATATTTCTACCCACTCACATCCACATGAGTAATGCAAATCTTAATCACATGTTCATTAGTGTCAACTTGAAATACCATCGACTGTCCAAGTTAAGGCTGACTTGTTGGATAAGTCAAAACAATGAAATTCAAATAAGATGTAGCCCAATGAATGTGGTTGATAAGCAAGATGAATCCAACACTATGATCACCGATAGCTATTTAAATGGCTTTCATTTTAAAAACAAATAAAAAGCCGATGAAAATGAATCAAATAATATGACCATTGTGAAACATGGTAGGCCCGACTTGAATAATGTAAACCAAATCATATGTAAATAGCCTGATTATCCCAAGTCAAATCCATGTATAGCTCTATCTTTATGCCATCGAATATAACATATAATTGCTATAAGAAATACAAACCAGTTTACTATACTTGATTACCCTTTGAAAAATGAATGTTTCCATGTAAACCATCAAAGAGAAGTAATTTGAAGAGGACTTGAAAACATATCATCAAGAATTGTTCACTTCATGTAAACCAGTTACTAGCACATGTTCACCTTGTATGCCAATGATACAATCGAGCATATAAAATCTGAAGAAAATGAATGTGCAACACAAGTCTTCATGAAAACAGAAGCTTACCAAAATACCTGTAATCTTGAGCAATGAAATGCTATCACATGGATGTGTCTCAGCAGAACTAGGGAAGAATTAAAAGCCATCATGCCAAAATGATTTCCATCTATTTCAGTATCAAAATGATATAATGATCAAACATATAAAATGATATCACTTGAAATCCAATATCATAACCCAATCCTTGTAAAGCAAGATAACCTTTATCTGCACATGAAGCTCAACCGATCATTACCACAAGATATGAAAAAGAATGTAAACCAAAGCCATAATACTATCCACAACCAAGGTACTAAATGCCAAAATAGGAATAGACCAAGAGTAAGCGAGAACTGAACCAATAAACATTGCAAGACCAAAGAGCCATATTATCAGTTTTGTCATCAAGGAAAAATATGAACAAAGAGAAAGTCAACACATCAATGTGCTTGGTTCTAGCATGAAATGTTAGGTTCTTAGCTAGGCAGATCACACCTTGACAATCACAATACATTATCATTGTACATTGTTCAATTCTAATATTTGAACACAATATCTTAGGCCAAATATTTTTTTTACAAGTGTGAGTAGTTCTTATATACTCAAGTTTAGTAGTGGAAAAAGAAACCACATCCTGTTGATTACTCATCCAACTAATTACACCACCAAATAAAGTAAAAACATAAGAACTGGTGGATATTTTTCTATCAACATCACCTAACCAGTTTGAGTTTGCATAACCATGAATATCAAGGGAATTACCATCACCCACCATATTACCATGATAACATAAGGATTACTCTAACAAATATCTAAAGGTTCTTTTAACTACATCCTATTAACTTCTACCGGGATTATACATATATCTAGAAATAAATCTCACTTCTTGGGAAATGCATGTTCTAATGTAGACCATAAAATACATCAAAATTCTAACTACACTCTAGTAAGTCACTCTAGTCATGTCTTCCATCTTCAATGGGATATTGGATAATTTGAAGAAGATAACTTTGTTTCAACTATAAAAAAAATACATGATGGTCTATAATCCTACATGTTAAACCTCTGTAAAATTGAATTGACATACTTACTTAGGCCAAGCCATAACTTTATGTTCATTCCATCTCTTCTTATTTCCATCTTAATAATGTGTTTGGCTACACCAAAATCTTTCATTTCAAATTTAGCTACAAGCTAAGACTTTAGTTTTGCACCATTCATTTTCTTTTACCAATAAATAATATATCATCAACATATAATTCAATAGATAGGACATGATAACCATAAGATCTATAATAAACATAGTGATTTGATTTAGAAAACTCAAATACCAAACTCAACACATATGTATCAAATTTTTGGTACCATATCCTAGGATTTTGTTTGAGGCCAAACAATTTTTTTCTTCAATTTATTAAAATAAATTACCTTTCACCATGTAGTGCTCTAGTTGTGTCATATAAATATTGTCCTCCAAATTACCATGAAGGGAACTAATTTTCACATCCATATTCTCAACCTCTATATTAAAATTAGTAGCAATATAAAGCAACAATTTAATAGATTCCATTTTTGCAACAGGAGAAAATATCTCACTGTAATCAACACCCTCAACTTGAGAGTAATTTTTTGAAACAAATTGTTCTTTGTGCTTCTCAAATACCTCCATCTACACCCATATTTTTCTTAAACACCCATTTACAACCAATAGGTTTCAATCTTAAAACAATAGTTCAAGATCCAATATATCGTTCTTTTTTAAAGATTCCATTTCTTCATCCATAGAAATCTTCTAGGATTTTGCATAATTCATATCTAATGCCTCTTCTATAGATCTATATTCATCAAATTTAGTATTTAGAGAAAAAATACATCTCCAATCATCAATTGAATAACTTTTGGGTGGTTTTCTATGTCTTGTAGAACTTTGAAGAAGGTAATTTGGAGGTTCTTCCTCCCCTTCTGAGGATTCAAAGCTATATGGGCTCTCCTCAACTTCTTATCTATCCATGGGTCTCAATTCAAATTTTGTAGGCATAGAAGTTGAATCAAATCTTCTTTTTTACTTTGTTATAGATGCAATATAATAGAAGAAGGATTGGTTTCACTTAAAATAACACTTCTACTATTTATTACCCTCTATGTTACAAGATCCCAAAGCATGTATCATATCCTTTCACAACATAGCTATATCTAATGAAGATACATTTCATAAAATTTCTATCCAACCCTTTGTGCTTATCTTTTGGAACATGTGTATATGACTCACAACCAAAACTCTAATATATATCAATGAAGGCTTGTGACCTAACCATTCCTTATCAATAAAACTTGATGTAGGAGACTTGTTAATCAGGTAACAAGTAGTGTCAACAACTTCAACCCAAAATATTTATTCTAGACTAGCACCACTTAGCATACTCCTAGCCTTGTCCACTAGTTTCCTATTTATTTATTTCTACAACTCCATTCTACTATATAGAACACAAAGTTATCTTTATTCTCAAAATACTGCAATATTTACACAATATATCAAAACTGTTAGAGAAAATTTCACCACCATTGTTAGTCCCTAAACATTTTATTTTATTTCTAGTCTACAACTCAACCATTGTTTTAACATCTTTAGATGGATTGAAAACTTTAGATCTATTCTTTAGAAAATATACCCATGTCCTTCTACTATAATCATCAATAAATAAAACATAATGTGTAGGTTTTCCAATCAAAGGAGCTTCTACAAGACCAAACAAATTATAATGAATAAGATTCAATACACCACAATATTTATAAGAACTTGAGTAAAAAAAAAATGATTTCTTCATAAATGTAATGCTCACAAAAATCAAAATCAATATTACAATTATACAACACTTCAACAAGGTTTTTATTTTTCAAGGTCCTTTGACACTTTTCTCCAATGTTTCCAAGTCTTTGGCACATAATATTTTTTGCAAGGAACTTTAATTTACAAAAATAGAGCACCCTTGGATACCCGGAAGCCACGACCATCTGCTAAAGATGAATTCATCGCCTCTTCCAACAAAGTATCCATAAAATTTCCTTTCAAAGAAGTACTATTACACTCAACAGTGCATGCATCAAGTTTATACAATTTTTCATATCTAACACCTCTAACCATCTTGCATCCTAAATCAAAAAATACTACCTACAACTTGCATCTATTATTTTTATCATAGATAATAAAGTTTGAGCTAATCCAAGTATATGAAACACACCATTAATCCTTTTTATTCTATCATAAAAAAAATTGACTCTAAATTTACCACAACCAATAATATTTAAACAAGAATCATCACCCAAGTACATCTTACCTCCATTATTTTTTCATATCCAAAAGACCAATCTCTATTAGAGGTCATATGAAAAGATGCACTTGAGTCAATTAACCATGCATCATTACCTCCATGAGTGTCCAAATATGTAATGAATGCATCACCATCTTCCTCATCAGATTCATAACTAGAATTATATCTCTTCTTCTTCTTTTCTTCTTTGCACTCTCGATTGAAGTGTCTAGGCTTATCATAGTTCTAGAAATAGATTTGGACTTCCTAGGATATTTGGATCTCCCCTTGGATTTGGATTTATCATGCTTCACATTCTTCTTACATTTTTCTTTAGTTCTTCCACAAGAAATTAGGGCCTCCTTGGCATCGATGGATACCTTCCTCCTCATCTCTTTGGAGAGAAAAGAGCCCACCACATCTTCAATCTTATGTAACACAAGTAGTCCCAATAGCCATAACAAGAGAATCCCATGAAGTAGGAAAAGAACAAAGAAAGATCTAATATTTCTCCATCTCATCTATTATGACACCAATTGATGCCATTTAAGCCACCAACATATTCAATACTTCCACATGGTTTGTAATTTTTTCACCCTCTCCCATCCTCAAGGAATATAATTAATTTCCCATGAGAATCATATTTACCAAATATTTAACTTGATACATCTCAAAATTGTTACTAGAAAAAATTTCTGCCTCTATTCTCCTTAATATTCTTTCCATCTAAAAATTCTTGCAACAAGATTACAAAGTATCTTGTGCATAAGCTCCCACTCAAATTTGTAATAGTTCAAAAAAAACTAACAACCAACAATTGAAACCAAACATGATCAAACTCTGATACCACTTGTAAGTAAGATAAAGTAGCATAACAACTTCCTATAGTAATATTGAGAGGAGACTTGGGTATGTGCAGGATCATCATGGAAAAAATACAACCTTAAGTGGCAAAAAATTCAGAAAAATCAGAGTTAGGCAACTTGACGTAAAAATTTGAATAAGTTATCTATATTATTTCAAAAATATGTAAGAATAGAATTTGTAGCAAATTGAATTTAGTTTCTAAACTACTAGGTTTATTTGAAAAAATAAATCTATTTGTCAAAATTTGAAATTTCAATGCAATAGCTTAAATTTCAAGGAAAAAATAAGTAGGTGTCTATCTAACCCCTAACCACAATAAAATGATAATATTTTTTTATAAGATTTTAGATATAAGTAGAGGAATCATGTCCCAATGTGATTGATATTTTTTTATAATTTTTTCCAAGTAAATACTTAATTATGAATTTTTTATTACAACTTTTAAAAAATATAAAACTCACATGTTTGACCACCTTGTCAAAACTTCATGAAATTCATTTTTTTTTTTAATCCTATAGTATGTGAAACATAGAATGTGATGTTTCAGATTAAAAAAATGTCATACTTTTTGAAAGCTATAGATGTTTTTCAATCAACCTATCAATCGGAACTTTAGTCGTAATTTAAATAGAAAATGAATAATAATAATTTATTAAATTCAAAGTAAAGGGTATGTGTAGGATCATGATGGGCCAAAGCGATATGATGGGTATGTGGCTAACAATTTTTTTAACCCAAAATTGATGAAATGAAAAGTGTTTTTAAAGGATATTCTCAACTTTAAACCAATATAAATTGCTTTACTTTGAATTTAATAAGTAACTATTATTCAATTTCTATTTGAATTACGACTAAAGTCCTAATTGATAGGCTAATTGAAAAACATCTATAGTGTCAAATGGTATCACATTTTTTGAATCTAAAAATGTGTCACATCTATGCTTCACATACTATAGGATTAAAAAAATGAATTTCATAAGTTTTGACCAAGTTAAGGTGGTTAAACATATGAGTTTTTATATTTTTTAAAAGTTGTAATAAAAAATCATAATTAATTATTTACTTGTAAAAAAAATTACAAAAAAATATGTATCACATCCGAACATGAGTCCTCTACTTATATCTAAAATCTTATAAAATAATATTAACATTTTATTGTGGTTAGGGTGGTCAGACATACACCTACTTCTTATTTTTTCCCTGAAATTTAAGTACTATTACATTGAAATTTCAAATTTTCACCAAATAGATTTTTTTTATAAAATTGACTAAAAACTTCATATTTACTCTTTAGAAAATATACCCATGTCCTACTACTACAATCATCAATAAATGAAACATAATATGTGGATTTTCCAATTGAAGGAGAATCTACAAGGCCAAACACACCAGAATGAATATGATCCAATACACCACAAGATTTATGAAACATTGAGTAAAAATAAATATACTTTTTCCCATAAATGTAGTGCTCACATAAATCAAAAACAAGATTAAAATCAGACAACCCTTCAACATAGTTTTTTAATTTTTCAAGGTCCTTCTAGAATCTTTTCTCCAAAGTAGTCAAGTCTTTGGTGCCATAACATAGTCTTCTCTATACAAAACTTTGATTTTGAAAAAAAGAGAACTCTTGGGTACCTAGAGTTGATTATCATTTTCTAAAGATTGACGTCGAAGCATCCCAAGAGTTCGTAAATTAGCATCATATAACTACTTCTAGTGTGGTCTTCATTTTTTGTTTTGGGTTGCATTATAGTTTAAATTTTATTGTTGATGGAAAGATAAATAGAAAGTTTAAAAACTATGTAATTCACATTGCCAAGCATGTTATTTTTGATGGCGCTCGTCGGGTCTGTGTGCTGAGCTAGGGCATCCGTGCCCTAGCTCGATCTCTGCTTCTGATTGTTCCTGTGTGGGGTGGGGGTCTGTGTCTATTTTTTTGGGGGCGTGGGTTCTCTTTTTCTTCACTTTGTTCTCTTCTCTGTCGCTGCACTCTATTCTTCCTGCGTGGGTGGTTGCTTCTTGGTGCTGGGCGGAGTGTGGTGGGTTGCTGGAAGCAGCGACTAATTGGTGTGGCTCGGGCCTTTGTGCTAGAGACTTCTCCCTCTGCGTGGCCTCTTCTGGAAGCTGCCTTCTTTGCGCACTTCCATTATTTTGCTGTGAGCATGGGGCAGGGTTTTCGAAACCCTTGTGTGGTTTTATCTCTCAAGTGCATGCATGCCCATTGTGGGCTGGGTATAATGCTGTCTGGGGAGGCATCGGGCGCTAGCCCCAAAATGGATTTTCGATCTGCTATTGGTGCGAAGTCTCCATCGCATGCTTCGAAGGTTTTCAATAATAATCTGTATTTTTCTGAATCTGGGCTAGATGGAGTGGGCTCGTCTAGTGGGGCTCGGATCACGAAAATCAATGGTTGTCTGGAACGCTGCAAGGAGAGGCCGAAACTTGTCATCCCATTGGAGATGGTTGCGGAGGACATCGAGTATTACTTGCGGCACTCTTTTTATTGCAAGTTTTTGGGTATGCGGATCTCGATGCAATTTCTGGAGTCTTGGGCCCAACGAACCTGGATGCCGGAGGGTGAGATGGATATAAAGCTCCTAGCAAACAATTATTTCATGGTTACCTTTGACTGCATGGCTGACCGCAATAAGGTATTTGAAGGGGGGCCCTATTTTTACAACCAGGTTGGGTTGTTTATTAAACCGTGGCATGCTGGTTTCAACCCTGCGGAGGAGCTTCCGACTCGTGTCCCTGTGTGGGTTCGGCTTCCACGCTTTCCAGTTGAATGTTGGCGGGATGACATCTTGCATTTATTGGGGTCGATGCTCGGGAAGCCGGTTGGTTCTTCGCAACAGACTCAATTTAAAAAGGTGATAACTTTTGCCCATATCTGTGTAGAAATTGACTTAAGTAAGCCATTACCAGATTCTTTGGATATGTCGGTGGGTCCTCACTCTTGGGTGCAGTCATTGGACTATGAAACTCTCCCATTTCGATGTCGCCTCTGCCATGAATATGGTCACCTTCAACGAAGATGCCCAAAGGCTAGGCCTGTGGTGCATCCGACTTCCCAAACTGATCGCAACCCACCTAGGGAAGATAAAGGAAAGGATCCCATCCCAGGGGATGAGACTGGTCCTGATGGCTTTGTCCCTGTAAGAAATCGTAACAGAAACCGAGGTCAAAAGAGGACCTTGAAGGAAAGACAAGATGAAGATTCCTTTAACAGATTCGAGGTCTTGGATGACCTTGGCCAACAGGAAGTGAATCCAGGATTGGTGAATTTGGATCAGGGTATTGTGTGTTTGGAACATGCAGATCCTCCTTCTGGGGTTTCTATGGATACACAAGTTACGGGAGATGTGCAAATGGTGACCGACCTACAAATGGATGGTCAGGTGGGGTTGGATCCTGCTGCTGAAATGAAGAAGATTGAGGGAGATGGTACTATATTGGCTCTGCATGCAGGAATGGATGCTGGGAAGAATATCAAGTCTTCTCCTTCTCCTTTGGGTCTCCATCAAAAGGATATCAAGAAAGGATTGGGGGAGAAAACTTCAAGGCTTGGAAGGAAAAAGGATATGGAAAAGATTAAGTTAGCTGGGGAAACTTTGGTGGAGTCAGGGTCAGTTAAGACTCTGGATTCACACTTCTCAAGCTCGTTGAAATGATTGTATTATCATGGAATGCAAGGGGCTTAAACAGCAGCCCTCGACAAAAGGCTGTTCGCGAGTTGGTTAGAAGTCAATCTCCTGATGTTCTGTTCCTGCAGGAGACTAAGTTATCTGTGGAATGTATGCTTGGTTTATCTCCTAAGCTGTGGAGAAGTGGCGAATGCCAGTGCATTGGTGCTCAAGGGTCTGCGGGTGGAGTGGCTTGTCTTTGGAATCCTCGGAAGATCCACCCTCTTTGGTGGATGTCCTGCAAGTCCTCTATCTCTATGATTGCCTCTTGTTCTGAGACTGGGGAGTCTATTCTCCTCTCCAATATCTATGCGCCTATTGAGTTTCAAGGTAAGCAACTCTTGTGGAATCATATTAGATTTGTTTGGAGTATGGCTCCTTTTCTTCCATGGATTTTGGCTGGTGACTTTAATGCTATCTCTGAGTTGGCTGAGAAGCGTGGTGGCATTGCAAGGTTGGAGCCTTCTGCGATGCTTCTTCAGGATAACATATCTGCTTTGAACCTAATAGATGTAAAGCCTACTAATGGTCAATTCACCTGGAATAATCGTAGGATTGGGGATGACTGCATCTCTGAAAGACTTGACCGGTTTCTGGTGTCCTGTTCTTGGGTTGGTGGTTTGTGGTCTTCTAGCTCTAAAATTTTGGATTGGAGAGGGTCTGACCATTGGCCTATCAAACTTATTGTCTCCTCTGTTCGTGTTTCCCGGTCACCCCCTTTCAAGTTTCAGATTATGTGGCTCCGTGAGCCCTCTCTTTATGACTATGTGGTTGAATGGTGGAGACATGGTAGACCCGCTTATGGCACAGCAATGTATATTTTTTCTAAGATTCTCCAATTTGTCAAATATCAGCTTAAGCGATGGAACCGTCAGTGCTTTGGGAACATTTTTCATGCTAAGGTTGCTGCCCAGGCTGAGCTGGATAGTATTACGAGGGTGATCAGGGAAGATGGTGTGACTGCCAATCTCCTCCAAGAGGAGGCCAGGGCCCTGAAAGTGCTAGAGGAGTGTGAATTGCGGGAGGAAATCTTCTGGAAACAAAAGGCTCGAATTGAATGGCTTCAAGAGGGGGATAAAAATACGGCCTTCTTCTTCAATTCGGTCAAAGCCAGACGCCATGGGAATTCCATCTCTGTTCTTGTTAATGACACTGGTGAGCACCTTTCCTCTTTTAAGGATATTTCATGTGAAGCTGTGCAGTATTTTACTTCCCTATTTAGGGAGGATTCTCAGGGGGCTGCGGATGAGGAGGCCCAAGTTTTGTCTTGCATCCCTTCTTTGGTTACTATGGAGATGAATGAGCACCTTATGGGCGATATCTCGATCGAAGAGCTTGAGCGCACGGTGTTCCAGATGAAGAAAGGAAAAGCTCCTGGCCCTGATGGTTTCCCGGTGGAGTTCTTTCAGGAATTTTGGGATATTATTAAGTCAGACTTATTGGCGGTTGTCCAGGAATCTCAGAAGAACAAGCAGATGTTAAGGGCCCTGAATTCTACTTTCCTAGCTCTCATCCCCAAATGTGATGGGGCAGATAGGTTAAGTCAATTTAGGCCCATTTCTCTTTGCAATGTGGTTTACAAAATTATCTCTAAAATTATTGCCGATAGATTGAAAAAATGGCTTAAAGTGCTGATTTCTGAGGAACAGAGTGGCTTTGTGGCGGGCAGACAAATTCTGGATGGGGTGGTTATTGCCACAGAGACTATTCATTCTATGGACAGCTCCAATGATAAGGCAATGTTCATCAAGTTGGACATGGCAAAGGCATATGACAGAGTTCGATGGTCCTTCCTTTGGAAGATTCTTGGAGCCTTTGGTTTTGGGGATGATTGGATTCATTGGGTCAGGAGTTGTGTTACTTCAGTCTCCTTTTCCGTTCTAATTAATGGTGAGCCCTCTGAGCTTTTTGGAGCCTCTAGGGGATTACGTCAAGGCGACCCGTTGGCTCCATATCTGTTTCTGCTTTTTGTGGAAGGTTTGGGAAGGTTGTTGAGAAGAAATGTGGAGAGGGGTCTCATTCAGGGATGGCGATGGGGAGGTAACATTCCCCCTCAGTCTCATCTTCAGTTTGTGGATGATACGGCGTTGATGGGTATGGCTACAATTCGGGAAGCTACTAGCTTGCGTGCGGTGTTGGATGTCTACTTGACTGCCTCGGGTCAATTGATTAATGAAGATAAGTCCTCCATCTTCTTCTTTAATACTCCTGGTCCCATCCAAAGGAGGATAGCCAATATCTTGCATTTTCAGGTTGGGTCCCTTCCTTTGACCTATCTTGGGATTCCTATCTCTGTCAAAAGGATGCCTCGGGAGTCATGGCAGAACATTCTGGATAAGTTTCGGTCAAAGGTTAATCACTGGACCCATAGATGGTTATCCTTTGCTGGCCGGGTTCAGCTGATCAAATATGTGGTTCAGGCTCTCCCCATCTATAGGTGCATGCTCCAGGTGGCCCCAGCCGGCTTTGTTCAAGATATGGATGCTTTAGCCAGACAATTTCTATGGGCAGGTAATATTTTGTCCTCCAAATGGAGCTTGGTTAGATGGGAGCTAGTCTGTAGCCCACGACATTATGGCGGGCTCGGATTAAGGCAGTCATCTTTGTCTGGGATTGCGCTTGCTGCTAAATTGTACTGGAGATGGTGTGTGGAGCAGGACCAGACTTGGGCCAGGATCTTATCTCATAAATATTTCTCTGGGATCCCTCAGATTGATATTCCCCGCTATCCCTTGGTGGGGAAAGGATCAGTGATTTGGGGTACGCTCAAGAAGGGGGCTGCTCTCATCAAGGATGGTTTATTTTGGATTTGCAAAAATGGATCGAAGGCTCACTTTTGGTCTGATTCTTGGGATGGCTTTCCTCCCCTTGTTTCCCAGTTCCCTAACCTGTTGCCCCTCTGCCATCGATTTGTTGAGGCTGGTTGGAATAGGGTGAGAGACTTTAAGACTGTGTCCCCTCATGGTCAGTTGACGGTGGCTAGGTGGAAGACTCCTGAGGAGTGGCCTGTGGTTGGTATGGAGGAGGAGTGCGCGGAACTGCAGAGTATCCTTTCTAGCAGGAGTTGTAGCTCCCTCCTAGATGGTGATGTTTTATCTTGGTCTCCCAACCCCAAAGGTGTTTTTACTGTTGCCTCTAGGTACCAAGTGCTTTTATCTCACAAGCTGGATGGAGTGGAGGTTCAATGGTGGAAGAGAGTTTGGAATAAGTTTTCTTGGCCAAAGTGTAACTGTTTCATGTGGACTTTGGCCTGGAATAAATGCTTGACTTGGGATAATATTCAGAAAAGGGGATTTCAGGGCCCTTCCATGTGTGTTTTGTGTAGGACTGGGGAGGAGGACTCTGCTCACTTGTTTTTTCGATGCCCCTTTGCCCTGAGGCTGTGGCATTTTTGGTGGGGGGTCTGGAAACATCCTTGTGTTCATGCCTCCTCCCTGGTGGATTTCTGGAGTAGTCTCGGCAGACCTCCCACTTCGGCATCTTTCTTACAGGACGTGTGGTATGTTGGGCCCACCTTCCTTCTCTGGCAAATTTGGCTTGAGCGGAATCGTAGAATCTTCCGAGATGAAAAGATGGTTGCTCAGCAGATCTGGCAGAGAATTTTGGGTATGGTTCGGGAGACGGTGGTTGCGAAGTGCGAGGTGGTGTATCCCTTGGAGAAAGAGGATGCTGAGAAGGTGGAGAGATTGGGTCTTCGGGATCTGTCTCTGGCCTCTGCCTGTGTCCGGAGGGGAAGGCAGGTGAATAAGAAAGTCCTACGAGTGGGTAAATGGATTCCCCCTCCTACTGGAATTCTGAAGATTAATACTGATGGGTCCTCAAAAGGAAATCCTGGGCCAGCTGGGATTGGGGGAGTTGGTAGGGACTCGTCGGGAAAGGTGGTACTTTTCTTCTCCATTTATGAAGGGGTGCAGACTATCAACCTTATGGAAGGTCTGGCAATCTTATCCGCCCTTGAGCGGGCCTTCACTTTGGGGTGGACTAAGGTTATCTGTGAGTCTGACTCACAGGTTTTGGTTAATTTGCTTAATGCTCGCCAGGTGGTTGATGTCAGTTGGCAGTTGGCTAGAATGGTTCAACAGATTTTGCAGATTAGCTCCTTGATGGAGATGGTTTCTTTTGTCCATATTCCGAGGGAATGGAATAGGGCAGCGGATTGCTTGGCGAAATGGGCTTCAGAGCATCTTGATGGATGGAAGATTGAGGGGTGGGAGCAACTTTCCTAGGAGCTCCGCCATGATTTGGAAAGTATTATTGCGGAGGATGGAGAGGAGATTGGGGATGAATGATTTGGGTTCTTGCCTTTTCTTTTGCTTCTTCTTGTCTTTGTGGGCTTAGGCCCTTCGCTTTGTTGTAATGCTCTTTTCTAAATTTCAATAAAGTTTTTATATTGCCAAGCATGATAAAAAATAAAAGTATTTATTTACATGAAGGAAAAAATATAATTTTGACTTAGGAAATAAAGAATAGAAAAAGGCGTGGAAAATAGGGAAAATCAAACAAAAATAGAGGCATAGGGAAGCTAAAAGAACAAAGAGAGGAAATAAGTCAGCATTGGAGGAAGTCATAGGCTGGCATTTGGGAAGAGAATTCTAAAAAGGTAAAAATTAAAGTGCATTGAGCTAAGGAAAAATACCACACTAAGGGGAAAAAAAGATAAATAAGATGCAACAATAGGGAGTTTTGGATGGTGCATGGAGAAATAAGGAGGAAGATTTGGAATTTAATAAAAAATGCACAACAACCAGGCAGGTCGTGGGTGTGGGAAAGAGTAAGAATAAAAGAAGAAAATGAGATATGATTGGGTTTGATATTGGTTGGCATAAATGTAATAGGAATTTACATCATCAAACTATATAGGCATAAGGAGCTAGAAGAATAACATGTTGACCTTCCTAATTAGTCTATAAATAGTTGAGGGAATAATAAATAAATTCATCAATTGTCTTTGAGTGTTGCTCTCATCTATTTTATCAATTGCAATAGAGGTAAATTAATTTGAATTTGGTTGAGCTACAAATTTGAATTATCTAATAAGGGATTTTTAAATTTGATCTACATATTTAATTGCTATTAGAGTAGGGTTTGATTGTATTGGGAAGTGAGTCTACAAAATTTCCAAAGGTAGACAACATGGCTTACAAAGGACAAGGTTGCAAAGGTAGAGGACCTAGAGGCGTGGAGCTTGATATCGTAGAAATAATAAGAAATTATACAATAGAGGTAATGAGGGGTATCTCTACATGATTGGATGCAATGGAGATGGCTCAAAGAAGAGGATTCTATGTAGAGGATATTAGCGAGGACGAAAAAGAAGAGAAGATTATCAAAGAATGTGATGAAGTGAATTGGCTAGGGCTTGATCTTGGAGAAGAGAGATTCATCAAAGCTATTACAAGAATAAATTATAAAGGAGGACTAAATGCATAGGATTTGTTGGATTGGATCACTAAGATGGAAAATTATTTTCAATATGATAACATGGAAGAAAACTAAAAGGTCAAGTATGCACACACAAAGTTGAAGGGACATGTATCCTTATAGTGGGAACATTTACAGATGGATAGAAAATGAAGAGGAAAGTAGAAAGTTAAATCATGGGATCAAATGATGAAAAAAATCAAATCCAAATTTCTATTATCAAACTATCAAATTAATTTGATAAATAAACTTGAAAATTTTAAGTATTTAAGGAAAGTAGTGTCGAGGAGTATACCCAAGAGTTTTACTAGTTAAGCATACAATCCAGTCATATTGAAGAGGACATTGAAAAAAATTCAAGATATTTAAATGGTCTACACATATCTAGTCAAGATGAGATAAGCTTGATAAATATCCATAGTGTGAAGGAGGCATATCAATATGCCTTAAATGTAGAAGAGAAACTTAATAGAAGACAACAAATTACCTCCCAAGGTAGAGGTAGATTTTTTATGTGGTAGAGGATAGTGAAATAGTGGTAGAAGCTTCCAAGGAAAGCAAGAAGATGCAAGAATATCAAGTGTAAGCACGTTGGAAAATAGAGAAAGAGGAGACTACTCTCGTGGAAGAGGATCATTGGATGAGGTAGAGGAAGAGGTTTTTTGTGGTACATGTTTCCAATGAGGGGAAATGATACATTGGGCATTTGAATGTCTACAAATCCAACATGATGGAGGAAAGGGAAAGGAGGCAAGAGTACATGTAGCATAGGCTGAAAGTGAAAAATAACTTCAACTAAGCATGGAGATGACCCCAAAAATGGAGAATCATTGGTGTTGAGAAAAGTCCTGTTGAATCCTAAAATGGAGAAATCTAATGCAAGAGCATCCAACGGTGTAAGGAAATCTTGCATCACCTAAAAAAAATTGTTTTCTTTATTTTCTTTAATTGTTTTGAGTCCCATGATGACACTTAAGGGGTGTAAGATAGTCAGGAATCAAAAATAGAAAAAAATAGGCACTTACTATTTTTAGTAAGTCAACCTAAATGGGCTCATATGGACCTAAAAATTTACCCCAAGGAGCAGATCTGAAAAACATTTTCAGTCGTGAAAGAATCACCTCAATACCCTACATGGTTTGGGAGATATTAAAGTTTCTGTCCAAGGAAATTTCTCCAATGTAGCTTCAATTTCAAATATGAAGACTTTCAAGTCCTTGAAACAGCTCGAGAAGTTGACGAACCAACCTATATGGTGGGTTCATGTGTTGTAGATCTCTTTGATATCTTTCCAATTATATGAAATAATAGCAAATTGGACACCCAGATCAAAAGTTATGGCCCTGCAAAGTTGCCCCTCTAAAAAAAGAATTTTATTAAAATTTCCTCCTAGGCCAAAAATCAAATGGCAGGACTTTTGGCACCAAAACAAAAGGGAAAGTTGAACTTTCTAGAAAATTCTAGGGCAGTTATTGGGTGAATTAAAAAGGGTTAAGTGGGGGTTGTAAAATGTGGCTCCAATAGTGCATATTGTGGCTCTGAATAATATATTTTATATTTTAGAGTTGATTTTGTTGTAATGAATCAAGCCCATGAGACTGTAGCATGTAAGTTTTGAATCTATAATTTCATTTTTTGAAAATAATTGAAAGTGGGTTATTTTTATGTCTCACATCTTCTATGTTATCTATTGTTGTGATTTGTGTGGTTTTGAGTGGCTTGGCCATCATCAAGTGGTATCAGAGCTAGGTTTTTTTCAGTGTGTAATAGAGCACCGAACATGAGGTAGTTATAGTAGGACCTGTGAGTGTGGGTTGAGTTCAAGATGCCTCCAAAACTTTCCCAACACGGTACAGGTAGAGGCCGAGGTAGTGGAGGAAGAGATTCACCTAGAGATGAAATCAGAGCCCTTAGAAGGAAATTAGAAACCTTGTAGCAAGAGGTTCAAAGAAGAGATGTAAAACGAGACATAAATGACAATGAAGATGAAATGAAAGAGGAAATGGAAGAGGAAGAGTAGGATCCAATGGATCCTGGAGAAAGAATATTGTTGTGAGCGATATCAAGCATTAGGAAGAGACCTAAAATTGAGGTTTCAACTTTCAGTGGAAGTTTGAATCTTGAAGAATTGATCGATTGGATCAATGACATGGAGGAATTTTTTGAGTTTGAGGAGATTGAAGATCCTCACAGAGTGAGGTTCACAAAGACAAAATTAAAAGGTCACACTAGTATATGGTGGAAAGAGGTCCAGTTAGAAAGAAGAAGACAAGGGAAAGATAAAATTTCTAAAAGGATAGAATGGTGTCAAAATTGAAGAAACAATTTATTCCAGTCGATTACAAATTGGAGCTGCTCAAGAAGATGCAGAGCTTGAGGTAAGGAACAAGGATGATGAAAGAATACATTGAGGAATTTCACAAGGTCTTGATTTGGACAAGACATTTTGAGATGAATAAAGAAAAAATTGATCGTTATATTAATGGGTTGAAGCCAAGCATACAGGAAGAATTGGCACTGGTAAGAATGACCACCATTGAGGATGCTTATTAGTTTTCTCTAAAGGTTGAAGAAAAACTAAACAAGATGTTTGAGAAAAAACAACAAGGTGGAGGTCATGGAGGAAAGACTAGTGGATGGTCATATGGAGGTCGAAATGAAGATCAAAAGAAGGGTGAAGGCTCCTATAGTAGCCATAACCAAAAAGGAGATAACACCTACCATGCTCGTGATCAGAATAATGGAGACCAGAGAGGAAGAGGAAGATCTTGATGAGGACCAAGAAGAGGAGGATTTCATGGAACCTATTTCTAGTGTGGAGAAGAGGGACATAAAGCCTATGAGTTTCTTCAACATCAAGGAAGGACAAATAGAAGACTTGAGAGTAACACACGAGTTGCACATGTAGATGAAGATTTTGAGTCTTCTTATTATGAGGATGTAGAAAGAGGAGAGGTTCTTGTTACTAGAAGAGCCTTGTTGAATAAGGAGAAGGAACCAACTCAAAGGACAATTTTTTTTCACACCAGATGTAAGCATGAAGGTAAAGTTTGCAATGTTATTATTGATGGAGGAAGTACTAATAACCTTGTTTTAGAAGAAATGGTTAGTAAGTTATGGTTGGAGAGAAGAAGGAATCTGAACCCATACCAGATTGCTTGGTTGTAGAAGGACCATAAAGCCTTGGTAAATGAACAATTTCTGGTAAAGTTCAAGATTGGGAATTACCATGATGAGGTATTGTGTGATATTATTCCTATGGATGTTTTCCATATGTTAGGTAGACTATGGCAGTTTGATCAGTGAGAAATACATGATGAACATGCCAACACCTATTCTTTAACAAAGGATGGGGTTCGTCATAAGTTGAAGCCCTTGAAAGAGGCATAAGAAAAGGTATGCAGTAATACAAGAATTTGTTTGGTTGATGGAAGAAAGTTCCTAGAAGGTATGAGGCATGAGCATATGTGTTTTGCATTGATCCCTAGAATTGACAAAGAAGATACTACTGAGGTACTTGTAGAGGTTTCAAATTTGTTGAATGTGTTTCAAGATATTATTTCTAATAACATACCTGGAGGTTTGCCTCCAGTAAGAAACATTAGTCATCAGATGGACTTGATTCCTAGAGCCAGTTTGCTGAATAAGGTAGCTCATCGTATGACTCCAGTAGAAAGTGAAGAGTTGAACAGACAAGTGCAAGAGTTGTTGCAGAAGGGATTGATTAGAGAGATTTTGAGTCCATGTGTAGTACCTACAGTAATAAAACCAAAGAAGGATGGGGAATGGCGGATGTGTATAGATTCTAGAGCCATCAACAAGATCAACATCAAGTATAAATTTCCCTTGTTGAGAATGGATGACATTATGGATTGTTTTAGTGGAGTTGAGTACTTCATGAAGATAGATTTGAAGAGCGAATATCACCAAATTTGGATTAGAGAATGAGATGAATGGAAGAAAACCTTTAAAACCAAGGAGGGCTTGTATGAGTGGTTAGTAATGCCTTTTGGGCAACCAATTCACCAAGCACATTTATGTGGCTTATGAATGAGGTATTGAAAATTTTCTTAGGAAAATTTGTTATTGTTTATTTGGACGATATTTTAATTTTCAGTAAGACATTGGAGGAGCACTTGATGCATATCTGAAGAGTTTTTGAGAAGCTAAGGGAGGAGAATTTGTTGATTAATTTGAATAAATGTAGTTTTGTGAAGAGAGAGCTGGTGTATCTAGGATTTGTTGTTTCAGTAGAGGGTCTTAAAATGGATCCCGAGAAGGTGAGAGCTATCATTGAATGGCCTACCCCAAGGAATGTTATAGAGGTAAGATCATTTAATGGTCTAGCAATTTTTTACAAAAAAATTATTAAGAACTTTAGTAGTATATTTGCACCTCTAACTAAAGCGATGAGAGGGGATAGAAAAGAGTTTAAGTGGACTACAAGAGCTACCAAAATTTTTGATATGTTGAAGAAGAAATTTATAGAGCAACCTATTTTGGCACTTCCAAATTTCAATAAGGCCTTTCAGGTATATTGTGATGCTAGTGGCACTACCATAGGAGTTGTTTTGAGTCAAGAAGGTAAGCATGTTGCCTATTTTAGTGAGAAGTTGAATGATGCTAAGAAG
Organism: Sequoia sempervirens; assembly: GCA_007258455.2. Lineage (NCBI taxonomy): Eukaryota > Viridiplantae > Streptophyta > Pinopsida > Cupressales > Cupressaceae > Sequoia > Sequoia sempervirens. The sequence goes on from VDFB02105785.1 coordinate 228,336,344, forward strand.
AAATACTCTATCTATGATCAAGATTTTTATGCTATAGTTTAGGCTTGGAAGAAATGGAGACACTATTTGTTGTCAAATAATTTGTTTTATATACTGATCATCAGGCTTTATAGTATCTCAATAATCAAGGAAAGTTAAATCAAAGGCACTTAAAGTTGGTTGATATTTTGTAGAGTTATACCTTTTTTTTAAGCACAAGAGTGGAAGGGAAAATAGAGTTGGAGATTCCTTGAGTAGAAGGAAAGATTTTTTGATAGAAATGAATATAGAGGTTGTTGGGTTCAATGAACTCAAGAGTTTGTATCCTGAAGATTTAAACTTTGTAGAAGCTTGGAAGGATTGTTTGGAACTTGTTACATTGGATAGGATGAGGTGGTTGGATTTCTTAATCCAAGATGGTTTGTTGTTTAGAGGAAGCCAATTGTGCATTCCAAGGAGTTCTATGAGAGAGAATCTAATCAAGGAGAAGCATAATGGAGGATTGGCTAGACATTTTGGTCGAGATAAGATTATTGCTCTTGTTAGTGAGAATTATTATTGGCCACAATTACAACAATATGTGAATAATTTTGTACAGAGTTGTAGAGTATGTCAAACAGAAAAAGGAACAAGTCAGAATACTAGATTGTATCAGCCATTACCTATACCTGAGAGACCATTAGAGGATATTAGCATGGATTTTGTTCTTGGATTTCCAAGGACATAGAGAGGGCATGATTCCATATTTGTGGTGGTGGATAGATTTTCAAAGATGGCACATTTCATTCCATGTCATAAGACCAGTGATGTTGTTCATGTTGCAGAGTTGTTTTTCAGAGAGGTGGTGAGACTACATGGTCTACCAAAGAGTATAGTTTCAGACAAAAATACCAAATTTGTCGGTTATTCCTGGAGAACATTATGAAAGAAGTTGAAGACATATTTGAATTTCAGTTTTGCACACCATCCAAATATTGATGGAAAAAATGATGGCATACATGGAGGAAATCAATTCACTTTCACAATTTCCAACCACTTTTCTTACCCCAAAACTCAATCTTTTCTTGTATTTAGAATTTCACCTAGTCTCTCTAGTAGGTTAGTAGACCTAATTTATTAACCACAACTTTTAGAATTTCTTAACAAACTCCCCAACCTTCAACCATTTCAAGCACCCATTTAAACATTCTTTAACATACATAAAAACTTCAAGAGACTCTTTTGGACCAACACCTTCAAATCAAGCAACACCATTGTTCAACTTGGCCAATTAGGCCTATTTTCCAAAGCAACCCCTCATTATTCTTCCTTCCAAGTGAAAAAAACCATTGGGTAGAATTGAACAAACTACAAAACCACAAAATCCATAAATTTTTTGGGCGTGATAAGGGTTCTAACCCCACTAACCCCACTAACCCCAAAACCCTCAATTTTCCCAAATTTCACAAGGGTTTATTGAAAATCCATACTCCAAACCTTCCCATGGCCAACCAAAGCCTTAATAAACTTTAAAAATGTCTACAAAAACTCAAAAGATCATAAAATATTATTTCTCCCAAATATTTCATCAAACCCTAGCACTAAACCACCTTTTTCATGGTAAAATCTCTCACAAACTCCCTAGGACAGTCATCAAAATCCTCACCAAACCTTACACCCTACTCTATTCAACCAAATTAAATCTAAACCTACTTATTAGGACCCATTTAACCAGTTATAGAAATCACAGTCAGTGAAATGGTCCTTTAAAACATTGTTAAGGCTCACAAATTGTTAAATAGGGTAGACTTGGGCAATCTTAGGGAAACAAGAATAAAATCTTCAAATTCAATTTGAACCTCTAAAATCAATTGCAAGATGTAGTTAACTCATGCCACCAATGAATTCATAAGTTCTTAGAATGATTTTCTCCTATACGGAACCATACCAGGCTGGGAACAGAGAATTTACCAATTTTTTTTGAGAATTTACAGAAATTCAAGAGCTTTCTTTATTGATTTTGCAACTAAAAACTTGTCAACAACCATAAAACAAGATTTCACCAAATTTTTAAAGTCTTTTCCTACCTTAACCAACTGGCGTAACCTCCAAAACTGACTCATAACCTTCAAATGACTGTTGGAATTCAAAAGTTACATTTTTTGCATTTTCTATTGACAACATTTTGTACTTTTTGCAATATTTTGTGAATTGAACCTTCTAACCACCTAATGGAATCAAATGACTACAAAATACCAAGAATGGCCTTGACATGGCCTTATTACATCACAAAGACTCAATCTTTTAGAAATCCAAACTAAGACCCCCTAATTCCATGTCTTGAACTTGGTGCACCTGCACCATACAACCAACCTAAAAGAAGACCTCATGTCCCATGAGGACTATACTGCCTTGAACCTTGTTCCTTCACAACATCTCTTTTTCCTCCAAATTCTCCTTGGTCTAGAAATCTCCTCCATGGTACCAAATACCCTATTCTTGCTTCATGTCTTGCATTGTTGAACTTGTTTCTACCTTGCCATTGCTTTCCTTTGAAAATAGACCTGCCTCATGCCTTCCACTATTACGCTCATATGAAACTAATGTCATGCTTGCTTGAATCCCTACAAAAAAACATTTACCTCTTATTCCTTGAACTCTCTCCTTCCTTACCCTTACATGCTTGGACTCATTCATATACTTTGGCCAAACACCCTCTTTCACTTCACTACGTGTCTTTAGGTTTTCTACCCTTGGATTCTCTATTTTATTAGGTATGTAACCCTCTATCATGGCAGAGTATGACTTCCTTCTAATTTCTCTTTGCACTACAGGAAAAGGCATTGTCCCAACCATGATATCACCATGCTCTCCTAAGCAATATTGCTTCTCCATAATCTCTCCATCCTTAGTCTTCTCTTGAACTGCATCTGACACCTTCCTATCATCTTCACCTTTCAATTCTAGATCACCCTTGAACCTTATTGTCCTAGTATCCTTTCCTTTTTCAATGGCTGCAAAGCCCCTTTCCTTTTTTTCCTCAAACTTCACAAACTCTTTCTTTCCCATCATGAGCACCTTGGTTGTTTTAATCTGCTCCTTAACTTATTCTTGCAATGGTATCAAAGTAAATGTGTTCCCATCATTCTCAATTTGGTATGCATTATTTCTTCCATCATAGAGTGCATTTTTTTCAAATGGCCATGGCCTTCCAAGCAATAGATGACAACTCATAGGTAGAAAATCACAAAGTACCTTATCTCTATACCCTCCAATATGAAACTCAACTAAAGTATTCTCATTAACTAGTAGTGACTGATCATCATTTAACAATGATACCTTATAGGGTGTTTCATGAGGAACTTTCACCAAATTTAACTTATCTACCATTTCACTTGATACCATGCTATTAGTGGAACCTGAATCTATCACTACCTTGCATACTTTACCTTTGCTCTTACATGTGGTTCTAAATAGAGCTCGCCTTTGCATTGGTTCCTTCTCCTTGGAGGCCTTCAAGAGTTGTATTCTCAGCATCAAAGATTTACCAACTTTAGGTGCAACAATATGACTTGAGGAATTGACACTTTATCCTTCATCTTCTTGCACAAATTGGACTCTCTTTTCACCTCTCCTTTCACTACCATTTGAAGTAGCACCAAAATTTTTAGGGAACTTGTAAGATGGATGAACAAACTCATTAGAATTGTAACATCTTCTTGAAAACATATTAGAACATCTTCCTTGATCTGTATATCTGCCCCTAAAGCTTGTTCTTCCACCTCTAAATCCACCTCTAAAATTAGTACATTTCTCTTTACCTTTTCTTTCACATTCTTGTTCTTCATTGGACTATTTTGATGTGGAAAAGGTTCCTCTACCTTTAGAAGTAATTCCCCTACCTCTAATTGTTTTCTCTTGCTTCCTCTTGATTTTTTCTTTTGCCTCAGCAACGAATTGAAAACACTCCTCAACTATTTTTGGTGCCATCAAACTTATTTTATCTTGACTGTTATACCTCAGACCATTAAGATACTTGGCTACTTTTTCTTCTTCATCATCCTTGTGCTTTGTCCTTATGATTAGTCTATAAAACTCCTTGGTGTATGCTTACACATCTAGGTCCTTTTGTTTGAGGTTTTGAAGCTTTTTAAGAAATTGAATGTTCTAATCACTAGGAAGGAACTTACCTTTGAGTTTTGTCTTCATTCTCTCCCAAGAAGTGATCTTGGTCTTCCCAACGAAGTGCCATTTCTTGGTCTTAGCCTTCTTCACCTTGTGATCTTCATCCACTTCCTCACTTTAAAAGTAATTTTCCATGTCTCCTATCTAGTCCAAGAGCTCTTCACCATCTAATATACATCCATACATAGGAAAATCCATTTTTCTATGTCCATCACCTTTCACAGCCTTCAAAAGCTTCACCATCCTCACATCCTCTAGATCTAACTCTTCCTCTTCACTAGAAGTTTCTTCCTCTTCATATTCACTTTCATCCATGGTGACCCCAACTTTAGACTTCAATGCAACAATCTCCTTCTTCAAGGCTTCTAATTATCTAGCCTGGTTATCAATCTTTCTAGCAACTATGCTTCCTTTAGGAGGCATCTTGACTCCTCAAATTCCACCTTTTTCCTTGCTCCAACTTCAACCATCTCCCTCAAGAGACCTACTTCCTTTGCTCTAATACCAATTGATGGCATATAGGGATGCAATCAATTCACTTTCACAATGCAAAGATATTCCAACCACTTTTCTTACCCCAAAACTCAATCTTTGCTTGTATTAAGAATTTCACCTAGTCTCTCTAGTAGGTCAATAGACCTGAATTATTAACCACAACTTTTAGAATTTCTTAACAACCTACCCAGCCTTCAACCATTTCAAGCACCCATTTAAGCATTCTTTAACATACATAAAAAATTCAAGAGATTCTTTTGGACCAACATCCTCAAATCAAGCAACAATGTTGTTCAACTTGGTCAACTAGGCCTATTTTCAAAAGCAACCCCTCTTTATTCTTCCTTCCAAGTGAAAAAAACCATTGCAAAGCATTGACCAATCTAAAAAACCACAAAATCCAAAAATTTTAGGGCGTGATAAGGGCTCTAACCCCACTAACCCCAAAACCCTCAATTTTCCCAAATTTCACAAGGGTTTATTGAAAACCAATAATCCAAACCTTCCCACGACCAACCAAAGCCTCAATCAACCTTAAAGTTTTTTTCACAAACTTAAAAGATCATAAAATATTTCTGGCCCCAAATATTTCATCAAACCCTAGCACTAAACCACCTTTTTCATGGTAAAATCTCTCATAAACTCCCTAGGACAGTCATCAAAATTCTCACCAAACCTTACACCTTGCTCTATTCAACCAAAAAAAATCTAAACCTACATATTAGGACCCATTTCACCAATTACATAAATCACAACTGGTGAAATGGTCTTTTAAAACATTGTTAAGGCTCACAAACCCTTAAACATGGTATACCTAGGCAGTCTCAGGGAAACAAGAATAAAATTCTTCAAATTCAATTTGAACCTCTCAAACTAATTGAAAGGTGTAGTTAACTCATTCAACCAATGAATTCATAAGGTTTTAGAATTATTTTCTCATGTACATAACTGTACCAGGCTGGGAACAGAGAATTTACGAGAAAATTATGAAAATTTATAGAAATTCAAGAGCTTTCTTTATTGATTTTGCAACTAAAAACTTGTCAACAACCATAAAATGAGATTTTCCCACATTTTAAAAGTATTTTCCTACCTAAACCAACTGACATAACCTCCAAAACTAACTCATAACCTTCAAATGATCGTTGGAATTCAAAAGTTGCATTTTTTTGCATTTTCTATTGACAACATTTTGCACTATTTACAATATTTTTCAAATTGATCCTTCTAACCACCTAATGGACTCAAATGACTACAAAATACCAAGAATGGCATTGATATGGCCTTATTACATCAAAAAGACTCAAAATTTAAGAAATCCAAACTGAGACCCCCTAATTCCATGTCTTGAACTTGGTGCACCTACACCATAAATAGAGGTGGTGAATAGGAGTTTGGGTAACCTGCTAAGATGCTTAGTAGGAGATAAGCCTAAGGGATGGGATTTGATTATACAACAGAAAGAATTGTCTTATAATAATTCTATCCACAAGAACACTGGTAAATCACTATTCCATATTGTGTATGGGAGTAGTCCAAGAACTACTTCTAAACTGAGAAAAATGGATAAGGGGGAGAAGAGTAGTGTTGAGGCTGAAGATTTTTTCTAAGCACTTGAAGAACTTGCACGAAGAGATGAAGAAACATATCAATAAGATGAACTCACAATATAAGGCTTAGGCAGATCAAAAAAGGAGGTACAAGGAGTTCCAGGTAGGAGATGAAGTCATGGTTCATTTGTGAAAGGAAAGGTTTCCAGTTGGTACATACAAGTTAAAGATGAAGAATTTTGGACCATGCAAGATCCCAAAGAAGCATGATTAAGGAAATGCTTATGAGGTAGAGTTTAATAGTGGAATAAAAATTTCTCTTGTGTTCAACATTACTGATTTGACAGAGTATCATGAAGGTGATATAGTGTAGGGGCTGATAAGAGAATAGTTGAAAATTCTAACACCTACTTCAAAGAAGGAAGAGATAGAAGGAATCTTGGATAGCCATGTGGGTAGAAGCACACGAAATAGGAAATATGCAGAGTACTTGGTGAAATGGAGAGGAAGGCCAGTTGAAGATTCATCATGGTTGTTGGAGGTTGAGGTTAACCATCTTGGTTTCCCTCTAACTCTTGAGAAGTGATAAGGTCACTTTGCAAATTACCCTAGGTGTTTGATGTAGGAGCATCCAATGGTGTAGGGCAATCTTGTATCACCCAAAAAAAAATTATTTATTTTCTATAGTTTTTTTTAGTCCCATGATGGAACTTAAGGGGTGTAAGACAGCTAGACATCAAAAATATTGAAAAAAAGGCAATTACTATTTTTAGTAAGTCAGCCTTAACGGGCTTGTATGGACCTAAAAATTTACTCCAAGGAGTAGAGATGAAAAAAAATTCTGTTCGTGAGAGAATCACCTCAATACCTTGTATGGTTTGGGAGATATTAAATTTTTTGTCCCGAGTCCAATGCAACTTCAATTTAAGATATGAAGACATTAGAGGCCTCAAAACAACTCAAAAATTTGATGAACCAACCTATGGTGGGTTTATGCACTATAGATCTCTTCAAGATCTTTCCTATAGATCTCTTCAAGATCTTTCCAACAATATGTAATAATAGAAAATCAGACACTTGGAACAAAATTTATGGCCCCATGAAGTTGCCCCTCTAAAATGTGAATTTCATTAAAATTTCTTCCTAGGCCAGAAATCAAATGGCGAAAATTTTGGCACCAAAACAAAAAAGGAAAGTTGAACTTTCTAGAACATTCTAGGTCAGTTATTGGGTAAAGTAAAAAGGGTTAAGCGGGGGTTGTAGAAGGTGGCTCCAATAGTGTAGATTGTGGCTCCAACTAATATATTTTATTTTCAAAGTTGATTTTGTTGTAATGAATCAAGTCCATGAGATTGTAGCATGTAAGTTTTGAATCTGTAATTTCATTTTCTAGAAATAATTGAAAGTGGGTTATTTTTCTGTCTCACATCTTCTATGTTGGTATCTATTGTTGTGATTTGTGTGGTTTCGAGTGACTTGGCCGTCATCAAAATTGGAGCCAATCCAAAGATGAAATTTGTTTCAAACAAGATGTGAGGTGAGTGGAAAATATTTTTATATCATCGTGGACAGCGGTAGCACTAATAATATAGTATTTGAAGAAATGGTGAACAAGGTGAAATTGAAAAGAATCAAGAATCCCAATCCATATAGAGTTTCATGGTTAGAAAAAGAACATAATTTGTTGGTGAATGAATAATATTTGGCAAGTTTTTAAATTGGAAACTACAAGGATGAAGTTGTGTGTGATATGATGCCAATGGACATGTGTCATATTCTCTTGGGAAAATCATGGCAATTTGATATACAAGTTGCTCATGATGGCCAATTTAATACATTTGCAATCAATAAATATGGAAAAGAGTACATTGTAAAACCATTAAAGAATAAAGAAGGGGAATATGAAGACAAATCAAGGTATGCTTGGTAATTGGAAAGCAATTTTTGAGAGAATTAAAAAAGGAGAAAACATGTTTTTTCATAATTCCCAAGTTTGCAAAAATTGGGGCAACAAAGAAATAGGATGAAATACCAAAGGAAGTTCAAGAGATTTTAGAGGACTATGCATAAATTTTGATGGAGTTTCCCAAATGAATTTCCACCCATGAGGAGCATTAGTCATTGTATGGGTTTAATTTCTAGTGTAAGTTTTCCAAACAAGGCACCATATAGGATGTCACCAAAAGAGAATTAAGAGATAAATAGGAAAGTGCAAGAGTTTCTTGATAAGGGGTTGACTAGAGAAAGTTTGAGTCAGTGTGCTATTCCAATAGTGTTGGCACCAAATAAGGATGAGGATTTGCGAATGTGTACAAATTCTAGAGAAATAAACAAAATCACAATCAAATATCAATTTCCATTACCAAGAATGGATGATATGATAGATTACTTGAGTGGAGCCAAATACTTAATTAAGATTGATTTGGAGAGTGGTTACCATCAAATGAGAATAAGAGAGGGGGATGAATGGAAGACCTCCTTTAAAACCAAAGATGGATTGTATGAATGGTTGGTTATGTTATTTGCGTTGATAAACACTCCAAGAACTTTTGTGAGATTGATGAATGAAATTTTAAAGCCGTATCTTGGTAAGTTTGATTGTGTATTTAGATGTCATTTTATATTTAGTAAAACAAAACAAAAGAACTTGCAACATGTTTGAGAAATTTTGCAAAGTCTGTAAGAAGAGAATTTAATAGTGAATTTTAAAAAGTGTAGTTTCATGAAGGAAGAGTTGGTGTATTTAGGGTTTGTGGTTTCTAAAAGTGGTCTGAAAATGGAACTGGAAAAGTGAATACAATAATTGATTTCCCTTCACCAAAGAGTATGTTTGAAGCAAGAAGCTTCCACGGATTAGCAAGTTTTTATAGAAAGTTCATTAAAAAATTTAGTGGGATTTTAGATAATTAAAGGTAATAGAAAATAATTTATTTGGATAGCTACTATAGAGAATTTTTTAATATTTTGAAGGAAAAAGTGATGGAATAGCCTATGTTAGCACTTCCCAAGTCTGGAAAATTCTTCCAAGTTGATTATGATTCAAGTGGGACAATGATAGGGGGATTTATAAGTCAAGAGGGAAAACCAATAGCTTACTTTAATGAAAAGCTAAATGAGGCAAAGAGAAAATACTTCATGTATGGTCAAGAGTTTTATGTAATTGTGCAAGCACTCAAGAAGTGGAGACCCTACTTGCTACTAAAGGAGTTTGTGTTGTACACTGATCATCATGCATTACAATTCATTAGAAACCAAGGTAAATTGACTCAAAAGCATGTAAAATGGGTTGAATTTCTTGAAATCTATTCATTTTTTTAAAAATATAGAAGTGGGATATCAAATAGAGTTCTTGATGAATTGAGTAGGAGATGTTTGTTATTGAATGAGCTAAGAGTAAGTGTCATTTTTTTTGTTCATATAGGAGAGTTTGTATGAAGAAGATGAAAATTTTAAGGAAGCTTGGGCAATGTGTAAAATTCCCCTAGGGACAGATAAAAATCCTTGGTTGGAGTATTTTATTCAAGATAATTTTTTGTTCAAAGAGAAGAGGTTTTGTATACCTGAAGGTTCCATGAGGGATATTTTGATGAAGGAGAAACATAATAGGGGTTTGACTGGACAAGACATTAGCACAACTAAATAAGAGTTACTATTGGTTGGGGATGAGTGCAGATGTAAAAAGAATGATGCAAGGTTGTCAAATGTACCAACATGCCAAGGGGGTGAGACAAAACACCAGACTATACCAACCATTTCCAATACCAAAGAGACCATGGGAATGTCACAAACACAAAGAGGTACCAATTATGTTTTTGTTCTAGTGTATAGATTTCAAAAATGGCTCATTTTATACCATGTAATAAGTGTAGTGATGCTTCCCATATAGCTACATTGTTTTTCATAAAGATAGTTTGGTTTTGTGGCCTGCTAGAAAGTATTGTTTCAGGTTGAGACACCAAGTTTGTTGGTCATTTTTGGCATACTTTGTGGAAGAAAATGGGAACACAATTGGGATTTATTTCAGCCTACCATCCTCAAATTGATGGTCAAACCAAATTTTTGAACCAAATTTTGGGTAATTTGTTGAGATGTTTGGTTGAGGATAAACCAAATCAATGGGATTTAAAATTAGCACAAGAAAAAATTACATATAATAACTCCATAAGTTAAAGTGTGGGAATTTTCATTCCAAGTTATGTATGGTTATAGCCTCAAGGGTGTTGACGAGTTGAGGGATAGTGAAAATTTTAATAGAAAGAGTGTTGTAGCAAAAGATTTTGCTTAATACATCCATGATTTGAACAAATAGGTGAAGGGAAATTTAGAAAAGAGTTCCATAAAATATAAAGAATGTGTTGATGTTCATAAGAGACTACAAGAATTTAAGGTTGGTGATTTGGTGATGGAACATTTGAGGAAGGAGAGGTTTCCACAAGGAACCTACAATAAATTAAAGTGGAAAAAGATTGGACCATGCAAATTTTTCTGGAAGTTCTCATCAAAAGTATATGAGATTGAGCTTCAAATCAGTATTGATATTTCTCCAATATTTAATGTTACAAATTTATATAAATATCATGATGATAAATCAAGTAGACAACATAGTACACTTTTAGATTTGTCAAATGTACAAGAATGGATGCACCAATTTTCAAAAAAGGAGTTTGAGAGAATTGATCAGATCATTGATTCAAACATAGTTAGAAAGACAAAGAAGGAGTATTGGGAATATCTGGTTCATTGGAGGAACTATGTAGTAGATGAGGCTTCTTGGGTTAGTGCTCTAGACTTGGAGAAGTTTGGGATTTCGATTCCAATATTGTTTGAATGTTCTTGAGCTCCTCACTCATGGAACTTTTTTTGTACCTAGTGTGTTTGATGTTGGAGCATCCCAAGACTCCATCAATCCACATCATTTGACTAATTCAAGTGTGGTATTTTTTTTTGTTTTGGTTTGCATTCTGGTTTAAATTTTTTTGTTGATGGAAAGATAGATAGAATGTTTAAAATCTATGTAATTCACATTGCTAGACATGATAAAAATAGAATTATTTTTTTACATGAAGGAAAAAACATAATTTGTACTTTGGAAATAAAGAATTGATAAAAGCATGTACAATAGGGGAGATGAAAGGTCAAAGAGGAAATGTAGAGATAGTGAAAAATCAAACAAAAATAGAGGTGTAAGGAAGCTGAAAGAATAGAGAGAGGCAAGAAGTCAATGTTAAAGGAAGGCACAGGCTGGCATTTTGGAAGAGAAATCTGAATAGGTAAAAATAAAGTGCATTTATCTAAGGAAAAATACCATGCTAAGGGGAAGGAAAATGTTGGAAACTTGTGTTGTCATTTATGTCAATAGAGCGTTGTTGCATTGATGTAAACCCTCGAGGGAGCAAGTGTGTTGGTTGCATTATGTTGTCATTAGTATTGTCAATGGTGTCAACATCTAATGTATAAATGATGAGTAAGTTCTTATGGATTTCAACCTCTTGTGTGGTTGATATGTTGAGAAGGTGTTGTTTATGTTGAGTTGGTGTTTGTGGTGCTTGGTTTCCAAGTGATTTTGAGAAATTTTGAATAAATTTTTTTTAGTGTGACAGAGTGGTGTTCAGTGTTTTGCTCTGCATTTCTTCATGGTTGTAGCTATGCTCATGTAGTTTGGACTTGATGAATAGAAGTATTTAGACCTGTGTTATACCTAGAGTTTCAAGTTTTTGATTGTTCTACGATGGAAGAAGTGTTTGACAATATGTTTGTGTGTTAAAATAGGGTGTCTCGAAGAAATGAGATTTCTCCACATTTCTCCATAGTGAAGTTTGTAGTATTGTGGATTTGGGAACATGCTTATAATGTTTGTATCTACCTTCCCTTGAAGTTTCAAGTGCTATGTTATTTCGCAAGGATATTTGGTGTGTTGGATGTTTGTACCAATATTTTTGGTTGCACAAAATGAAGATGTTCTTGAGTTTTAGGTGGTTGCAATAGTTGTGAAGAATATTCTAATGATGCTGGATTTTTTTGATATATTGTATGAATGATGTGGTGTGTTTCTATGTGGTTTTCAAAATATTTCTAGACCTTGAGAGGTGTGTTTGGAGTCACTTATTAGTGTTAGTGTAGGTTTGGATGACCTAGCATGCTAGCACTAATTGTAAGGATAATTATTGATTGAGGAAGTGTTGAGAAGTGTGTTTGTGTAGATTTGGGTCCCAATTAAGTAGTGGCATGGTTTGGATTCATTTCTTTATGTTTTGGAAGTGTTTAATGCTGAATTATTTTGTTTTACATGATTGAGGTGTATACATTTCATTAAGGCCGACCTAATTGATATTGTTTTAGGTCACAAAGGGTATATATGCAAGAAAAATTGTTGTGTGGATTTAGCGTAAAGTTTTTTGTGTGATGATAAAGTTGTGAAAGTGATCAAGAGTGTTGATTTGAGTGTGAGCCTTAATGCTTATGACTTCATAATGCAATGAGAAAAAGGTGTCTACATTTCAGTCTATTGGATGTGTTGTTTGTGCTTTAGTGGAACTATACCTTCGACATATGAGAGATGCATTGTTAGCATTTCACATTGGAAGTGAGCCATCCCTTCTTATTTCTTCTTTATTCTATACAATGAATCCTTTGGAAATGATCCTCTCTTTATCTTTCTAGGTAGTAAGCCCTTGGTAGTGAACCTTATTGTATTTGGTATTTCAATTCATATGTTACTGAGCTAATCCTCATCACAATTTTTCCCTTCTTAGGTTTTCCACATAAATCTAGTGTTATTATGTGTTTGATGTGTTTTCATTATTTCTTTACATTTTTACATTTTGTTAATGTTGGTTAAGGGTTTAATGATGGATAAGGGTTTAATGAATAATGCAGATTTGAACATTTGATGTTTTAAAAGTATACAACTGATTCACCCCCCTTTCAGTTTTCTTGTGCATCTAATAATTGGTATTAGAGTTGTGGTTCCTAGGAAGAATCTTACCACTTGAGGTAAATCTAGATGGTGCATGGGAAAGGTGTTAAATCTCCCTTGTTCAATGGAACAAATTTTACCTACTAGAAAGGTAGGATTGAGTCTTTCTTAGTCTCCCTTGGATTTGGTGTTTGGTAATCTGTTGAAAGAGGTTATACTATTCCTACAAATGGACCACCAACTAATCATGAGATCAAGGAATATGAAAGAAATGGAAAAGGAAGGAATTCAATCCTAATTGGTTTTACTAATTTAGAACTTGTGAAGGTTATAAACTAAAAGTATGCTAAAGATGGTTGGATAAAGTTAGAAGGAATCTATGAAGGAGATGACAAGGTCAAACAAGAAAAGATGCAAATCTACAAGTCAAAATTTAAAACCCTAAGGATGTCTAAAAATGCATGTATTAATACCTACATGCTCATATTTGATGAAGTTGTCAATGCATCAATGGTCTTAGTAGAAACCTAGATGAAAGTGAAGTGGTGAAAAAGGTATTAAGAAATCTTCCTAAAGATTATAGTCATAAATTTTTTTCTATTGAGGAATTTCAAATTTTGGATAATTATTCTAAAGATCAGATGTTTGGTGCTTTAACTTCTTTTGAAATGAGAGTTTGTTCAAGACACTACAAAAAAAGAAATTAATTTTAAAGTCTACAAAGTGGAAAAGGATGATGGATCAAATCTAGATGATCTTGATGAGGTAGAAGTAAACTTTGTGAGGAAATTGAAAAAGAGTATTGGAAAATATAGAGGTAAGATACCTTTCAAATGTTTCAATTGTGGAAAGATAGGTCATTGTGCATCTAAATTTCCAATAAAAGTTACTAATGACAATCAAAAGGATCATACGGGTAAATTTATCAAGAAGAGTTATTATGTTGATGTGAGACAAGAGGGATTTGTTGCACACGAGTCTCTTCATTCTCAAGAGATCACCAGGGCCCTTATCCACCTCAGCATAAAGGAATTGTGAAAGATATGGGTATACATTAACTCTTACATGGAACTACTTTATAGTTCGAGAGAGTGAAACTTCTAGATTCTTGCCTCAGATAGAGGAGGTCTTGGCCAAAGGATGAAAGCATAGATTTAGGATGCAAGTGTGACATGTTGTCATCCAAAGGGTGCATTAGTGTCCTAAGCAACAAAAAGCTCAGGAGCTCAAGCAAGAAGAGCAAGGCTTCACTTACTAACTCAAGTCTAAAGTATATTGAAAGAAATAACTAGATAGAAAGCATAAACTTAGAACAAAATACAAGGAGAACTTGGAGAAAACTTACCTTCAACCTGACATTCGATTCTTCACTTCGAGTCATGCTTTGTAACCTACACATAGAAGAATGAGGAGAAAAGGTTGGGGTTGTATAGGGGTTTGCCTCAGTTAGACCCTTGTTTTGGTGTTCCCACCTCCATGGACAACCAAATTGGAAGGAGTTTAAATGAAGTAAAAAAAGTGTGTGCTGAAAGAAAAACCCGCTTCAGGAGTAGAACCCACACTACAAAGTAGAAAATGAACAAGTACGAGAAAAGAGTAAGAGAGAGAGAGAGAGAGAGAGAGAGAGAGAGTGTTACCCACAAGCCTAGACCCTCTCTAGAGCACATGGATGCACCATTGAGCACTTGCTTGAGAGCTATAGCTGTTGGAAGGACCTTAGTTTGGGATGGCTTCGCTTGTGAGAGTGCTACTATCAAGAATGAAAGTGTAGAGAAAGAGCTCCATTGAATTGCTTGAACCCCCAAATGAGAGCCAAGGAGGGCTTTTTTTTGCATGCATGGGCAAGAAAGAGCTATTTCATCCAAATTCTAACTGCTAGGACATGTGTCAAGAGAGTTAAGATTCAAGATTCCCCATTTCAAACTTAGAAAACCACCAGGAAACTAGCATGCCACATAGACGTCTGTGCATCATGCAGTTATCCAAGCCCTAGATTTTTGGGAAATGTGTCATCAGGATTTTGTTGCTTTACCACTAGAACACATGGAGTCAAAATTGCGAGATTCCAAATCATGGGATTTTTGTCATTAATGCTCTAAGGTGTCATAAATGCTAAGTAAAAGTGGAAAAATGTGGAATTGACCCTAGGTACAATTCTACGACATTACATTTTCCCCCACTTTAGTGGGCTCGATTTTGAGAAAAATAAGCCACACTAAAGTAGAGAAGAAAAATTTCACCTTAAATTTGAATTTTATGGATTTTCATGCTAGGAGAAGAGGCCTCAAAGGCCACTGGGGTCAAGCTAATTGGTACTGAAGGTTCCCCTAACAACTGAGCTCAACAAGGAGTGATAAAGCGAATGTGAAAAATTGCGCAAAACTTTAACTAGTAAAATTCAAATTTTAGGTCAGCTTTGAAAATTAGAAGCTACCACAACGAGAAGAATGGTCAAGAAAAAGTCATTGATTCAGAAGAAAAATATGATCAAGAGGTGACTATATGCCCCTTCTTGACTTTTCCCCCAATTTGGTGGGGTAAATTCAGGAGAAATCAGGGAGTCACAAACTCTAGGAAAAATGGGCCCCGGGAGGCCTATATATACCAAGGTGGGCCCCTAGAAGAATCATTTTCACTATTCACTATGAGAAAATTGTTGATTTTTGTGAGAGAAAAGTCAGCAAAATGTAGAGCAAGAGGGAGTACAAGGCGCCTAGACTAAAGCAACTATGGGACAACATTTCCAAGGGTCACGAGGTGGACCAGATAGGTCTCAAAACCTCATTTTTCATAAATTTAAGCTCTCTTTTAGCATTTTTTTCCTTGTTGAGTTGCATAAGCATCCATTTTGGGCACTTGCATCCAAAATATGTGTTGTGGTCTAGGATGTACACTGGAATCCTTATCCTACATTATCATCTTGAGGATGCATTGTCATCCTCAAGCCATCCATGGTGGAAAGCGATGTATGCGTCGTGTACAGACATCTACGCATCACACATAAGTCTTAAAAAAAAATTGTATTCAAATTGTGATTCTATATTCTGGCTTAGAATTTGTTCCACTTTTGTAGGAGTATCTAGAGATTCATGAGCATCCTGGAGGGAAAGCTTACCAACTAATTCATGAGCAGAGGGTCAGTCTCACTGCGGATGAGGTCACACACCTAGAGTAGGTCAGTCTCTGTAATGCATTCACCATGCTAGAGATGTGCTATCATGAGCGGATGCTTACAACATTGATGGAGCAATGGGATGCCACTACATCAGCTTTCTAGTTACCTACTAGGGAGATGACTATCACACTCGAGGATGTCTATCAGATCCTCGGACTACACATCCGTAGATGGTGGGTGGCCATTGATGACACTTAATTGACATAGGAGAAGGCAGAGGGAGTCCTTTATCGCTCAGGATGGACGGATGGTGACAATGGCACAAGCCACATCTATACAAATTGGTATGACTAGGCATGGACCACTACACCGCTATTATAGTGGGTAATGGTCATGACCATTGCATTTCAGATCATGATAGATGGGCGAGGCTCTCACCTGCATGGGGGCCTCATCCACATTATTAGGGAGATGGTAGAGCATAAGACAATTTTTTCTTGGGGGTGTAGTATGTTAGTGCACCTATACTAGGAGTTAGGTCGATATGTCCATTACTAGTACCGTAGTCTTACAACATGCACACTTTTGTAGGTGTGGGATTTCACCCACAACATGTGCATGAGGCTGGTTAGTTTTCCCTCATGATGGCCATATTGAGTCCCCAAGGCCCACTAGTATGATATGACAGGGTAGTGGAGGTACAAAGACTTAAAATTTTGGTGGTTACATTTTGATACTCTTGCTACAAATGGGGTCAGATGGAGATGCTATCAATTTTTCAGATGGGTAGATGATGGTAGGTACCTGAGGAACTTGTAGTGGGACTATTTTTTAGTAGGTCGCCATGATCACATCATCGTACCATACTATTTAAGTTGGGTCATGCAACAACATGGCCATGTATAGATGATTCCTCGAGATGTGCCCAAATATACTAGGGCCTATAGGAGCATGACTAGACCTGGGGATTGCCCCTGCCCCACCATCACCAATTTTGTCCCCTTGAATGATGATGAGCCCTACCATGATCTTCCACCCATAGCACTGACAAATAATCTTGGGATCGCTATGGACTTCAGAGGGTGGTGGGATAGGAATTTTCCTCCTCCTGTGTTCGGCGAGGGTACCCCTAGAGGGGATCTGGGGCCATAGGGGGATGTGCCACCTCCACCTCCATAGGGTAGATAGAGAGGGAAGTAGTAGGCTGATGAGGAGAGGCCATAGGAAGAGGTGGCATCATAGAGGCTAAGGTAGTGGAGGAGGTCAGATCCCCTAATAGCTACCCCTATCTCATCAACACCACTAGCACCTACTTCTACAACGACGATGACCTTGGTAGCATCAGGAGTGGCTACCAATGTTGGCGGTGTGGGTCCTAGTTTCACTCCTCAACTTGACCCCGCATGGCAACTAGGGGGCCTAGGTATATCGAGTGTGTTGTTTATATTTCAGTACTTTCAATTTTTTTCATTTATGATTATATACATATGCTCTGTGATACTGATTTATCTCTTTCTTTTTGTGGATATAGAGGATGTGTAGGGATGGACTAGGTTGATGGTTCAATGCATATTAGAGGTGGCTCCTAATGTTCCCATTCATGGGATGGTCCTCAAGGCTTTCTAGCCAGTGTCTATGAGGCAACATGCAAACATTTTTTAGCTGGTAGCATGCCTAAGGACCGCCTACGAGGAGTGGGAAGTAGAGATTGTGCAGCTGATTGCAGAGCTTACCACTGTTCAGGGATAGAATGACTAGTTGTTGAGGGAGCTGCAAACGACACTTAATGAGTGAGACATGGTAGTGACGAGGGTCGATGCCACTTAGTAGATGCATGATTCCATTCAGAGCCAACTCAATGACCTCAATAGGTAGCCAATAGCTGTGATCTTGGCAGATGTTTAGTAGTTGTAACAGGAGCTGACATAGGCACAAATGACTATGCTTGTTGCATGGAGAGATCAGCGGGATCCAGGTAGCTCTATCCACATCACATTCACATTGATCCCAATCCATGACCACCGTGTAGCCTCTCCCAAGACCATAGTAGTAGCATCTAGAGCTAGAGGGTTTGGGGAGCCACACGCCACAACCATAAGGGCTCCTGATTTTGTATATCATTTTTGTAGTGAGAGATGCATATATATATATTTGTAGATCTTCTATATAGACATATATTCAGTAGCCACTCATTTTTTATAATATTGGCCAGATACATGTACATGAAACTTGATACACACACACACACACATATATATACATATATATTAGTTTCGACATCATTACATTGTATATTTTGATGTGTATGCTTTTTATTTTCACGTATGTTGATGCTATGGATATTACATGCTCATATGGATGTATTTTTACATTAGATGCTAATATGATTTAATAAAAACACATGGTTGTATGTTAATTAAATACAATGATGATCTAATTTCCTTAAAATATGTAATGTGATGCATGGATGCATAGCATAGTAAGACACATGTATGTATATTGTTCACACACACACATGGTTATATCATAACAAACAAAAAAAATCATAATGTGTTAATGAATAATGCCAAAATACATAGTGCTACTACCCTTTTAAAGAGAGAACACCACACACATGACACATGGAACACTACACATAGTACTGATGAAGATGCATCACATTAACACGATCTTTTAGAGGTGTTCCATCCATAGACGATAATCCATAGGCACCGGAGCCATACACAGAGACAACAATATAAGGGCCTAACCAGTTAGGACTAAATTTACCTCTTTGATTAGGCAGCGCATTTACATTTCTCTGGTTCTTGCAAAGAACCAAGTCTCCCAGCTTAAAGGTCATAGGAAGCACATTTTGATTATATTGTCTTGATAATGATCATTAAGAAGCTTTAAGATGATCAAGGCTTGTAATCGACACTCATCAAGCATCACTAGCCGATGCAAACAATTAGCTTGGTGGGTTTCATTGTCAATTAACCCTTTAAGGGAAACCCACAAAGTCAAAATTTCCAACTCCAAAGGTATGATAGCTTTGGTACCATACACAAGGTTGTAAGGAATTGTTCCCATTTCCATACAGACACTCATGCAGTATACCCACAAAGCATAGGTTAACTAAATATGCCAATCCTTACTATGTTTATTAACATTTTTATGAAGATTGAGTTGAAGAGTTTTGCTAGATGCTTCTACTTGGCCATTAGATTGTGGATAGTACAGTGTAGAAAATCTATGTTGAATATTAAATTTCTCCAATAATTGCTTTACTTCCTTATACTTGAATGGCATACCATTGTTAGAAAAAAATGTAGTAGGCAATCCAAAATGAGAAATAATGTTGTTCAAAAGAAAGCTATAGATATCTTTAGCGTTCGTGGATCAGAGTGGAATAGCTTCAACCCATTTCATGAAGTAATCTATAGCAGTAATGATAAATGTTTGTCCCTTGGAAGGAGGTGATATTTTTCCAATAATATCCAACCCCCATTTTGTGAATGACCACGAAGAGGTCTGATTTTGTAACTCCTGGGTAGGTGTGTGAATGAGATGACTGTGTTGTTGACATTGAAGACACTTTTTAACAAAATCAAAGGAATATTGTTCCATCATTTTCCAATCGTACCCCATGTGTATCAATTTCATTACTAGGGATTTACCTCCAAAGTGTCTACCCCCAGAGCCTGAATGGGATTCTTTAAGGGCGAGGAGTATTTTTGCTTTAGTGAGACATCACAAAAGCAAGCTATTATAATATTTTTGATTGAGAACATCAGATAAAATGACATAACACACAAAAATATTTCATATGTAAGTGTGACCATTCTTTGTTGCATCATCGGGAAAGTTTCCAATCTTTAAGTGCTTATAGATACTAGAGAACAATTCTCTTGAGTCTACATGAGAACACACAAGGGCCTCAGATTCAGGTTGATTAGAAACCACTAGGGTTCGTAGGACCTGAACCATGAAGTGATACTATTTTGTATCCTCTTTTGAAGGTACCAAGGAAGCAACACTTTCCATGGCATCAATATGCCTATTCTCCCTTGTAGGGATGTTTTCTATTGTAAAAGAAGAGAACCAATTAAGCAAAGTCAAAGCAAGGTCCCAATATCAAGACAACTTGTTTTGTTTAACTTGATCGGTCCCCGTAATTTGATTCACAATAAGTTTGGAATCACCTAGTATGCAGAGATATTTTATCTTAAGCACAATCATGGAACACAAGCCTACAATGAGAGCTTCGTACTTAGTGATGTTATTGGTGCAAGGAAAGTCCAATCAGAAGGATAAAGGGACTAGTTTTCTTTCGGGGGATATCAAGACCACACCTGCTTCAAAACCAGTCTAACGCCTTGATCTATTGAAATGCATATTCCATTAAAGGTCATAATTAATTTTGAAAATATTATCATTAGGGAATAAATCAAACCCTAGGAAGGAATGAGATGAGGGAGCGTCTACGAGTTGATCGACAACTACTTGACCCTTTTTTGATTTCTAAGTAATGAACTTTATATCAAACTCAAAAAGAAACACAACCCAATTCACTAACCTCCCAACAAGGTCAGCACTAGAGAACAAATGCTTTAAAAGGTCAGTCTTTACAATGATGTGTGTTTTAGCATGGAGAAGATAGTGCCTCAACTTTTGTGTAGCAAAGACAAGAGCAAGGCATTGTTTCTCCATGGAGGAATAGCGGGTTTCATAATCAATTAGGACATGACTAATGTAGTAGACCACTCTCTCTTTCTTGACATCATCATATTGAGCCAACAAAGCTGCAAAGGCATATGGCGATGCTGCGAGGTAAAGCAAAAAGGGTCTATCTTGCATAGTTGGCATCAATACAGGAGGATTGGTCAAATAGGCTTTGATTGACCCAAAATATTTTTGGAACTCTTCATCCCATATGAATTAAACATCTTTCTTCAAAAAATGAGTGAAGGGAAGGGTACGATCAGCCAATTGAGATATAAATCTATGAATTTCCTAAATTTTCCCATGTAAACTTTGTAATTCAGTAATATTTCTAGGTGGAGGCATGTTAACAATGGAATCAATCTTATTCATGTCAACTTCGATTCCATGGTGAGAAACTATAAATCCCAAAATCTTGCTGGCATCCACATCGAAGACATACTTATGGGGATTGAGTATAATCTTATAGAGTCAAAGCCTTTCGAAGATAAGATGAAGGTTCTCTACATGATCTTGACAGGTTATCGACTTTGCCAAAATATCATCAACATAGTCTTCTAAGATCTTGTGAATAAAATTGTGAAATATTAGGGTCATCACCCATTGGTAAGTTGTTCCCATATTCTTTAACCCAAAGGGAATGACCACATAACAAAAGGTACCCCAAGGGGTAGTGAAGGCTATCTTGTACTGATCTTCTAGGTTAATATGGATTTGATTGTAACCAGAGAAGCCATCCATAAAAGATAACAATAAATGGCTTGCAGTTGAGTCTACAATCATATCTATATTAGGCAATGGAAAATCATCCTTAAGAGAAGCCTTATTAATATCATGAAAGTCAATGCATATGTGAATATGGCCATCAAGATTACTAATAGAAACTATATTCGAGATCCAAGGGGAGTAGTCGATTAGATGTATAAATTCTTCCTTCAATAGCTTCTCTATCTCACTCTTAACCATCAATGCCACCCTAGGAAATTTTTTTTGTTTAACTAGCTTGGCGTTGGGACATAAGATGATATTATGAACCACTATGGACTCATCAATACCAAAAATATCTTCGTACATCCAAGAAAAGATATTAGGATGAGAATGTAAGAGATTAGAATGTTCATTTGCTTCTTCTGAAGAGAGACACTTCTCAATCTTAATTACTTTTTCAGAGGACTCAAAATCCATAGAGATTTCAGTAGTATCCCCTTTAAGGAGAGAACTACGATCTTCATGATGAGATATCAGAACATCATTATTAACATTAGATAGAGGGTCTTCCTCATCAATACTCAAGACAGATTCTCCAAAGTATGCTTGTTTATGTAGGCGATATGGGAATCAGCCCTTGTGATGAAAAGAAGGCAATGGGGAATAGGAACCTAGAAATTCCTCAAGTGCTTCATTTGAAGAGAAAAAATCTAAAGGGATTTTCCTGGTCTTCTCCCTATCCTTTATCAATTCAGGATGGACTAAACTCAGTGGTTCAACTGAAATCATGTTAACACTCCACCAAGGTTTTTGCTTAGATTGTTCGATAGAGCATCTGAAACCTAGATAGAGATTTCACGGCTTAAAATAGATAGGGACTTGGATTCCTTGTAAAATATGCCCTAGGCCTTTTTTCCCATAGCCATATCAAGAAGCGATCTCATATTTGAAACCATAATGAGTTTGCAAGACTTTGTGAGGTGGTGGCTCTACGTAGAGTGTTTCATTCCACCAATGATTGTCAAATGTCTCTATAGAAGTGCTCCTACCTCCTTCACTAGATTTTCAAACATTAACCTCCTTGGTAGGAGTGGGAGTACTCTCCTTAGTAGAATGAGTGGTCTCCTAAATAGGGTCACACTTCTCTTCCTTAAAGGGAGTATCATCCATCTTTACATTAGAGGTACTTGGAAATTCTATACAAGAGGGGCTCGCCTTGTATTCTACAATAAAGAATTTGGAGAATTCCAAGGAGCCCCAATCATCGCCAAGGAAAGCATTTGATTGAGAAGAAGA
The DNA here is from genome assembly GCA_007258455.2 of Sequoia sempervirens. Lineage (NCBI taxonomy): Eukaryota > Viridiplantae > Streptophyta > Pinopsida > Cupressales > Cupressaceae > Sequoia > Sequoia sempervirens. Next base: position 228,359,271 of record VDFB02105785.1, read on the forward strand.
AGGGGAAGATGGAGGAGACTTAGGATTGTCTGCTTCAGGTGGTTTTTCTTTAACAATACTCGCTCCAAGGAAAACTTCCATAGAGGCTATCAATGAAGAACATGCCATAACATCAGTGGTTAAGGATGGAATATAATTCTTGAGAGTGGATATGACTGAAGCATGACTGATAGCTGCTAGCCCACAAAGGTGAACAACTTCTAGATCTACTTTAACCATAACCACCTGATTATTCATGACGAATTTTAAGGAATAGTGTAAAGTAGAGGTTACAATACCCATAGCATGAATCCAGGGTCTCCCCAAGAGAAGATTGTAAGGTAAAGGGATAGGCATCACATAAACCAAGGTAGGTAAGGTAAGGGGACCTAGCTGCAAAGGAAATATTATTGTACCTAGAGCTGGACGGCCAATGCTATCAAACCCACAAATATATAAGGAAGATGCCACTAAGGAAGATGAATCAACCTTAATCTTAGGTAATAGGTTGATACCACAAATGTTGAGAGCCAAACCAGTGTCAATGATAGTATGCCTAATACTAATATTATTAGCATTAATTATAATCATCAAGGGATCTACTTGCTTCTGCACATCTGGAGGTGGGAGTTCTTGTGGGTGGAATGTGATATTCAAAAAATCCACTCGAATATGAGCCAATGGCACATTAACATCCATAGGCCTAGTGGAGGTAGGAAAGAGAATATTTTGTGAGGCTTCCTGAAGCCTTTCGTGGTAAACGAGAGTAGTCTAAAGTAAGTCCCAAAGTGAGATCTTGGTCAGAGTAACACGAAGTTGCTCAACAAGATCATAATCACTTGGTGCTTTGATCGTAGGTTTAGGTGCTAAGGGAAGGATTGGTTGAGAAGGTGGTAAAGAAGTAGGAACTTGAGTAGGTTGAGACATAGGAAAAGAGGGTTATTGATCCAAATTCTATTTATTTCTTCTTGTATTATACATGTGCTTGAAAACATTATATGAAGTGGAGTTCATAGCTTTCACAAACCTTGATTATAGGTTTGATAAGTCACTACGACATGAGATACCATAGACAGAATAATCCTTCCTAGAAGATGAGTCAGTCAAGGTCACACAAATGATAGGTTTCTTAGGGATTAGAGGAGCCATAGAGACCATAAATACATTTAAAGACTCTTCGGCTGGTGGAGAGGAAGCTTGCTGGGAATATTTGCAGATAGGGGAGAGTGCTTCTAAGAATTCATCTAGAGCATCTTCCAACATATCAAAATATTCTTTAGAGAAAGTACTATCATAAACATGGAAAGATTGTAGAAAAAGATCTGACATCTTCATGTCGGGTTCACCAAAATGTGAGATAAGAGGGATTCGCTGCACACATGTCTCTTTTTTATTAAGAGATCACCAGGGAGTGAACTGCCCTTATCCACCTCAGCATAAAGGAATTGTGAAAGAGATGGGTATACATTAACTCTTATAGGGAACTGCTTTATAGTTTGAGAGTGAAACTTCTAGATTCTTGACTTAGATAGAGGATCTCTCGGCCAAAGGAAAAAAGTGAGGATTCAAGATGCTAGTTTGGTGCACTATCATCCAAAGGGTGCGCTAGTGTCCTAAGAAACAAAAAGCTCAATAGCTCAACCAGGAAAAATAAGGCTTCACATACAAACTTGGGTCTGAAGTATATTGAAAGAAATAACTAGACAAAAATCATAAACTTAGAACAAAATACAAGAACTTGGAGAAAACTTACCTCCAACCGGACGTTCAAGTATTCACTCCAAGTTCCAATTGCAACCTACACATAGAAGAACAAGGGGAAAAGGTTGGGGCTGTATAGGGGTCTGCCTCAGTCAAACCCCCATTTTGGTGTTCCCAACTCCACAAACAACCAAGTTGGAAGGAGTGTAAATGAAGTAAACAATGTGTGTGCTGAAAGCAAAACCCACTTTAGGAGTAGAACCTGCACCACGAAGTAGCAAATGAACAAGTAGGAGAAAAGAGTAAGAGAGAGAGAGAGCATTACCCATAGGATTAGACTCTCTACGGAGCGCATGGATGCATCATTGAGCACTTGCTTGAGAGTTGTAGTTGTTGGAAGGACCTTAGTCGAGCATGGCTTCACTTGTGAGAGTGCTGCTATCTATAATGAAGAGAACTCAAGAATGAAAGTGTAGAGAAAGAGCTCCACTGAATGGCTTGAACCCCCAAGTGAGAGTCAAGGATGGCTTTTTGTTTCATGCAAGGTCAGTAAAGAGCCATTTCATCTAAATTATGATAGCTAGCACACATGTTGAGAGAGTCAAGATTCTAGATTCGCCATTTCAAACTCGAAAAACCACCAGGATGCTAGTGCGTTGTACAAACATCTATGCATCATGCATTCGTCCAAGGCCTAGATTTTTAGGAAATGTGTCATCAAGCTTCTGTTGCTTTTCCACTAGTCCACAGGGAGTCAAAATTTTGATATTTTGACTCATGGTATTTTGTCATTAATGCTCTAAGGTGTCATAAATGCTAGGCAAAAGTACAAAAATGTTGAATTTCCCTTAGGTGTAATTCTACGACATTATAGTTGAAAAGGACATTGGTGTATCTAACGATGAAGAACTAGATTATCGGAATGAAGACAGTGATGAATGCTTGTTAATGGATTTAAATGTTGGAACTAATTCTACTAATCTTGAAACATGTGTGAAGGAAAATGCTCCAAAAATTGAAAGAACTATGTTAATTGCTTTTCATGCTAGATAGGAGAAGAATTATTGGAACATTGATAGTGGATGCTCAAATAATTTGAGAGGTGATAAGAGTAAGCTTTTTAAGCTTGAAAATATGATGGTGGTCTTGTTAAGTTTGGTGATTATGCATCTACTAAGATCTGCGGAAAAGTTTCAATTAGTTTTGATGGAAAGCATAATATAGATGTTTTTTTTTTATATTAAGGGTCTCCGACATAATCTTCTAAGTGTAGGAAAAATGTGTAGAAAAGGATATAATCTTGTGTTTCAAAATGGTGGTTGTGAAATTAGAAAAGGAATCTTTGGTATTCTAGTTGTTGCTAGAACAAGGACATGAGGTAATGTCTATCAAATCAAAGGTAATGGTGCAAAGTTCTTGATGTCTCAAAATAATGAAAGTTCACTATAACATAGAAGAATGGGTCACATTAATTTTGATAGTCTAAAAAGGATAATTTTTACTGATGTTGTGAGATATTTTCCAAATATTACAAAGCCTATCAATGCAATCTATAAAGAATGTCAAGTTGGAAAGCAAACAAAGTCAAGATTCAAAACAAAAGAATATTCTACCACAGGTCCCTTGGAGTTAGTGCATATTGATCTATGTGGACCTACAAAAATTAGAAGCTCATGTGGTGACATGTATTTCATGTTATTAATTGATGATTATTCTAGAATGGATTGGGTCACATTTCTCAAAGAAAAATCAGAATCTCTAGATAATTTTAAATAATTTAAGGCCATGGTTGAGAATGAAATGAATATGAAAATTAAATTTTTGAGTTTTGATAGAGGTGGTGAGTTTAAATCAAATGAGTTTAACAATTTTTGTGAAGATCATGGAATAAAGAGGAATTTTTCAGCCCCTAGAACTCCTCAACAAAATGGATTTGTGGAAAGAAAAAACATAAAAAATTAGGAAGCAGATAGGACAACGATGAAGGAAGCTAATCTTATGGATGTCTATTAGGGAGAAGAAATTCATATTGTAGTCTACATTCTCAATAGAGGTAAAGAAAGAGAAAATAGTTCAAAGACTCCATATGAGTTATGGTATGGAAAACCCCCTACTGTGAAGTATTTTAGAGTTTTTGGAAGCAAGTTTTATATTAGAAGAGATGAAAAATTGGGAAAGTTTAATGCAAGATCTTAATGAAGGAATCTTCCTTGGATACTCTACAAGAAGCAAGGACTATGAGTGTTACAATAAAAGGTTGAAGAATATTGTTGAGAGTGCAAGTTTTAAAGTGGATGAAGAACCACATCAAAGTTTAGTACAGATAAAAGTATGTGAATCTGATGAATCCTATTGGAGTGAAGAAGAAAAGGTTGAAGACAAAGGAAAAGAGTTGATAATTGGAGAGGAATAAGCTTTAGAAAAGAATCCTAAGACTCCTAAGTATGTGTAGAAGAATCATTTAGAAGATCAGATCATTGGAGATAAGAGAAAAGTGTACTAACAAGAAGAAAAGTTTCTATGAAAAGATGAGAATTGGATCAAAGTAGTGAAGGAAGAGTTAGAATAGATAGAGAAGAATTAGACTTGGGAATTGGTCCCAAGATTGAAAAATAAGAATGTCATTGGTACTAAGTGGGTATTTCTGGAACAAGCTAAGTGAAGATGGAAAAGTTGTTAGGAAAAATGATAGACTTGTGTGTAAGGGTTACTCATAGGTTGAAGGTATAGAATTTGAAGAAAATTTTTCTCCAGTTGCAAGAATGGAAGCTATCAGGATGTTTTTAGCTTTTGCAGCACATAAAGATTTCAAATTATATCAGATGGATGTGAAATTTGCATTCTTGAATGGTGAATTCAAAGAAGAGGTATACATTGAACAACCAAAAGTCCAAAAGGTTTTCAATTTGGTTTGCAATTTGAAGAAAGAATTGTATGGACTGAAGCAAGCTCTCAAAGCTTGGTATGCAAGGTTAGACAAGTACTTGTTGTAGCAAGGATTCATAAAAGGTACTATAGATAGAAATCTATATTTCAAAGTTGAAGGGGAAAAAATATTGATTGTAGTGGTATATGTTGATGACATAATCTTTGGAGGAAATGAAGATATGTGCAAGAAGTTTGCAAGGGAAATGTAGAAAGAATTTGAAATGTCAATGTGTGGGGAGATGAATTTTTTCCTTGGTTTGTAGATTAGTTAATCAATAAAGGTGTATTCATATCATAGTCTAAGTATGTTAAGGAATTATTGAAGAAGTTTGGAATGGATTACTCTAAAATGGTATGTACTCCTATGGTTACTGGTTGTAAGTTAAGAAAGAATGATGAATCTCCTAAGACAAATAAGAGAAAGTATATATTAATGATTGGTGGACTATTATATCTTACTACTACTAGATTGGATATCATGCATTCAGTTTGTCTTGTGGCTATATTTCAACAAGATCCTAGAGAATCTCATGTTAAAGCAATGAAGAGGATATTTAGATATTTGAAGGGAACTCTAGATTATGTATCCTAAGGATACTGACTTCTCTTTGAGTGCATATACAAATGTATATTGGTCTAGATGTGCAAATAATAGGAAAATTACAAGTGGTGGTGCTTTCTTCATTGAAAGAAGGTTGGTTTCATGGCTAAGTAAGAAGTAGGTTTCAATGTCATTATCTACTATAGAAGTAGAATATATTTCAACACCATCATGCTACACATAGGTGTTGTGGATAAAGAAAACATTGAAAGATATCATAATTTCATATGATGAACCTAATCCTATCATGTGTGACAATAAAAGTGCAATCAATATTTCAAAGAACTCGGTAATGCATTTAAGAATAAAATATGTCAATCTGATATACTTCTTGAGAGAGAAAGCTACAAAGAATGAGGTGAATTTGGAGTATGTGCCTACTAAGAATCAGGTTGCTAATATTCTCACAAAGGCTCTTCCAAAATATACTTTTGAGTATCTTCAGGAGAAGTTAGGGGTTATTTCCCCTTGTTCTTTCAACCAGATGCATAAGTGTGTGCATCTTTCTGGGAAGCATTTCAAGATATATCTCTTAGTTCTAGACCAATGCTGAAGGCTACCTCTCAGGGGGAGTAGGTGGCATTGGTTGTTGGTTGGTACAGTAGTTGTTTGATGGTACTATCCTTTGAAGCTTTGTTAGAGGAAGTTAGAGTAGAGGATGCAAGGTAGTTGAAAGTGTTGGGTGTACTTGTCTCTTACAGGTGTTACCTTTGGGGGAGAGCAGGTTTAGGTAAGCAATGACAAATGGGGAGTAAAAGAAAAGAAACTATGTGTTGTTCTTTTTCATTGATGTCAATGGAGGAGAAAGTTATCTAAAAAACCATATGAAGAAAAGGAGAGAATAAATGCTTGTGTAAGGGGGAGCAATGTGTAATGGTGAGTAGTATATGTTTTTTATCAGAGTTGTTGGTTGTTGTTGATGGTTTCTCATATCAAGTGTTGCCATCAATGACAAAGGGGGAGATTGTTGGAAACTTGTGCTGTCATTGATGTCAATAGGGATTTTTTGCATTGATGTCAACCCCTGAGGGAGAAAATGTGTTCAAGTTTGTTGGTTACATCATGTTGTCATTGGTGTCAACCTCTAATGTAGAAATGATGAGTAAGTGCTTGTGGATTTCAAAATCTTGTGTGTTTGATATGTTGAGAAGGTGAACATTGTAGATGTTAAGTTCATGTTTGTGGTGATTTTTTCCAAGTGATTTTGAGAAAATTTAAATAAAAGAAAGTTTAGTGTGATAGAGTGGTATTCAATTTTTTTCTTCGCATTTGTTCATGGTTGTAGCTATGCTCATGCAATTTGGACTTGATGATCAGAGGTTTTTAGAGGTGTTATATCCAAAGTTTCAGGTTCTAAATCATTACATAATGGAAGAAGTGTTTGATAGTATGTCTATCTAGTAAAATAAGGTGTCTGGGAGAAATGTTATTGCTTCGCATTTCTACATAGGGAAGTTTCTAGTATTGTGAATCTGGGAACATTCTTATAATGTTTGTATCTACCTTCCCTTGAATTTTCAAGTGTTGAGTTATTTTACAAGGATATTTAATGTGTTGGATATTTGTACTAGTATGTCTGGCTACACAAAATGAAGGTGTTCTTGAGTTTTAGGTAGTTGTAGTAGCTATGAAGAATATTCTAATAATGTTGGAGTATTCTGAGATGCTATATGAATGACGTGGAGTGTTTCTGTGTGGTCCATGAGATATTTCTAAACTTTGAGAGATATTTTTGGAGCCACTTGTTATTGTTAGTATAGGTTCAACCAACCTAACATGCTAACACTAATTACGGAGAATAATTATTGATTGAGGAAGTTCTAAGAAGTTTTTTTGTGTATATTTGGGTCCCAATTAATTAGTGGAATGGTTTGACTTCATTTCTTTATGTTGTGGAAGTGTTTAGTGCTGACCTATTTGGTATTACATGGTTGAGGTGCATACATTCATTTAGGCTGACCTAATTGATATTATTTTAGGTTGTGGAGGGTATATGTGAAAGAATAATTATTGTGTGGATGATGTGTGAAGTGTGTGTGTGATGTAAAAGATGCAAAAGTGATGTAGGAGCATCCCTGGTTGTAAAGCAATCCTATATCAACCAAAAAAATTTATTTTCTTGCATTTCATTTAGTAGTAGTTTCAACATTTCATTCTGCATTTCACTACTTTATCATTTCCCATCTTGTAGAGCAAGATATAGAATCTACATGAGGTCATCTACAACATATATAGATTTTTGATCATTTACATTTGTCTACCAAAAGTTATCGCTCTCAAAATTTTATTGTATTTCATAGTTAGAGCATTTGGGGCCGACCTTGTCCAAATTTCTTAGTGTGGACCTATTCTAGACTGTGTGAAGCTTAATGGGACATCATACATAATTTTTGGGTCCAATGGGATCTATCTTGGAGATTCACAAGTCATCTCATTTCACGAAGGATTATCTTTTCATTTTTTAAAGATGACCTTCATGTGTGATCATCATCAGGTTTGTAAACCCTTGTGGTTGATGCAGACCTTTGTTGGAGTTGGAGAATCATATTTGAAAGAATTTGTATTCATTTGGAAGTCATTCAAGAGTTATTCATCAATATTTAGAGATAGAAAGATAGTTATAATTTCACCTCAACCCTTTGGGGGACTATAATATGGCCTTTGGCCAATTGTAATGTTGAATTCCCTTGTGACTAACCTGTGAGCCCTAGTTATTTTCCCATGAGGCATATGTTGCATGTAATATTTCCAATTCAATAAAGATTCATATTTTCATATTACTCTCTAGTGTTATTTCCATTGTGTTGACTCCAAGCTACATGGTTTTGACTATTCTTTCTAAACCCTCCATCTATGACTACACCAAGTGGTATTAGAGTGAGTTTTTGAGTATTGAAGGCATTCCTTATGGTGAACATATTTCTTACTTGAGGTAGATTGCATGTGTTTTCAATCAATAATTGACTATGAGGTAGTTCAAACCCTTGTAGCTAGAGTGTTGAATTGAGGTAGTTAAACCAAATCCAAGGGGAGTGATGTTGCCAAGGAAAGCACCTACTATGTAAAATGTTGCTAGAAGAATGGATGAAATGTTGAAAATGATGTGTGAAATGCGAGTCTAATTAGATATAGTAGAAGAAGATCGAAGGTGAGGATTAAACCCTAGAAATAAGGATGAAAGTGATGATGAAGTAGATCATGTTGTGAATTGAATTGAATAAGCCCTAGGAAAAGAAGAAGAAGAATTAGATTATATGAAGATGTTGAAAGCTATTTCAAAAATTGGTAAGCGACCTAGAATTGAAATTCAAAATTATGCAAGAAATTTGAATCCTAAAGAATTTCTTTATTGGATCAATGAAATGAAAATATACTTTGAATATAAAGAAATTGAAGATCTATAAAGAGTCAAATTTGTGAAAACAAAGTTGAAAGGTCATGTTGCATTATGGTGGAAAGAAGTTCAATTGGATAGAAATAGAAGAGGAACAAACAAAATCATCAAATGGGATAGAATGGTGACAACATTGAAGAATCAATTAATACCAACTAACTATGAACTTGAATTGTTGAAAAGATTGTAGAACCTGAGGAAAAAGGAGAAATTTGTGAGGGAGCATACTGAAGAATTCTACAAGATGATAATCAGAACCAGCCATAATGAAGAAAGAAAGGAAAAGGTTGCAAGATACATCAATAGACTAAGAAAAAATAGCCAAGAAGAATTGAGCCTGATAAAGATGGCATCAGTTGAAGAAGCATATCAATTTGCATTAAAGATGGAAGAGAAGCTGAACAAGAAATTTGAACAAAGGCAGAGAAGTACAAGAGGAAGATTCAAAAGGAGAAGATCACAATCTAGAGAATGAAGACCTTATGTAGAGTAGAACAAAGATGTATAACCCTATAAGAGTGAAGAAAAGGATACCAATTCATACCATAGAGGAAGAGGAGATAGAAATTTCTACCATAGTGGCAGAGGAGATCATAATTCTTACCGCAATGATGGATACCGGAGAGAAGAAGGGATATCTAAGAGAATACCATTCATAGGAACCTATTTCAAGTCTAGAGGTGAAGGAAATAGAGCATTTGAGTGTCATCAAGGAAGTATTAGAAAGAAACTTGAGCATACCAAAAGAACAGTCTATGTAGAAGAACATGTTGAATCCCATAAATTAGTTGCAAAAAACCAGAGAAAGGTGAATCATTAGTGATGAGGAGAGCTTTGATGCATGAAGAAGTGATTAAGGAACCACCGCAAAGGAAGATTTTGTTCAAAACTAGATGTAATTCTAGAGGAAAGGTATGCAAAGTTATCATTGATAGTGGTAGCACTATTTATCTAGTTTCAGAGGAGATGGTAACCAAGTTGAGTTTTGAAAGATTGAAACATCCAAGCCCCTATAGGATAGCATGGATTCAAGATGAACAAAAGATATTGGTGAATGAGCAATGTTTGGTAAAATTTCATATAGGATCATATAGGGATGAAGTATTGTGTGGTATTATGCCTATGGATGCTTGTTATTTACTGTTACTTGAAGAAAATGGAAATATGATAAGAAAGAAATTTATGATGGAAGAAGGAATACCTTTACTATGAATTCAAATGGAAAATGAATTAAGTTGATACCTTTGGAGGAAGAGAACAAGAGTGAAGTTTGTAGCACTGCCAAACTATTTTTAGTAGATGGAAGGAAACTTTTGGATGGATTGACGCATGAGAATATGTGTTTTGCATTGGTTTTTAAGAAGATTGGAAGTCCAAAGAAAACAAAAGATAAAGATCCACTACAGAAAGAAGTAGCAAAACTGTTGAAAGAGTATGAAGAAATAATGTTAGAGAATGTACCAAATGGATTGCCACTAGTCTAGAGAATTAATCATCATATAGATATCATATCGAGAGAAATTTTGTCAAACAAGGAAATACATAGAATGAAATTGACAAATAATGTAGAATCGAACCAATATATACAATAGTTGTTGAAGAAGGGATTGATTAGACAAAGTTTAAGCCTATGTGTGGTACCTACTATACTTGTACCAAATAAATATGGAGAGTGGAGAATGTGTATAGATTCAAGAGCAATCAATAGGATCACTATCAAGTATAGAATCCCATTTCCAAGGATGGATGACATTATGGATTGTTTGAGTGGAGTAAAGTATTTCATAAAGATTGACCTAAAGAGTGGCTATCATCATATCACAATCATACAGGGGGATGAATGGAAGACTATATTTAAGACTAATGAAGGATTGTATGAGTGGTTATCAATTCCTTTTGGATTGACCAATGCACTAAACACTTTCATGATACTAATGAATGAGGTACTAAAGAAATTCTTGGGTAACTTGTTGAGATGTTTGGTTGGTGAAAAGGAAAGAAATTGGGATATAGTTCTACCACAAGAAAAATTTACATATAATAATTTAGTAAACTAGAGTACATGGAAGACACCATTTGAGATTGTGACTAAAAAACATCCTAGATGAGTTGTAGAACTAATAGACATTAGTATAGAGAATAAGAGGAGTGTAGAAGCATAAGAGTTTGCAGGATTCATGGAGACATTGCATAATCAAGTTTAGAAGCATTTAGAAGACATGAATAGTAAGAATAAGGAGAAAGAAGATGAGAAAAGGAGACATATTTTGTTGTTGGAGATGAAATGATGGTTTATTTGAGGAAGGAGAGATTTCCAGTAGGAGCATACAATAAGTTGAAGATGAGGAAGTTTGAAACTAGAAATGCATATGAAGTAGAGTTATCAAAGACATTTTGTATATCACCTATTTTCAATGTTGTAGATATTTACGAGTATCATGAAGGATAGTAAACTAGCAATAGCAATGAAGTGGATTTGAAGTAGTTACCACATTAAGAACCAGAGGAGATTGAGTATATTTTGGATACTAGAACTAGAAGGAGCACTAGGAACAAGTAGTACAAAGAATATCTGGTGAAATGGAAAGATAGACCAGTGGAGGATTCATCATGGATTTATTAGGTTGAGGTGGACCACTTTTGTTTTCCTCTTAGCCCTAGAAAGTGAGGGACTCACTTTTATTCCAACCTTAGGTGTTTGATGTAGAAGCATCCCTGGTTGTAAAGTAATCTTGTATCAACCAAAAACATTTCTTTTCTTACATTTCATTTAGTAGAAGTTTCAGCATTTCATTTTTCATTTCATCGCTTTATCATTTCTTAGTTCATGGAGTGGGATATAGAATCTACATGAGGTCATCTACAACAGATCCAAATTTTAGATCATTTTTATTTGTCTACCAAAAGTTATTGCTCTCAGAATTTCATTGTATTTCATAGTCAAAGAATTTGGGGATGACCTGGTCCATATTTCTTAGTGTAGACCTATTCCAGAATGTGCAGATCTTAGTGGGACATCATACAATAATTTTGGGTCCAATGGGATCTATCTTGGAGATTCGTGCTTGTCATCTCATTTCATGAAGGATTATCTTTTCATTTTTTAAGGTTGACCTTCATGTGTGATCATCACCGAGTTTGTAAACCCTTGTGGCCAACATGGACCTTTGTTCGAGTTGGAGAATCATACTATTTGTAATCATATGGAAATCAAAAAAGATTTATTCATTAGTAGTTAGAGATAGAAAGATAGTTAGAATTTTGCCTCAACCCTTTAGAGGACTATAATAAGGCCTTTGGCTAGTTGTGATGTTGAATTCTATTGTGGCAGGCCTGTGAGCCTTGATTATTCACCCATGAGGCATATGTTGCATGTAATATTTCCAATTCAATAAAGATTTATATTTGGATATTACTCTCTAGTGTTATTTCCATTGTGGTAACCGTAAGTTGCATGGTCTTGATTGTTCTTTCTAAACCTCCATTTGTGATTGCACTAGAAAGTGATCAAGAGTGTTGATCTAAGTGTGAGACTTAATGCCTATGACTTCCTAATGCAGTGAGAAGAAGGTGTCTACATTTTTTTTTTTTTGATTTTTTGTTTGTGCTCCATTGGAACTATACCTTCAACATATGAGAGATGCATTGTTAGAAGTTCAAATTGGTAGTGGTCCACCCCTTTTTCTTTCTTCTTTCTTTTGGATAGTGAGTCCTTTGGTAGTGAGCCATCGATAGTGAGCCTTTCTTTATATTTTTGGGAAGTGAGCCCTTGGTAGTGGGCATAATTATATTCAGTGTTATAATTCATATATTAGTGAGCTAATCCTCACTATGGTTTTTCCCTCCTTGGATTTTTCACGTAAATTTGGTGTTCTTACATGTTTTATGTGTTTGCATTACTGCTTTACATGTTTACATTCTATTAATGTTGGTTAAGGGTTTAATGGTGGATAATGGTTTAAGAACTAATGTAGATAAGAATGTTAATACAGGTTTTTGATGTTTTTGATTTATACAACTAATTCGCCCCCCTAACAGTTGTCTTGTCCATCTAACATAAAAGACAGATAAGGCACAACAATAGGGAGTTTGGGATGGTGCATAGAGAAATGAGGAATATTCGAATCTAATAAAAATTGCACAAAAACTAGGTAGGTTATGGGTGTGGGAAAGAGTAAGGATAAAATAAGACAAAGATATTTGATTGGGTTTGATTTTGGCTAGTTTGAATGTAATAGGAATTTTCCTCATCAAGTTGTACATGCATAAGGAGCTAGAAGAATAATATGTTGAACTTGTTGACTAGTTTATAAATATTTAAGGGAATAATAAATAAGTTCATCAATTATCTTTGAGTGTTGCTCTCATTTGTTTAAATAACAATTATAATAGAGGTAAATTTATTTGAATTTGGTCAAGCTATGAATTTGAATTGTCTAATAAAGAAATTTCAAATTTGATTTGCATTAAAGATGAAATCCTCACCTCTTCCAATGAAGTATCCATAGACTTTATTTTCATAAAAGCATTATTTCACTCAGCAGTGCATGCATCAAGTTTATACACTATGCCATATTTTACACCTCTATAAATCACCATAGTACCTCTATCCATCATGCATATTGCATCAGAAAAGACTACTTGCACACCCACATCTATTAGTTTTCACATAGATAACAAATTTCGTGCTAATCTAGCAATACACAACACACTATTAATCCTTTTATTCTATGATCAAGAAACTTAATTCTAACTTTACCACATCTAATAATATTTAAACAAGAATCATCACCCAAGTATACCTTACCTCTAAAAAAAATTCATATTTATAAAACCGATATCTATTAGATGTCATATGAAAAGATGCACTTTACTCAATCAACCATGTATCATTACCTGTACAAGTGGCCAAAGTTGCAATAGATGCATCACCCTCTTCCTTCTTGGTTTCAAAATTAGGATAAAATCTCTTCTTATTTTCTTCTTTGTACTCCTTATAAAAGTTTCTAGGCTTACCATAGTTCCAACAAATAGCCAATGAATTTAACAACTTACCAAAAAATATTAAATAAATTACAATATAGATTTAGTAGAGAAAAAATGAAGACTACTTATATCACTCTTAGTCTCCTGCAACTCTTCTAAGTGATATTCCATTCCCCATTTGTATTCACAGAGTTCTAAAACCCTTAAAAAATTTCAATGAAAGTCATGTCGAAAGATGTCCTTGCTTAATACTCAACTAGGAAATCTAGACCAACTCTCTTGATACTTCATCAATTACTTGATTAAGATAATCTCCTCTAATCACCAAAAGATTTATTCCAACTAAATAGGGTGTGAGAATCAATTTTTATCCACTTATATTAGGTACTCATTCTTCTTGTGAGCAATAGCCATGAAACTAAATAAACTCACTAACTAGTCAACCTCTTTCCTACATTATTTGAAAGGCATTTGAGCTCTGAATATAAAAAATATGAAATATTTAAAAAACCTACATAATGTAGAAAACTTATACAAAAAATAAAATTAGTAGAGAAACAAAAAAAAATGGAAAAATTATACGTTATATGGCTAGAGATCTTCTCTTCCAATTGCAATAGTCTTAATTCTTCAAATATGTTTTTTTTTAAATACAAATAAGAAATTTAGACCCTTATAAAAATTAAAAAATCATTGGTTGTTTAAACACATACAAAGTAAATATGTAAATTATTATTATAAAAATTAGGGTTACATCAACATTTCCACCTAATTCACTCGCACAACTATTTTTTTTCTTTCTAACTCTTGGTGGTTTCTCAAAAATATTTTTTTCCTACTATAGTCTAGATTTGGTGTAATCTGGAGTAGAATTCAAGGAGTTGTTTTGAAACTAGGGTTTCCACCAAATTCACTTCCAAGGATACAAATTAATTTATTTCTTAGATATTTTTTCTCAAAAGTGATATCTAGGCACTAGTAAGTTACCCAATAAAATAATATTGACTATTTTTTATATAATTTATTAGAAAACAATTATTTTGCTATGACAAGGCCTACAATGAGGGGCAAAATGAATTGTGCCACACCAAGAAAATCTATAGGAAATGATGATTTGGAAAGTGGGGATATGGGTTACATATATAATGAATCTTTAAGGAAACAAAAAGGGGATGAAAAAAAATTTTGAAGGATGAAATCAAGTTAGAAGAGGCAGAGAAAATGAAAGGTTTGGAAAGAGATATATCTAACATCTATCACTCATTGGATAGCATTAATTCTTATATACAAAATAAATCAAGTTCATAACTAGATGCTTCATGAAATAAGGGTGGATTATCTAGATTGGCTAATCTAGATCCAAAAAATAACACTCATATGTGATCTAGGAACTTGATACCAAAGGTGGATACATGCAAGTTTGATGGCAAGCGTCCACTAACTTGGAAAAATAAAATCGATATTTTTTTAATGAGTATCATATTCCAAGTGGGTGAAAAGTGAAAATGGCTTATTTATAAATAAAAATAGAGAAATTCATTTGGTATCATTGTTTTATTGGAAGACTTACAACATGTGCATGAAGGTTTTCTGGTTGTGTTGGTTGTTTCTATGTTTTCATTGATGTCAACATGGTAATAAATATATGGTGTTGAATATATGGAAGTTTGCTTGGTTTAATGGAAGTTGTTCTCAATTGGTAATGTTCCTCTGTGATGGAATAGTATGTTGGTATTTGAGTCCAAAATTCATTACAAGATTTGATGTGACTCTAATCTTCTAACCATGTTTTATTGATTTGTTCAGACTAATTTTTCTTGGATTTTGAGACATTCTTTTGTCTATGAACTAGAAGTTATCTCTAACAGAGTTCAACTCTGTATCCTACTATTTTTATGTGTGTGGTGTACTATGTGGGAGACTCCACATTTTACTAAGGTGAACATTCTTATACTGTGGTTGAGCTGACAGTCTCTTTACTAGTAGTATGATGGGAAATTAATGTGTTCGTATATCCAGAAGGTATTTGCATTAAGTATTATTTGTTGGTTTGAAGAATTGTGTTTCTTAGTCTTGGCCAACTTAGTGAATGCAATACATTATGAAGACTAATAGTCGACTTGGCATAATGCACTACATAGATAAAATGTTGAATCTTATATGGTGCCAACGTAATTGAAGAATAAGATATACTTGCATATATATATATATAAGATGAAAGATAGAAGAGAGGAAAAGTACAATTTGAAGAGATGAGTAATGCAATTTGAAGAAAGAGAAAATAAGAAATACAAGAGAGCAAGAAGGAGAAGTGAATGTGACCAAAGGAGAAGATTAGAGCCTAAATGTTTTATCAGTTGAGATCAATGCAGTTTTGTTGAGTGACTATTGTGTGATGTAGTACTTTACATTCTAAAACTCAGTGGAACTAAACTTTGCATAGTGAAGGTGTATTCCATCAATTTATTCTTTTGGCAGTGGGCCACTATCTTTGTATCTTGGCAGTGACTCATATCTTTTGTACTTAGGTTGTGAGCCTTTTTAATATAGTGAGTCCTGGAAGTGAGCCCCATAATATTTTGTATCTAGATATAATATATTGTGAGTTAACCCTCACCATAGTTTTTCCCTCATTGGGGTTTCCACATAAAAATTCTGGTGTTCATGTGTGTGATTGCATTGACTTGCTTTTATGTTCTCTCTTTCCGATTCAATTAAAATGGTAATGATGATTAAGTGGATTTTATTATTAGTTTTTGGAATACTAATTCACGCCCCCTCTCAGTATTTCAGATGTTCAACAATTGGTATCAGAGTTTGGTTCCTTAGAGGAAGCCTAATAGCTTGAGGAAGGTCCCAGAGTTTGAATATATATATTTTTTTCCCTCAGAAGTGGTCACTATAGAATTTTTAGAAGCAATGGAAGCCTTGAAGGAAAAGTTGATAAAAGAAAATGAGTATATTGAAAAGCTACAAAGTATATGTATAAATGCAGGTGATCTATTGACTAAAGGAGAAGAAATCATTACTAGCCTACATGAACAATTGGATGAGAAAAAAAGAATTCAAGACTATAAGGAAATTGAAATTCAGAAGATGATGGATGACTGCACAAAGCTTGAATTAGAAGTAGAAATCCTAAGATCTAATCTAGAAAAGGCAAATAGTTTTGAAGACAAATTTAAGATAAGCTCAACGATGCTTGATGACTTGATTAATTCTCAAAGACTAGAAAAAGATAAAAGCGGTTTAGGGCTTGAAAAAGTTCAGAGTTCTAAAGCAAAGAACTTCACTGAAAAGAAGACATGGTACAAGGATAAACAAGTCAAGGAGTGAAGAAACAATTCTGAAAAAACTCTTATAAAATGGTATGATGTAAAAAGGTATTTATACTTCAATGGTGTTTTTCATTCTTGCAAGCGATTTGGTCATAAAGCAAAGGACTGTAAAAACAATGTGAATGACTCTAAGAACAAAAGGAATGGATATGAAGATAAAAAAGAAAATGGAAAGAAGAATGTTACTTGCTGTAAGTGCAGAAAATTAGAACACCCTGGTAGAAATAGTAGAAGGAAGAAGAACTTCTATCCAACAAAGAAGAATGATCAAACCTTTGATCTGAAAGTAACAAGGAAAGAAATGGAAAGAACTTGGAGAAAGGATTCATTAACTTTATCTGTGCCGAATTTTGGTACATATACTCCCATCAATCTCTAAATGAAAGCAGTGAATGAGGGGGTGCAATCATCCGAAAATCTAATAAACCCCCTTATTGGTACTTGTGTCATATCATGATAGAAGTATATTTAATGAGGTAACAAATTTAAGGTATTTTTCACATGTGTGAAGAATGAGGTCTACAAAATTTGAAAGGATGAAGGAATACATTGTTTTCAAGGTAATCTACCTATAAATTGAAAAAATTATTGTAAAATCATTTGAAATGGAAGGAATAAGATCAGATAGCATTAAAGGAATATGTATTTTAAAAGAAGTGTGTAAAGGAAGTTTGGAAGGGAATTCAAAGTTTCAGAGTTTGAAGAAAGCAATATTTGAAGTGAGCTTCAAAAATAAAACATCTATAAATTTTCAGAGGTATGCCTATTTGTACAATCTTTTACTTTTATTGATGGATAATTCAAAGTTTGTAAATTATGCGGATAAAGCTAGATTGAAGAGATATATGAGGAATGTGTTAGAAGATTTTGTTGGTGCATTCTCTTGCATCCCTCTAAGAGCGTTTCCTACAAAAGATATCTATGCATTTTTTTTCTATAAGATTGAAGAAATGGCGTTAGTTCAGCTAAATATGTTTTGGGAAAATGAGTTGAAAGAGAAGCATGATGCCTACAGAGTAGTAGTTGAGAAGAAGTTGGATGTTTGGAGGAAAGTTCCCTTGTTTGAATTTGAGAAGAAGTATATTTGAATAGTATTGAACAAAATTCATAATGAATCTTTGTGGATTGAAGAGGCACATCTGGTCACTAGAGAAGCAATTAGAGATGTAATTCCAGTCTATGTTCCTCTGGACTAGTTCCTAAACTAGATTCTATGAATGAAAAAGAAACAATTAAGATTACAAGTGTGAGTTCTAAAGGAAAGGAAATTGATTTGAGATCGATTGTTGATCTAGTATTGAGGTATGCTACTATGATCATTTGTCATAAAGTTTGTATTTTTGGAAATGACTCTATAGTTTCTCCTATTGCGGTGAATATTGTTGTTGACATGATATTAAGAGGTATGGAATGACTTGTGTGAGCTAATTCGTATACATATTTTGAACAATTTAAAGGAGATCAAGAAGAATACTTTTGGTATGGAAATTTGGTTGTTTGTCTACTCTTTTACTTTTTGAAAGAGTTACCTGTAATAGGAAGGTTAGAATGGCCAAATACAAAGCCTATTACCTATCAAATCAGGAATTTCATGATAAATATTGGTATTTTGAATGCACAACAATCTTCCCTTGCTGCATTCTTTGGAACATTCCAGATGAGGATGAACAAAAGGTCTAGGTTTCCAGTAAGTGTTATGGAAAGATACTCCGGAAGCATAAATTTTCTTGTCTACAGATTTTTGTCACATGGAAGCAGTTGAATCAAGGTTGGTTTGGATATTTAAATTGGATTATGAAGTGTCAAAGGCAAAAATTGATAATTATGCTAAAATTCTCTTGGAAATCCCTAAACATCTCAATGATGAAAGTTTCTTCAGTAGTAAGACTAGAACATGGAAGAATAGGAAAAGTGTGGTAAAGATAGTAGATGAGAGTAAGCTTGAATGCAAGAATGAAATGATGAGTATTCAGAGAGATTTGGAAGACTTGCAGAAGGTTATACCTAATGCTAATTTTGATTCATCCATTTTTTTTGTGGAGAATCTTCGTGGCATGATTAATTATTTCAAGGATTACATCTCCAGACTTAATGAGTTTGGTGGAACTAGGAATGAAGAAGAATTGAGCGATATCAAAGGGAAATGTGTGAATGCATACAATTGGGTAATGAAGGAATTGGAAAATGTACAAGGTTGTGAACAAGAGGCACATGAACTACTTTCTTTTTGTCTAGATTGGTCTAGCAATACATTGGATATGAGAAATGAAATAAGGTTGAGTGATTCTCGACTGAGCACTTAGGTAGATACATACAAGTTAGTGAAGATAAAGATAATAAGAGGTAGTCCTACATTGTGCAACTTCAAGACAATTTTTTCTCTCTATAGGATCGAAGAATAGATGCTATCAAAATTTTTGTGGCACTCAGAGACATGATTAAATTTAGACATAATTTTGTTTCTAGTGCTCTTGGTTATAATGGTGAAATATCAGAAATGAATCTTAGTCCCAATACTTTAACAGATGGTATAGAGTCTCTAACTAAACTTGAGCTATTTTAAAAGACTCTTGTAAGTTCAAAAGGTTCATGGGAAGAAGGTAAAGCATCAAGGAAGGCTATTCTGGAGTCTTAGATGTTCCTTTTTAGGTTACATCTATGTTCATATCTTTTTGACTACTTTTTTTTATATACATTTTTATATTGAACCCCTTCCTTTGTCATTGATGTCAAAGGGGGAGAGAGAAAGAGATAGAGAGACAGTAAGGAAAACTTTTTGTGAAGATCAATTTTGATAGGGGGAGCAAGTCAGAGCATTCAATTGTAATATACTTGAATTTTTTTTTGTCATGCATGTTGCCATCAATGCCAAAGGGGGAGATTTTTGGAAGACTTGCAACATGTGCATGAAGTTTGGATGGTTGTTTCTATGTTGTAATTGATGTCAACATGGTAATAACTACATGGTGTTGACTATATGGAAGTTTCCTTGGTTTACCGAAAGTTATTCTTTGTCGGTAATGCTCCTCTGTGATGGATCAGTATGTTGGTATTTGAGTCTAGAACTCATCGCAAGATCTGATGTGACTCTAATCTTTTAACCATGTTTTATTGACTTATTTAGAATACTTTTTCTTGGATCTTGAGATGTTCTTTTTGTTGGAAAAACAAGGACATACAACTGAGAGGGGGGGTGAATCAGTTGTCACAGAAATTTAAACTTTTACTAACTTCACTTATCCTTAATCTCAGATCTAATGAATGAACAATTAACCATAAGAAAGTAACACATCAAAGAGACAAAGAACACCAAGATTTTTTTTGTGGAAACCCTATTAGGGGAAAAACTAGGGTGGATGTTAGTCCACAAGATTATACCCTGCTAAAAGTATAATGAAAAACAATAAGAGTAATGCACATGCATTCAGGCACACTACCTAGAGCTCACTGCTCAATTACAAAAGGGGCTCACTGCCCAACAAGTTGGATTAAAAATCTAGAGGGTATGAATTGAGAAAATAGCTTCTACTCAAGCCTGATTACAATTCCAATTAATCTCAACACTTCTTCACACTTTTCTTATAATGATATTCACATATACACATATAGGAGCACATGAAGCATCATCATCATCAATGAACTAATCACCCTTATATATCCACTACATGAGATTCCATCACAACTTCATCGGCCAAGAAAGTAAAATATATTTGCAATGTTAGCCCAAATTTACAAATAAACTTTTAATGCAAATCCACCAAGGTCGGCCACAACATTGCGGAGACCCAAATTATTATCTCCAATACAAAAAGACTTTAATTAATTTCACCTTGAAGATCCAACACACGCTACCACCAACATGTCGGCTAGAAACATGAAAAACCAAACATGCACAAGAAGATCTTCAATCATGAGCACACAAATTATTGTGGACGTACCACAAAGATAGAGAATGAACTAGAGGCATCTGAGAACACCAAGAAACAATAGAGAAGCATCCACAACAACTAAGATAACCAGAATCACACAATCTTCATTTAGGAACATTGACAGAGACCAACTAAACACTTCCAGACTAGAACTCACACAAAACTTCACGCGGACCTCTGAAACTTTTGGTAGATGATCTAGACATACTCAATAATAAACCCTTTAATCCACATCAGCTAATATTTTATGTACAGAACAAAATTCCTTTATGACTTGCCTATAGGAACTTGGAACACTTTCTCTTATAATTTTCTCAATATCCTCAACATATACAACAATAGATACACCAAATTCTAATAGTGTTGACATCAATGACAACCACATATCAACAACACATCCACAACATCCAAAAATCTCCAACACTTTTGTCTATGAACTAGAAGTTATCTCTGATAGAGTTCAACTCTATATCCTACTATTGTTCTATGTGTGGTGTACTGTGTGGGAGACTCCACATTTTACTAAGGTGAACATTCTTATACTGCGGTTGAGTTGACAGTCTCTTTACTGGTAGTATGATGGGAAATTAACGTGTTCTCAAATTCAAATGGTGTTTGCATTAAGGATTATTTTCAGGTTTGAAGAATTATGTTTCTTAGTCTTGGCCAACTCAGTGAATGCAATATATTATGAAGACTAATAACTGACTTGGCATAATGCGCTACACAAATAAAATGTTGAACCTTATATGGTGCTGACCTAATTGAAGAATACGATATACTTGCATATATATAAGATGGAAGATAGAAGAGATGGGAAATGAAATTTGAAGAGATAAGCAATGCAATTTGAAGAGAGCGAATAAGATATACAAGAGAGTGAGAAGGAGAAGTGAATGTGACTAGAGGAGAAGATCAGAGCCTAAATATTTTATCAGTTGAGATCAGTGCAGTTTTATTGAGCGACTATTGTGTGATGCAGTACTTTACATTCTAAGCTTCAGTGGAACTAAACCCTGCACAGTGAAGGTGTATTCCATCAATTCATTCTTTTGGCAGTGAGCCACTATCTTTGTATCTTGGCAGTGAGCCTCTATATTTGTATCTTGGTAGTGAGCCATGTCTTTTGTACTCAAGTTGTGAGCCTTTTTAAGGACAATGAGTCTTGGTAGTGAGCCTCGTAATATTTTGTATCTAGATATAATATATTGTGATTTAACCCTCACTTTTGTTTTTCCCTCATTGGGTTTTCCATGTAAAAATCCTGGTGTTCATGTGTGTGATTGCATTGACTTTCTTTTATGTTCTCTCTTACTAATTCAGTTAAAAAGGTAATGATGATTAAGTGGATTTTATTATCGGTCTATGGAATACTGATTCACCCCCCCTCTCAGTATTTTGGATGTTTAACATGTTAATGTTCTTAATGTAAGAAAAAGGGTTTCCCTATCTTGTGGATTATCTTTATAAAGGACATACTATTATAGCATAGCTAGTAGTTTGGTTAACAACTACTTCAACTAGCTAACTAAACTTCAATAAGTAGGATCAATCACGGATTACATTTAGAAATTCTAAAAAATAATGATATTATGCTAAATTTTTGGGTGGTCCCAAGGATCACATCCAACATGAGGTATGCATGTTTAGTACTAATTATGTATTTGAGTCTTTAACCCTAGAATACAAGATAGAGATTTTTTTACTTCCTAGGAAAAGGGGTTAATGGGATAAAGAAAGGATTTTCAACACAATCATTGTGCTAGCCTACCAAATTGACTCCACAAAATAGATAAGAGAAGAGAGTAAAATAGTTATGTTTTAATTTTGATTGAAAATATAGTCAGGTTCATAAATGTGCTAAAAATAAAATATTCTACATGTAAGTTCCAAACAAGGAAGAAGAAGAGAAAGACGTAATATTATATGGAGGAAATGAGATAGAAGAGGAATCTAGAGGTAATAACCAAATCATCTCTTTTTATGTATTTTTTGGATTTTTTTCCCAAAAACTCTCAAAGTGATGGGTTTCCTAAAGAAACAAAGAGTAACAATATTAATTTATTTGAGAAAAGCTCACAATTTTATTAACAAGAAGTGAGCTACTCACCTAAATTGTTTTATATACCCTATTCTATAATTTTAGGTCTAAACAATAGATGGGGGTAATGTCAAAATCTTGAGACAATTTTATTGTATTTGTGTGACCAAATAAATTCAACTATGAAATACTAAAGGAGTAAAGCAATAATCAAAGTAAATCATAGTCAAATGATCAGAATAATAGAGTAAATAAGATAAATTGAATTAAACATGATGCAAACATTGCAAGAACACACACAATTCACGTTAGCACACTTCCATTGCTCTCCTCTATTTCACCTTGGGAGAAATGGTATAAGTAATATTTTCTCTCAAATTTATATTAAGAACAATAGCATAAAACCACCTGTAAAATAGGAGTATAGTTTTCATGTGTGATCTAAGATGATAGATGAAGGAGAGTATGCTTGTATTTATAGATATTCGATGACACCAATCAACAATCAAGATCAAACGAGAGATTGAGAAGACCAATCGTTGAGAATTAATGAGAGAAATTGAGGGTCAGTTAAGTGGTTGCATTATTTCAGCTAACTAATTGCATGATTTAGTTAAGAGGATTGATTGGAGTTTTAACTTAGACTAACTGTTAGTGGACTAGATTGATTTCTTAGAGGAATCAAAATGAGTGGGAGTGAAGTGGATTTTATTGATGAGTGGAATGATTAGATTGATTAGTGAACTGAGAGTAACTCTGAGTCAACATGTAAGGTGGAATTTGCATAAGTATTTAATAAGTAAATAAATTTAATTATTATTTATATGTACAATATTGATTTTAATAAGTAAAATTAATGATTTTATTTATTTTTGAAAGAAGATAATGTTGAGAGAAAAATGAATTAATTAAATAATTTAAAAAAATATTTAATTTTATGAAGTGGGAAATGGATAATTAATTAAATAATAATAAATTATTTAATTAAACTTTAGAATAGAAGAATAATTAGAAGATTAATTAAATAATATGAAATTATCTAATTATTAGGATGAAGTGAAAATGATTATTAATTTAATCATGTAGTCAGAATTAGATTTCTATATTTTTCCCCTCTTTGAGACACTACATTTTTAGAGAATTGTTTCAAAGGAAATGATGACATGCCCTAATGAATAAAGAAATGAAAAAATGAAGATGAATGTAGGATGCCCCCTCGAGAATTTGGACAGAAGGATGAAATTTTTAAGTTAAACTCTTGAAGAGTATTAAAAATATATGATAGAGGTGAAGGAAATGGAAAGAGTAGAATATGAAAATTTTGTAATAGGAAGAAAGATAATATGAGAAATGATAGTGATATGATAGTTAATTTTCATTGTTATCACACATTGGAATGAATACAAAAATAGAATGATATGAATGAAAAGAGATGGATTGATATAGCTTGTGATTTCTGTATACACCTAAAATCGGTCAAGACAATTAATTAATTAAATACAAGTTATTTATTTAATGAACCCCTTTAATTTGTCTACTTATAAATAAATGCTAAATTTATTTATATAGTTCATATCTTCTAAATCTTCTATCTTAATTCATATTCTTCTAATTTTAATTAAATAAACAAATGTCAATATTTTTTTTATTTAATTAATAATCTTCTCACTAAATTTAAATTCCCAATTTGAATTTAGGCACATGTCTCCAACTTTTCCTCTTGCCACATCATCAAGTTCACATGAATTTAATTATGATTAATATTTAAAATGGAATTATCCTCAACAAACTTTGGACACTTGGTTCTTCCATCTCATTGATTCTTCTAAACACTTGCCAAAGTGCTCTTTTAAGGGGAACATCCTCCATAATTCCCTCTAACCTCTTCTTTCTCCACCGTTCATCTCTCCAGCTAAAATATTGACTGTTGGTTGTTGCCACATCATTTTATGCCTTGGAAATCCTATAAATACAACCTCTTGCTAGAACATTTGTAATCCCATCTTGAGAAAACTTACTCTACAAAAATTACATTTGATCATTTAGAGAAATTTATCATTTAGCATTTGAGCATTGTAGTATCATATTAGTTTAAAATCATGGCTTAGTTTAATAGTTGCATTTTCATTATTAAAGTAGTTTTATACAACATTTGCATCATAGTCTTTAGTATCATATCCATTGTCACATTACCATTATCATTTACAACATAATATCATAGCATCATTTAGCATTATCATACAACTTATCAAATCATGTGCAAATCAAGTTTCTTGCATTTACAACATTCCATTCCCTAGGTTGTCATTCTGAAAGTCATAGTGCAAGCAAAATCTAGGAGCCATTGTGATTCAAGGAATCCTTAGAGATAGGAAACAATAGAATGATTTTGGTGATTGATTGTGTTTTGAATTCAATTAATTATCTGATTCAATTCCCTAATTTAATATGTTTCATTGGTTTTGTGTGTTTATTACTCATTTACTAACATTACACAATTCACACAATACACATTTTGGCGCCCATTGTGGGGTCAAGCCCCTTTTTATTGACATTTTCTAGAAAGTTTTTTTTCATATCTGGACATGAACTCTTAGGTAGCGCATTCGTTATTTCTTTTGGCACATATAAAACATCTTCTAACTCATCCAGTTCCTATTACGATGCATCAAGAGAATCTTTTGATGCATCTAGTACATCTTTCAATGCATATAGGGGGTTTTCTAGTACATTTAGTCTTTATTTTAGGGCATCCAGTAGTTTCTCTAGTGCATAGAAGTAATCTTTTAGCACATCTGATGTCAGTTTTAGCGCATCTAGTTTATTTTGCAAAAAATAAAAATCTTGAGAACTAATTGATACTTTTTTTGTTGCAGGTACTTAAATACACTGGTCAAAGGAATTTTATCAAACTACTAATAATGTATGCAAGGGTTGGAGTTGTTTTATTGTCTTCTTTTAATTAAATTAGGAACTTAGTTTAATTAGAAGGTTAAAGAACCCCTTGTCTACTGTGCTTGAAGTGACAGGCCTATGCTCTCCCCTTAACTAGGTGACCAAAATGCCAAACTCACTATTTTATGCTTTGTTAACACCTTTAGAAGGCCTGCTATAGTGGGAAAAGATACTCACCCTATGGGAATGACCTAACTAGGAACAACTAAAGCCAAGTTTTTTGACCCACTATAATCAAAAGTGAATTAAGGGAAAGTATACAATTCAATGGTAGTGTGCAAGATAACCATCCCCAAAGCCTTTGTTCTAAAGGTTGGGAGGTCTCCTAAGGGATTTTATTTATTTTCCTCACCAAATAGAAACCCTTATTATGAACCTTAGTGTAGAAGCCAACCGAGTCAGTCTCTGAACACTTCTAATATCACAGTGCAAGGGGAGGGAATAATTTGCCCCCAAGATACTCACCATATAACCATCAGGGATTACTGGCTGAAGGTGGAGGATTCAACATTGTTTAAGACTCGGGAAAGGAAAAAACATGGGCTCCCCCTAGGGGTGACACGACTGTGTGAGCTGACATGGTTCTAAGATGTGGGTTGTTGTATTTTAAGTGACCCTTGAGAATAGAAAAGTACTTGAATTGTCTTCTCTTGTGTTATACTAGTGGAAATCGAAGGAATTAGACCAGATTCTTGAATACACACTTAATGTTTAGTTCTTAGGCTTGAAACAACTATTTGACAACTTGCTACTATGTTTGAAGTCATAATTCAAGAAATCATCCATTTAAAGCACTTGATTCCCATAATTCACAATCTGGAAACCAAGCATAATTCATTGTTCAAAAGATTATATCCCTAGAAACACTTAGATTCACTAATCAAAATCCAAATAACTAGACAGATTTGCAAAAAATTTGAACACTTCTAGATTAGTGCATCCATTCCCTATTTTGGTGCATACACTTCATTTTCTAGCACATCCGAGTTAGTTTTCAGTGCACTTGGTCCATCTTTTAGCACATCTAGGTCACTTTCCAAGGCATCTATTCCATCCTCCAATGCATTTGCAAAATTGTTTAGCACATTCACCTATAGAACACCAAGTGGAAATCACATTTAGTAGGGGAAGTCTAGTGCAGCCTTGCTTTATCTTAGTGCATTTGATTAGTTTACTAGCGAATTTGAGTCACTTTTGGGCACATAGGTTCCATATTCTAGTGCATCTAAAAAATTGTCCAACGCATTCACCTACAAAATACCAAGTCAAAATAATCATACTTAGGGGAAATCTAGCGCATCCATGGCTTTTTCTAGTGCATTTAGTCTATTTTCTAGCACATCTGAG
Source organism: Sequoia sempervirens (assembly GCA_007258455.2). Taxonomy (NCBI): domain Eukaryota; kingdom Viridiplantae; phylum Streptophyta; class Pinopsida; order Cupressales; family Cupressaceae; genus Sequoia; species Sequoia sempervirens. Next base: position 228,386,470 of record VDFB02105785.1, read on the forward strand.
CCATCCTTTAGTGCATTGAGTCCAACTTTTAGCGCATTCAGTACATTCTCCAGCGCATTTGGTCTATCTTTTAGCGCATTGAGTCTATTTTATGGCACATCTTGGGTACAATCTAGTGCCTCCAGGTTGTTTTCTAGCACATCCGTGCAATCTTTTAGTGCATCCATACCCTATTTTAGAGCATCCAGTAAACTCAAAACTAGAGTTAAATTCATCCCCTTGTTCGACAATTTGAACCTGAATTAAGGATCCCTGTTAGCACATAATCATTCCTTAGGTACAACAGAGTCTTAAACTTGTTGAAACTAACATTTGCAAGTGGAATTCTTTAAAATAAACCAAGATCTAACACCTTAAAGTTCCTAAATCATCAAAATTATCACATCTCTAATTGTTAAGCCAAGTTTCATTATCAAGATTTATCATCCTTCATCATGAAACAATGTTGTATAATTAGATTAAACTTAGTCTCATCAATAGAATTTTTCATTCTATTTAACTTAGTTTTCATCCTTGGTGCTCCTCCAAACAAAGATCAAAGTTTAGTCAAATTATAACACTTGTATTCCCATTCAAACAAGATTACAAATGAAGAAACCCAAGGAAAAGGAACTTGAAACTCAAAACACCATGGCTGAACCTGAAGAAAATCCATTTCATAGTTTCCACAACACTAAAGGTGAGGAAATAACTGAGGAAGACATCCAACGTGCTCAACAAGATCCAAATTTCCACAAGTTCCTTGAAAAGATTTTTGAAATAGATAGGGAAAAATACTTCTGAATGTTGGCTAATCAAGGTATCAAACTTCCACATGACTTTGATATTAATTAATTGAAAGCACCTCCTAAAAAGACTAAAAATGATCCATCAAATACAGATCCAGTGGCTACTGTAACTCATCAAATGAAAAACCTCCAACAACAGATTCAAGATATGCAAAGGGGAACCTCAAAAAGATACTTGATACAAGAAATTTTCTCATATCCTTTTGATCAAAGTGTCAACATGATTACTTTTCCCAAGCATTTTGAGTTTCCAAAGTATGATAAATACAATGTTAAAATAGATCCAATAGATCATGTAAGGGAATTTCGAACCATGAGTCTTGAATTTGCATATGAAGAGATTTATTTGATGAGATTGTTTCCACGAAGCCTAGGGGGACAATGCATGGAATGGTTCTCCAAACTTGTACCACCAATTAAAACCTTTGAAGATCTGCTTAATAAATTCATCACCTAGTACTCTTACAACATCCAACATGAGATAACAATGAAAGACCTTTGCAACACAAAAGAAAAAAAGGGTGAATCATTCCTCATATTTTTGCAAAGATGGAGAAGATCGTTTGCAAGATATTCTCATCCCATACCTGAAAAGGAAAAGATGGAAATCTTCATTGACAATCTAAATGATGAGATGAGCTATAGACTTGAATTGCAATGTTCACCTACCTTTGAGAAAATTATTGAAAATGGAATCAAAATTGAAGAAGCTTTGGTTAAGAGAGGAGTCATAAAAATTTATAATGAAGACAACTCACCAAGCTCCTCTAATAATTACAAAAACAATGATAAACCAAATTTTTGGAAAAGAAAGAAGAATGTCGGTAACAATGATGCTTTAGCTGGAACACAAAATGCAAAACCAATATTTAACTTGACAATAGCTTCCAACAAGACCAATAAAAAAAAAAATCCAACCAGCAATGAAAACAACAATCCAAGCAATGTTGAATCTAGACCACCACCATATAGAACATCCTCAAATCAAAGAAGATTCACACCTTTGGGACAGTCATTGGAATCAACATTAACGGAAATTCTTGCAACCAAGGTTATAGCATTACCTAAAGCAAGATATTGGGAACCAAGATTTAAACCTTCTTGGTGGAATGATTCACACTATTGTGACTTTCATAGGAACAAAGGACACAAAACCAATGATTGCATGCAACTGAAATGTTTGATACAAGATTTGATTGATAACAAGACAATATTTGTAGAAGGACCCCAAACAAATGTTGTTCATGGAACATTCAAGAATCCTTTACCAAATTATGAAAAGGGGGAGCCTTCTTCATTAAACACCAAAGGAAAAAATGTGAACATTGAAATTAAGGGCCAAAGAAACACTGTTACAGCTGAAAATCATCACCATGACATCAACACCAAATCACATCAAATCAATGATATCATACCAATCAGAGAATATCAAACCATGGATATCAAAATCAAGGGCCAAAAAGACATTATTGCAATTGATAATTCAATTAATGACATCACAATTGAACATGAACAAAAAATTGTTATTAAGGTAGTTGAAGATCAAACTACAGACATCGAAAGTAAGGACCAAAGAGACATTGTTGCAGCTGAAACACATCTTCATGACACCAACACCAAATCACCTCAAACTAATGACATCATACCAATAAATCTGATCACAAATGTTGCTGCAAATGATAATCAAATTAATGTTATTAAAATTCAAGAAAAACAAGACTATCAACCAGTCAACACAACCACAAGAGGGCAAGCTAAGGTAATATTGAAAGGGGTTGCCTCTACATCCAAAGCACCTGCTACCTCTGCAAGTCAATACAACATAGTTGATCAATTGCAGAAAATACCAACTCAAATATCTATATTGGAAATCCTCAAGATTTTACCAAATCACAAAGAAATTCTAGAAAAATCTCTAGTAGCCACCACAATACCAAATAATCTAGAAGTTTTCCAATTCCAAACTATGGTGGGACACTTGACTGTACCTTGTTGCCTATTATTTTATGAGAACAATGATGTATCAATCAACCATCCACATAATGTGACCCTCCACATTAAGGTTTTAATTCACAAACATTGGGTCAAATTTGTTCTAATAGATAGTGGAGCTGGCCTAAATATTTGTACTTAAAAACTTATCTATGCACTTGGGTATTCAGAAAATGCAATTGATGCTAGAAGAAAAATCACTATAAAATCCTATGATGACGAAGAGATATCCTCCCAAAGATTAATTGTACTACCAATTCAAGTGGGATTGGTTGTCAAAGATATGATCTGCCAAGTGTTGGAAAAGGAGTTGACATACAACATACTATTGGGACGTCCTTGGATTCATGAGATGCAAGCAGTGCCATCAACATATCACCAGTGTTTGAAATTTCCTTTCCATGGGAAATAAATCACCATTTCAACTAATTCCAACAACCCCCAATATTGCAACACACTCAGAACAACCCAAGATACTTTTGTGCCACATAACATGGAAGCTACAACTCCTAGTTCATCTAACAATGAAAGACAACTAAATTCCTTGTCAAAATGGGTTGAGAAAAAGGACTAGTCAAAAGATAAGGGTATCAGTGATTCTACACCATCAAGTAACGAAAGTCAATCAAATTCTTTGTCAAATAAGCTTGAGGAAAAGATTTAGTCAAAAGACAAAGGTGTTGGTGATTCTACTCCAACAAATCAGGAAGGTCAACTAAATTCCTTATCAAAATAATTTGAGAAAAAGATCCAGTTAAAAGACAAAGGCCTGGGGGAATATTCATTTGAGGAATCCTTGTCTTTCACAATTGCTATCTTCTCCTAAGTCATATGGAAATCCATCCACATCATGACAACAATCCTCACAACCAACCATTCTCTTCGATGGTAAGTTTGTAAAAGCAGGCACCTTCATGGATGAATCAGAAGACAAAGATGTTTTAAACTAGTTGTACAAAGATGAAGAAGCATCACAAGCATCAACTTCCAACTCGCTAATTGAACCATATGGTAAAGGTTTTATAGTCCTGGAGAAGATGGGATATGATGGAAAAGGTCATGTTGGAAAAAGAAAAGAGGGTATCATAGAATCACTACAACCTAACATAATCAATTCAAAGGAAAAAAGAGGACTAGGATATAGAGAAGAGTCAAAAGAAGAAACTAGGAAGCAAATTGTTGAGTGAATCCTCCAATTGTGAGACAATTCCAAAATAGATTCCAATGAATATGAATGGGATTCCCTCTCTGAAGAATCTTGTCATGACAAAGAAATTGATGTGATATAAAAGTATTCACCAACATGTATGGAGGGACAAAGCTTGAGTTCTAGACCATTTGAAATTGGATCACAACATATCGATGACTCAAGTGAAGATGATCAAACTTCGAGCGAGATAGATGCTTTGGAAGAGAGTAACATCATAGACCTTGATATTGCTATTGAAAATTTTGATGATGTTTCCATCATGACACTCACTCCTTTTGACCTTAGCCAATATGATGATTCCTTTCCATTGATACACGCTGAACTAATTGACCAGGACCAAACTAAGTTGCTTGACATACCTGTCTTTCCAAACGATGACATCATTGTGAACTTCCTTTGCTTTGATGATCCCAAAACATGTTCCATCATTGAATCTCATATTGAAGCTTTAGACAAGGGGAGTGCCAAATCTTCTAGCTGAAAAATGAATATAAAAAATAGATCTAATGGTGAAAACCATTTAATGGTAGTATTAGATCAAGAAAAATTAAAAATAAAGAGTGCATATTACGGTGAAAACCTCTCCGAGGCACCAAAAGATGGGAGATTTGAAACTCTTCCTGAGCACTATCATGAGAGATCTTTAGTGCTAGTTGAGCCTACACAATCCATCAACATTGGTACAACCGAAACAATCAAGACTCTACATCTAGCAGCATCCATGGCAGAGAAAGAAAAAATAAGCTTCACTAAATTCTTTGAAGAGAGACAAGTCAATTTTTCTTGGTCCTACATTGACATGCCAGGCATAGATCTAGAGCTTATAATGCATCATTTATCTCTACCACTTGGGGTAAAGCCAGTGAAGCAAAAGTTGAGAAAAATGCATCCCCATATCGCTTTCTTGGTGAAAGCTGAATTCAAGAAACTATTGGATGCTGGATTTATCTGACCTATTGATTATGCTGAATGGATATCAAACATTGTGCCAGTTTCTAAACCTGACCATAACATCAGAATATGTACAGATTTCAAATATCTCAACAAGGCTTTTCTGAAAGATGATTTTCCTTTTCCTAACATTGACATCATTGTAGATTTGACAACTGGACATGAAATGCTCTCACTCATGGATGGATTTTTAGGTTACAATCAAATCAAAATAGCACCCGAAGATCAAGACAAAACTTCTTTCACATGCCCATGGCGTACTTTTTGTTGGAAGGTCATGCCTTTTGGGTTGAAGAATGTTGGGGATACTTAACAATGTGTGATGACCACTATCTTTCATGATATGATGCACACCTTTATGGAGGATTATGTAGATGAATTGTTGGAAAAACCATTCATTAGAGAGGGACATCTGGAAATTCTAGACAAAATATTCACCAAACTGGAGAAATTCAATGTGAGATTAAACCCCAAGAAATGTGTGTTTGGTGTGACATCAGCTAAAATTTTAGGATATATAGTATTAGCTAAAGGCATTAAGGTGGATCCTGTGAAAGTCAAAGCTATCATGGAGATGCCTCCTCCTAAGAATATCAACCAACTCAACTCTTTACAGGGATGATTCCAATCTATTAGGAGGTTCATCACACAACTGGTAGATAAAACTCATCCTTTTAATCACTTGCTACACACGAATGTTTCTTTCAAATGGGATGAAAAATGTGAAGCAACTTTCAATCAACTGAAACAATATCTGATGTCACCACCCATATTGGTACCGCCAACTGAAGGAAAACCATTATTAATCTACATAGCAACAAAAAAGGTATCTTTGGGTGCTCTACTAGCATAGGAAGACTCTACAGGAAAAGAAAGAGCTATTTATTACATCAGCAAAACCTTGAATGGCTATGAGATCAACTACACATTTATTGAAAAGCCTTGTTTGGTGGTAGTATTTTCTACTCAACAACTAAGACTCTACATGTTAACCCACACCATCAAACTCATAGAAAAAATTGATCCATTGAAGTACCTACTCAGCAAAGTTGCCTTGATAGGAAGACTAGCCAAATGGGTAATGATATTGAGCAAGTTTCATATCCAGTATGTGGACATGAAAGAAATCAAGGGCCAAGCGATAGAAGATCAATTAGTTGAAGCACCATTACAAGATGATCTTCCTATGAGCATTGAGTTTCCAGATGCAGATGTCCTAATAGTGTCAACACAATAGTGGATGTTATATTTTGATGGATCTTACACACAACATGGATCAAGTGTAGGAATCTTATTTTTCATGGCTCAAGGATACACCATTCCAAAGTCCTACAGGTTAATGTTTCCTTGCACTAACAACACAGTTGAGTATGAAGCACTCATCATTGGAATCAAGGTGGTAGTCGAATGGAAAATCACAGAGTTGCAAGTCTACGGAGATTCTCAATTGATCATAAACCAGGTGAATGATGATTATCAGGAAAAAGACAATAAATTGATGCCATATAAAAGAATGGTTGATGACTTTAAAAATTAGTTTTTGGAGATCAAATTTGAGCAGATTCTAAGAGGTGACAACAAAGTTGTTGATGCTATGGTGACCATTATATCTCTCTTACAGATACCCAAAAAATGAGCTCGTTATGAGTTCATGGTGGAACAATTGTTTAACCCCACCTATGATAACCCTAAATCCCAAGTAATATACCATCTAGTTGAATCAGTTTCCTGGTTCTTTATCTAGACAATGTTTCTCATGCAAGAAATTTCGACATAAAGCCACTGAATGAAAATCTTAGGTAAGAATGTTTAGTCAAGTGATGATGAATAGGTTTAATGGAGGTAGAATGAATCAATCCTTTAATGACTACTGCTATACCTATAAAAAAATTGGACACAAAGCAAATCAATGTAGATTGAGAAGCAATGAAGGTCAAACTAATAAAAAAAGTGTTGTCTTCTATAATTGTAACAAACCTGGACATATCTTAAAAGTTTGCAGAAGTAAGAAGGGAAAATAGTCTACTTTGATAGAGAAGAATGAACTGGTAAAGAAAATTGACAAAGAAGAGATGAAGCGAGAGATGAATAAGATATGGAGGAAGAAAGAAGAACCTAAAACTATTGATGTGTATGTGCCCTCATCCGGTATGGACAATTCCTTCGAGAATTACATCAAGCATTGTCTTAGGGGGAACATTATCAGAAAACTGTAGAAACCCCCTAGATGAATGGCATGTCAAAGGTTGACATGAGGATGTATTGTGAAGAATGAATAAATAGAGGTTGTGGAAAACAAATCAGAAGAAAAAATGTTGGCATACTAATATGCAGATCAAATTAGGTTTTTCTATGTTAGAAGAATATTTAGCAGCTTTTTGAAGTCTACCACATTTAATGTGAATTAGGGAAAACTGATGGTGTATAAGGTAATATTTGTAAGTTATTTTGATCACTTGAGCACTTGAAGAGTTTGAAAGGTGTATTGGAGTGATCTTGGAGTGATTTGAAGCAATTCTAAAGTAACTTGAAGGAAATATTACAAATACTCAGGGATTATTTCTAAGTTTACAAAGAGGAAGAAGGGAAAAGGAAAGAGTTTCAATTGAGCGATAATGAATTCAAGAAAGATAGCATGAAAATGGATAGAGGATCAAGTGGTTTCATTCCACTAAAGTTGAAAGGAGTTGAATTGGAATAATTTGATCATAGAAAGATAAAGGAAATGGAACTAGGGTTGAAGGAAAATAAGTTACAAAGCATAAAAACCCTAGGTATGGATTTATGGGGAGAATTTCCCTGGTTTACAGATAAAGAATTCATCTTGTTATTGCTAAGTTGATTCAAGAATGACAATATTATGTTGGAAAAACCCTACCTGATCACGAAGGGAGTGATTGAAGCAATTACTTGTTTATGCAATGTTGGGGATCTCCTGGGAGGAAAATTATGAAATACAAATATGTGGAGGAACTTACTGGCATTGATAAAGACCCTCATGCTCTATTGATAAACACTCTTGTGGATTCTACTGTAAGGTATGTCGCGTACGATGTTTCTTGTAAAATCTATTTCAAAAATCATGAAGGATCGACTTCAGCTATTGCTGTATATATTGCACACATGATGGTTAAGGAAAACAAGTAGTTTTATTTTTGTAGCCTATTACTTGAAAACCTAACTAAGAATGCCCAAATATCATTGGTTGAGGGTTTTCCTTTTCGATTTGGATATTTTTTCATGTGTTTGGATTTTTACTTTTTGAACTTGTTACCAAGAAGAGAAAATGTTGAATTGGAATCTGGTACTTCTGTTGGAAAAAAAGTTTACAAATACTTGGTATAATTAGCAAAAAATGTAAATGTTTGCAAAATATACATTCCTAAAGACAAATCTATGCTCCGGTATGTCAGTACCTAGTTAGTTTGAAGTGGGTTCATCCTCTAGTAAGAAAGAATTGGAAGTTATCATTGGTGAGTCCCCTCCAGAACCTAAAAGGAGGAAAAATATTGTAACAGATGTCTCTAAAGAAAAGAAGAATGAAGAATAATTCCTATCTAGATCTAACTCCCTTGATCCAGAGGATATATGGATGATACTAGACAAAGGGGATATGAACAAGATTGGTGAATTATAGGTGGAATTGTTGAATACTCAGAGGCAAAGAGAAGATATGGTTAAAATCTTCTGGTTGGTTAAAGAAGTTGTTGAGGTCTGATTGGATCATCTCTCCAGAATTCTCTTTGATGTAGAAAATTGTGAACATGTATGTCTGTCTTCTATTTAGACACCCTTCTTTATGCAGTTATCTTAATTGAATGGTATGAGTGAAAGAATGAACTTGGTTGTGCTTTCTTGGAAAATGATTCTTCCAATCATAAGAGAAAGGTACAAGAAAATATTTCATGTAAAAAGTGTCATTCTCATTTGAATGTTTTGAAATAGGAAGCTAGAATTTATGTGTATATACAAGGTTATCATCCTAACTTTTGGTCACCATTTTCCATTGATGTTAAAGGGGGAGAGAGTCATGTGAAGAATAGCTATGGTAATAAGAAAAGAGAATGTTGTAAATTTTGGCACATGTTTCCATCAATGACAAAGGGGGAGATTATTGGAAGAATGAAGAATAATGGTCTACTATACAAATTTGTGTGACCATGTTATATGAGTTGCAACTGCAAGACTAAGTTAGTGCTTGGTCCAGTATTTTGGTCTGGTATCTGAACCAGTATGCAAGCTACACCCTCTAGTATTTTGGTCTACAATCCTCCACAACTGATAGTTGTTGCTTGCAGTTTTGGGAAATAGTTTATGAATTTTGAAAGAATGCATGTTCAGAATCTCTCATGCTCTAGTGCTCGTATGGTGTATTAACATTATTGTGCTAATTACTTTTTGCAATTAAGTTGGCCAACTTCATGAATAATTGTGATATGGTGAATAATTTTTTTTTTTTTATGTGGATATATGTGCGACCTATCTTAGGTCTATGCCAGCATGATGTAGTGTGCTAAGCATTTTTTGAATTGTTTTTGGAAGATTTTATGAATTCTTGAGGCTGACAGTTGGTATTTTTGATAAACATGGATTGCATCTAATTAGGCTGACCTAATTGATGCTTATGGATGGATTGAGTATATATGTTGGATATGTTTTAAGATTGAGGTGTGAAGAAGTAGTAATTGTGAAGCTATAAATGTGAAAAGTGAAAAAATTATGGTGCATTAAGTCTATTTATTGAGCATCACTAGAACTGTATCAACACTTGTTAGGTGCCCTCTCTTCAGTTCATTTTGGCTGTGAAGCCAATTTTGTTTTGTAATCTTTTTGTAGGAAGCGAGCCTCCTTATGTAAGTAGTGAAATTTTGCATTTGGATAGTGAGTCCTATTTAGGGCAGTGATCCCTTGGCAGTGAACCTTCTACATATTCGATTTTGGAACCACTTTATATTGTGAGTTAATCCTCACCATGGTTTTTCCCTTATTGGGTTTTCCACGTAAAATCTCATGTTCATACTTAATTAAAAAATAGTGTGGTTGTGAAGTTAATAAGTGTTTGAATTTGGTGATAACTAATTCACCCCCCCTCTCATTTTTCTTGCACCTTTTAACATTCTCTAGTTTGAAAGTGTCATATGGTGGTCTTCACTAGGGTACTTATTTATAAATTTTATGTTTTTATGACCGAAAGGCTTGGAATCCTCCCTGAAGTATGCCGTTGTGTCGATTTCTATGATAAAGCTAGCTCAATGATCCCCTAAGGTATCCCATATTGAAGTCTCAAAAACTTAGCTATAGCTTCATCATTCTAGAATGTGGACCTATACTAGGTGGATCATCTCATTGGACCCAATAGATAAGTTGGGGGCATATAAGTGAATGTTTTGTTGAAAGTTGAAGGCTAGAAAGACATATAGGATATGGTGAAAATATTGTGATCATGAAATAGGTCAGTGAGACATTTGAAAGAGTCATTTTCAGTATCCTCATTAGACTACTTACTCGTAGAAGGAGTTTTAGTAGTATCTATAAGTGTAATTTTGATAATTGAAGACACATTATCTAGTTTCCCAAATCCAAGTCCTATATAGCATGGTTTGATAGGTATTGAGATAGGTTCCATCATCCCTTGATTCTATGCACCAAGTCCACTATGGCCATCATATCTCATGTGTTCCATTATCAAGAATCCTTTAGTGTACTTTTCCACTAGTAATATGATAGTATCTTCTTTGTCATTGTAAATCCACTCGAATATATCATCTATAAATTCTTTGTCCAATTCACCCAATTTGGAAAAGGTGGTCAAATTGCATTTGATTATGATGTTGGATATTGTTTTTGTTTTAATTAATTTACATATGATATGGGTGATGATGGAAGCTGACCTACATAAAAATATTGTGTTATATCATATTCCCCACACCCTTTGTCTTTGACCTGAATCTTAACTGTGGGATTAATCATGGATTGAGTAGATGTTTGATTTAGTACCAATGGGTCTATGTAGGATTTAAAGGAGGATGTGGTTTGAAGAACAAGGATATTGTCATTGATGCATTTTTTGGAAATGTGAGCATGTGGGATGAGCACAAGTTGTATAGTTATGTATTGTAGTGTTGTCATTGATGTCAACATTGTATTTCGGTATGAAGAGCATTGTGCAGATCAGTTTGTATGGCTTGATCATGTGTGAGGATGATTATGAAAGGAAATTTTACAAGAAGGTTTGATCCGATGAAGTTGGTTGATATGAAAATTGACTAAGTATCAATACAGGTAACTCTGTGTACAGACACCCAATTTTTGGGTCCGCATTGGTCTGTTGTATAAGTTATTTCTCTGTGATTCTAATATAATTATGTTTGATGTTAGGGAACCTAAATCTAGAATTTCATCTTTTTTTGGCTCTTGGTGTTGAAGTTATGAGTGACAGTCAATTGACTTGACAGTAACAGGTGTTTTACAATTCAATGTATATATTTTGGTGAATCCGAACTTCTTCGTAGATTGGAATTTGGCTTTGTTGTTTTGTGGAGTTTTTAACATGTGCCAATAGTGTGTATAATCTATATGGTATATAGGTTGGGGGTCCACATTTCTGAATGTGGGTGTGTAGCCGACAAGCTTTGTTATTAGGTCATTATCAGTGCCAACTGAATGAGTTTTGTGTATTACAGAGTTTGAATAAGTGTTGATCTATTATGTATGAGCTGTTTTGGGTCCATGCTAACCTATTTTGAATTATGATGAGTTTTAAATCTTGGCACAAAGCATGTATATATAGATCTTGACCCAACAAGTTACATTTTTTCATATTACATCGAATTACGCTGACGTAATTGATGTTGTAGGTGAAGCAAATATATATGAAGGATCTTTTCGGTGTTTTGGGTAGTAGTGACAAGTGACAATAGTTTTTGGATGCAAATTATGAGAATATATAATTCTCATGAAGAGTAGAGAAGAGTATTAAGTCGTATTAGTATGAAGAGTGTAAATTTTGTATTTTGAGCTTCATTGGAACTTTATTTCATGCATATGTTAGATACAATTGTAACAAATCAAATTTGGATATTTTCCACAATCTCTTCTATCTTTTCTTCTTTTAGTGGGTAGTGATTCCACCTGTAGTGAGAACTTTTGTAATATAATATAACTAGTTATAATATATTATGAGCTAATCCTTACCATGGTCTTTCCCATTTTGGGTTTTCTATATAAAAATTTGGTGTTCATGTGTTATGTGATTTTGTTAGTTGTCTTCATGCTTTCATTTATTACTAAAAAAATGATTATTCTATGAGGATGAAATATTTAAATGCTTAAGTGGGTTAAAACAATACTGATTCACCCCCTATCAGTATTTTGGGTGTTCATTAGATGCTTTAGTGTTGTTAGGAATGTAAAAAGTGTGGTGTATCCCCTCAAGTTACTGAAATATTCAAAATTATATGGATCTTCTAGAATAATTACTTCTTTTCCATCATGATAGAACTTGAGACACTTGTGGAAAGTTGAGGATACGGCCTTCATGGCATGAATCCATGGGTGACCAAGAAGTACATTGTATGGGAGTTCTAGATCCAATACTTGGCACATTGTGTCTTTGACCATTGGTCCCACTTTGATTGAAATAGTACTGGTCCTTCTAGAGGGTCGTCCAACATCATCTTGAGCTCTAATTAATATCTTCTTGGTTGAATCTATAACTTCCTCAAAGTATCCTAGCGTTTTCACCAAATTTTAAGATGTAGATGTTCAAACTAGCACCACCATCTATTAGGACATGTTTTATGTGGTATTTGTGGACAAATATTTCTAGGTGAAGGGAATCACTATGAGTAGGTGAATGGGATGTCATATATTTTTTCATAAAAGGTTAGATTATGGGTAGAGTTGATATGACCAACCATAGCTTGAAATTGGTCCAAATTCAAGTCTATTGCTACTGATGATTCCCTAAGAGATTTATCTAATAAATTTTTATGAATTGGTGATATGTGAAAACTGTCAAGAATAGATATTTGAGCTAGTGTTTTATTTAGTTGATCCATTAGATTGTATTGAGGTGTAGTGGTATTTCTAGTTGTGGCTCCTTGTAGAGTGATTTTTCCTCTCTGTGTTGTAATATTATATTCTAGATTTGGGTTCTTTCTAGTAATTATGGATACAAGTTGTCAACCTTGCCAATATGGTTAACTATATAATCATAGTTGATAGCTATTTAATTGGCATTATTTCTTGAAGTACCATCTTGGTTATGGGAATTTCCTTTTCCATGATTGTGTAAGGGATCCTTAAAGATCACATGGTCATTGTTTGAGGAATTTTGTTGATTTTCAAAACCAATATCTCTTTTGTATATTAAGTCCTGAGTAAGGTGCTTCAATTTGAAACAATTGGGACTTTTGTGTCCTTTTACCCTATGGTAATCACAAAAATTGGTGTATTTCCACCACATTGGTTTGACTTGTGGTTCAATTTTTTTGATTTATAGAAGAGTGACTATATTCACTTGGATTAGTTTTCAAAGCATAGACTCGATGGGTTCTCCTAAAGGAGTAAATTTTCATAATGGATTGTCATTGAGTCTAGGAGGTTCTCATTCTGTGTTACATATTTTCCATGTCTAAACATTGTTTGGTGCTTGAATGCATAAGGTGGGTTGAACAATTTGAGCCATTTTCACATCAACCACACCATCGTTAACAACATTTTTATTGTTATTCCAATAATGATAATTTTCATTTGAAGAGTTTGGATAGGTTTTTTTTTATTTGAAGATTTTAATAGTCCTTTAGCAACTAGAGATTTCTTGATAGTAATTCCCTTCTCAATGACTTCATCAAAAGGGTTTGAACATAGAATTTTCAAGTGAAACCCTTCTTCAATTTCCATGTTTAAATGGACATCTCAACCAATTTTTTCTTTGGGATGTGACATGGACTTTACTAGCTAAGGTTCACCACCTTTATAAGGAGGAAAATGTTTCTCCACCATTTTTTTTAGTGGTGCATAAGTCAGTCATTGTCCTATCGTGCATGCCAAAATGTATGACCACAAAAATTCAATTGTGAAATACTCAAGGAATAAAGAAATAATCAAACTAAATCATAGTCAAATGATCACAACAATAAAGTATATAAGATAAATTGAATTAAACATGATGCAAACCTTTCAAGCACACACATAATTCACCTTAGTAAAACTCTATTGATCTCCTCTATTTCACCTTGGGAGAAATGATATAAGTAATCTTTTCTCTCGTATTTATATTAAGAACAATAGCATAAAAGCACCTGTAAAATTTGAGTATATTTTTCTAGCGTGATCTGAGATGATAAATAAATGGGAGGATGCTTGTATTTATAGATATTTTATGACACCAATCAATGATCAAGATTAGAGGAGAAACTGAGAATATCAATGGTTGAGAATTGATGAGAGGAATTGAGCGTCAATGAAGTGACTACATGATTTTAGATAACTAATTGCATGATTCAGTTAAGAGGATTGACTAGAGTGTTAACTCAAACTGATGGTTAGTGGATTGAATTGATTTCTTAGAGGACTTGATTTGAGTGGGAGTGAAGTGGATTTGATTTATGAGTGTACTGGTTGGAACTTAGGTTGATTAATGAACTAAGAGTAAGTCTTAGTCAACAAGTGAGGTGAAATTTGCATAAGCATTTAATAATTAAATAAATTTAATTATTATTTATATGTACAAGATTGAATTTGATAAATAAAATAAATGATTTTATTTATTTTTGAAAGAAGATAATGTTGAGAGAAAAAATGAATTAATTAAATAATTAAATAAATTATTTAATTTTAGGAAGTGGGAAATGGATAATTAATTAAATAATAATGAATTATTTAATTAAAATCTAGAATAGAAGAATAATTAGTAGATCAATTAAATAAAATTAACTATTTAATTAATATAGAGGAATAGATAATATGAAATTATCTAATTATCAAGATGAAGTGAAAATGATTGTTAATTGAATCATTTAATCAAAATTAGGTGTCTATAGTATTAAATTAACCAAGGGAGGGTATTATCTTGATTGTCTAAAATTTTCTATTTCCATTGGTGCAACAAGTATAGTATTGGAAGTGAAATGTCCCACTACTTCAAGAGCAATTGAGATGAAATTTCAAGAGACATTCATAAGATTTCATTGAAAAGAAAAGGTATTTGAGCTAAGAGGGTTGCATGCAAATTACCAAAAGATGATAAACTATCATCAAATCCAAAATTTTCTTAAGAAAGGAGTTGATGGATATGTGGCCAAATTATTTTAATTAGCAACCCATCAATCAAATGCTTCCACCCATATAAAATGTAAGAAATTATAGGTCATCACTCAATGGTTTTTGGATATAATTCTAAAGGATATCCTCTTAAGATATATCGTGATCATGTGATACAACTAGTGTTAGGGATCCCACCACCCAACATCACATATTATAAGTACCCATATATACAAAAAAGTGAGATTGAAAAGATTATTTAGGAGGCACTAGAGGTAGGTATTATTAAGCATACCTAGAGTCTTACTCATATCTCATGGTGAAGGTGCATAAGAGGGATCGAACTTGGTTCATATTCCTAGAATACAAAGTCCTCAACATGTTCACCATCAAACACAAATTTCTTATTCCAGTAATTGATAATTTACTAGATGAATTGAAAAGAGCTATACTTTTTACAAAGCAAGATCTTAGATAAGGTTATCACCAAATTCAAATTAAGGAAGTGGATATTCCCATCAAAAAATTTATGGCTCATGAGGCTCACTGTAAGTTTATTATGATGTCATTTTGTCTTAATAATGCTCCATCTACATTTCAAAGTTTGATAAATTTCATCTTTAAAAATTTATGAGAAATTTTGTATTAGAATTCTTTGATGATATATTTTTTTATAGAAAGGTAAGAGAGGATCATATGTAACATGTAGATAAAGCATTACAAGTCCTCAAATATCACCGCTTCTATGGAAAGCTTTCCAAGTGTTCTTTTAGTCTCAAAGAGAGTGAGTTCTTGGGACACAAAGTGTCACAAAAAGGAGTAAATTTTGATCCTAAAAATTAAGGCTATCATAGAATGGACTATTCCCAAAACCATTAATAATTTTGAGGGGTTACATTGGATTGAATCAGTATTATAGATGATATATGAAGAGCTATGGTTTTATAGTAGCAAATTAGATAAGGTTATCACAAAATTCAAATTAAGGAAGTGGATATTCCCATAAAAACATTTAGGACTCATGAGGGTCATTATGAGTATTTTTTGATGCCATTTGGTTTTACTAATTCTCCATCTAAATTTTAAATTTTAATAAATTTCATCTTTAAGAAATTTATGAGAAAGTTTATATTAGCATTCTTTGATGATATATTTATTTATATCGCGACATGATATGAAAATTTGTAGCATATAAATCAAGCATCACAAGTTCTCAAAGATCACTAGTTTTATGTTAAGCTAAGTTACAAGTGTCATTTTAGTCTCAAAGAGGGTGATTTATTGGGACACATAGTATCACACAAATTAGTAAGGTTTTATCCTGAAAAGGTAATGCTATCATAGAATGGACATTCCTAAAACCATTCTTAAATTGAGGGGTTTCCTTGGACTACTCACTACTATAGATTATTTGTGAAGAACTATGGTTGTATAGTAGCAACCATCATAGTTCTATCGAAGAAGGATACTTTTCATTGGAATGAGTTATCTAATACAACATTTGAGATATTTAAGGAAGCTATATGTACTACTCCAATTCTAGCTACTCCAAACTTCACCAAGTATTTTATTGTGGATTTTGATGCTTCAAGTAATGACATAGGATCAATTCTCATGTAGGAGAGTTGACTCATTTATTTTTAAAGTCACCAATTGAATGACAAGAATCAAATAAAATATATTTATGAGAAGGAAATTCTAGGTATTCCTAGTGTAATAAAATAGTGGAGGCCATACCTAATTGGAAAACACTTCAAAGTTAAGAAAAAACATTATATGCTAAAAAATTTTTTGGAGCAAAGATTATCTTTTGAAGAGAAACAAAATTAGGTCACTAAGATGTTAGCATATGAATTTTGGAACCTTATATATAAGAAATTGAAGGAGATTATTTTGGTATATGTATTAACAAGGATGGATGAGAAAGATGAAGCATTATTATGTGTCATTTCAATATTACAAGTAGATTAGGTAGAAGAATCCAAAAAAGTAAAAAATTAATACTACAAGGAATCTCATCCAACAATTGTAGATTGATCTTAGTAGTTTAGATAAGTTTTTTGAAAGGGAGATTACTTTTTCTATAAAGAGTGATTATACCTATGAAATAATTCCACTCTCAAATAAAAGATTCTCATAGAGCTTCATGATTCTCAAGGTGGTGGTCATTCAATATTTTTAAGACATATCATTGAATCAATACATATTTATTTTGATAAGGGCTTAAAGGGGATGTTCAAAAATTGGTGGATATTTTTTAGTTTTTTCATATAAACAAAGGGAAGACAATTAAGATTCATATTATTTAAAAAATCTTATTTATTCCTAGCCAGTATTGGGAAGAGGCCTTCATGGATTTCATCAATAACCTTCCAAGATATAAAGGTAAGAGTGTCATCAAGGAAATGGTATATCACCCCACTAAACATGATCATTTTAGTGTATTATCTCATACTTTTATAGCACACACAATGGAATAATAATTTATGAAGGATATTCAAAAGTTTCATGGTATTCCTAAGGTTATTTTTAGTGATTGTGATCCTATATCTACTAGTACTTTTATGATAAGCTTATTCTCTTGTTGGGGTACTCCATTGTCTTTCATCTCTTCATACCATCCTCAATTAGATAAATACAAATTTTCAATAAGTTTTTTAAGGGTATCTATGATGTTTCACTTTAGAATAACAGTTTTAATGGGTAGATTGGATACAACTAGCAAAATAGTGGTATAACACTTCCTTCTATAATTCATAAAAAATTGCATCCATTTATGGAAATAAATGGATATCATCCTCCATAAATCAAATCAAGAGTGATAAAAATTTCATTATGTAGAGGAACAATTGAATCATCAAAATAAGTCACTTTCAAGACTCAAGGAGAAATTGCCCATGGAACTAAATAAAATGAAATAGTAGGCTAACCAACACCATAATGAAAGGATTTTTGACATTGGTTATTGGGGTTTCTTAAGACTACAAATTTATAATCAAATTTCCTTAGATAAAAAATAGAGAAAAATAAGTCACCAAAATACTATGTTCCACACTAGATCCCACAGAAGATAGGTGGTGTCATATACACACATAAGTTGTTGAACACCTAGAATACTAAGAGGGGGATGAATTAGTATTATATTAAACCATTTGATCATAATCTACCCAATTAAAAAAAAATCTAATTGCAACAATGAATGAAAACTTGAAGCAACCACAATATCACATGACACATGAACACTACGATTTTTACATGGAAAACCCAAAAAGGGAAAAACTGTGGTGAGGATTAGATCACAATATATGAAAATTGGTTATAAGATATTATAGAGGCTCACTGCGAGGACACAGTGTCCAATAGGGCTCACACCCATAAAAGGATAGATACAAAATAAAATGGCCACATAGCTAGGATGTGAATTGATACAAAATGCACCTTCCTTGTGCTGAATTTAGTTCCTTTGAAGCTCTAAATACAAAATAGTGCTCTACCTTACAATTGCTCAATATTCACAACAATTCTACTAATATTCAAATCACACACATACAAATTCACATGTTCACATCATATCACATATCATCTCGCATATCATATCAATCCCACATCTCAAAAATGTCTCACATATATACCCAATGCATCCACATACACTAATTAGGTCAGCCTAATTAGATGTAGCCCAAAATTAAATCAAAATTACCTTGTCGGCTCCATACTCAAAATAATAAACATCTTCTCACTCAACCAAAATTGAAACACTCAATTTAGGTTGGCATAGATCTAAAATAGATCTTATTAACATTTGCAATACATATTTAATCTCCACAACATATATCAAGCATGAGGTCGACCAAGCATTAGACCTAATCACAAAATAAGCAAACTGATCAAACACCAATGATCTATCTGATCATATAATCACTCACCATCTAGAATATATAGTGTACTAACACTTGTAAACTATCTACCAAAATTGCAAAGTTTGAATCCAATCACTAGAGGAACACATACCAGATTACTCATACCTATTTACACTATGTAAAGCCAAAAATTGAATGTCAAACTATTGTTACTTGTAACTTTCAAACTGTTCATACAAAATAGCTGAAATATTGATCATAGATGTATGAAGTAGTCAGGAAAAACATATTATTACCTCATAAGAATATCTTATTACATGAGCAATTACAGACCAAAATACTAGATTACAATATCTCCATTTTGTTCATTGGATTAGAGAAAATATCAACAATTAATGTTGGCATCAATGAAAACACATTAAGGGGTTCCTTCTTCATTCTTCCAAAAATATCCCATTTGTAATTGATGGTAACATGTGCCAAAAATGAATCTCCAAAAGCTTAGAATATACGCCATCTCTACACCATCATCTAACTTCTCCCCCTTTGACATCAAAGACAAAGGGTGTGCGCATAACACACATGTAAGCTCTAAAATTTTGATGTATATGTACAAGTGAACAATCTGATTGAAATGTACTAACTCCCCTTCAGGGAGTTATCCCAAAAATTTGATCCAACTATATGTACAATAAAACAGAAAAGCAACTCAAAACACTGAAAGAATAAACATGTGAAATATGTTCAACCGAAGGAGGAGGCACCATCAAGCTCTTTAAGAATTTCTTGAAAAGTATACTTCCTTTCATTCCAAGTATTTTTGGCTATGAAAAAAAATTCTTACAGTGACTCTAGCTCTACAATATTCTCCTCTCTTTCATCCAAAGTACTTGGATTTGGATTTATCTTTGGAAGATTCTCTGCATCAGCTAGGGCATTTGACAATGGTATGTGCTTGGTCGTCACCAAGTTCCCAAACTATCCAAATCTCTTTATAATGTCTTCTTTCTACTTTTGTAGAGTGATAAATTTTTTTTGTAGATCTATAATGGCAACCCAAGAGGTATGATCTCTATCCTTTTCCAGATCAAAGGTACTAGATGCATTAGATATTTGTGACTCAATAGAGTCCATTAATTCCTTAATGACTTGAGTGGCATTTGCCCACCTCATACAGTAGAAAAAAAAAATTTAGCCTCACCCTCGCATTCCTTTACATCCTTTAATAAATTCTCTACTTTCTCACATTACAAATGCACATCTATATTGCAACTCAAGTAGCCTGTTCTCTGCAAATATTGATTTAACATATTTTTCAGTCTACTTCAAAATAGAGGCATACTCCTTAAGAGAATCAACTAAAAACTTTAAATTTTCAATAGAGGTAAGAGAATTATCAATATTTGTACCAGGAGTAGCATCATGTAGAGTATTGATAGCTTCATTGATCTATTTTTTCCCTTTTGATGAGTCTCTATTATATCTTTTCTTTTGGAGGCATGAAAGACGTCTCCAAGCTCCAGCTTTGGAATTGGTGAGATCTTTTTAAGATCCACACTACCTTGGTACATCGGGATCTATAATTGTGACTGATGACATAGCGAAGGTTAACTACACCCAATCCGTATGAACTTGAGGCATATTTAACCCACTAAGCATTAACCCAATAAGATCATTCATTGTAAACAAAGATAACAAATCCATTAAAACTAACATTCTAAATCATGAAAGCTTAAAAAACCTCTAATCTAAGACATTGAAACTTATCCTATTGGGGGAGTGGTGTTGCATTGATGTGGAATGGCGACCCTTTCCCAATCCCTTGGATAATGAGCTCGTTTCAATCAATTTTATTGAGGAAAACTGATGAAACCATTGATAGATGTGTATGAAAACATGATTTAAAACTAAATGAATATGATGCAAGCTATTTTAACATGATTTATGCTAAGATGATTGATATGGGTGTATGAAAATCTACTCTAAATGTATGCAAGCTTAAAAATATTAAAATCCTAATTAGAAAATAAGCTAAATGTATGCATCTATGTTATCATGGAAGCCATTAACAGAAGCTTAAAGCTAATATACAACTAAAAATGAACTAAAATATGCTAAATGTGAGTAAAGTATGAGTGTGAGTTTGAGTTAATTCAACAACATAAGTTTGCAATTGAAAGATGGACCCATTTGTCTCCAAATAGTGTTCTATTTATAGGAAAGCAAATGAGAAATGAAGGGTTGAGATCAAAAATATCAATCAACGGTCAAGGATGAAAGGAAGAAGAGACATGGATCATGGATTCTCATCAATGGGTGAGAATGCAAGATGATATTTAATCAAGGGTTCTCATTTGTTCCAAACAAACACACTTTTGACCTACACATAGGTCACAAGGTAACTTGCTCAAGAAGTCACAAGTTTAGCTTGCTAAAGAAGCCAAGTGAGAATATCCCTTTTTCAAATGATTAGAGGAGAAAAAATATTCTTTGGAATATTCTCATGGGTGAGGAAAAAAGGATACTTTTCAATTTAAAACAAAGTTTTAATTGTGCAAATTGGAGGAATGTGCAAAGGAGGAATATTCCCTTTGAAGTGGAAGAATTAGTAATTTGATAATTAAAAAAAAGTTTCAATTATGCAAATTAGGGGAATTATATGATATTCATTAAATAATTGATTTAATGGAGATAAAATGAAAAAGCAATGGATGAGATTGATTTGATCTATCAATGGTCACAAATGAAAGGAGGATGAAACATGGATCAAGGATTCTCATCAATGGATGAGAATCAAAGATCACATGGATCAAGAAAGATTCACAATCATGCAAACAACCACACTTTGCAACAACATTAAAAAGTTGTTTCAAAGTTTGTTTGGAGTAATCATTACCTTTTTTTTTGGAGGAAAATAGGAGAATGTTTCTTTGGAATATTCTCTATGCAAGTGGATGAGAGGGAAATTAGAAATTTAGTTAATTAAAACTAAATTTGAATGTGCAAGATGAGGAATGTGAGGATATTCATTAAATTATTGATTTATTTAATGAAAAGGAGATGAAAATATGATATTTAATTAAATAGTTTAGGTTATTTAATTAAATAAGAGGACTTAGGGTTAAAATTAAATAATTTGCATTTTTTAATTAAATTAGATGAAATGTCAGTGTGAGATGGGGTGAATTAACCTAATTATGTCAATTAGATTAATAGGTGAAAATGAGGCATTTAATTAAACAATCAGGCTTATTTAATTAAACAATCAAAAAAAGGATGGGTTTGAGGATGAAATGATGTTAGTTAGCCAATGTGATCCATTGAGACACTTTTATGTGTCTACATTTTGTCCCTCTTTGAAGCAATGCACTCATTGCATTGGTTCAAAGACTGATGTCTATTTTGATGTTGATGATGATACAAAAACAAATATCGATAATCTCTTTGAGATGTTGATAGCCAAGGTAAAATTGATTGATCTGATTGATTGATTGATAACATTGTTGAGGATTCACAACAATGCAAGGATAGTGTTTTCAAGATATGAACAACACAAGGATTGATAGGGAAAGATATATCCTAATGATGAATGATTTGCTAAATTGATCCAAATTTTCTAGTGAGGCTAGGAACAAAATTCGTTAGCTGATTTGATATCAATATGATCAAAAGATGGTTGGTTTACCCCTTGAGAGATCGATCAGAGAATAAAATGTTTTGATCTGGCTTACGATAGGTGAAAATCAAACATTGAATCAAAGCACTGTAACTTTTTAGATTGTTGAGTTGAAGATGATATAGATGCCCCACTATGCCCCAACAAAAGAGGGATTGTTGTCGTGATAGCTCAGATATTGATGTAGATAGATTTCATGATGTATAGACAATCCGACTATGGGTAGCCTCATGTATATTTAAATGTAGATCACATAGATTTGATGTTTGGATAAAATTGTTAGTAAAGATAGAAGAATAAGATGAATGGATTGACCATTGATTTTGAGATTGATTCAAAAATCCCAACAAGTCCATGATCCACCAAGAATTTATTAGAGATAGTGATGAGAAATGCATGATGATGATTATTTTTTCATATCTTGGGTTTGGGATTTTTTGTCATTCCTTATTTTTGATATAACACATAGACATGATGCATCAAGTTATTGATAACCAGGATGGTGTTGTATCTAGTGTAATAGAAATTTACTCTATAAATAGATAGGATAGTTCTTGTCCACACCTTGACATATGGAAACCTCATCAGAATGTAGTTTAGAAGCTTAGAATATATCAGACCAAAGCATACACAATAGTCAACAATGTACTCCAAACAACTTTCCTACACACAAATAAGCAAGTATGCACCAAGATTATTTTACAAGAGTATCCAAAAGCAAAAAAAATGAAAGATAATGATCAATGCCCCATTCCTTTCTCTCTAAATCATTTAGACATCATTAAGAGGTCTTCAGAATGGGTCATTAAGATAAATCATAAGAAAATATTAAAGACAAACAATCAGTGTTATCCATATCTCTTGCTAGTTTAAATATAGCTAAGGTGATTTCTAATGCTGATTTCCATTGTAGGAAGGGTACATCCTAGGACATGTTGACCAGGTGTTTTGATTAGGATGAGGTTTATGATAAGCCATTGATACAAACTTCACTGATGCATTTACTTATGATCTAGACTTTAGATTTTGATATTTCAGTTCTCACTTTATGACTTGCTAAACTTGTTTTCTATTTGTTTTGCCAAAGGTTGAAGGTGATGATTGATTTATTATGGATGAAGGTTTATTTCAGGTGAAAGCGAGATGGGATGGACAAGTTTTGGATTTTCTAGAATATTTCAATTTTTTTGGTATTTTGAAATGTTTTGAGGTTGTTTTTGAGTCTTTTTGAAAGTTTATGCGAATGTTTATGTTTTCAATTTTTTCAATGTTTAAGGCTTTTCCAATGTTTTCTAATGTTTTTGGGATTTTTTGAGATTTTGAGGAAAACAATACCTAGATCATGATGTTGATGTCATATTGTGAGATAAAAGAAATGGATCAAGAGTTATTTGAAAACAAGAGTGCAATAACTGTCCCCCAGTGTCTAGTAGTTCTTCATAATTCAATGGATAACCAAGATAGGTAATGTATATGTGAAGAGTTTGATAGAGTTTTAGCATGCTAGATATGGGCTATGGGACTTCACGAGATAAAATGTTAAAGATCCTATCAAATTTTTTCCATGAGTATGGTTAAAATATACGCTAAATCTTCATCAAGATCAAGATAAAGTGGAATATCTGGATGAATCTAGATTGGATGGATGGAGGGAACATTGGATTTATCATGAAAAGGATGAGATGCTTCAGTCTGAGAAGGATCGTATAGATGCTTAATTCTACTCATGATGCTTTTTTGCCATTTTTTCATCATGGTATTTGCCCAAAGTGCCACTATAGTGGTTTTCACTAGAGGACGATTTTTTATTTTTACTATTTTCTTGATATTTTGATATTTTGATTTTTCAAAAATTTTACCCTCATGTTGAACCACCTAGTGGCACTGATGTAGAGGTCACTATTATAACATTCCAGTGATATCTTTCCTAAAGAAGTTGCTTTCCTAAGATACATGCACTTGAATGCAACCTTGAAGAACTTTGATTTTCCTTGTGGATACCAGAATTAACCTTGTCTATGTGCGCACATTGCGATAAAGTGCCTTCAGAATCCTTATAATGAAGGGTAGCTATCAACACATTCAATTTTAGAATTGGATATTGCAAATGGATTGTACAATGTCATGCATGAAGGAATATGAGATGGATTGGTTGATAGTTTGTAACCTTTGACTCTCCAAACTTTGGAAGATGAGCAACGATGGGTGGGAATGGAGGTTTTCATGGAATTAGGACCAACCACTGGATATACTTTGTTCCTTTCTTGAGAATCTTTCTTTTGTATTTGAGAACTGTTTTGATGGATACATTTCCTTTTTTTATTTTTCCCCATAGTTTCTTTGACTAATGGAGTTTTTGAGGGATAATTTTCTTTATTTTTCTTGGGTATCAATTTGTATTTTCTTTGTCCTTTTTGCTTGACTGCTTCAATTGTTTTAATGATCTTCACCTTGCTTTGATAGGAATTATTATTTTTACATTGGTCCCAATTTGTGTATGAGATGATGGGTGAATTCCAACTCATGATATGGCTAGTTGTAGCATTGACTGCATTTTCATCATAAGGATTCTTTGTGCCCCATATGTTGATGTTTGTTGTAGACAAGATTTCCCCCAGTGTTGTGAAGGTATTATCAATACCTAATCCTTTGCCCTGATAATGTATCCTCTAATCCATAGCCACTAAATATGACTTTTCATGAATACATGATATTCCTATGGGTTCTTGCTATTCAGGAACATGTACTATTTACTCTAGTTCTATGACATCATTATCTATTGATATTGTTTCAAGAGATGTTGATGCTAACTCAAAAGAGGTCAATGATGCACAATCATTGTAAGAATCAAGAATCTCGACCATTGCTTGCTCTTGTATAGGAATAACAATCTTGTGGGAGACTCTTGAATTGGATTAAGAATTTCTATATGCCCATCAGAAAGAAACATCTCAGGGGTGATATCAAGGACATCTTGGGACTGTAAAATGGTTTGGAAGATGTCCCTCAGCTCTTGGTGAAATTTTTGGGATAGGGATTCTTGATCTTGAGTCTATTCTAAATAAATTTTGTTATCCTCAAGAGCCTCCTCTTGACATGATCCTTGGGTGGATGATACATCATCGATAAAAGACTATTCATAATATTTTGTGGGTATGGATGCAACAAGGGATATTTTTGGCTTGTTTGGAAGTTCTTCAACATTCCCAATCATTGAGTCATATGTAGGAGAGATATCACAATATGATATCCACTTGATGTCATTATGGTATAAAATAGTGCTAAACACTATTGATGGGTTTGGAATTTGTTTTAAAATAATATCTTGATACATGTTTGATTCCTCATGTTGCGATAAATAAATATGTCCCACTGTGGTATCATGGGTATTGTTTATGCTTTTTGAGGTTGATTCCTTTCTTGAAGCTTTTTCTTTTGTATGGTCAGGCGTAGGGTTTGTGTAAATTTTTCATATTTTCATTCCTAGATTTTTTATCGACATGAATTTCTCCTTGTTCAATAAGATCTTCTATTAGATGTTTGAGTCTAAAACAATTTTGTATGTTATGACCTTTGTATCAATGAAATTCACAAAAATGGTCATCTCTATAGCTACGAGGTTTGACTTGTGGATCTTGGTAGTTTGAAAATTTTGGGAGTGTGATAAGATTAAACTGTATCAAGCTCTTCAACAAATCCTCCATAGGTTCTCCTAAGGAAATGAATTGTCATTGAAGAGCACTGTTTGCTCTTTGTTGTCGACATTGAGTTTTGTAGCATTGTTCATTGGTTGCATGTTTAGTGGTTGTGTGTATAGTTGTTGTCTGCTTATGGGTTGGGTGTTTTCTTGTCTAGGAGTAGTTAAGACCACTTTTGCATCAACAACACCATCACTAGTAACATTCTTGTTCTTGGCCCAATAGAGGGGCTTGTCGTTAAAACTAGTGGATGGGTGATTGTCGTTATATACTTGTGTGTTTCCCTATGAGATTAGGGCTCTCTCGATGCTAAGGGATCTAGGGGCAAGATCATCGTAAGACATGATGCACTACATCTTCAAGTGGAAAGATAGATCAAGGTCTAGATTTTCTATGATAATGCCCACTTGTTCATCAGGAATGGTCCACTTGCTCTTGCTAGATCCTTGTCTAAACCTTTGCAAGAAATTAGTGAAACTTTCTCCTTTATTTTTTTTGATCATACAACTCTTATAGGCTTATGTCCATGTCAAGGTTAAAGGAGAAGTGATCAATGAATTTTTTAGTGATCTCTTGAAAAAATTTGATACCTATAGGTAACTGTGAAAACCAATCCATGGAAGGACCTGTTAAACTTCATGGGAAGAGGCACATTAAGTAGGAATCATTATAGGCAACCTCCATACACATGACATTGAATTCTTTGATGTGGTCTATAGGATTTCTCCTCCCTTTGTATTTATCAAATTTGGGGATTTCAAAGCTAGGAGGGAATAGTGTCATTGTGATGTTTCGATCAAATGGATAGGGACATAAGTTCTGTGTATGGGGCTTCTTTTTATTTCCCATTTGGAAATCCTACATTTCTTGTGATAACACCTTCAATTGCAATGCTAGATCATCTTGCAGGTTTGGTGGAGGAACATACATTTGTATTGTGGGATGGTGGATGAAGTGTATGTGGGATTCTGATATGATGAGTTGTTGAATAGTGTGTATGGTGGTGTGGGATAAGGTGATGATAGTGTAGGCATATATGTTCCTAATGTGTTTGGGTTGATGATGTTTTCTTGAGGGTTATAGTATAAACCCTATTATTGTTGTTATGTGAACAGTTGTTGTTGTTGGAAATACTACTAGGGTTTTTGGGCCACTAGGGCTTGTTTTTGTTGTTGTTGTGATACTAAGGCAGCTTGTTGAGCTTGGTGTTGTTTTTGCACTACTAAGGATGATTCTTGTTGTTGTTATGCTACCAAGGTTGCTTGTTGAGATTCTTGTTGTTGTTGTGCTACTAAGGTTTTTTGTTGTTGTTGTTGTTGGATGGCTTGTTGATAATCCTATTGTGCTTGTTGTAAAGCTAAGGCATGTGCTTGCAATGTAGGATCATTTGATTGTTGAGACATCTACAATGGGTTTTGGGTGTTAATGTTTTGTGTGGGTTGTGGGTTGTTGATGAGAGGTTTGGGGTTCCCTTGGTTCAACATTCCTTGCAAGATGGTGGATTAAGATGGAGGAATGTAAGTTTGAGGTCCCATTTGATTTTTCAAGGTGAGAGGGACCAATGACATAGTGAAGGTTAACTACACCTGATCCATATGAATTCGAGGCATATTTAACCCACTAAGCATTACTTTGAATAAGATCATTCACTGTAAACTAAGACAAAGAAGCCATTAAAACTAACATTCTAAATCATGAAAGCTAGAAAAACCTCTAATCTAAGAAATTTAAACCTATCCTATTGGGGGAGTGGTGTCACATTGATGTGGAATGGTGACCCTTTCCCAATCCCTTGGATAATGAGCTTGTTTCAATTAGTTTTATTGAAGAAAACTAATGAAACCATTGATAGATGTGTATTTATGCAAGCTATTTTAACATTATTTATGCTAAGATGATTGATATGGGTGTATGCAAATCTACTCTAAATGTATGCAAGATTAAAATGATTAAAATCCTAATTAACAAATAAGTTAAATGTATGCATCTATGTTATCATGGAAGCCATTAACGGAAGCTTACAGCTAATATGCAACTAAAAATGAACTAAAATATGCTAAATGTGAGTAAAGTATGAGTGTGAGTGAATTCAAAAAAATAAGTTTTCAATTGAAAGATGGATCCATTTGTCTCCAAACAGTGTTCTATTTATAGGAAAGCAAATGAGAAATGAAGGTTTGAGATCAAAAAGATCAATCAACGGTCAAGGGTGAAACAAAGAAGAGGCATGGATCATGGATTCTCATCAACGGGTGAGAATGCAAGATGATATTTAATCAAGGGTTCTCATTTGTTCCAAACAAACACACTTTTGACCTGCACAGACAGGTCATAAGGTAACTTGCTCAAGAAGTCACAAGTTTAGCTTGCTCAAGACACCAAGTGAGAATATCCCTTTTTCAAATGATTGGAAGAGAGAGAATATTCTCATGGGTGAGGAAAAAAGGATATTTTGCAATTTAAAACAAAGTTTTAATTGTGAAAATTGGAGGAATGTGCAAATGAGGAATATTCCCTTGCAAGTAGAAGAATTAGTAATTTGATAATTAAAACAAAGTTTGAATTATGAAAATGAGGGGAATTATATGATATTCATTAAATAATTGATTTAATGGAGATCAAATGAAAAAACAATGGATGAGATTGATTTGATCTATCAATGGTCACAAATAAAAGGAGGATGAAATATAGATCAAGGATTCTCATCAATGGATGAGAATCAAAGATCAAATGGATCAAGAAAAGATCAAGAGCTCACAATCATGCAAATAAACACACTTTGCAACAACTTTAAAAAGTTGTTTCAAAGTTCATTTGGAGTAATCATTGCCTTTTTTTTGGAGGAAAATAGGAGAATCATATTGCTTTGGAATATTCTCTATGCAAGTGGATTAGAGGGAAATTAGAAATTTAGTTAATTAAAACTAAATTTGAATGTGCACGATGAGGAATGTGAGGATATTAATTAAATTATTGATTTACTTAATGAAAAGGAGATGCAAATATGGTATTTAATTAAGTAGTTTAGGTTATTTAATTAAATAAGAGGACTGGGGGTTAGAATTAAATAATTTGCATTATTTAATTAAATCAGATGAAATGTCAGTGTGAGGGGGTGAATTAACCCAATTAGGTCAATTAGATTAATAGGTGAAAATGAGGAAATTAATTAAATAATTAGGCTTATTTAATTAAACAAGAAGAATGAGGATGGGTTTGAGGATGAAATGATGTTAGTTAGCCAATGTGATCCATCGAGACATTTGTAGGTGTCTATAATAACAATTGGGAAGGAATAGCTGGTTGGAACCTTATCTATTTGGAAAAAAGACCCTTAAGTGAATTATTAGAGGATTCTCTGGATGGCTTTGTTAGCTCCATGGTCTTTTGTGACTCTTCTTCATTCTTCTTAACCTTAGAGTCTTATTTATTCTCTTCTTTCTCTTCTTCACTGGAGGGCTTTTCCTTTTTCTTGTCTTTTTTTTCATCCTCCTTATCCTCATTATCTTTCTTATTGTTTTCTTCCATTTCTCCTTGTCCTCCTTCTGCATCCTCATTTTGATTATCTTCATTTTCATTTCCTATATCTTTATTTTTTTTTAGAGTGATCCTTGACACCTTTATCAACACCATTCTTCTCTTTTTTCTTCTCTGAACTTTGCATTTCATCATTAACATAGTGGGCTTGTCAGTATCTTCCAAAGGAGAAGATGCCTTTGGGGAAGCATGTGTTTCTTAAATTGGTGGTGGTGAGGACACCACATTCTCTGTATCAAACAATGGAGTTTCTTTAGCAGTATGAACATCTTCTTTTTCTTCTGAAACTTCTTTGAAGACTAGTAAATTTGTAATAGGAGGAAGATTTTCCTCTACATCGGTGTCCTTTTCTTTAACATGCTCCTTTTCTTGAGTAGTACCAGATGATCAAGCAATTATCATCCCAAACTTTTTTGCTATTTCACTGATAGTTCTAACTATTTCTTGTTTCAACCTATCTATTCGCTCATTTTCTCTTCCCATAAGAATGGAAACTATTTGAACATTCACTTTGAATTGTTTAGTATACACCTCCATCAAGGTATCCTTGTCATCCTTAGATAAGGAAGATCCAATTTCCTCCAATGCATTATATTTCATCTTATCTTTAGCTGCAACAACTTCATGCCTTCTTTCAATCAAAGCATCCCACACAACACTAGGGACCTTCTTATTTATGTTTTGATTATATGGGAAAAATAGGTTTTGAATGGACCCAAAAACATTTACAATAGGTTTTGAATGGACCTAAATCCATTAACAAGAAGGATTTGATAGGGACTCGAAACCCAAAGAAGGGACAAGCATGCTACTAAAAAGATAAATCACAGACCATCCACAACACAACAACAACAAAACCAAAAAAAAAATACAAACAACACCATATGCACAAAGGTTTTGAAGGGACCTTGAACCGTATACAACAAGGTTTTGATTGGGACCTTAAACCCAAGAAAAGAAAGGGAACTAAATCTCTAATAGGAAATAAGAACCACCTAAATTAGCTAGACAACCATCAACTTGTAATAGCTAGTCTACAACATAACACTTTGCAGCAACACCCAACAAATCCAAACTTCCCACCTCAATAGGGAAGTTAAGAATTGAAAATAAACACTAAAGAGCAACAACCTTCTCCCAGTAGTAACTGGCCTAAAACACCAACCTAGCCTTTGCCTCAATAGGAGAGTGCTCTCATTTATAAAAGAGGATGAATTAAGAACCTTTGGATAGAACATAGATCTTCCCACAAGATCCATAACATCCCTCTCCACCTCAATAGAAGAGGGATCCACCTCAGAGGGAGTAGTCTTCATCTCCATAGAATACATTAATTGTAGAACTTGAAAGAAAGAAGCTACTCCAATACAAAGGAAAGGCATGACATCCTTTAGCATAACAACAAACTAGAGCACGAAAAAATGAAAAAGAACACTCATCAAAAAAAATCCTTAAGAGAAGATACTTCTAATCCAAGTTAGCATAAACATTTGAAGGAGCTCAGTTGTATGGAAGAACATACCCACATAGGCAGCAAACACACCAATTAAATATGAGAAAATCTAGGTCTTAAATAGAGCTTAGTATACAACCCAACATAAGTAACAAAATAACAAAATAAACCTTGAAGCATGATTGGGATTGTGGAGCTTGGGTGGGAAAAACAAGATTTCAAATCTTTGAACAATGCAGCAGGTCGTGGAGTAGGATCTGAGGAATACCAGGTGGAATCAACACATGTTTCGAGTGAGGAGAAAGGTAAAGATGAATCAGATGAGGACATCAGAAACAACATTCTGGTGGACCCGAGGGGGAAGACATACTTGGAGGGTTCTCCTGAAGGACAAAAAGGCAAAAAAACCAATGAAGTGGTGGGGGCCACTAAAAGGGAAGGAGCAAAGCAAAAACCTTGGTCTTTGCTGTTTGGAGTTAAACCAAATGGAAAATTAGTCTTCCCTCCAGTGCGAAATATTTCTAACCTAGTGACAGGTAAGTTTTCCATCTTTGTGCCTAATCCGATTATTGATCATAACATTTCTTTGATGGAAAAAGTTATGGTTGGTAAGTTTATGGGCCCTAGACCTAATGTTGAGGTGGTTAGGGAGTTTGCCAAAAATAAGTGGAGAATCAATGGTAAGGTTACGGTGGCTGGATGCTCTTCCTAGAGGTTTATTTTCTTTTTAGTTCACCTGCAAGGAGGACATATTGGCTATGAGGAGTGGTGGTCCTTGGGTCATTGGAAAATTTTCCTTGGCCCTTAAGAAATGGACCTCTCATATGGATATCTCTGATTCAATTTTTGAGAATGTCCCAGTTTGGGCCAAACTCCTGGGTCTCCCTCTGGAATATTGGAATGAGGATATCTTCAATGGTATTGCTAATTATTTTGGAGAGATTTTGTCTATTGACTCTATGACAACAGCTAGAAAGAGGTTGGTGTTTGCATGAATCTGTGTGGGAGTTTCACAAAATGCTGACCTCCCGTCCTTAATTAAAATTCAGTTTAAGTTGGGTACTTGGATGCAAGCTATATAGTTTGAGTCCATTCTCTTTGCTTGCTTCAAGTGCAAAAATTAGGGCATTGGGCTAAGAAATGCCCGTTAAATGCCAACAAAGACAAAGAAAAACTCCAATCTAACCCTAAGAATTTTTGGAGAAAGAAGCCTGAAGGGGAAGGGAAATCCAACATTACCAATGCCCTTAATGAGGAATCTGGTAGAAAATATGAAGTTTAGAGGAATGCCACTAGATTCAATGGTGAAATCGGGCCCAAGGAATCTGATGTTCAGAAGAATCAACAAAAAGGGGTAGAAAGCCTTTCTGGTTCAAAGGAAGAAGGAGAAGACATCTTGGTGAATGTTGGTGATGGTGATAGGAATAAGGAATTTGTCTCCTCCATTCCTGAGATGACGTTAGAAGGTAAGGAAAATGGGGGTTTTGAATTGGAGGATATTCCTATCTAGGGCTTGTCTCTAGATATTGGCATTACTATCCTTATTGCTTCCTCTAAAGAAAGTTTTCCATTGAGTGAGGATCCTCTTAAATTAGGGGAAAAAGAAACTCCAAATTTTTTCAAGGAAACCTTTGAGAATCTGAGCCAGAATAAAAAAATTTCAAGTGATAATTTGAACCAGCTTAAGAATGGCTAGATGGACACTCTCCCCTGGGAGCAAAGAAGAATGTATGACAAGGAATGGGAATCTGGGAGAGAGTTGGAGAGCCAAGAAGATATTGATTGGGAAGAATTCCTTTCTCAATTGAAGAAAAAGGAGAAAAGTAAACAACAAAATACTCTGAGCGGAGTTGTTACCAGAACTAGAGCTAAGGAAAATTGTGGTGCTACTAAGTATAACCAAGGAAGAAGATCAGGTAAATGGCAGAGAGAGCCTGATAGATTTTAGGACATAGCAGATGGTGTTCAAAAGACCATCTTAGAGATTCTCCAATCCCCTGGTAAGATATGAAGATTATGTCTTGGAATATTAGAGGGATTAATAGCCTTTATAAGAGGGATGTTTTGCACAATTTTGTTAGGGATCATAAACCTGATATTATTCTCATCCAAGAAACTAAAATGTCTAAAGATAAAGTGAAGATTAAAATGTTTTAGAATTATAGAATCCAAGGAAATAGTTCAGATGGTGCTTCAAGAGGAATTGCTACTTTTTAGAACCAAAAATTTATCAAAGGAGAACCTTTGTTGGAGATCTTTAATCATGTGGCTATTAGATTCACTCATATCGGAGACAATTTTAGTTGGATTCAATTGAACATCTATGCTCCTAATGGGAAAGGGGCCATAAAATATTTTTGGAATGAGCTTCCTGCATTCTGCAGGATCTTTGATAAAGACCACTGGATTGTTATGGGATACTTTAACACACCTCTTCTGAATGAAGAGAAATTTGGAGGTTCTCAAGTCAACTTGGAAAGTAAATCTGACCTCTTGGACTTCATCAATAAAAAGGCATTGATTGATCTTGATTTGCAAGGAGCTGTTTATACCTGGTTGAATCGAAGAAATGATAAGGACCTAAATCAAGTTAGGTTAGATATAACTTTAATTTCTAATTAGTGGCTTATAAACTATTACTATTCTCTTAAAGCTCTTTCTAGAGTAGGCTCTGATCACTTTCCTATAAGTTTTTTGGTGGACCCTATAAAGGCGAAGAGGAATTCTCCCTTTAGATTTGAAAGAATGTGGCTTTCCCACCCCAATATTTTTGAGGAAATCAGGAAATGGTGGAATATTGATGTTTCGGGCATTGCTATGTTCATAATTACTAAGAAACAGAGGGAAGTCAAACATAAATCAAGAAGTTGGAAAAAAGAGTCCTTTGGAAATATCTTTGGCATTAAATCTAAACTTCAAGTGGAACTTTCAGAGATCCAAGATAAAATTCAGAGGGAAGGATACATAGAAAATAATAGAGTAAAAGAAAATGAGCTGTTGGTGAAAATGCATGATATTATAGCTAAAGAGGAGGAGTTTTGGAGGAAAAGATCTAGAGTGTTGTGGCTTTCAACTAGAGATAGAAATACTAGGAACTTTCATTTTTCTGCCTCAAAACACAGGGCAGCCAATGTAATTTCTCACATAGAAGTTAACGACAAGATATTTGAGGAAGAAGAAGACATCAAAAAGCAAGTTGTCCTCTTCTTTAACAACCTTCTCTTGGAGAATGGGGAAATCAACCATAATGACCAATATTTTCTATTAGAGGCCATCCCTAAGGTTGTGGGCATGGAAGATAATAATAAGCTAGCTACCATCCCCTCTAGGGAGGAAATTATGAAAGCGGTCTTTTCTTTTGAAGGAAACAAGGCCCCTGGCCCTGATGGTTTTCCTATGTTCTTTTTTCAATGGTTTTGGGAGATTGTTGAAATGGATGTTGTGAATGTTAAAGAATTATTTGGATCCAAAAGTCTTCTTAAGGAATTGAATGCTACTTTTGTGGTCCTTGTTCCCAAGAAACTTGGGGCTAAGGAGTTTGAGGGGTTTAGGCCTATTAGTCTCTGCAACTCTTTTTATAAAATCATATCTAAGGTGTTGACATCAAGGCTCCTTACTATCCTTCCATCGTTGATATCCCCTCAATAGAATGGTTTTGTTCCAGGAAGGAAAATCCTAGAATCTATAGTAACTGTTCATGAGAATATCCATTCGCTAGTGCAATCTAAAACTGAAGGGTTTCTTGTTAAGCTAGATATTTCCAAAGCTTATAACTGAGTTGATTGGGAGTTTTAATTCAAAATTCTAAGGGTGTTTGGTTTTAGCAGTAGAGTTATTCAGCTGGTGAATCAACTAGTTACTACTATCTCCACTTCCATCATTGTGAATGGCTCTCCCTCGAGATTCTTTCAGAATTCAAGAGGCCTAAGGAAGGGTGATCCTATCTCTCCTATTCTATTCACAATCATGAATGAGAGCTTGGGAAGAAATCTTAAAAGATTGATTGAACAAAGATCTCTAGCTGGTCTTAGCCCTTCTTCTACTAATTTGATTTGTTCTCACCAATAGTTTGTTGATGAAACTATGCTGATGGGAAGATCAATAGTGACTAAGGCTAAGACTTTGAAAAAAATATTGGACATGTATGAGAAGGAAACTGGGCAGATGGTCAACAAACATAAGAGTTCCCTTTTTTTCTTTAATACCCCTAACCATAGACAAATAAAGATTGCTAGAATCCTTGGTTGTAGAGTGGAATCCTTACCCTATACTTATCTTGGATTACCTCTATGTCTTAAACCTCTAGAATCCTTTTGGTGTTTGCTGGTTGATAAGTTCAGCAAGAAGCTAGCTAGATGGAAAGGAGCTCTTCTGAGTCAAGCAGGAAAAAATTAGCTCCTCAAAGCTTCTCTTCAAAACCTCTTGGTTTATGCACTTAGCCTTTTCAAAATACCTACCAAATATATGGAGGCCATTAAGAAGATCCAAAAAATATTCCTTTGGTTTGGTGTGGAGGAGAAAAAGAGGATGCCTCTAATAGGATGGGATTTGGTATGCAGACCATGTTAGAATTCAACATTCTCTGATACCATGTTGAGATTATGGATGCACAGGGTCCTTGAAGCTGCAGTCTTCAATGGAGGACCTTTGTCAGGAAATATAATCAACCACATAGAAAGTGTTGCAATTAGGCATGCACAATGGAGATTCTATATTGATCTAGATTATGAGACTGGATTATTACAAATGTACAAAATGCCTTATTATATAGGAAAAAGGGAAAACCTAAGATGTGTGAGATGTTTCCATGTGTCATGATCTAACAACATGTGACAACATGTGAACCCTATCTAAGAAATTATTAAATGTTGAGATAAGTTCTAGAAGGACAACTCATCTTCTAGAAGTTATCTTATCTCCTACAAATAAGGAAGGGAACATTACCCCATTATTAAATGATTTATTAAAAATGCAACCTAGGACTAAATGATATATGACCTAAGTTAACTTATGCTAGTGTAATAATTAATTAATTACACTAACAAACCAAAATCCTTGGGGGGATTAGGTCTTAGAAAAATCAGAATGATTAATAAGACTCTTCTTGCTAAACAAATATGGAGATCCTTTTCGTATGATGGAGAATGGAAAGATATCTTAAAAAGTAAATATATGAACCAATTGTGTGTCCCTCAAAGCCTTGTTGGATTCTCCTATTCTGCCCCATGGTTCAGTTTGTTGTAATGACATGATTGTTGGTAGAAAGATTTTGGAATCAAGGGTTGGTTGGCACATTATAAGTGGTAATCTTGCCAGGTTCTGGGAGGACAAATGGATTTTTAAGAATCCCCTAATCAAAATTGAAAGATTCAACAGGTGGGCTGAGTTTTACAAAGTTGCTTTTGGATAGTATGCAAAAGATTATTGGAGTGAAGGAGATTGGGTGGATTTGTGTATGGTTAGCCAGGATTTGGCTCCACTTCAATCTTCCTTAATGGATGTCAGATTGGGACAAAATCAATTGGATGATCATCTTGTCTGGATGGACAACCCTTTAGGTAACTACTCTGTTTCATCGACTATGTCTCTACTATCCCTTTCTCAAGCCTCCCCTCCTTTCTATTCTAAAGCATGGATAAAACACTTGACTCCTAAATTCAACATTTTCTTCTAGATTCTTCTTCAAAATAAGGTGCTCACGATGGATAATCTTTGCAAATAGGGATTACAAATCCCCAATAGATGTTACCTCTACAAGAGTGAAGCAGAGTCAGCAAACCATTTGTTTCTCCACTGTCCATTTGTTGCTACAATCTGGGGAAAATTTCTAGTTCTCTGGAATATTTCTTGGGTGTTCCCCCTGTCCATTGAAGATTTCTTTTCACAATGGAAAGCCCCATCTCAAAATCCCTTCATTTGAAGATTATGGGATTTTATTTTCCCTTTTGTTGTTAGGGGAGTGTGGAAAGAATGGAATAACATACTTTTCAGGGATAAGGAAATGTTGGAGATTAATGTTTTTGAAAGAAAAATTAGGCTAATAAAGGAAAACTTCAATGTTATTCCCCAAAAAGCCTTAAATCTTGAGGCTATGGTGTGCACTCCCTATGATCTAATGATAGCCATGGATTGGAATCTCAAAATAGATGTATCTAAGGCATCCAAGCCAACTAAGAAAGATAGGGAGGGTGTGTGTTGGACCTTTCCTCCAAATGGCTGGACAAAATCCAACTTTGATGGCACTACCAAGGGCAATCCGAGGATGGCCAAAAGTGGAGGTGTGTTAAGGGACTCAAATGGTAAATTTTTGGTGGCTGTGGCCATTTCCCTTGGTTCTCAAACCAATCATGTGGTGGAGGCTATAAGAGATTTTCAAGTTTTAGATTTATCATAGAATCTAAATATAAAATATTTATGGCTTGAAGGGGACTCCAAAAACATCATTGACTGTATCCTAGGTAGGACCCCACCCTCCTGATCTATTAAGAATTGGATTGAAGATGCTAAATCTATCTTAGATAAGTTTGAAAAATTTAAAATCTCCCATGTCTACAGGGAAGCTAACAATGTGGCGAATTACTTTACGAATGAGGGGATTAAGTGGGGAGGCTTGAACACGTGGTAGAATTTCAGGGACTTGGGAGCTGAAGTTAGGGCCTTATTAGATTATTATGTTATGCATGGGAAAGCAACAAATATCTTTAATGATGATAGGGAAAAGGGATAAGTACATCAAAATCAAGAGATTTGATGGGGTCGTGTCAAATGACTTAGCTGGTAAGAAAAAGTGGCACACTTTGTGGGTTCATTGGAATGGCTGCATAAATTTACAACAGGTTCTTGGCACTAGTAGATATTGCAGTGAGGTGCATGCAAGAATGGGGGGGATAGGAAAAGAATCGAGACAAATAGTTACAAAATGCAAATGAGGAATGCTAAGGTCTGGAAATAGGTTGAGCGTGGAGGTTTGGTTTCATTCCTCAAAAAAATTCATGGGCCTAATCCTTAGGCCACTAACTACTTTGAGAAGAACTAGAATAATGGAGAAATTATCCTCTTTGGGAGAAAGGTGAAACTAGACGAGAAAATCATAGGAGAGGTGACTAGAATGTCTACTAAGGACATGAAATTTTATCGTGACAAAAGGTTTTTAGATGAGGCGGTAATCAATTTCCCAAAGAAAGAAAAGGAGAAACTAAATCTGGTCAAAGTTTCCAACAGTTATTTTGAAATCGACTCCATCAAGGTGCTTTGGAGAAAGGTGCTCTGTGTCATTATGGAGTATATTACCTTGGACGAGAGATTCACCAAAGTTTATGGTCATCATTTTTCCCTCCTTAACCACTTCTGCCATAAGGTACATATTTCTTTTCCTTATTACTTGTTATGCTCATTGAGCAATAGCCTTGAGGACCATAAAAAAAACCCCAGGAGATACCCTATTCTTCATCCTAGGCTTATTAGGTTGATCTATGAACATTTTCAAATCCTATTGGCTTTATCCAAACCGGTTTCCTCCAAGATGTCTGAGGACTATGATACAAACAGTGGTGGCTCAAAGATTCATTCTAAGCCTAACTTAGAGGGAACTTTTGAAGCCCATCTGTCCCCTATCCTTTTTGGAAAGAAAACCAAGCTTTGTAAACCCCAGCACATGAAATTTAACCTTGCGAATTACCTTGGCTATCTGACCCCTTTAAAGAAACCCGTTCTCAAGGGATCCCCTACCAAAAAGTTGGTTTCCTACTATGTGGATTCTCTGGAGGACAAAACTAAGAACCCTGAAGCTAGTAGAGATTTTTTTTCTATCCTTCTTGCCTCTATCAGAGATGTTGGAACTAGATTTACTAGCTCCCCAACTCAGGTGATTTCAACCTCATTTTAGATCGGGGTTAGTTTGAAGATATCCTTGCCTCTGCTACATGTGGCATTGGTGATATTTTTAGGGTTATGAAATGGGCCTATCAAGAGATCAATGATCTTAATCTTAGAAATAGGGTTCTAAATAGCAAGTTGGAGAAACTGGAACTGAAGCTTTCAGCTCTAAACAATGAAGAAGGAGAATGAAAAAAGAACAATATTGGGATGGGAGATGATGAAATTGAGGACAAGTACAAGACTCTAGAAGTTGAAATTTTTATAATAAAAAACAATATGAATTTTTTTGTGGAACAAAACCATAGAATGGCAAGGCACAATGCAATTATCATTAGTGCAATGTTTGAAAAGTTGGAAAAGTCACAACAGGGCTTGCTGGTTGTTGACCTGGAAGAGGACAAGGATAAAAGCAAGAATGAGGACCAAGGAATATCGAAGAGGAAAGTGCTTCCAACTTCCCAGATGGTCTAGATCTTAAAGAAGGGGGTTCAAGAGATGAATGACATGGAAGCTGAGACAACACAAATTTTAAAGTCCCAAGCTTAGTTGTTGCTGGAGTTTTTTCTAGTCTTTTTGGGGTCTTTTTTGTGGCCTTTGCTACCCTTTTTTGGTGGTTGTTGCTTGGTAATTTTAATTTCCTTTCTGCAACCTCTTTTTTTTTGGGATCTTTGACATTTCATCTATTTTATTTGTAAACTTTGTGGTTTTGGGTACCTGTAAAACTTTTTTTTTCCTCTTTCAAAAACATAAGTAACAAACTCATAAGTCAACCCATTCAAATGAACAACCTTAAACAAGAATAGGCAGACACATAACAACATGAAAAATAGAACAAACCCCAACAAAATCATAAATGTTTCAATCCATAAGGGGTTAAAACACACACTCAAAACCCTAAGAAAGGAGGAGAAGAAACTTCCAGCCAAAATAAAATATTACTAGGACAACAGAAATAACTTTAAACATAGCCCAACTAAAACAAATAAAAGAAGAAAAATGCCAACACACATTGCCTTTAGCTCCAAACTAAAGAGAGCAATAGAGAAACAACTAAGGATAAAAGAATAGGGGTCAATGAGGAAACCTTCTACAACTAGGAAAATCATAGTAGTAACAGGGAGAGTCTCAGTAGTAGAAAAAATATTAGGCACAACCCTCTTGAGACCCAATAAACCCATGAAGGGGAGTTGCATAGAAAAAACCCAAGAGTAGAAATGAAAACACCCATCCAACACTTTGAAATAGAAACCCTAGAGAACAAGAAACACCAAGGAAATGCCAAGCTCCAAATAAATCCAACAGGGCAACAACAACAACCAATCCTAAAAAAATAGCTTCCCAGTTGGGTAATGGCTACAGCTAGCACCAAACCATAGCTTCCTAGATGGATGAAAATAGCCAATAGACCCATAGCAGTGCAACCCAGGCCAAAGACAACATCTGACACCATTCCAAAACAACCTAACAGAATGACAACAGTTGACCCAACAGTTGCAAACTATCTACTTCTACAAAATCATCACCATCCTCTCCAGAATCCTCCCCAAATTTCAAATTTCCCCCTCTGCTCCTCTTCTCGCTACCTCTTCGCTCCATGGTTTATTGACCTTCTTTATGTTAATCATATTAGCCTCCAAAATAATAATGTATTGAATGATAACTTCAATGATTGTTTTCCTAAATTCTTCACATAGATTTATAGTTCCTTCTAACAAATCATCATGCTCTAACATATTACTAACAAAAACATCTAATTTCATCAGAGTACAAGCTCTTACCAAAGGATTTTTTATTTTCTTTTTATTTTTCTCTGAAGAGCCTTCTTTTGATTTCTTCTCATTATTATTTTCAAGCTTCTTATGAATGTGTACAATGAAAGCCTCTTTTTCTCTTTCTATTTCTTCTTCTTTAGAAGTGTCCACAATGTCAAATTTTGGATTCTTTTCTTTGGTGCTAGCCTCTTATGAGGCACCTTCACCACTTGAGGTAGAATTGCTTCTTCTCTTCCTTGTTAGTTGTTCTTCATGTTCCATCCCAAGCTCAATTTATTCTTTGACCACAATACTTAAATTAGTTTCCTTGAATTCTATTTTCTTCTTTCTTCTTCCAGAGGTAGCAGGGGTTGCTACCGGGGGAACATTCTTCCTCTTTCTAGTCCTTGTGCTAGGTTTGGAGGGTGCAGTGAGTTGTTCAGTTACTGGAGCACTAGGCTCCACCTTCTTTCCTTTTGTAGCAGCAAATGCAACAACTTTGGAGGACTTAGGTAATGTAGAGGCTAGGGTGGAAGTTGTTGTTCTAGATCTCCTTGGTCTAGAAAGGAATCACCAAACATTCTAGCTTCTCTTGCTCCTACCTCCTTGATATCTTCTTTTGTAAAACCTTATTTTCTAGCCCATTATTCTATAGTTTTCTTTGAATTCCTTTTGATTTTTAGTTTCTTCAATTCTAAGTGTACTTCTAATGATTTTTCTTCATATGTTCCATGTATCAGTAGAGAGGGGTCCCTAGGACTCTTGAGCAACAATTCAACATATCCTTCAACTTATTTCTCAAAAAATTCATACCCAAAAGGCTCAATCCACACTGTTCTAGGTTCAATAGGCTCAATTATGCATTCATCAGTTGAAACAAGGAAAGTGATTTCCTTTGCATATTTCTCTACCAATTTTTGGGGAATTCTTTCCCTTTCATGCATATTCTTCTAAAACATTGCAAAGAATGTAGTCAAAGCATCATCCTAAGCCTTAAAGTCACCTAATCTGTGCATATAATCAAATATTTTATGTGCCAAAAGTTTAATCATGTCCCATACAATGTCTTTTCTTCTAGGTAGCTCTCTCAAAAAGTAAAATAATAAAAACATTATCATGGTTCCAAACTTAAAATCATACTTATTTTCTCTAGTTTGCTTCAAGTTCTCAAGAAGTTGTTTCCAATGCAACTCACATAGATCATAATATTTTCCATTCATAACCATTTTGTGTGCAACATAGATAGTAGTTGTAGAAGTTAAATTCTCCCTATTTTCAAAGTAAATATTGTGAGCTATCATTATAGAAGCATATTTCACAGCAAGTTTTCTAATATATTTTGTTATCAAATCCCTCCTATCAATGGTGGCATCGATTAATTCCATAACAACCTCATTCTTCATAGATTTAAGAACTAGTACAGGTCCAATATCACACAACCCTATAAGTTCCTTAATCCCTTCCTTGCTTATTAGTCTAGGCATGTCAATCCATAAAAA
Organism: Sequoia sempervirens; assembly: GCA_007258455.2. Classification (NCBI taxonomy): domain Eukaryota; kingdom Viridiplantae; phylum Streptophyta; class Pinopsida; order Cupressales; family Cupressaceae; genus Sequoia; species Sequoia sempervirens. Next base: position 228,429,029 of record VDFB02105785.1, read on the forward strand.
CTTGTCATCCAACTTACTCAATGCTTTCCTTACATACTTAACATCCACATCACTATTGTAGTTAAGAAACCAATTCTAGATGTCAAGATTTTTCTTAACTAGGTTAATGTACTCAGGTTTCACCAAGGAATCATCTCTAGTCAGCTCTTCAGACCATAATTCTTTAATTTTTTGATGATTATACTCTTCCAATTTCCCATGTATATAGACCCTAGTGTAGATTCAATAGGTAAACCCTATATAAAATATTCAAAAAAGCACCATCGAGGTCATTTTCAAATATTTTCATTGGATAATTTTTTAATTTTGGCCTAGGCCTCTCAGTAATTTTGACAACGGTCAAGGTAGCCATTTTAACTTCAATTCACACTCAAATACTTATGAAATCAATTCTCTTTCAAACCCACAAAGCACAATAAGCCATAAATACCTTTTATGTGCACAATGGGATCTAAGGTTTAGATATTCTGCACCAAATTTGCCTTCAAATCTCCTTCAATTCACTCTGCTTTCTTCAAATGCACAATTTTGATTAAAATCAACTTAGAAACTCACTTTATATCTTTCAAATTTTCCCCAATTTCACATGTTAAATGATTCAATTTCCAAAATGCTAATAAACCCTTCACTAATACATTGTAAACCCTAAAATGCTCCACATTTCTATAGATTTTCATATTTTCTGCCAAAATATTTTTCAAATGCTTAAGCATGTCATTTTACACCATTTATCTTTGTGTCACTCCTTGAAACTTCACATTTCTAGGGGGTTGTTAAATTTTTCTATTATTACTCCCCCTAAGTCCATGCCTAGGTTGAATTTTCAAGGGAATTATCTACACCAGAGAGAGGTACAAATGCATTTGATTTATCTTTATTCTTAGGTTCCTCTTTCTTTCTCCAAATTTTCTCCATTTCCTTCTATACTACAGTAGGATCAATTCTCTTCACAAGTTCATTCCTCTTTCTCATATTAGTTTTCCTTCCATTCTTGACTTCTACAAAATCTTGAGATGATTCTAGGTTTGTTGCAACTGTAGCATACAAGACTTTTTTGACCAAATTGACCTCCATTTAATCTTGATCTACACTGGTTAGCCTTATTTCCAAATACATTACACACATAATAGTAACCGTTGAAATATTGAATCATTCTACTAGCATTATATCTATTCATCATCTAACTTCTACACTCAATAGCTCCATGTCCAAATTTCTTGCATGCAAAACATTGTCTGGAGTAGGATCCAACATTTTGGTTCATTATACTTCTACATTCTATTACCTTATGTCTAAATATTTTCCATGAAAAAAAGTACCATTGAAGGATGGGTACCTTTGAGTATTTGGCTGTCTGATAGGGGGTCTTCCAACATTGCTTCTTTGATTTCTAATTTGTTTTTCATTTCCTTGAGTCTTCTCTTGATTGTCAACCTTGTTATGGGTTTGATTAACCTTTGAGCTTTCTCCTTCCTCAATTACCAAACCTCCTTTATATTTAGATGGTTTCTTTCTTGCAATTAGATCATCAAGCATTGTAGTACTTTTTTGGAATTTGTCCTCATGAACTCTTGATTTTTCCGGATCCAATCTCATAGTTACCACTTCTTGTTCAAGTCTTGTGCATTCACCAGTATTGCTTTATACCACTATATTTAGGCATTCCTCAATTATTTTCTTTTCTTCCACTTGTACTTTCATCCCAATGATGTCTTCATTTTCTTTCTTGAATTTTTCATTGACTTCTTTATGTCTTTCTCTAAATTTCTTGATTTGTTATCTCAAATTTTTTATGCATTCATTTTCTTCCTTGAGGTTTTCCTTTAGATTTTTGTTTTCACCTTCAACGAGCCATTAAGATCTTCAAGAGAAACTTGGAATTCTTCATTATGAGTCATACAATCACTTTCAACAGTAATATTTGAAAACTCTTTATCATTCATGTGTTCAATCTCCAAGATCTTCCTCAAGTTGTTAGGCTTCTTAAGAGGAACCAAGCTTTGATACCAATTGTTGAACACTCGAAATACTAAGAGGGGGGTGAATTAGTATTATATTAAACCATTTGATCATAATCCATCCAATTAAAAAAATACATCTAACTGCAACAATGAATGAAAACATGAAGAAACCAAAATATCACATGATATATGAACACCGGGATTTTCATGTGGAAAACCCAAAAAGGGAAAAACCATGGTGAGGATTAGCTCACAATATATTATAACCAGTTATAAGATATTATAGAGGCTCATTTCCAAGACACACTATCCAATACAACTCACAACCACAAAAGGATAGATAAAAAATAGAAATGGCCACACAGCCAGGATGTGAACTGATGCAAAATACACCTTCCTTGTGTTGAATTCAATTCCTTTAAAGCTCTAAATACAAAATACTGCTATGCTTTACAATCGTTCAATATTCTCAACAATTCTACTAATATTCGAAAAACACACATATAAATTGCATGTTTGCATCATATCACATATCATCTCGCATATCATATTGCACCTACATCTCAAAAATGTCTCACATATATACCCAATACATGCACATACATCAATTAGGTCAACCCAATTAGATGTAGCCCAAAATTAAATCAAAATTGCCTTGTTGGCTCCATACTTAAATCAAAAACATCTTCATACTCAACCAAACATGGATCTAATAGATATTAGTAACATCCACAATACATTTTAATCTCCACAACATGTATCAAGCATGAGGTTGGCCAAGAATTAGACCTAATCGCAAAATAATCCAACTGATCAAACACCAACGATCCATCTAATCATATAATAACTCGCCATATAGAATATATAGCATACTAACACCTATAAATGATCTCCCAAAATTGAAAAGTCTAAATCCAATAACCGAAGGAATGCATACCAGATTACTCATACCCATTTACACTTTGTAAGGCCAAAAACTAAATGTTGAACCACTGTTACTTGTAACTTTCAAACTGTTCATCAAAAATATCTAAAATTTTGATCATAGATGCACGAAGTAGTCAAGAATAACATATTATGACCTCATAAGAAAATATTATTACTTGAGCACCTACTGATAAAAAATACGGATTAAGATATCTCCATTATGTTCATTGGATTAGAGAAAATATCAACAATTAATGTTTGCATCAATGACAACACATTAAGGACTTCCTTCTTCATTATTTCAATATAAGTTTCCACCAACTATAAAGATACATCCTTTTTTTCATGTTTCATGTTTAAGAAAAGTGATTGGGAAAAAGATACCTACACAAATAGTATATTATCAGATCTTGTTTAAGAAGGAAGAATAATCTTGGATCTAGGTTTAATTCATTAGATATGCACAAATAGTTTGAGGACAAGGGCACTCACTTATCTCATTTAATAGAAGAATTTACTAGTCAAATTTGTTATATGGAAGGATAAAGATTTTATCTAGAAGCATACACACTTTATTAACATTGAGCACAATGCTTCTCTACATAGGAATGGTATGCTACACCATTAATCCTAAAGAACATATAGGATTATGATTAGTTTCCTTATGACTACCTTAACTCTTAATATAGTTATAAGATCACTATTATATTCTTATTTACATATTTAGGTTATTATAGGTGTTATATTTAAGCATCTAAGTGTACCTAGGTGGAAGCCAAGGCATAAGTATGGTATACATAAGATCTTATGGCTAGTTTATTGAAGTTAAATTGTGAATTGTATTATCATCAGAGATATTTCAAGGTTTTACCCTCAAAGTGGCTTATAAGTCTCAATTATTATCAAGTATTTGTAGATTATTTCATATAATATTCCTTTTATGCAAGTTATTTTATTATAAAGTGATTCACCTTATTGATTTTATGATTCCTAGTGATAGAGAAAGCTAGTCATTGAATCATGTATTATCTTCTCATGAATCATAACAATAGAGTGAACTAGGTCTTAAGTTATGCATTTTTATTTATTTTTATTTATTCTCTTTATATTTGTATGCATAAATTTATTCTCTCTAAATAAATCAATTATCGTGTTACATTCTTCTCATTATATAATAATTTCTCTAATTTTCATCTATTTTATTTTTATTACATTGTGGGTATGATGCAAAGTATTGACATAACTTTGACATCTAGGTCTATTTCATCTTGACCCAATTTTTTTGTTTATTTAATGTGAATTATTCCAATGTGCATTATTTATTTATTTCTAACATTTATTGTGTAAGTTTATGTGTTTCTAATTAATCTATGTTGCAATTTTCTTTCCTTCTAGCATATTTGTGATACAAACTTTATGTTTGTCTAACATGTTTATATCATAGGGTTTTCCTAACATGTTTGTTTTGTAGATATTAGATGGGGTCATGGATTTTTCAATTGAATACTAGTGAGTATCCTATTTAATATCCTTTTGATGATGTTATTTACTTTTATATTTTATTTATGCACTTTAGCATATCTTATCACCTAGTTTCATTAACTTACTAAAGTAGAGGAAAAATGTTACATCCAAAATTGCATACCCTTGAAATATTCTGATATATTTTTATTTCTTTATTTTCCATTCACATAACATGTTATAGGGATAATTTTAACCTTAGCCCTATCCTTTTTTCTTTACCAAATTTCCAAATCTCTTTATCACATTATAAGTATTCTCATTGAGCTAAGATCATGTGTTCAATTTTGAGTTATTTATCTAGGATGAAAGAATGAAACATGGAGCACTACCATCATGTGAACCTCCAAAAATTTAAATATTGGTTTCCCACCCAATTACCTACAATCACTTGCTTAATGTTCATTTGTCTAAAAAATGCTATCTACATCTGAATCTAACCTTTTTGAAAGATTATATTTTTGTCATATTTTACATCAAACATCATAAATTTATTTCCATAAAACCTAACTTTAATGTTCATCAACAAACAATCAATCTAGTGGTCTTGTTTTCTTAGGTCTGAAGACAAACCTCTAGCTAAGCTTCCTTGGATCCATATTCTTCGTCTTTTCAAATTCAAAGTGTCCATGGACTCTTTTGGACCTTATTCATAGAGCCACAAAGACCTATCTTTCATGTCCTAAATTCAAAAATAAATTTAAGATTACTAATCAAGACCAAGAGAATTTTTAGTCTATTATTGCTTCTATTCCTCCTCATATACTTCATAAATTTGGGGTTCTATCTCTCAAAATTCTAGTGGAATGGGTGGAAGTGGTACCCATATACTCCTCTTCATAACTATAAGCCTTGTAAAGGCTACTCATGGCTTTCTCCACATCTTCCCATGGTTGAGAAAATAAACTATCATTGGTAACTTCCACTTTCTCTTGGAACTTGACACCATTAATTTCAATGCATTTGGTTTGTTGTGCTTGAACCTAAGTTGGCCCACTTTGCATGGTGCATTCTCTATTATGGATTTATTAAGGAAAAGTGGCTAATTAAAATGGGCATCACTTGCCCCCACTATCCTTTTTTTGGATATATCTAGATATTTTAAAACATATCTTGTAGTTGATAAGTAGGAGGTATTTTCCACAACATGTCAAATTGTGATGTTCCTATCAGGATTCAATCATGTGGTTTTATGATTCAAACTCATTGACCCATGTTTCATGAGTAGTAGTTCACAAGAACCCATTTCTCATGGTAATGAATGGTCCACTTAGCACTCATTGAATTTAGGTGAAGAATTTGGCCTTCCTAGGAGGTCACCCATCCCAATACTACTCCAACTCAAGCATGCTTAACCACAAAGATTTTCCCCAATGTTAAGCCCACTTAGCTTGCAACCATATTTGAAAAGCCTTCAGCAAGTGTTGTGTCTTATGAACCATTCATTATAGAGCCCATTTAGCTCATCAATTACACCCAACTTTGGCATGCTTTTAGGGTGGATATTCTTTTATGTATCTAAAAGGATAGGAATTTTGCTTTATTTTCCATCTGCAGTGCATATATGCATTTCTCTCTTTACATCAAAGCTATTATTTTCTCCAATGTTTTCATCTATATTCAAGTGTAAGATTTCAAATTTACACTTGAGGTTGGCCACCTCCAAGATTTGCTAGACCACTAGGGAAATGCCCCTTGTACTATTGTGAGGGTGCCTCTAGAATCTTCCTCTCCTTCAAGGGGTTGTAAGTGTGGTTGTGGTCAGTCTACTAGGAGAGGTTATCGATCTCAATCCCATGGAAATTCATAAATCTTTGTATCTCATGATTGGTACTATCCTCCTAGACTTCCTTCTTGATAGCCTTCTCCCTCTTCTCAAAGGTGTGGGGAGGCTAGTTGGCCAAGTTTTGACAAGTTTCATTGTCTACAACTTTTCATTTCTCTAACTTCCACATGCAACAACTAATTGAAGAAACTCTTGAGGAGGAAGGTCTTATTGTTAGTTGGGAGTCTCTTGATGACACCACCCCTATTAATGTTTGGGGTTTTAATTATGATGATAAAGATATGTCTAAAGTTGGCATATTATTAGCTTCTTAATGTCTTTTTTCTTCTTTGCTTTGTACTTTGACTCGTTATACTTTGTGGGTATGCCTTTATACCACCCTATTTTTTTTTTGAAGGTACTATTTTAATATAAATTAAATTAGGAATATTCATGAAAAAGCTATCTTTTGATTTGGCTTTCTATCTCCAAAAATAAAAAAATCTCTCTTGATTTGTTATATCTTGGCTACACACCCTATTATTGAGGTTTCCTCAACGAAAATCATTATTACATCAAATTAACATCTTCATGCTCTCAATATTTCCTTCATCACTTGGTTGGTAATTTTTTAAAGAAAGATTATATTCTTTTTTTGATAGTGGTATAAGTTTTATTATATGATTTATCTATCCTCTCTAGAAAATATCTTGGTAACTACCACTATCCTTTATTTACCATCATAAACACTAGTTTATCAATCCTTCTAGACCTACTATTTTAATTTATTACTATTAGTATTCTTAGATGCACTTAGGCTAAGTGCACACAAACTTTTTTCTATTGGCTATTCTTGGCAACCTCCATAGCATTCCTAACTATTTTTCTTGTTCTAGGGATAGGTATTTAGAAGATCACAACTACATGGAGGTTTCATTCTATCTCTTTCTTTTCTTTCTCATTTCTATTTCTTATTTTAAATTATAGAGATTAATTTTTATTTTAGCAATTATTTGTATCCTAGTATCTCCTAGTTTATTTTTTTATAATAGTTGTTATTTTCTATTATGTATGTGGGTTCAAAATAGAATAAAAGCTTTGAATTTTATAACTTTTTTTGGCAACAATTTGTGAGATTCGAATGATAGTGCATAAAAAGAACTATAATGCATCACACAAACATCCATTTTTCATGATATCATCATAGCTAATGAGCTCCATCTTTTGGTGTTAGGTTATTTTCTTTCTACTATTTACAATTCTAAATTTAGTTTGTTGATTTTCTATTCCATTTTCATTTATATTAGAATTTTACAGCCCAAATAACATCTAATACAATACATTTTTAAAACTATCACTTTTTCCTCATTAACCAAGAATGACATCCCATTTGGTTCAAAAAAATGTTTCTTCCTTGAAATGACACATTGTGTTATGGACGATTAAGAAATGTTAATGTGAGGGGCACAAATTCTTAGATGCCCACACACAACTTCAAACATGCAAACAAACCTAGAGAGGATCGAATTCTTATTTAATCTGAAAACTAATACCATACTTACAAAGAAAAGAGTTTGAAGAACAAATAGGATTAGAAGGAAATAAGGATGCAAATTTTTTTTAATAACATGAGGTGATATGCCAAAACTAGTGAGCAATCAACTATCCCTTCACCATTTAAGTAATTTACGAGCATTACAATGCAAAGACTTTGGCTAAAGCTAGATCACCTATTTCTAATGGATAAAGATGAGTAAATAACCATTATTGACTATGGTTAAGACTAGTTCAACCATCTTCTACTTGAAAGCCACAAGTATACATTAAATTAAAGTAAAAGGATAATCTCTAGATTGACATATATGAAACAAAGCTAGAACATCACTTCTACTTATCAAGAGCTAAAAGAAAAATATTATACTTATAGTCTATCAAATGAAGAGGCAATCTTAATCATTGATCAAATAAGACAGCTTAATTGAACAAAATAACTAACATACTAAACCTAAAAACAAACATCCCTTTATTAGATAATCAATCCAACACTCCTCATATATGAAAGATTATCAAATAAAATAGTTCAATTGAACAAAATAACTAACATATTAAACCTAAAAAAAGGTCCCTTTATTACACAATCGACCCCACACTCCTCATACATGAAATATTTTTACATTGAATATTAAAGGAATATTGTGGACAAGGGTCAATTACCCCCAGATTTGTCTCAACGGTTGGACCACTTAGTGAGGATTGACAGGGGTGTGTAATACCCCTGCTTTGTACTGCTATTTTTTGGTTTGAATAAATATTTACCCCTCTTCTATTTAAAAAAGAAAATGTCTATAGCAAATAACAATAAAATCCAAAAGTAGTGAAGAATTCACCACAAAAAAATCAAGTGGCCTCATTAAAGAATGTTGTATTTGAGCAAAGGACAGGTCCAAAAGCAGTGAAGATCCCACTACAAAAGCATCAGAGGTCTCAGTAAAGAATAGGTATGTTAGCATTTAAGCAACTCTGATTGGATCACCAAAGACCTCTGCCAACTAATGAAAGTTGACATTTGTAAAAGTTTTGTTGTTTCCTTCTATGCCTCCTTGTTGCTTTCCGTAATTGTACAGTATTAAAGGAATATTGTGGACAGGGGTCAATTACCCCCGGATTTGTCTCAACAGTTGGACCACTTAGTGGGGATTGATAGGGGTGTGTAATGCCCCTGCTTTGTACGGCTCTTTTTTTATTTGAATAATTTTTTACCCCTCTTCTATTTAAAAAAAAGATGTCTACAGCAAGTAACAATAAAATCCAAAAACAGTGAAGAATTCACCACAAAAACATCAGGTAGCCTCATTAAAGAATGTTGTATTTGAACAAAGAAGAGGCCCGAAAGCAGTGAAGTTCCCACTACAAAAGCATCAGAGGTCTGAGTAAAGAATAGGTACGTTAGCATTTGAGCAACTCTGGTTAGACCACCAAAGACCTCTGCCAACTGATGAAAGTCGGCATTTTTAAGAGTTTTGTTGTTTCCTGCTATACCTCCTCGTCGCTTTCCGTAATTGTACAGTATCAAAGATTGTACGCGAAGTTCTCCAAGCTTACATCCACATAAAACTTCACCATAAAAGGCATAGCCCAAGCTGTAGCCTTCCTTTTCATACCTCTGTGAATTTTTTTAAAGTTTCTGTCTTGATGTAAACCTTTCAATGTTGACGTGTATTCAGAATCTTGTGACTCTTGGAGATGCATAAATTGGCTATTTTTTATGACTGGAAGATAGACATGCACGTCACGTGCAGTCCAACAAAAATTCTTGCATGTAGTTTCACCAGCAATGGTTGGTTTTAGAATGTACATTAACGTTTGATAGATTGGGTTTATCCACTTGCCGGATTATTAAAGCTGCAGGGTTGCAGAGTTAAGTATGGCAGTTGATCCCTTCCTGACAAACTGAAACTTGCATGGACAGGTTGTCGTTGTGTCTGTCAATGTGGGGGCTGCAAATTAATGGCAAATAGATATTTCCCAATTACAGGTTTGGAAAAGGTTGATACAGGTTAACAGCCAGAAAATGGAGAATGTTGATGAAGTATACTATCTAGAGTTTTTATATTATATTAGTTTTGTGGAATAGTAACTTTTCTAAATGGAAAATTTTATATTATCTGTATTATTGATCTTTCATCATGTATCTACATTTTTAACAATACAAAATTGAATTCATTTGAACGTCACAATCTTATTGAAAAATATAAATATTTTCCTAAATTTATAATCCAATGTCCTTGTAAAGTATGACATATAGGATAATATAATATGCTTTACAATTCATTAAGATGTTTCATTAAATGGTGTAGTTATTAAATGCAGATCAAATTATTAAATAGTGAATGGGTGTGCAAAGCACATAATAGAAGTAAAATAAGAAAGTTTAATTGAAATCAAGCAAACTGACTAAAGTATTCAATTGACAAAAAAATGAAAGAATTACAAATGGGTCACAATATGTGAAATTGTCACCACTGTGTTTCTTCAAAGCTAAGTACTTGCAACGGCTTTTTGTAATGCAATTGTACAAGTGTGGTTAAAGTTCTACCTAAAACCTTAATTGATTCTTAATTGAACAGAACCAATTCCACCCAATGAATGAACAACTACTTTCTATGGTCCAACATCATCAATAAATAGTGTCATCTCATAAATATTAGCTACACTATAATTATGGCCGACTCAAGTCATCCAACATTAATGTGTGCCTAGATGGAAATAATTCTACTTTCCACTATCATTATTCTTCGTTAATATTCATTTTATTGTCATTGTTAATACCTATTATTATCTTGTTATTTATTATCTTTATTCCCTTATCATTTAATGAAATTTTCTTATTATTTAATTAAAATGAGCTAATTTTTTCAGATTCACATAGAAATATAAAATATTAAAATCCACCTAATTTCATCAATTATGCAGTAATTATTTAAATAAAATGATTCATATTCCATGTTATATTATTCAATTATCTATTAAATAAATTAATAAAATCATAAATTTCACCTTATTAGTTAACTAAATTCAATTTAATCTACTATCCAATAAAAAGGATTAACTCAATCCTAGCCACCAATCATAATAGTTAATTCATCAATCAAATAAGTTAACAAGCCAATCAAATGAGCTAACTCAATAATCATTAACTTAATTAAAAATTAAAATATTTTTCATCTCATTTGATTGTCTCCTCTTGTCATCAACTCCATCAATGAATGGATTAGACTAATGATCAAAAATTATATTTGATCCATCCATTATTCTCTCCAAAAATCTATGAATTCAACCTCTTATCCATCATTTTCAATATACTCAATCATTGCAATCTTATGTTAAATCTATTAACTAAAATAATGCTAATGTTATGGTGCTAAATTTGAGAGCAATCACATTTATACTTTGAAGCATAATAAGATTTATCTTGAGTTCAATAGAGGTCTCTTTGGTGCAATTCCTCTATTCTTTGTTTCTTTACTTTATTTTTTCTTACTCACATTTTTTGCACATCCAATGGGACTCCACGTCCCACATATGACTTTTATTTGACTTTTTTTTTGAATATTTTGATTATTTGTTACACATTAGTGCCTCCACTCTATATGGTTCATATGTGCTTTATATCAAGTTGCATGTACCTTATATCAAGTTTCTTACACTAATAACATGTCACCTCTACCATTTGTTACTTAAACTACTACAATGTTGACTCAACCTTGCACAATCCATCTAGCTATTCTTTTTTTCTTTGTCATTCCTCGTGACTTATTCTATATTTTTGTTTCTTACACTAATAACATGTCACTTCTACAATTTTTTACTTAAAAATAGCTCCCCAGCAGGCTAATGGCTGCAACTAGCACAAAACCATAGCTTCCCACATAGACAAAAATAACCAACAGACCCACAACAATGCAACTCAAGCCAAAGACAACATTCAACACCATTCCATATCAACCTAACAAAATGGCAATAGTCTTTCCAATAGTCACAAACTATTCGCTTCTACAGAATCATTGACATCCTCTCCAGAATCCTCCCCAAATTTCAAATCTCCCCCTTTGCTCCTCTTCTTGCTTCCTCTCTGTTCCATGGTTTATTGACCTTCTTCTTTATGTTACTCATATTGGCCTCCAAAATAATAATGTCTTGAATGATAGCTTCAATGATTGTTTTCCTACCTTCTTCATTTGCTTCTTCATATAACTTTGCAATACCTTCTAACAAATCATCATGCTCTAACATATTACTAACCAAAACATCTAATTTCATCGAAGTACTAGCTCTTACAAGAGGAGTTTTTTTTTTCTTTTTCTTTTTCTCCAAAGAGCCTTCTTTTGATTTCTTCTGATTCTTCTTTTCAGGCTTCTTATGAATGTGTACAATGAAAGCCTCTTTTTCTCTTTCTATTTTGTCTTCTTTAGAATTTTCTACAATGTCAAATTTTGGCTTCTTTGCTTTGGTCCTAGACTCTTATGAGGCATCTTCACCACTTGTGGTAGCACTGCTTCTTCTCTAACTTGTTAGTTGTTCTTCATGTTCCAACCCAAGCTCAATTTATTCTTTGACCACAATACTTAAATATTTTCCCTGAATGCTTTTTGCTTCTTTCTTCTTCCAGAGGTAGCAGGGGTAGCTACCAGGGGCACATTATTCCTCTTGCTAGTCCTTATGCTAGGTCCGGAGGGTGCAGTGACTTCTTTAGTTACTAAAGCACTAGGCTTCACCTTTCCTTGTTGCAACAAATACAACAGCTCTGGAGGACTTAAGTAATGTAGAGGCTAGGGTGGAAGTTGTTCTTCTAGATCTCCTTGGTCCAAAGGACTCACCAACCATTCTAGCTTCTCTTTCTCTTGCCTCCTTGATATCTTCTTCTTTAAAACCTTCTTTTCTAGCCCATTGTTCTATAGTTTTCCTTGAATTCCTTTTGATTTCTACTTTCTTCAATTCTGAGTGTTCTTCTGATGATTTTTCTTCATATGTTCCATGTCTCAATAGAGAGGGGTTCCTAGGACTCTTGAGCAAAAATTCAACATATCCTTCAACTTATTTCTTAGAAAATTCATACCCAAGAGGCTCAATCCACACTGTTTTAGGTTCAACAACCTCAATTATACATTCATCAGTTAAAACAAGGAAAGTGATTTCCTTTGCAGATTTCTCTACCAATTTTCATAGAATTCTTTCCCTTTCGTGTAGATTCTTATTAAACACTGCAAAGAATGTAGTCAAAGCATCATCCTAAGCTTTAAAGTCACCTAAGCTATGCATATAATCAAATATTTGATGTGCCAAAGTTTAATCATGTCCCATACAATGTCTTTTCTTCTAGGTAGCTCTCTCAAAAAGTAAAATAATAAAAACATTATCAAGGTTCCAAACTTAAAAGCATATTTATTTTCTCTAGTTTGCTTCAAGTTCTCAATAAGTTATTGCTGGAGAAAATCACATAGATCATAATATTTTCCATTAACAACCATTTTGTGCGCAACATAGATAGTAGTTACAAAATCTAAATTCTCCCTATTTACAAAGTAAATCTTGTGACCTATCATTATAGAGGAATATTTCACAATACGGTTTCTAATAGGTTTTTTTATCAAATCCTTCCTATCGAAGGTGGCATCAGTTAATTCCATAACAACGTCATTCTTCACAGATTTAAGAACTGGTACAGGTCCAATAACACACAACCCTATAAGTGTCTTAATCACCTCCTTGCTTATTAGTCTAGGCATGTCAGTCCATAAAAACTTATCATGTAGCCTACTCAATGCTTTCCTTACATACTTAGCATCCACATCACTACTGTAGTTAGGAAACCAATTCTAGATATCAATATTTTTCTTAACTAGGTTAATGTACTTAGGTTTCACCAAGGAATCATCTCTAGTCAACTCCTTAGACTATAATTTTTTAATTTTTTGATGATTATACTCTTCCAATTTACCATGTATATAGACCCTAGTATCTTCAATAGGTAAACCCTATATGGAATCCTCAAAAAAGCACTGTCAAGGTCATTTTCAAATATTTTCATTAGATACTTTTTGAATTTTGGTCTAGGCCTCTCAATAATGTTGACAACGGTTAGGGTAGCCATTTTAACTTCATTTCACACTCAAATAATTATGAAATCAATTCCATTTCAAACCCATAAAGAACAACAAACCATAAATACCTTTTATGTGCACAATGAGATCTAGGGTTTAGATATTCTACACCAAATTCGCCTTCAAATCTCCTTCAATTCACTCTTCCTTCTTAAAATGAAAAAATGTTATTAAAACCAACTTAGAAACTCACTTAATACCTTTCCAAATTTCCCTAATTCTGCATGTTAAATGAATTCAAATTCCAAACGCTAATAAGCCCTTCACTGATACACTGTAAACCCTAAAATGCTCTACATTTCTAGATAGATTTGCATATTTCTGCTGAAATCTTTTTCAAATGCTTTAGCATGTCATTTTACACCATATATCTTTGTTTCACTCCTTGAAACCTCATATTTCTAGGGGGTTGTTAGATTTTTCTGTTATTACTCCCCCTAAGCCCATGCCTAGGTTTAATTTTCAAGGGAATTATCTGCACCAAAGGGAGGTACAAATGCAGTTGATTCATCTTTATTCTTAGTTTCCTCTTTCTTTCTCCAAATTTTGTCCATTTTCTTCTTTACTTCAGTAGGATCAATTTTCTTCATAGGTTCATTCCTCTTTCTTGAATTAGTATTCCTTCCATTCTTACTTTTGCAAAATCTTGATATGTTTCTAGGTTTGTTGCAACTGTAGCATATAAGATTTTTTTGACCAAACTAACCTCCATTCAATCTTGATCTACACTAGTTAGCCTTATGTCCAATACATTGCATGTATAACAGTAACCATTGAAAGATTGAATCATTCTACCAACATTCTCTCTATTCATCATTTGAATTCTCCACTCAATAGCTCTATGTCAAAAATTCTTGCATGAAAAACATTGTTTGGAGAAGAATCCAACATTCTAGTTCATTCTACTTCTACATTTTATTGCATGAAAAACAAATACCATTGAAAGATGGGTACATTTGAGCATTTGGTTATCTAATTGGGGGTCTTCCAGCATTGCTTCTTTGATTTCTAATTTGTTTTCCATTGCCTTGAGTCTTCTCTTCATTTTCAACCTTGTTAGGGGTTTGATTTTCCTTTGAGCTTTCTCCTTCCTCAATTCCCAAACATCCTTTAGGGTAAGTGCACCAATCTATGACACAATTTTGATTCCAAATTGGAAAAAATTGCAAAAAAAAGTCTAAATTGGCCATGCACACCAAATTTGGTGAGCGCCAAATATGGCCCGCGCCAAATTTGGCGAGCGCCAAATTTTGCAAGTGCCAAATTTTTCCCACGCCAAATATGGCCCACACCAAATTTGGAAAGTGCCAAATATGCGAGTGCTAAATATGGTGAGCGCCAAATATGGCACATGCCAAATATGACACACACCAAATATGGCACACACCAAATATGGCACATGCCAAATATGGCACACGCCAAATATGGAACACGCCAAATATGGCACATGCCAAATATGGCACATGCCAAATATGGCACATGCCAAATATGGCACATGCCAAATATGGCACACGCCAAATATGGCAAGTGCCAAATTTGGCATGTACCAAATGCAAAACTAATTTAAAAGGAAAAAAATGTATTTTGACTTCCATTTTCTATTGAACCCATGACTTGGCTTGGAGTTTTCTTCTCTGCAACTCATGCTCGCCAAATCTCATCCATTTTTTATACTCTTAGCTGGAAATTATTCATGAGGATTTTTCCAACATGTGAGAGAGGTCAAAGATTGTGAAGAGGTATGTATTTTTATTCAATTTAATTCAAATTTGATTTAGAATGCAGATTGAAATAAGCTTTTATAATAAAAATTTGTTCTAATTCTCAGGGAATGAATCTCCACCTTGAAACATTGAGAATTCACAGTCACTCCCTCAAGAAGAGCCTCCTATACATGAACAACCTGAAACCCCTCCATCAATTTGTAGGCATCCTCAAGGAACACAAGAGAATAATCTAAATCAAATTGAAAACAATAAAAGAGACATTGAACAATTAATTGGAAGATTGATCAAGCATGTTGAAACCCACCCTTATAGGAGAGGGATTTTTGAATCATTGAAGTCAATTGTATCTCATGTAGGAGAAATGAGTGAGAAAATAATTTTTTGGTCAACTAAGAGGCATGAGATGAGACAATTTTATGCTAGTGGTTTGTCATATGTAGATGTGAGAAAACAAAAAAATAGCAAAGTTGACTTGTGTGTCCTATTTACAGACCTGAGAACCAACACACCTTTGTCTCATGTATGCAGGAGGTTCCCCATCCATTGGTGCCACCGTGAGTTAATTAAAATATAAATTTTGGGAGCGATGGTGAATGGTATTTGACCAACCTCCATGCAATAACCATGAGGTGCCACAATACTTTTTGAGGAAACTCTATTGTGAGTTTTTCCTCAATAAGATGCCAAATTATTTTGACATCTTAGACTTTTAGGGTAGAGGTGGGGGCTCCACACATGATAGACCTATTTCACAACATAATCCATAATTCACACCGAGAGTCTTGGCCAAACCCATGGTGGAGCATGTCGCCATTCCTTCCATTGTTAAGGATAGTGTAGAGGTGAACATGTTGGAGTCTATTAGCTCGCTCAACCAAACCATTATACAGTGTGTGAGGCCTCTAGTAGAGCTTGATGGTGAGGAGACGTGTAGGCCTCAAGCTCCACCCCACCATTGTGGTGCTTGCGGTGTTGTTTGAAGTACAATTATTAGAGTGCTCGAGATGCAGCTACACAACCTACATCAGTTATAGAGGCGATGGATTTCACAGATGATTTGTTGAACAATACATTCAACATTGACACTTAGGTAAAATTATGCAAGTTCATTTAATGTTGTTTATTAAATTATATTTTGAAATTTAAGAATAACTAAATTAGTAGAATTTTGATATGATGAAATTTCAGGGTTAGAGTGTTCATGAGATGTGCTCCATTCCTACATAACCTTATTCATTCTCGGTGTTGAGTCCATAGGTATGCAACTAGTATTAAAGATATTATTAATATTGAATTTGAACAATTGAATGCTATATTTGAATGTTTGTCTCATAACATGCTTTGGATTTCAAACAGTTTCCTAGTGGACCTTCAACCTCCACACCTCACAATTCATTTCCTCAAATAACTTACACTCAGGTAGCCTTTATTCATTAATGGTGTTGTAAAAAAATGTTAGCTAGTTTTCATAATTTTGCATATACAAATCTAAAAAAATTGATGAGGAACACAAACATTGCATGTGTATTCCTTGATTGTGTCACATTATCTTCTCCTAATTCACTTTTTGTTCCTTTATTCCTTCCTAATCCCATCCCATTAACATTTAATAGTTCACCTTATTTTCCATGATCCCCTCCTAGCCCATCCCACTAATATCCTCTAGTCCATCCTATGTGTCATTATGCCCTTCTACTCCCATCTTATTGTACCCATTATTATTTCACCCTAGATGTTCCATGATCCCCTATGTTCCACCCTATGTTCCCTTATCCATTCTATGTTATACCATTTGTATCCACGTTTCATTCTAGATAACTCTTCTCCATTATTACTACACACAGGTCAAGTTCACACTTCATGTACTATAGTCAAACACTAGACACCTCCTATTTCACCGTATGTTGCATTATTCCCTACTAATCGCATCCCATTAACCTTCAATTGTCCACCCTATATTTTATTATCTTATCTTAGCCCATCCCATCAATCTATACTAGTCTATCCTATGTTCCATTAACCCCCTTCTATTCCCATCCCATTACCTTCTCTTATTTCAGCTTATGCTCCATTATCCCCTCTTGGTCTTGTCCCACTATCTTTCCCTAATTCATAGTATATTCCTTTATTCCTCCTAAACCCATCCCATTAACCTCTAATAGTTCATGCTATAATTTTTTATCCCATCCTAGCCCATTCCATTAATCTATTCTAGTTCATCCCATGTTCCATTATCACATTCGACTCCCATCCTATTGTACCCTCTATTATTTCACTGTATGTTCCATTATCTCCTCTTGGTCTTGTCACTTATCCCTTCTATGTTATAGCACCTCCATCCAAATTTTATCATAAACACCGTTACAAGAAATGTTTTCTTCCACTCATTATTGACCAAAGTTGTCTTCTCCATTACTATTGCACACCTCAACAACCAACTTATGCGCTATAGTAAAACCCTAGACATGTCCTAATTCATCGTATGTTCCATATCCATTTGAAAGTTGCTACTAACACAGTAATCCTCAATTTATTCATGTGAACTTCATTGTGGTATTATCACTATGTTGAAAACATGCTCTCATTAACATTAGTTTATCAACATATGCAATATGAATCTCAATGAGCACTGAACTTTGGCATTTGCAAGAGTTTGGACTATCCTAGTGGACTTAATACTTTCACCATTATGTGATCTATAAGCACTATATTGTAATCTCAACTGAGGCTAACCATTTACTCTTTCATTTATGATAGTTATAAAGGGACTACCTAAACTTATTTATATCACTATTAGATATTTTATTTCACTTGCAGTTGTTGAAATCAGACAATCCTAGTGATGTTGGTGGCACAATGGAGTTGCTACAACAATAGCCAGTTTTGATCCATTGACAAAGGTATCCAATAGATTAGTCGATTTGAAATTATATTTTATCTTTTCTAGTCTATTATAGAAAATTTTCATGATACTTTTATGTAGTTTAATTTCTATCTTGATGGTTGCTATAGGTGGGTGTCACTCCAAATAATGGATGTGGTAATGTTGTAAATGTGTGTGATGACTATTTATTTGTAGTAAGTGACTATATTTTATTATGTCATTTCATAATTCAATTTTTATGTATTAACATCTATACTTTTTATTATGTTAGATGCAACTAAAGAGGAGTCTAGAGAGGAGGTCTAGTGAGTGTGTTTGAAAGAAAAGAGAACCAATAGGCACTCCATCTAGCCAAATTTCTAAGACAACATGGGATCTTTTTCCTTCCCCTAGAGGGAAATGACTGTATTTGGGTCATTTGTTGTATGCCTATGTGGAATTTTGGAACATATGTTTTATAATATTAATATATACATGACATTTTATGTGGAAATATGGCTCTTTTGTACTAAGCCTGTATGACATTTTTTGATATATTGTATATACTTTTATCAATATATATCATTGTATATCCTTGTGAATTTTTGATTAAAGAAAATCTTATTTTGCTATTGCCATTCTTGAATGATTTTATCATGTGTATTGTGTAAACTGTATGCTTGAATGTTGTAGGCATGGAATTTGTTTACATCTAATGCTAAATTAATTACTATTTATTGCTCAATAAGCTCCATCTAATGTGTATTATGTAAATAATCTCCATTCCTAGTGGTTTGTATCCTTTGCAATGCTTCAATTACTTGTGCCTCACTTATTCACATGTATGATTCACTTATTCATGTGTATACTTAATGTATATTGTGTGTATTCATGTGTATGCTTCATGCTTCTAATGCATAGCAGCAAAAAAAATCAGGAAAAAATCTAGAAAAAATTGGGGAAAAATCAAATTTTAAAAAATATAAAAAATTGTAGAAGGAGAGATACAAATTATTTTTTTTGAAATTGAAAGGTATTTCCATAGCATAGAGATATAGAGAGAAAATAAAATAAATATTTTAACTAATGAATTGTAAAAAATAGAATTTTGTAGATTATATTCATATCGTTGATTACATTGCATTGCACATCTTTCAAACTCAAAGCATTACTTCACATTTCATAACTAATAACTAGATGTTGATAGATGACACAATTTCAATTACAATATAGTTTTTACAAAGTCAACCTAAGTAGTTAAATGCAATTAATTCACATTGCATAACTAATAACTAGGAGCAGCTACCAATTGTATTTTCTTATCATGGCATTCTATGAGACCAAATTTCTTTGAGGTATTTTTTCAAATAGTTCACTGCCTTCTCTATGTTACCAAATTTTTCATACATGTCTACTAAAGCATTTTTTCAAATAGTTCACTTCCTTATTGCTATGGAGAAAAGCATAAAACAAGTGATTTCAAACAAGTTATGGATGCTTGGAAAAAGTATATCAAAATCATAATAGTAAGCAATAGTATAGACAAGGAAATGAACTACTTGAAAAAAATGCCTCAAAGAAATGTGTTCTCATGGTGATAGAATTCCATGACAAGCAAATTTCTATGGATTGTCATGGCATTCCATCACCATGAGACCACATTTCTTTGAGGAATTTTTTCAAACAATTCATTGCCTTGTCTATGCTACCACATTTTTCATACATGTTTACCAAAGCATTTTATCAAACAACTCCTGCCTTTGCTATGGCTAAAAGCCTAAAATAGGTGCTTCCAAAAGCTATAGATGCTTGAAAAATCTATCAAAGCATAATAATAATCAATAACATAGAAAAGGTAGCGGTTGTTCGAAAAAATGCCTCAAAGAAATATGGTCTCAATGTGCTTTGTCATGGCATTCCATCACCAGGAGACCACATTTCTTTGAGGCATTTTTTTCAAATAGTTCACTGCCTTGTCTATGCTACCACATTTTTCATACATGTCTACCAAAGCATTTTATTAATCAATTCACTTCCTTGCTACTATGGCTAAAAGTCTAAAACAGGTGCTTTTGATCAAGCTATGGATGCTTGGAAAAAATATATCAAAGCATAATAGTAAGCAATAGCATAGATAAGGTAGTGAACTATTTAAAAGAATACCTCAAAGAAATGTGTTCTCATGGTGATGGAATTCCATGACAAGCAAATTCCCTAGATTTTCATGGCATTCCATCACCATGAGACCACATTTCTTTTAGGCATTTTTAAAAATAGTTTACAACTTGTCTATGCTACCACATTTTTCATACATGTCTACCAAAGCATTTTATCAAATAGTTCACTGTCTTGCTATTATGGCTAAGAGCCTACAACAAGTGCTTTCAGACAAGCGATGGATGCTTGGAAAAAATCTATCAAAGCATAATAGTAGGTAGTAGCATAGACAAGGTAGTGAATTAGTTGAAAAAATACCTCAAAGAAATGTGGTCTCATGGTGTGGAATGCCATGACAATCCATAGAAATTCACTTATCGTGGCATTCCATGACACCATGAGACCACATTTCTTTGAGGCTTTTTTTAGAAAGTTCACTACCTTGTTTATGCTATCATGTTTTTCATACATTTCTACCAAAACATTTTATCAAATAGTTCACTTGGGTATGTGCAGGATCATCATGGAAAAAACAAGCCCTTAAGTGGCAAAAAATTTAGAAAAATTAGAGTTAGACAACTTGACATAAAAATTTGAATAATTTATCTATATTATTTCAAAAATATGTAAGAATAGAATCTCTAGAAAATTGAATTTAGTTTCTAAACTACTAGGTTTATTGAAAAAAAATCTATTTGGAGAAAATTTGGAAATTTCAATGTAGTAGTACTTAAATTTGGAAAAAATAAAGTAGGTGTTTGTGCGACCACCCTAACCACAATAAAATGATAATATTTTTTATAATTTTTTAGATATAAGTAGAGGACTCATGTCAGATGTGATGTATATTTCTTTGTGATTTTTTTCCAAATAAATAATTAAAGTATGAATTTTTTATTACAACTTTTAAAAAATATAAAAACTTGTAATGACCACCTTAACTTGGGTCAAAACTTCATGAAATTTAATATATATTTTTAATCCTATAGTATGTGAAGCATAGAATGTGACACATGTTTTGGATTCAAAAAATGTGATATTGTTTGAAAGCTATAGATGTTTTCAATTAGCCTATCAATCAGGACTTTAGTCATAATTTAAAATAGAAAATGAATAATAATTATTTATTAAATTCAAAGTAAAAACATAATTTGTATTGGTAGAAAGTTGATAATCTCCTTTAAAAACTCTTTTTGTTTTCATCAATTTTGGGTTAAAAAAAGTCAGCCACATACCCTACACATACCCATCATATCACCACTTTTTGGACCATTATGATCCTACACATACCCACTTCCTTGTTTCCATGGCTAAAATCCTAAAACAACTAATTTCAAACAAGCTATGGATGCTTGGAAAAAAATCTATCAAAGCATAATAGTAAGCAATAGCATAGACAAGGCAGTGAGTTGGTTGAAAAATTGCCTCAAAGAAATGAGGTTTCATGGTGATGGAATGCCATGACAATCCATAGCAATTTTCTTGTCTTGGAATTCGTCATTCCATTCCATCAGCATGAGACCACATTTCTTTGAGCCATTTTTTCAAACAATTCACTGTCTTGTCTATGGTCTCATGGTTTTTCTTCACGCGAAAATTAGCATAATAGTAAGCAACAAGGTAGATGGTCTCATGGTTTTTCTTCATACGAAAATCAACATATGACATCAAACCATATGTCATGGATATTGAATATCCAAATCCAATGTTTCACTAGTAGGCTAAGTTTTGCATCTCAACAAGGGTGCACTATTTGGTGACAACAACTGCAATTCAAACTCTTAAGGGATTCAGGTGGTTGAACGTAGTTCAAAGTGATTTGGAATGTTTGGGTGCGAAATATGACCATTCCTAGTATAAATGTACCCACTCAGATGCATTGGAATAGTTCATTTGGTCACACAAGTTGCAAAATGAAAGTTGCACCACTTTGCAACTTTCAACTACTTGCATTTGACAACCTTTTCCGCAAGTGAAAAGTCACCACCATGGAAAAAGTTCTCCAAGATAACAAAAACTAAGAGAGGTTATTATAGAGGGTCCCAACACAATCCTATAGTCATAGATGAAAAGTTTCTAAGCATCATTATGTCCGAGTAACAACATGCTAAAATTTGCAGTCATTTTGCACTTGAGACTCTTAAGGGATTTAGTCGGTTGAACATAGCTCAGAGTGATTCGGCGTGTTTGGGTGTGAAAGATGACTATGCCTAGCATAAACATACCTACTCAGATGTGTCAAAATAGTTTTTCTGGTCAGACAAGTTATAGAATGAAAGTTGCACTACTTTGCAACTTTCAACTACTTGCATTTGACACTTTTTCTATCAAGTGAAAATTAGACACCACAAAAAAATGACTTTGAGATAAAAAAACTGAGAGAGGTTATTGTAGACGAGCCCAACACAATCCCATATGCTTAGACAAGAAGTTTTCCAGCATCATGGTGTCTGAGTAACAACTTGCTGAAGATTGCATCCATTTTGCACTTCAGACTCCTGAGGGATTCAACTGGTTGAATGTAGCTTAGACTAATTCGACGTGTTTGGGTGTGAAAGAGAACCATGTCTAGTATAAATGTACCCACCTGAATGTGTTGGAATAGTTCCTTTGATCACACGAGTTGTAGAATGAAAGTTGCACCACTTTGCAATTTTGCACTGTTTGTATGACAACTCTTTCCTCAAGCAAAAAGTCACCACCACGGGAAAAGGCCTCCAAGATAGCAAAAACTGAGAGAGGTTATTGTAGAGGGGCTCAACGAAATCCCATAGGATAAAAGAAAATTTTCTAAGTATCATGATGTCCAAGTAACAACATGTTGAAGTTTGCAACAATTTTGCACTTCAGATTCTTAAGGGATTCAATCGGTTGAACGTAGCTTGGAGAGACTCGACGTGTTTGGTTGTGAAAGAGGACCATGCCTAGCATAAAAATACCCACCTGGACACATCAAAAAATAAAATTTGGTCACACGAGTTGCATAACGAAAGTTGCACCATTTTGCAACTTTCAACTACTTGCATTTGACACTTTTTTTATCAAGTGAAAACTGGACACTACAAAAAAACTTTGAAATAAAAAAACTGAGAAAGGTTATTATAGAGGGCCCCAACATGATCCCATAGGCTTAAATAAGAATTTTCCAAGCATAACAACATGCTGAAGATTGCATCCATTTTGCATTTTAGACTCTTAAGGGATTTAGCAGGTTGAACGCAACTTAGAGTGATTTGGCATGTTTGGGTGTGAAATAGGACCATTCCTAGCATAAAATTACCCACTTGAACATGTTGGAATAGTTTGTTTGATCACATGAATTGCAAAACGAAAGTTGCACCACTTTGCAACATTGCACTACTTGCATTTGACAACCTTTTCCCCAAGTGAAAAGTCGTTACCATGGGAAAATGCCTCCGAGATAGAAAAAAATGAGAGAGGTTATTGTAGAGGGGCCCAACATGATCTCATAGGCTTAGACAAGAAGCTTCTAAGCATTATGGTGTCCTAGTGATAACATGTTGATGCTTGCTACAGTTTTACACTTTAGACTTTTAAGGGAGTCAACCAGTTGAACGTAGCTCAGAGCAATTTGACATGTTTGGGTTTAAAATAGGACCATGCATAGAGTTAATGTACCCACTGAGAGGTGTCATAATAATTCATTTCATTACATGAGTTGCAGAATGAAAGTTGCACCACTTTGCAACTTTTAACTACTTGCATTTGACACTTTTTCCATCAAGTGAAAATTGAACACCACGAAGAAATTTTTTTGAGATAACAAAAACCGAGAGAGGTTATTATAGAGGGTCTCACTGTGATCCCATAGGCTTAGACGAGAATTTTCTAAGCATCACATTGTTCAAGTAACAACATGTTGAAGTTTGCAGTCATTTTGCATTTTGGACTCTTAAGGGATTCAGTTGGTTACATATAGCTCAGAGTGATTCAGAATGTTTGGGTGCAAAAGAGGACCATGCCTAGCATAAAAGTACCCACCCAGATACATCATAATATTTTTTTTGGTCACATGAGTTGTAGAACGAAAGTTGCACCACTTTGCAACTTTCAACTTTTAGATTTGACACTTTTTCCATCAAGTGAACATTGGACACCATGAAAAAATGACTTTGAGATAACAAAAACTGAGAGAGGTTATTGTAAAGGGGCCCAATATGATCCCATAAGCTTAGACAAGAAGTTTCTAAGCATCACAATGTCCGAATAATAGCATGCTAAAGTTTGCTTCCATTTTGCACTTCAGACTCTTAAGGGATTCAATAGGTTGAACGTAGCTCAAAGTGATTTGACATGTTTGGGTACAAAAAGAGAAATATTCCTAGTGTAAACATACCCACCCAAATGCATCAAAATAGTTTGTTTGGTCACACAAGTTGCATAATGAAAGTTGCACCACTTTGCAACTTTCAACTACTTGCATTTAACACTTTTTCCATCAAGTGAAAACTGGACACCACAAAAAAATGACTTTGAGATAACAAAAACTAAGAGAGGTTATTGTATAGGGGCCCAACACGATCCTGTAGGCTCAGGTGAAGAGTTCATAAGTGTCATGGTTTCCAAGCAATAGTTCATCAAAGATTGTTGCCCTTTTGCACTTTGGACTCTTAATGGATCAAGCTGGTTGAACGTAGCTCAGAGCAATTCAACGTGTTTGGGTGTGAAAGAGGACCATTCCTATTGTAAATGTACCCATCTGGAGGTGTAGGAATAATCCGTTTGGTCACACGAGTTACAGAACAAAAGTTGGACCACTTTACAACTTTAAATTGTTTGCAATTGACACTTTTTCCATCAAGTCTAAATTGGACACCATGGAAAAATGACCCCAAGATAACAAAATTTGAGAGAGGTTATTGTAAAGGTGCCCTACATGATCCCAATGCCTTGGACTAAATTCCCATAATTGATATGGTATCTAGGTAACAGGCCATCAAAGATTGCTTCCCTTTTGCAATTTGGACTATTAAGGGATTAGATTGCATGAATTACAAATGTTTGAGGGCAGTAATAAATTTCAAAATTTGAGTAAATCTCATTACAAGTGTTTATTTGAATAGACTATATGCTATATTGATATTGATATATAATCATTAGGTGGGGTTGTTTGTAACTCAAGCCTCTAAAATTTACTATTTCATTTTCACAAGGCCTAATTAAGCTCATTTCCACTAGGAATCTATTGGTTCAACCATCTCCAACCCTCAACTCTACATTTTGTTACCCCAAAATTCAATTTTTTTTTTTTTTTTAATTTTGGTGCATTCTTGTATATGCCCTTGAGCCTGCTAAATCCTGAAAAACAATTATTTTTGAAAATCTATTAAAGTTGATGTAAAAAATTTTGTGAGCTTGATCATAATCACACTCTAACCAATCTTGCCAGCTTTCGTGAAAAAAATCTTTATCGCTTGCAAATATTTTAACTTCACTTTTTCCTATTGGTGATTTGCAAATAAAGTCATAGTCTAATCTCTATGTTGCTGGAGGTGAAAATATTTTTGGGTTTTTCTTAGAGGAACCCAATCTTCTTGCTGTCAAAATTTCATGAAAAAACAAGTCAGTATGTGAAAGATATGGCAATTTTCGTCTTTCAGCCAAGGTTTCATTTCAGAGGAATAATAAAGGTATTATTAAAATATTATTTCACAAAGTGAATTGAGCTTTCATAGGAAATTGTGGATTTTCCTAAGGGTTGGAAGAAAGTGAATAAGTTTTTGACTAAGAGGAATGATTTCTATTTACTTCCATGGAAGAGCTCTAAGTGGCTTTATTATAGTCATATTTATTAAAGTGGAATGTTGAGGGGGTCCCACTAGTTTGAAGGTTTATAAGTACTCTTTTCAGGGATTATAAAGATTTCCAAACTTCTAAATGAGTTCTAAAGTTCTTAAAAGCTCAGAATCTCAAGTTCTAGAACTCCACAACTTCCCGATTTACACTTTTGAGGTTCTTGAAATATTTGATCATTTGACAAGCTTGAATGTTTAGGGTTTGTTGAAGGAATTTTGACGGGAAAAAATTCATAAGCTTTTTATGTCACTATGAAGAGGATTCTTCATACAACACTTGGAAAACATGAGTATTGGTGTTTATTTGATATTCTCCATCTACGTGCGAAATACTCTTATTGAATGTGATGTTGTTGGTCCTTCTTGGCTTGGAAGACATGGAATAGCATTATCTTTGAGCACAGTAGCTGATATTTTAACAACAAAAGATATTCCCACTATTATAGCGTAGTTAGCAGATTAAAAAAAAGAGCAGATGATTTTCACCACCATTTGTTTTTGAGTTTCAACTTAAATACCACTCAGAGACTGATATGAAAGGGATTTTTCTTAAAGAAGAAGATGATGTGAAAATTTCTTGCTTTTATTTTCCAATTATTCAGGGAAAAGAAAGTATTGATACTATCTTGGAGGAACTTGATAAATAGAAACATGGTTTAGTGAAGAACTTTGAGAAGTCTTGTCATGTTTCTATACGAAATCTAGGATGATTACTTCCTAATGTGCGTTGAGTTTGGCTTCCCTTTCTGGAGCCCAAGCATAGGCAAAAGAGAATACACTTACTCCACAATAGTGTTATAAAAGGGATGAATCCAATAGTCACAAGCCGTGAAGAGGAGTAGCAAGAAAGACTTGATTTGTAATATGTGGGATGACAGAAAGAGCTCGGTCTTTATTCTCCTTAGTTTTGTACTCCATTCATCAGGATGAAGCATTGTTTTCCATTATCGAGTCATTGTGTAAATGTGGAGTATGTGATTATATGTCCATTCCATTATGGTTCGATTATCTGAATTTCATAGAAAAATGTGATGAGTTTGTGCTACAATGTGAACCAAAAGGAATTGCAAACATTAGGACTTCATTTGAATGAGTACTCACTACTGCAGGTTTACATATGTAAAAAGGTGAAAGTTGTGGACTAAATATCAAGAAATTTTAGTAAGCTTTATTTATCACAATGGTACTTCCTCAAGCTTCATCAACATCCTCCTGTGCCCACACAAAATAAGAATATTGAAAGATGTTTCTTGAAGAGTGACAGTTAGGTGTTGTCGAGGCAGCTTTGAATTTTCTCAAGTTCGTTCTTGTTTCCATTTGGGATGCAGGTTATTAGCAATGGAAATGTGGAGAAGGGCTAAAGATCTACTACAAAGATAGTAATCTAAAACATATATAAGTTCCTTGGTTTCTATTTGATCTTCATCACTATATTAAGAAAATGCAAGAGACCTGAAAGATACCTGACAGTGAAAATTAATAAAAGTATTCATTAAGCTCTTATTCAAGCCCATGCTTTGGTGCGGAAAATCCATGTTTTAGAAAAATATCCTGTAGTAGATATATGAAGAACCAATTGTTAATACAAGCATAAATTGTCTTCCACATTAGAAGTAGTCCTTCTTTCTGTGAATGATGAACTTGCGCTTACGGTGGGATTAAAAACTATAGCAATGAACATGGAAAGTTGTCAGGTGCAAAAGGAAAGAATTTTTTTGGTCCTAAAAGGATGAGAACTTTCTATTCCAAATCGATATCATTCCTATTGGCGATACTTTCTACATTTGGAAAATTCCTATTAAAAAGGATGTCGGTAATTATCGATAATCAAAACAAAGCTATGTTTTGGATTTTCAAATACCTTATTAATAATTTCACTCCCTAAAGAAAACTGAAGAGTTTAGAATACTAAAAAGCTAGGAGAGATGCAAAGAATTTTCCAAATTTGATAGAGGAATAAAGCTGATCTTCAAGAAAGACAATTTTTTTTTCAAGTAGTTACATAGATTAAGCGTGGGGGAGTTGAAAAGCTACATTTTGTTTCTTCTCAATTAAAAGGGGATCTTTTTCTTACTATTTGGAGGGAGGATGGAGTAGTTTAGTTTTCTTTCAAACATAGTTTTGTTGTACAGGAAGACAGAGTATGTGAAATCTTTTTTTGATGTGGAGAGAATAATGAATATTTCTCTGATCTATGAATCAGTTAATGTTTTCTTTTCATTGCAATGAACTTTTGGTCTTTGTAATTGTCCTTTCATATTTTACCTATTTTATTAGGCTGTACAGATGTTTATTTCTGAATATTTGAATTCAAATTAATCCATCTGTTGGAGGTACTCTACTACTCATCCTTTTCCTGAGTATCATTTGTGGGTGTGAGATGAGGGGGTTTGTATCAATTGTCTGCATTCACTTAATCTTGAATTTAATTCTTCGCTTCTATTTCATGGTTATGGGAAGGTGTTAGTTACCTTTTCTACTTTCTAGTGAAAAGCATACCCAATATTTTCTATCCATTGCAACTCATTTGAAGGTAGTTGTACCTTGTAAAATAAGCAGAGAACACTTGCAAGTATCATTGCAAGTGACTCAACTGTTAGTACTATTTGTTCTTCTTGTTGGGCATTCTGAGTCATGTTCTTTCATTCATTTTGAAGGAAAAATATGTTAACTAACACATTCCAAAGCCATCCACATGTCATATGGGGTATACACATACAAATTCCATCAACTAGAGTGGGTTCCAATTTCCTTTTCTACAAAACCCTACTTCTATGCACCTTTTACACCAAAAACGTGAAGTTTCACCACCTAGGGCATCAACAAACTCACACTTACCACCATCCCCTGCTACTACCACTTCATGGACCCAAATCCCTACCCATCTACACTCATTCCACTGATTATTAGACCATTACAATGGTGGAATGAGTTAAAAACTCATTTTTCTCCTTTTAAACCCTCAAAACCAGGGTTTCGGGATAGTTTTGAGAAAAAACACTCTAACTCACAAAAAATTATGAAATCAAATGCCACAAGATTAAAATGTAATCTAATTCATATCAATCCCAATGCACCAATGTTCATTTCAAGGTCGTTCCAAGCCATACACAATGCTAGAGCAGAAACATTTGCTTCTAAACACAAGAAAACAATGCTTTGTTATTTCAAATTTCAAATTTTACATCATCAACTTGTCCCAATGTTCACATAGGATTTTAAAGAAATTACAAAGCCTTTCCAACTGTTTCCCACCAAAAACTAACACATGACCATTCAACTTCCCTTTACATCAAAAATGCAAAGTTGCATAGCAACTTTTTACAACTTTTTTTGCAAAATGACAACTTTTCACAACTTATTACCAAGTGACTTAAAAACATGAAAAAACATGACAAGTGGTCTTAAAAGACCTTATTACATCATACTAACACAAAACCAAACAAAACTTAACACCTAACCTTCTTTTACATCATGAAACCTATGATGTCCTGCACCACAATGTAAATTGTTTCTACAATGTAAGCTATGGATATGACATTGATGAAGCTATTGATGATGGTAAGATGTATTTTGGAGCAAGGAGTAGAGTTTGAAGGAGTTTTGATGCTTCCCTAGTCATAATTTTAGGAGTTTTTGGCTTAATTGGATGGCTAGATGCTAGGGTTTGTATAAAGGCCTTTGGAATTGGTCAAGTAATGGTGGTAAAATATTGTGCAAGGAATATTGAATGCGTTTGAAGCCCTGGTTTTCAAATAGAAGGCTTGGGGGTTTTAGTTTCAATAAACCCTCCTTGAACAAGTACAAATAAGCCTAAAGCAATTTTTTTGGGGTTTGATGAATGAGTGAGTGTTTCTTTGGACAAAAATTGTTGTTTCAGTCCATTTGAGACCCATTGAGAGTGATGGAATCAAGTTTGGGAGTTTGGATGAATAACTTCACAAAGTTTCTTTGATAAAGTGGCGTATTTGGCTTAAGGGGCAGTGGGACAAACAATTTTAAGGAAGGAAGGTTTGAAACAAGTATATGTATAAATTGGATATGTTAAAATAGAGGGTAAAGGGTACTTAGAAAGGTGAATATTTTCTAGGTTTGATGCCTTCTATAAAAGATATGGCCAATTTACACTATTTGATATGCTACAAGGAGAATGAGCTAGAATTGTGAAAATGTGCCAAGATAAGGTTTTGAAGAAGGGAAAGATGTTTGAAACACTTTGAATTGTGATTGTTGAAATATTCCCTCCCTGCTCTGCATTAGGTTGACAGGGTAGGGGCATTGTATGCCTCGTGGAAATGGGGTGTCACGATGATGTAAATCACCATGACACCTCATTTCTATGAGGGATACACTACCCCTACCTTGTCAACCCTACCAAATTGGAAAGCTAGTGAGTGCCAATTTGATTGGGTTTACAAGGTAGGGGCAGCATATTTCTCATAGAAATGGGGTGTCACGATGATGTAAATCACCATGACATCCCATTTCTATGAGGCATACACTGCCCCTACCTTGTCAACCCTACCGAATTAGCAAGCTAGTGAGTGCCAATTCTATAGGGTTGACAAGATAGGGGTAGTGTATGCCTTATAGAAATGGGGTGTCACGATGATGTAAATCATTGTGACACCCCATTTCTATGAGGCATATGCTTCCCCTACCTTGTCAACCCTACTGAATTTGCAAGCTAGTGAGTTCCAATTTTGTAAGGTTGACAAGGTAGGGGTGGCGTATGCCTCATAGAAATGGGGTGTCATGATGATGTAAATAACCATGACACCCCATTTCTATGAGGCATATGCTGCCCCTACCTTGTCCACCCTACCAAATTGGCAAGCTAGTTAGTGCCAATTCGATAGGGTTGACAAGGTAGGGGCAACATAATGCCTCATAGAAATGTGGTTTCACGGTTATGTAAATCACCGTGAAACCCCATTTCTATAAGGCATACACTGCCCCTACCTTTTCAACCCTACCAAATTGGAAAGCTAGTAAGTGCCAATTGGGTGGGATTGACAAGGTAGGGGTAGTGTATGTCTCATAGAAATGGGGTGAGTTCATAGCCTTTTGATGCAAATAATAATGATGGAAGGAGTTATAGGGTTTATAGAAGAGCAAGAAAATATGCCTTTGTAGAATAAAATACATTTTTTTAGATTTTGTCATAAATTCACACACTTTTCCTTTAATAAAACTTTAAATGTAAATCATAAACCATTACAACTAACTTTAAATGTACTATACACATTTAATTGAGGCATATATTAAGGAATATACATATTTACATGTATTAATTTATCATAATTTTTGTATATCAAAAAATACACTAAGTCAATAACAAGTATTACAATAGTGATGGAAGAACATCTTGAAAATCCTCCCATTTCTCAATATTTGTAGCAATACATGCCAGCAAATAATCCTCCCATTTGCATCCCACTTCATGAAATATATTATACAAGAAGAAACAAAAGGAGCTGATTCCTAGTTTATTTTCTCCAATCCACCTTAGGTGGCCCAGTTCTTTTCATTCCAAAATGCTTCAAAATATGTACTTCCCCTACTCCCTTGGAAACACATGGGTAGTAGCCTCTTCGTGGTTGTGTAATGTCACTAGAATTTGGTCCACAACAATCCTACAAAAGCCTAACAAATTTAGACATGGAATCACATAAAAATCATTAAAAGAACAATAGCTGAATAATGTCAGACATACACCTTTTGATGAGATCTATTACCACCTTCATGCATTTCATAAGTAGATCGATTGAAGGTCCTACAATGGTGATGTGGCCCACCTTTCACTACTTTCTCATCTCTTGATGATCATACATATAAATTTCAAATATATCACTGATACCCTCAACATAAAACATGGAGCATATAAGAATTCAAGAAATCTATGAAATGGAAAAGAAAGAGAAGATTCAGAACCAGAAAATGCACTAGCAACCAATGTTTCTCATACCATTGAACACTTGCACCAACAACCGATGTTGTTCTTTTCTTAAATTGGAAAACTTAAGTATAACCTATAGTCACAAATGAATCAATGATAGTCCTAAATGCATATGACATCAAACACCAATAGAGAATACCAACTTAAAGGTGGTCAATAGAGAGCAACATATAATCATCATTTTGCAAATTAACAATAGTGCAATTTTGCAAACCCTTGTATAATCAAACTTAAACACTTGAAAGAAAGCAGTGATCAATAACATGACTTTGCAAATTCAATGTGCATACTTACAAATCAATCTAGGGAACCATCTGAGTTTGATCTACTCTTTCTTGTGCCAAGTATTACATCATAGTTAGACTCACACACTTTCCACAAGTTCGTGTTCATAGGTCTGCCCTTATATTTGATCAAATGAACATTGGTGGCAATGACAAGGTGCTAGTGAAGAATCTTTTGATGTGTGTTGAAGTCCTCAAACAAACAAACTTCAACATTCTTAACTAGGTACCTTCTAATCCATGTTCTAGTAACAACCACTGAACCTGTAGGATATTCTATGTTTTATCCATCTATAATTGGGCCCTCCAATTTATTTTTGGCCTTGATACAATGACATAGATAATAATCTATACCATCTTCATTATCTTCATCTGCAATCACCGCATAAATGTTCCCTGCATTGATATTTTCATCTTGTTAGATGTATTTAATGAACATCAAAATAAAACCTATAAGTAAGATATATTACCTGGTTCTACTAGGTCTGATACATGATCAAAGTGAATGGATGATTGCATCTTCGTGATTTGTAGAGTCATAAGGAGTTGAAAAGTTTCAAGTGGGGTTAGACTTCTTATAGACAATTCATCAACCCACTTTGTTGAATCTAAATCATTCCATGCTTGAAGTGTACATGCAGAACAAAAGCATGTCATCTTTCATGTATGGATAGTCCATGTGCCTACATTGGAGCTTCTAAAAGAGTGTAGCTCACTCAATCCTATTAGTGTACAACAATCCTCATATTTTGCAATGTTAGTATCATCTACTAAATGAAAAAATCTATGAACTAAAGAATTACCTTCACTACTTGGACCCATTGCATGATTACACCACTCGACAATTGATCTTGCATTTGTCAACTTTACACTATCTTTGTACTTTAACTCTTCTCATGCTAGGGCTCTTTTGATACATGCACCTACTCCAACATGCTCCCCCTTTCCATGCCTAGTCTTTGAGAAGTTCCACATATGTTGAACACCATTGATCCTATGCAACCTGCTCAACCAATAAAAAATTTTGGTGTTCTTGAATTGTGATGTATAGTTATTTGATCATATGATATGTTGACTGAATGATATGCCCCTACTAGCCAAATCAATCTAGAACATCTGAAAGAAACCTAGCAAAAACTTGATAGAATTTGTGTGATCATCACTAATGTAAAAGTGATACTCCATCAATACTTTCTTGTTATCCTATGTATTATCATTTGCATGAATGAATTATATATGCACAAATATAGCAACCTATGTGGAGTTGTAGTATTGTGATTGCACCTCATTTTCTGGCTATCGTGTGTAGTTCTCTATGAAGTCGATAATTGAAACGATGCTATGAAGTGGAAATGTGTCCTTGCATAACTTGAATTGTGAGTCCAACCATTGAGCTCTTTGTGTATTCCTTGCATACTCATAGACCACCTAATCACATAAAACTCCCATAAATTGATACACTAGAATCTTATCACTAACCAATTCACACTTCTTTTCTTCTCTCCCATCTTTTAGACTGTAAGCCACTATCTTGTATTTTCCAAATTCAAAAAAAATTGTCTCCAATTATGTGTGTACTAGCCATGTGTTGGAAAATTGTCCAATGTTGCATGCCACCACAATGATCACATCTACCATCCAAACGTGACTTGTTGTAAAAAATTTGACCATCCTCTCTTTCACATAAAATGGAAGATAAGAATTCCCTTGAGGATCTAGGTGGAGGCCTTATGTTACATTCCTACAAAACATCGTCTATGTGCATATCTACACATATATGTCAAAAAAAATCATAATGGTTAGAGAACTCAATATGCACTCTACAACAACAAGTAGTGCATGTGTGATTTATTTTGACATAAAAATGCTTTAGAATTTCAAAATACCTTTGACATATTTTAATTTCAAGAAACTTTTGTACAAAATCAACAAAAAATTGGGTTTGAGTGGTATCCAAATAATGCTTTGGATGTGGCTCATGGATTTTACTACCAATTATCCTTCTTACAACATCTCTTTGATTAGGATAGGTCCTTGTGTTATCCTTCCAATAATCTACTATTAAAGATCTCAAGCCTTGAGCAATTCTTTTATCTTTTCATGGCACTCTACCCGAGAATTCCCATAACTCATTACTATTTGGATCCTCCAATCTTTCACACCTTCCTTTGGATCTCATTAGAGATGATCCACTTATTTTCAAAGACTTACTTTTCATTGTAAGGTTCACCTTGTTCCTTTTTTGACTGCTTAACAGTGTTTTTTTCATCACATGTCATGTGGCACAACTATCCTTCAAACATGAGGTAGAACCCATGCTCTTGTATGCACTCATAAAGTTCTTTAAAATAGAATTTTCACTTGAGTCATTGGAAGCTCTCAGCCCAAGAGCCTTCATGGTGGGCATAAATTTTGAGTTGCCTCATCATTTCAACAAATAGTTGGCATCTTCCACCCTCACTTAGCTTCTCAAAAAATAAACTCCATATCCTCTGTGCATATCTTTGACATGTACGTTTTGGAATCTTATTAGGCATCCATTTCAAAACATTGGAATCAATATCAATAAAAAATGTAGGTTTTCTATGCAAAACTCTAGGAGTTATCAAATGTAAATGTGTGTCAACATTAGGAATTTATACAAAATTGGGGATAGATCATGTAACTTCAATCAGAGGTGCAATTGATGACATACCTTGAGATTGACATGTAAATGATGTTGTACCTTCAAGTTGAGATGTTGATTGTGGAGTGACCTAAAATAGAGGTGTGTTTGTTGGTGTAATTTTGAAATGCAATGTTGTTGATGGTGTGTCTTCAACTGTAGATGTGATTTCCAATGTACTTGAAATACCTCATGTTGTTGCTGGTGTGTCTTCAACTGGAGATGTGCATTGAACTTCACCTGTGGTTGATGATGTTCCTCCAACTTGGGGATCCATTTGTGTACTTTGATGAGCTATGTTCATTCATGCCCTTTGTTTTTCCAATTGGACATCTGTCTTAGATTACATGGGAATTTCTAGCTGAATGGGTTGCAATTCATTTGCTTCACGAGCTACAATTTTTTATTATCTTCCCCTTGCATTTTTTACTGCACATTATTCTGGTGCTAGAGGCTTTGGTCATTTCCTCGACATGACAATGAATTCTACATGTTCACAAACACACATATAAAAAAAGTAAGTAATGCATTTTATGAAACATATTGATAACACTGATTACATTGCATTTTATTGAACACACCAAAGCATTTTATGAAAGAAGGCAGTGAGTTGTTTGGAATTATCAAACATGTCTATGCTACAACATTTTTCATACATACATCTACCTCCATACCACAAAAAAAGTACTTGTAATGCATTTTTTCAAACATATCCATACCACTGATTACATTGCATTTTATGAAACACACCAAGAATTTTATGAAACATATTGATATTGTTGGTTACATTGCATTGCATATCTTTAAAACTCAAAGCATTACTTTACATTTCATAACTAATGTGACTTATCAAACATTGCATATCTTATAAAACATTGTTTTCCCCAACCTAGGGTTTACAACGAGCTTCAAAAAACCCATAACTTTTGATGTGTTGGGAAAAATATATGGAACTTGGTACTAATTTTCTATAGGTCTATATTCATGTGTTGACAACATGAGGGTTTCTAAATCAACATTTTGTGTGAGTTATTGAGGATAGTTTGTTTCTTTTTGTAACTATATTACATGTAAAACCTAGTACTTTGAGAGATTTATAAAAAATTGCTTCACGTAAGCGTTGATCAATGTTAAGAATGGTTTGAGGGGAGTATTTGGAGTGTCGAAAAGTTCATAGGAGAAAATACTTGTGTCAAACCCAACGTATAAGTTGTTGCCACCTTTGGAAACTAGAGAATCTTGTGCTTATTTTCCCTTTTATTTCTTAGAATAGTAAATGGTATGAATGAATGCAAACTTGCATTAAACCAACTATGTCTTGAGTCACTTGAAATTATCTAAGCACATGATGAAGGTGAATTATTTATGGCACAAAAAAATTAATGGAAACTTGCATTAACATTGATGAAAGCTCTTAGGTTTTCCAAACTAGTTGAAAATAATTTTTTTCCCACAACCATCAGTAATAATGAATTTGAATCTATTATGTCATGTTTTCCATTTTATATCTTCAACCTCCTAAAAAATTAAAATTTTACATGTATCATCAATCTAATTTAATGTTGAATTCTATGTATAACAATGCAGATTAATAAAATCATCAAATGAATAGTCTATAAATTGTCAAAACAAAACAAAAAAAATGAAGATAAACATCTACCTAAAATGAAATAGGTTGAATTCCACTATCCATGATGGAAATGGACTACTATAAGCAATGCAAATAGAATTTATAAGCAAATTTGTGTTAAGTTGATGTCGTTTATATAATTTTAAACATGAATTCATCTAAATTATGTCATGTTTTTCATTTTTCTCTTCAAACTCATAAAAATTAAACTTTTTTATGCAACTCCCATCTAATTCAATGTTGAATTCTATGTCCAATTGTTATGATTAATAAAATCATTAAAGGAATTTATATTATTGTAAAAAAAAAAAACATACTAAATATAAACATTTCAATATTACCAAAATGAAATATTACTTGAGATAATGTAAAATGATGTAGAAACTTCAAGATGTCTTCATCTACGTTGTTTGGCATGCAAATTAGTGGTAAAAAGGTGATGGATCAAGCATAGATTGGTACAAAAAGGAGTCAAATACATAAAAAAGGTGTTTATTTATTGGATAAAGTGTCGAACCAGGCAAATGCAGAAGCATGTGGGCCTGAATCATGGGCTCAACCCCTATTTTACCGTTTCAAGGTAAAACACATTTGGCACTTGCCAAATTTGGTGAGTGCCAAATGTGTTTCTTTGAAATGCTTTCAAAATATAAAGAGGAAGGAAATGAGACTTGAGATAGAAGGAGAGGGGATGTGAGAGAGAGATTAGTCTAGGTAGCATGGTATGAAATGAGACCTAAGAGTGATAGAGACTTGAAAGGGATAGAGAGTTATCTAGTTAGGGTGGGGGGGAAGATGTGACAAGGGGAGAGGGGTTAGAGTGAAATAGATTTGTCTACCCTCTACCATATACCCTTAAACCCTCTACCCTCTACCCTCTACCCTACAACCCTCGACCCTATCTCTCTCTCAACCCTACACCCTTTACCCTTAAACCGTAAACCTTAAACCATTAAACCCTCAACCCCCTGTTTCTCTCTCTCTCAACCCTACACTCACTACCCTTAAATCGTAAACACTAAACCCTAAAACCCTTAGCTCCCCCTCTCTCTCTCTCAACCCTACACCCTCTACCCTCTACCCTCAACCCTTTACCCTATAGCCTCTACCCTCTACCCTCAACCCTCAACCCTCTACCCTCTACCCTCTACCCTCTACCCTAAAACCCTAAAACCCTCAAAAACCCCCTCTCTCTCAATCCTACACCCTCTAACCTCAACCCTCTACCCTCAAACTTCTACCCTCTACCCTCCACCCTCAACCCTCTCTCTGTCTCTCTCTACCTTCTACCTTCTACCTTCTACCCTCAACCCTCAACCTCAGCCCTTAAGCCTAAAACCCTAAAACCTAGGCATAAACCCTCTACCCTCTACTCTCTACCCTCTACCCTCAACCCTTGACCACTGAAACCTAAAACCTAAAACCCTAAACCTAAACCACAAAACCCTTAAACCCTCCAGCGTCAGTCTCTCTCTTTCTCAGCCCTACACCCACTGCCTTAAAAATAAACCATAAATCCTAAAACCCTTAAGCCCTCAACCCCCTCTCTCTCCAGCCCTCGCCCTCTACCCTCTGACCCTCCCAACCCTCAGCCCTATAAAAGTATACCCTTTGCACCACCACCCTCAGCCCTCTCTCTTTTTGTCTCTCTATCTCTACCCTCTACCCTCTACCTCAGCCCTCGAGACCTTAAACCATAAAACCCTTAAACAATAAACCTTAAACCCTCCTATCCTCCACCCATGCAGCCCTTAAACCATCTGCCTAAACTCTCAACCCCTTAAACCACCAAACCTAAGCCCTTAAACCACCCAGTTCATGTAAACCCTCTGCCATGTCTTAACCCTCAACCCTCCTACCCTCTACCCTCAACTTTCTACCCCTTAA
The DNA here is from genome assembly GCA_007258455.2 of Sequoia sempervirens. Taxonomy (NCBI): domain Eukaryota; kingdom Viridiplantae; phylum Streptophyta; class Pinopsida; order Cupressales; family Cupressaceae; genus Sequoia; species Sequoia sempervirens. Next base: position 228,467,852 of record VDFB02105785.1, read on the forward strand.
CCCTCTGCCTATACCCTCAAACCCTCAGCCCTAAACCCTCAACCCTCTCTCTCTCTACCCTCTACCCTCAGCCAGCCGACCCTTGGCCCTTAACCCCTTATCTTTCTCTCTCAACCCTACACCCTCTACCCTTAAACACTCTACCCTCTACCCTCAAACTTGAAACCCTCAACCCTCTCTCTCTCTACCCTCAACTTTCTACTTTCTACCCTCAACCCTTAAAACCTAAAACCCTAAAATCCCCAACCCCCTCCCTCTCTCTCAACCCTACACCCTCTACCCTTAAACCGTAAACTGTAAACCCTAAACCCTTAAACCATAAACACTTAAACCCTAAACCCTAAACCATTAAACCCTCTAACCTCTACCCTAAAACCTTCAACCCTCTCTCTCTCTCTACCCTCTACCCTCTACCCTCTACCCTAAACCACCAACCCTTAAACCCTAACACCCTCAACCCTTAAACCCTAAAACCCTAAAACCCTCTACCCTCTACCCTCTACCCTCTACCCTCCTGCCCTCTACCCTTAAACCCTTAAACCCTCTGCCTTAAACCTTGACCCTTAAGCAAGTAAACCACTAAATCCTTAAACCCTAAACCCTTAAACCCTAGGCCTAAACCCTTAAACCCTCCTGTCCTACCCTCAGCCCTCAACCCTCAGCCCTTAACCCTCTACCCTCTACCCTTAACCCTCTATCCTCTACCCTCTACCCTCTACCCTCTACCATCTACCCTCTACCCTCAAATCTAAAACCATCAACCCTCAACCCTCAAACCTCAACCCTTAAACCCTAAAACCCTAAAACCTCAACCCTCCACCCCCCTCTCTCTCTCAACCCTACATCCTCTACCCTTAAATTGTAAACCCTAAACCCTTAAACCCTCTACAATCTACCATTAACCCTCAACCCTCAACCTTCAACCCTCAACCCTCTACCCTCTACCCTCAACCCTTAAACCATAAAACCACTAAACCCTCAACCCCCCTCTTTCGCTCTCAACCGTACACCCTCTACCCTTAAACTATAAACCCTAAACACTAAATCCTTTAACCCTTTAACCTCTACCCTTAACCCTCTACCTTATACGCTCAACCCTCAACCCTCTATCCTCTACCCTTAATCCTTAAAACCTCAACCATTAAATCATAAATTGTAAACCCTTAAACCCTCTACCCTCTACCCTTAATCCTCTACCATCAACCCTCTCTCTCTCTACCCTCTACCCTCTACCTTCAACCCTCTACTCTCAACCCTTAACCCTTGAACCCTAAAATCCTTAAACCCTCAACCCCCCCTCTCTCTCAACCCTACACCCTCTACCCTTAAACTATAAACCATAATCATAGGTCATCCTTACGTATTTTAAGTTGGAAGGGAATTGGTTCTTTAAATGGAGTTTATAAAATTCTGAAATGTTGTTCTATTACTGTAAGTTTAGGACAACAATTTGAAACTCCACTTTTCTCATCAGATTTGGCTTTACAATGATACTTGAACTTTTCCTAAATTACTATTTTAAAGAAAGGTCAAAAGGGAAGGGAAGAGAGTAATTTCCTAGATGTGAAACTACTGAGGAATAGTGATAATGGAGGATGCTATAGTGGACAACCTTCCTGAAACTAAATTCCACTTAACCAAGTCAGCTAACAGTCTCATGAAACTAGTGCAATCTTCTAAGGTCCGTAGATTTTCAATCATTCATTCACCATGAAACATGAATAAAAGATGAACTTTAGTGCAACAATCAAAGTATTTTTACACTAGCTTTACACTGCTATTTATCATCAATAAACAACAAAAAGTATACACAAGGAAGGGCATCAACACAACAAAATTCTTTAGCATCAATGACCAACATTAACTAATCTACTAAAAGCTTGCTAAACACATAGAAAAGAAAAGTAAATCTACTTAAATGTTCTAACCATGAGGAGAAGAATCATGAAACATGAATGAAACTCAAGAATCCACCCAAAAGAGTAATGAATTTCTATTAGAATTTTAGTAGCATGTCTTTACAACAACTCCACTCTCTCTTGAAAATGAGAGGAGACCCCCTATTTATAGTTTTCAAAAATAAAAATGAATGGCCAATATTTAATCTCATTGTGTGGCCAAGATTCAATAAAAATTAGGGTTTCACCTACCCTTTAATATTTTACAATTTAAGAAATGTATTCTTGTCCTCTAGCCTATTTTTGTCCTCTAGCGCTCAGTGTTGTAGCACTTTTTTCTTCTAGCCGATTTCCTTTGCCGCAACTACACTGCGAGGAACTCATCATAAATAACTGACTTTCCATCATTCTTTTTCACTGTGGTGTATCCCATGAACTAGCCAATCAATTCCTAAAGCTTACTCCATTCCATTATGCCATATTGGAGCACTTGGAAGTTCAACTTTCTAGATCTGCTAGTAATCAAGTCCCAATCTTTGTTGCTTTTTGGTGTGTTCTTGATTACTTTCTCCAATTGAGCAAAGGATCGAGCAGCAAAATCCACAAAATCAGGCATTAGTGTATCAGTGGCTCCATTCTCCATCTTATGGAAATATGGTCTCATTTTCTCAGGGTCTACTTGACGGAAGGCATATCATATTCTCTCATGAGCTTCGAGTACTTAGCCACAACTTGAGCTAAGGCAGCCTGCATTGCAGGGTTCATCAATACTTTAGAAAGCTTCATAGGTATATTTTGCATGTGACGAGCAAAATATTCTAAGAGAGTGAGAGTGGAAATTTTTGTTGCAGAGGCTAAGGGAGTAGTCATTGATGGAGACATGGAGGAAGATGAGAGTGGACAAGTGGTGGCATAAGAAGAATCCCTCACCATAATGGGTGTGGTAGGCAAGGTGGAGGCTAGGTGAACTAAGATGTCCAATGCAGGTGGAGAGGAAGTGAGTAGTGCTTGTGATGTTCGTGGAGGAGTAATAGTAGTGGTAGTGGTGGTGGAAACAAGAGAAAAGGCGGTAGGTGGAGACTTTGGTTCCTCAGCCTCTCCTTCCTCTCCTTCACGGAGTGGATCTTCTTGGATCGTGGGAATCTTAGTGAATCTACCTAATTTATTTAATTTCTTTGAGGGTTCATCCTCAGAAGCTTTCCATGAATATACCTTATATTTTGGATGGAATTATGCTACCTCCTTCCTTTTCATTGATCTTGTGGTGGGAGGAGATTTTGGAGTCTCTCCAGGTGGGTAAATAGTGGTCCCATTGTCAGTTTCACTCTTGTGGTCATCTTCAAGCTCACCATAGGTCAGAGTTTCTCCTTGGAGATTTAGCTAAGAAATTTTCCCATCAACCCACAACTTTCTCCTGTGCTCTATTGGTTTTGTTAAAATTTCAAGGTCATTGACCTCTTCCTCATCCCATTTGATTAGGGGCAATGGCAGGTTGGAAATGACATCAAATCTTGGATCTATCACTGTGTTTTCATCCTCCACAATTTGATCTGACACTGGGAACAATTTGACTATTTTAACAAAGTATGCCATCATGCACATGCAGTTCCTCATATGCACTTCCTTATTATCCTTGAAGTTAGCACAAAAATCTTCAACATTTTTTAGATGGGCGTACTCTTTCCCAACCATCTTCTTCAATTTTCCATATGGATCCATTCTTGGGCGAGGAGTGTAGAGTTACAAGTTATATTCAATGATCTCCTCTTCAGAATACTCTACACACTGGGATGCAGAGATTGCATACATACCCTAGCTGAAAGTGAGAGGATAGGGGATGCCCAGCCTATGTTTGTCACTCAAGAGTGTGTGTGCATGTTGCAACTACCTAGAGATGTCCAATAATATCAACCTATTATTTGGATATATAGGAAGCTTATATGGCCTCTTGAAGAAGCCCTAAGTCCAAATGTAAGTGAATTTGGGAAATTGGATAAATAAGAATCTGAACTGGTGGATGAATGCATGGGAATTGTGTGTGACTCTCCTTTCGAAGTCTCCTCCGAGTAGTTGATGATGTGCCCTATAAAGGCATCATTTACCCTACAATAATATTTTTTTAAGTTTTGATATTGGAGTTTTGGATGCCCATCATAGAATTTCATCTCTCCCTGGGGTTGGGATCTGTGCCACAAATAGACCTTTGTATGGAACAAGGTCAGCTAGTAGATAGACTAGGTAAGAAGTCATGTAAAATTGAGAGGTCCTCTTAATTGCTACAAACTACTCATGCAAGCAGTTGTTGATCATTCTTGCCTAGTTGAATTTGATCTTCCCCCTGATAATCTCTTCTATAAAATAAAACATCCAATCCTAGAAGTATGTCACAGTCGGGATGCCCATGACTCTACTTAGTAAGGTTACCAAATCATGGTAATCCTCATGGAAATCACTCCTGAATAGTTCTTGGGGTACCTTGTTTGTGTTGCCCCTCTTCTCTTTCAACCAATATTAATTAATCAGCTTCTTGCATTTAAGAGGGCCAAATTTCCATGTGCTCTCAAAATATTCTTTGGTTGTCTCCTCCATTGGATCAAAGGTTGGGATGTGGAAATTTTTCCCTATAGACTTGGCGGACAAGTTAGCCAACACCCTACCATCACGGTTGACAATTCTTCTAGTTTTCTCTTGAAAGGCCTCCCTATAGACCATCACCAACTTAGGAGCCACAAGGGTAGGCAGGAAACTTGCTGCCTTGGCCAACCCACTTTTCCTAATTCTCTTTGCACCTTCTGTAGTGGGTTTGGAAATGACTCTTTGTTTGAATTCATCCAAATCAATTTGTCCCAAGTTTTTATCTGTAACTGTACCCCATTTTGTGGTAACCTTAGAGGTGACCTCCACTCCTTAGAGTTTGTACTTCATTTTTTCTTTTTCTTCCTTTCCTCTTGGTGCTTTGGTAGTCTTCTTCCCTTTTTCCTTCGCTGTTGACACCCCCGAAGGTTCTCCAGTTGATTCCATAAATTTTGCAAGCAAAGGAGCAATAAGCATATTCATGCACAAAACAAGGGGAATGTTAGCAAAATATTATAAAATCAAGTTAGATCGAGTAATTTATCATTTAATGATCATAACATTCCTTTTAGATCATTTTCCTTTTGTTTGAGGAAGATTCAGCAATGCGGTCCCAGGGATGTGGACTTCCCTAGGCTAGCGGCTGTTTTGAAGGAAGCTACAGACAAATGACAAAAAGGGAATGACAACCCACATAGAACCACTTGCATCAACATTTTTGCAACATGATGGGGCCCATGAAGGTTCCAAATCATTTAAACATGTGGGTTTGATCATTTGTGAGGTCTTTGAAATGCTAAGTCTATCATTTTGTGATGCAGGTCAAAAGGTTGCAAGTGCAGGGGTTGTCACAGCCATTAGGGACTTTGCCATTTGAAACGGTGATCGCAAGGAGAAATCCCATAGATTGTGTCTTGCAATGCAAGGCCCGCAACTGGGAAGGGTAGTTCTGTTTCAACCTTGAAGTTTAGTTTGTTCAATATGATGTAGGTAGGGAACCGCGAGAGGATGTTGGATGATGGTTGCTTAGGATGATGGAGATGGGACAACAACTCATAGATGGTAGTCTACACCATCGAGCCTGCATAATTCATTAGCATGAGTTGTTCAAGTGATGGACAAGGACCCAGTAGGGTTCGCAAACCAGAAGGCCATAGTGAGGTAGTTGTTGAAGATGGCGAGATAGATGGGGCATCCACATGTAGAAAATCATAGTCATGGACTCGCGATGGCTGAGGGACTCTCTTTCTCACTTAGGATTTTCATTAAGTCTAAAGATGATGGAAAAGAGGGAGCTTCCACCCACATGAGTGGGTCTGGTGAAGGTGATGGTTGTTGTTTAAAGTTTATCACTAGAGGGTTAAAGCAATGGCAGCGAAGGTATTGCAAGCCAGAAGGGTTCAATTGCCCTAGTTCAAGAATGACGATGGGGAAGGAAATTTTCGCACATGCCTCATAGATGAATTTCAAAGGATTTTCAAATTCTAATTTATGAGTTTTTTGTGCCATGAGGTTGTCTAACTAGTTTTGAAGGTTTCTCTATTTAAGATTTTAAGAACTTTACAAATCTCAAAGAAAAACCATGGAAAAGGTGATGGCAGAAGTCCTACTTGGTAGGCCTGCAAGAACTCATGAAGAAGCTAAAGATTGTGAAGCTCAAACATTAGAGAGACCATGTGGGCATGAAGGCGGCAGAAGTTGGAGGGCTCTGAAAAAAATTTAGGAAGAATTTCGGTGAAAATCACCCATCAGGCCTTGATATTTATAGATTTCCATGCATTAAATGTCTGCAATAAATGCTAGTATGGTTGCAAGTGGAGTTGGTGAATGGAGATTTCGAAATGGCTAGCAGCGAGAATGTCAGAGCCTACAGGGCAGGTGACACCCAAGAATTTGTTGTCTGGTGGGTCAACAAAGGAAACAACGATGGAGGCTACAGATCCCACAAAGCATGTGGATGTGCCAACTCATTCGTCATAGGGACAAAAAAGGTAGAACGTAATTCTGCATAAGGAAACCAATAGGCATGGACCTGCAAAAGGTGAAGGATGATATTTTTGAAGTTTCAATGAAAACTACCAATGGAACTCTGCGAAGGCCAAAGGCTTGAAAATTTTGAAGGTGGTGAAACTTGGTCAACTCAAGATGATACCTCTAGGACTCCTTGATCACTTAGGATTAAAAATAGGGGGCACACAAAATGAGAGGACAATGAAAGTGACCTGTCAAAGAAAAAAGAGGGGGTCCTTATTCTGAATGGGGTGTGTGTGCTATAGGCACAACAAATGGTGACTCTACTAGGGAATGCTCTTGAGAATTCTATGGATAAAGACTCATTCTTAACCCAGAATATCTAGTTTCACAGATAAAGAATTGATTTCCATAGGTGAACTGGGGAACTCGAAGGAGAACGGGATCTTTAACTGAATCAAATCACAAAACATCTCAGAAGTCTATGCGTATGATGAATTCATTCCCTTTCTTTGGAGACTATGAAAAATGACCATTACTCAGGTTAGGAAAGCTACATAAACTATCCAACCCTAAAAGTAACCTAGACATTGCCTTGTTGTGTATTAGGCATCCATAGCCCTGATGGAGTTGTCGTTGTGACTCCATGAACATTTCTCTACTACCAGCTAGGCGTCCATAGCCCTGGTAGAGTTGTCTGCATACCCATAGAGTTGCCTAATTTTAACATTTCCTTTTCTTTTCTTTCTTTTCTGATACTTCTTTTAATATTCCTTCTTTTGCTTAACTGTGTAAGCATCAAAGCTTACTATGGGTTTGGAACCATAGTGGTCACTGGAGTAGACTTAATATTTTTCACTTGGTAGGCCATTATAATAACCATCATACAACTCTTCAAAAATAATTAATGTGTGTTTTATGCAATATCTGAGATGAGCATGAAAGGATTCAGCTAAGGGTCATTTTCTAGGTCAAGTTGGAGTTCAAATAAGGATACTACCCCATAACAACAATTAGAGACCAACAGTTGGGAGTGAATATTTATCTAAAGAAGATGAAGAGCAAGTAGTAAAGTGAACCATTTTTCATACCAAACATGACCACCACATCAAAAAGGAAGGGACTCCCTCAACAAAATAGGATAGTCGGGAGATAAGCAAAACAAAAGCAAAGCAAAATGGCGAAGCAGTAAAACAAAGAAACCTAAGCTAACTTATATACAAATATTTATAGGGACTTATCTCGAAAGAGCTCAAGCAAGGAAATAATGCTTGAGGTGTTGCCCATTGATGGGTAGTGGGGCATCTTCAACAATTAATGTCTTAAGTCAGAAACCATTATCTCCTAGGATATTAGAAATTTGAAAGGGGACAAGCCAGAGGTTGTTGAATTTGTCATGTCCCCCTTTCTTTTCATGGGCCTTGTCCTAACATAGGACATATCAACAATTCTAAAGGTCTTAACTTTGGCTCATTGATTGAACCATCTTTTGACTATGCCCTGATGCTTGGAAAAGATTTCAATGGCTTGATCATGGACTTCTTCTAAGTGGAGTAGTTTAGCTAGATAAGATTCTCGTCGATCCCCTTCTTCATAGAAAGTATTGATATATTGGAGGGTGGGGATCTTGAGGTGAACAGGGAACACAGGCTCTAAGCCATAAATGAGGTGAAATGGGGAATCACCTAGGGAAGCCTTGTGGCGAGTGCGATCTTTCCAAAGGGAAAAACCTAGTTGGGTGTGCTAGTCTTTGGGATTCCTATCGAGCAGCTTCTTGATTATAGTGATTAGGTTCTTATTTGTGCATTCAGCTAGTCTATTGCCATGTGGATAGTAATTGGATGAAAATTTAAGAGAAATACCATAATCAAAGGCCCAAATAGCAAATTTTAGTGAGGAGAAGGTGGGGCCATTATCACAAACAAGGGCATATGAGTAACCAAAATGATTCAGAATGAAAATTTCAAGAAAATTAGTAACTACCTCTAAGGTACATTGCCTACATGCAATTGCTTTTGTCCATTTAGTACAATAATTAGAGGTAGTTAGAATATACCTGTGACCCATAGAGGATGGTGGACTTACTGGACCAATGAAGTCGAGACCCCATTACGCAAACAGTCTTACCTCCAAAACTGGTTGCAGCGAGACAACAACATTTTGTTCTCAGATTGCGGTGGTCTGGCACACGTGATAGGTTCAAACATGGTTGTGTGTGTCCTTGAATATGGTCAGCCAATAGTATCTATCCCAGAAGATTTGATGAGTAGTGGAAGGTCTAGATCCATGACTAGTATCGAATTTATCATGAAATTCTTTTAAAACTTGTGTTGCTTCTTCTTTTCCAAGGCATCTGAGGTAGATCCCTTCATGATTCCTTCTGTACAATATGGACCCTTGCAACATGTAGCTATTGATTTTCAGTCAAAGATCATGCTTTTGAACTCCCTTCAAATGAGATGGGCATTTGTTATTCAATAGGTAGTAGACGATGTCATCATACCACTATCTAGGGGAGACATCTTCAAGTTGATATTGCTAGACCATAAGTTTGGGTCCCGCTCTGACCACTATCTCAACTATTGTTTGGGTGAGGGCCTACCCTCTTACTAATTTCATGGGCTAAATATCCATGCCATATTCCTATTGCAGGGTGGCTCATTTTTCTCTTCTTTCTTCTAACTCATTCTACATCAACAACATTTTCAATGTCGGGTTAGGAAAGATGGCAAATACCTTGTTCTACAAGATGTAGTGTCTAAACTTCTTGACTCCCCTGACCAAGGAATATGCTTGCATCTCCACATTTTGGTACCTCAATTCTACATCTTTTAATGGAGCACTCATGAAGGAAATTGGGTTCTCACTCCCTTCATCATCCTTTTGAGTCAATATGTTGGCATGTGAATGGTTTGAAGCAAACGAGTAAATGTAGAATGGCTTCAGGTAATTGGGACTAGCTAACACATGTGCATCAAAAATTTCTTTCTTGATTTCCTCAAAGGCCCACTTCACTTCTGGAGTCCACTCAACCTTAGCATCTTGTTTTATCATCGCGTTGAGTGGCTTGACTATTTCAGTAAAGCCAATAATGAATTTTTTGATGAAATTTATCTTCTTGAAGAAAGATTTCAGCTCTTTCATCTTGCCTAGTAGTTGAATCTTCAATATTGCTTGAATACACTTAGGGTCTATCAAGATTCCTTTCTCTGAAATAACATGCTTGAGCAGCATACCTTCTATAACTCCAAAGATACACTTCTTCAGATTGAGGGAAATCCCAAATTGTCTACACTTCTAAAAAAAATTGCATAGATCAACAACATGATCATCTCTCTTCTTGGAAAACACCATGAGATCATCCATGTAGATGATAATGCACTTTCCTATCAGGTCCTTGAAGGCAATGTCCATTGCATGTTGGAAAGTGGCACCATCATTGATGAGTCCAAATGACATTCTCCTATAAGAAAAGGTTCCCCACTTAGTGGTGAACATTTTTTTGAGCCTATCCTTGTATTGCACCATCATCTAGTTGTACCTAGAGTATCCATCTAAGAAATACATCATCTGAGAGCCATTGACGATCTGTAACACTTCATCTAATGAAGGTACTAGATAATTTTCTTTCTTTAAAGATCTATTTAGGTTGCAAAAATCTATGCACAATCTGATTTCCCCATTCTTTTTCCTTACTGGGACCAAATTAGCCGCCCTAATGGAGTTCCTTACTGGAAATATAATCTAGTTGTTAGCAACTTCTGAACTTCCTCGTAAATGATAGGCTCCAATAATGTGTTGATTGGACACTTACACTGCTAGAAAGGTCTCACGTTTGGCTTAGAGGGATAGTGTGTGTGATGATTGAGGTGTCATATGTTTATAAATCCTCATAACTTCAAAAAACTACATCACGATACTTCCACAAAGCATCAATGATTCCTTTCTTTTCTTCTTGCATGCACACTTTGCCAATGAATACATTTTTAACCTCCTCGGTTGTTCCAAGGTTGTGAGTGTTTCATTGATTGTTGATGGAGTCCCTCTTTGCTTGTTGATCCTGATCTCTGATCTAATCTAAGTCAAATATCCATTCAAGTTGGACCATGCCTCTAGGAATAGTATTGGTTTTGAGGTTGATAACCCCTTCTATATCCAATTCAGCCTCTTCAAGCTCAGCTTCATCAATGATCTAAGTTGCAAACACATTTGAGCTGGTGATGAAGTCCAAGATGTGCTTGTCATCATTGAAGACTTGGAAGTGGGTAACATTTTCTAGCACAAATGGGGTGGAGGTAAGCTCAATAGTAAATCTTTTGAGGCCAGACGGTGACAAAGGTTGAAGACTATTGGCCGCTTGGGCCAAGGCATGAACAGTGTGATTTTGGGAGTGAGGGATCAGCTAGATGTTAAAGACATCTAAACTTTCTAGAAGATCCCAAACTTTAAGCCTATAGTTTTCTAGCCTTCTATCATCGCAGGAATATAATTTTTGGACTTTCTTTACTACTAGCTCGAAGTCACCAAAGACTTGTAACATTTTGACCTTTTTTCCTTAGGGCCATTAGAAGACCATGAACTAGTGCTTCATACTTTGCTACGTTATTTGTGCAATAGAATTGGAGGCTCTAAGCGGTGAAGTAGTTTTTACTTGTGGGGATGATGAGTTTGAATCCAACTCCTACTCCTTGCTTAGACTTGGATCCATCAAACCACAATGTCTGAAACTTGGAGGGTTCTTTAACTCTAGAGTAGATCAGACATTCATCTTTCCTTTGTTGCACACTTACATCAACTTTTGGAAAAGGCATGGGTTCATCATTTCGCTAGGCAGGCTATCCCATTAGTGGCTCTTTTCTGAGTATGCCTTGTCCACTGATGTGAGCAACTATTTTTTGATAAAGACAACATCCAACTTCTAAGTGGGCTACATTATGGACCTTGCACTAGCTTGGCAATAGGAGCTCCTTGAAATCCATCCTTTTCCCAAGGCTGAGTTGATCTTGTACACACTTCTCTATGAAGTCTTGGAATCCACCTAGTATTCTCAAATTACCATATTCATAGGATTCACCATCATCTAATTCTACCAACATTTCTATGCTTTGAGGAACGTAGGCCAGATTGGAAGCAAGGCTGGACAACACAAGGAAAACCTCTTCAGTTGGCTCTTCCTCTTGGAACTTTGATTCTTCTTGGTAAGGCACAGGACAGTAATTACCCAATTCTATTTCAAAAAATAACACCTCATTGGTATTGTTGTATTATGTAATCATAAACTTCATGAGTGGCTCCTGGTCTCTGTGGATCTACTTTGCTAGCCCCTTCCATCGTAACCACATGTGAGAAAAGTTAGTTGTGGAATATCCATTCAATGCCCTGGTGAAGTCTCATCCCAATATTATGCCATACATGTATGGGATGTTTGCTACTTGAATATCAATAACTTGTTGCACTCTTGGGTTTGCATCAATCTACATTGGAATTTGATTAATTTCTCCAACTATATTTACCTCAGTTTTATCTAGTCAATTCACCTTTCTTCTTGAAGGAGTAGGGACTATTCCCAAAGCTTTGCATATAGCAAGGGGCATGATGTTAGCTGATGCTCCTGAATTGATTAGGGAATTGTGCAGGTTTTTCCCAAATATCCTGATAGTGGTGAGGAAGGGAGACACTTCCAACTTTCCTTGGAATAATTCCATGGGTTTTTCCACTTGGGCTACCTGGTTTTTATCTTTCTCATTACTATTATCCTTTTTCTGTACTTGACTCTGTTCCTTGGTGGGTTACTTTCCTGTTTACTTATTTGAGGGAAAATCCCTTTTTTTTCCTATGATTTCCTGAATTACAAGCTCATGTTGTGACTCATTGAAAGATACTTTTTTGTATGTGTCTCTTGTGTTGACTTAGAGTAAGCAAGGGACTTTAAGCAACTCAAAGAAAAATGAGGTTATTTTAACCTTCTTGAATTCGTCAGCTACATATTCGCCCATTTTCTCAATTTCAAACTCGAAGAATTTTCCTTGGGTAGAACTAGTGGATTGGTTTTGCATTTGGTGTGGCTACTTGTTCTTGTTAAAGTATTGAGTGGGCACATAGGGGTATCATGTATTGTTGCTAGCATTTGGGTTAGGAAGAGTACTAAATTTATTAGTTGGGTTCAAGGTTGTGAAGGGGCCGCCTACTTTCCTACTTCGTAAATTATAAGGGGTTTCCCTCTAGTGAAACATATGAACCTCGTCCTCACGTAATTCCTCTTCATCTACTAGACCATTATCCATTAAAGTAAAGATTTGGGATAAGGTTTCTTCATTACATACCTCCTTTTCTTCTTCATCCTTCAGGGTAGCGGTCTCCCTTTCAGGTGCATTGTTCTTTCTTCTGGGGAATGGAGCTTGGTTGACCATGAGAATGAAAGAATCATACGGTTTGGAGTGCCTTTTTTTTTATGGATCCAACACCATCTAGACAATGTTGCCTCGATGAGATACACCCTACTAGTTGTCTTTTATACACCAACGGACTGATCTAGAGGGGTAGGAATGCCTCCATTGTTAGGCCTTGTATTCCATTTCTAATTTTGTCTTTGTGAAGGCCTCCTTTTGAATTTCTAGTTGGAATTTTTCCCTCATTCGTAATTTTTCCTGGATGAGGTACCCACATCCCGGTTATCTCTATTTTCCTAGCTAAGGTTGGCCTAGATGTTACATTGAGAGGCTTGTAGCTTATTATTCTGATTTATCAGGTGTGTCATCTTTGTAGACATTTTTCTAATCATTTTCATGATCTCATCTAGTCTATCCTTCTTTGTATTTCTCTGTTGTGGTGCTTGATTCTAGAGAAAGACTGGATGTGTTCCTAGTTGGTTTTGGTGTGCTTATGGTAATTTTGGCCCTTGTAGGTATGTAGGCACTTGAGACTATTGAGGATAGATTTGTTGCTCTTGCGGCTGCAAGTAATGAGGTATTGGAGGTGCCTAATTCATTGGAAATCCTGGATGAGGAAATATGGGCAGTTGCAGAACTTGGTTCATAAAAGGCGTCTGATGTGCTAAAGCTTGGGTAATCCCTTGAACCTTTGTGGGATGAGCAACCTATCCCAAGGAAGGAAACGGACCAGAAATATTTGGCTACAAGTCAGTGCTAGCTATAACTGCCTTAGCATAAGCATCCACCAGCCTAGTGGGAGGTGGGTGCATTCTTTTCACCAATGCAACAGTAAGGTTGTCTAGGGAAAAATAATAAAATAGTTGGGCTCCAACATTGTTAAGAACATACAGAGCCTACAATCTTATGAATGCCTGGTGAAACCAATCGTTGAAGGAACTGATAGGTTCATTGACCTCCCTACATATAGACATGAATTGCTAATATAATTCTGAAGGGCTGATCAAAATCTTATACTTTCGAAAGAATGCATTTTTTAAGAGGTCCCAAGTGGTAATGGATCCTGTTGGAAAGTTGATGTACTAATAGAAGGCCTCTTCCCCCAAGGAGTAAGGAAAATTTTGGCAAGCCACATCCTCGTGATTGATTTGCATTTATTTCAATGTTATTTGAAATATTTTATTATGTTTTTCTGCTGCCCTTTGTGGATCACGAGGATTAGATTTTGTACAAAAACCCTTCAGATTCTTTGGAATATCATGATAATCATTGAAGGACATTGGAGAGGGATTATTACCCAACCAATCCATATGAGGAGGTAGGGCTTGTATTTGCTAATTGATTTGTTGTTGGATAGGAACTTGGGGTTGTGCACGGACAGGGGAAGCACCCTGGCTATGGGAAGTGTGGAATGGTTGAGTGGAGGAAGTGAGTGTGGTAAAGGAGGAATGAGTGTGGGGCGAAGGGATGGAAGGAAGAGGTGAGGATAGAGGTGAAGCAGATGGAGTGGATGAGAGGATGAAGCTGCATCCCTAGTTTGAGTCTTCTTAGCCCTGGTAGGGGGTTGTAGTTCCTGAAATTCCCCTTTGTTTGGTGTTGACCTTATAACTCTTTGGAATCTTTTATGGGAGAATGAACCGATTTGATCCAACTTAACACAATTTTTTTCCTCCTTCTAGCACCAATTTTTTTTATGGTTGTTTTAGCACTTCTCAACATAGGTAATGCATAGGTGCATCACCTATCTTGAAAGATAATTTTCTACAAGTAAATTGCAGAAAACTATCCCAAAGTTTTGAATGTTAGGTCATGACTTGCTTGGAATATCTTAGTTGGTTCATGTGATTTGCTGGTAATCACAAGCAGCCTTATGTATGTTAAGTTGGAAGTGAATTGGTTCTTTAAATGGAGTTTATAAAATTATGAAATGTGGTTCTATTGTTGCAAGTTTAGGAAAACAATCTAAAACTCCACTTTTGTCATCAAATTTATCTTTACAATGATGCTTGAACTTTGCGTAAATTACTATTTTAAAGAAAGGTCAAAAGAGAAGTGAAGAGAGTAAGTTCCTAGACCTGAAACTATTGATGAATAGTGATAATGGAGGATGCTACAGTGGACAACCTTCTTGAAACTAAGTTCCACTTAACCAAGACAACTAACAGTCTCGTGAAACTAGTGCAATCTTCTAAGGTCTACATATTTTCAATCATTTATTTACCATAAAACATGAATAAAAGATGAACTTTAGTGTAGCAATCAAAGTATGTTCAGACTAGCTTTACACTACTATTTATCATCATAAACAACAAAAAGCATGAACAAGGAAGGGAATCAACAAAGTAGAATTCTTCAGCATGAATGAACAACATTAACTAATCTACTAAAATCTTGCTAAACACATAGAACAACAAAGTAAATCTACTCAAATTTGCTAACCATCAAGAGAAGAATAATGAAACATGAATGAAACTCAAGAATCCACCCAAAAGAGAAATGAATTTCTATTAGAATTTCAGCAGCATGTCTTTACAACAACTCCACTCTCTCTTGAAAATGAGAGGAGACCCCCTATTTATATTTTTCAAAAATAAAAACGAATGGCCAAGATTTAATCTCATTATGTGGCCAAGATTCACTACAAATTAGAGTTTCACCTACCCTCTAATATTTTAAAATTTAAAAAATACATTCTTGTCCTCTAGCCTATTTTGTCCTCTAGTGCTCGGTGTTGTAACACTTTTGTCTTCTAGTTGATTTCCTTTGTTACAGCTACACTATGAGGAACTCATCATTGATAATTGGATTTCCATCATTCTCTTTCACCATGGTGTATCCCATGAACCAACCAATCAATGCTTGAAGCTTACTCCATTCCATTATGCCATATTGGAACACTTGGAAGTTCAACTTTCTGGATTTGCTAGTAATCAGGTCCCAATCCTTGTTGCATTTTGGTGTGTTCTTGATTACTTGCTCTAATTGAGCAAAGGATCAAGCAAAAAAATCCATAAAATCTAGCATTAGTGTATCAATGGCTTCATTCTCCATCTTCTTATGGAAATATGGTCTTATTTTTTCAGGGTCTAGCTCGACGACAAGCATGTCGTATTTTGTCATGAGCTTCAAATACTCTTCACAAGCTAACTGGTGCTTGTTGACCCAATCTAGGTTTAGCTTGTTAGGAATTGTATGCAAAAAATATCAATTACATGCAAATAAATATTAAACAAAGGAATGAAAAGCATAGAAATAATAATAGCAAGAGACAGTATTTAACATGGTTCACCAAAACTTGGGCTACGTCCACCAACAAAGATTCCAATATTACTATCCAATAAATCGAACGAATTACAACTAGTAATCCTTGCAACTCAATACCCCTACAAATGCTATAATACAATGTCAACAAAAACCCAAAACCTTAGCCTTTTATCAAGACTTATGTCGGTTACAAAAATTAGGGTTTTTTATGTTGGCCAATAGAAAAATAATGCACAACCCCATTAAATAATTAGGGGGGAAACTGCACTGATAAAAGTGGGGAAAATTTGACCTTTGAGTCTGATTGGGCTCCATATACCAACATAGCTCCACTTCATGGAGCACCCACTCCAGAACTTCTCTTTTGTGATCAAGGCTTAGTTTCCATGTTTCAATGAGCCAATGTTCATTCTTTGCCAAGGCCAATTCCTTTTCCCAGGTTCACTCAAGAATCTTGAGGATAGCCTCGAGTTTAGGATATGTAATCCTATATAGTTTCGATAAGTCAGTACAAAATTTCCTCATTCCTTCAAGCTATTTTTGTACCTCCCTGAACTTATTTGTTGTTTGGGTAGCATGGTCAATACCCATATCCCCATTGTAAACTACCCACTGAAACTAGTCCTTGGTGGCCTTAGTCTAGTTATTTATCCTCTCCAATTTGTTGATGTGGTTCTTGGAAAAAATTAGAGGAGTGGCCGATGACATTGTGGGCTATTCTTCAATGGAAGACCATTATTGTATACAGGTTGTAAGGTCTGCAACCTATGCCTTTAACTCCTCCTTAGAGGATTGATCTTATTCATCTAATGCACAATAGTGGCAACGAATCCCTGGAGATAGTTAATTTTTTTCTCCTTGGTGGTTGTTCCCAAGTCAATGGTGGAGATATTGTAGCTTATTCATTCTCCTTTATTCATTACTAGAGTAGCAATTTATACAGTCCTTGATCTTGTTGCATCCATCATGATATGGTATCAGACCCTTGGCTTCTCCTTCTTCACTCCTATTTGAGCTCCTACTAGGATGGCTTCTAGCCTTTCTTTGGGGTCCATGAGGGCGGGGACCTTCTTCTACAATTATTTCTCCAACCATTCGGGCATTTGAGATCCCTCCTTTGGTGATTCATGATCACCTTCTTATTTTGCATGTTAGATTTCCCTTTCTTGATGACCTGGAGCTTCCTGTTCTATCTTCTCTTCTTCCTCCTCATCTGATTCATGGATGAATATAGCCTTTTCCTTTTGTGACTCAGTGATAGCTATGTTTTCCTTGGGGCTATCTTCCCCTTTAGATGACTTTTCTTCTTCTTCTTGTCGGTGCTCTACATGATGCCTTGTCTCTAGGCTTCTTCTTGTTTCAGCCTCTTCTTGAGATTTCTCCTCTTTCTTTTCTTCTTCTTCCCCTGTGGGAGGTATCTCTTCATCATGATCGTAGTTCTTTTGTTATTCCTTGGTTAGACATTCTGTGGTTACCTCCATTTCTTCATTTGTTTCCTTGCTTTCTTCAGAGGTCTGTCTTTCAACTTCCTCCCCAACATCTTTGAGTTGCTTGGCCAACTCTTCCTCAATCTCCTTGTCTGAGGTCTCCACTATATATTTGGAACCAGGGTCTTCAATGTCTTCTTCTAAGGATTGTGTTTCATGTTCTTCATGCACTACCTCATCAATGACTAAGTGTTGATGCTCTAGATGCTCATGGTAGTCATTAGATTCTCATCCATTTCTTTAGTTGCATCCCTCTCTTTTATTTCCATATTTTCATATATATGCATGTTCATCTCCATTTTGGGTGGTTCCGTGAGAGAGGGGATAGGGAGACCAGCCAAAAATTGAGCTAAGGCAGCCTACACTGTAGGGTTCATCAATACTCGAGAAAGCTCCATAGGTATATTTTGCATGTGACAAGCAAAAGCTTCTGGGAGAGTGAGAGTGGGAATTATTGTTGCAAAGGCTAAGGGAGAAGTTTTTGATGGAGACATGGAGGAAGATGAGAGTGGAGAAGTGGTGGCATAAGAAGAATCCCTCACCATAATGGGTGTGGTAGGTGAGGTGGAGGCTAGGTGAACTGAGATGTCCACTGTAGGTGAAGAGGAAGCGAGTAGTGCTTGTGATGTTGGCGAAGGAGTAATAGTAGTGGAAGTGGTGGTTGAAACAAGAGTAGAGGTGGATGGTGGAGACTTTGGTTGCTCAACCTCTCCTTCCTCTCCTTCATGGAGTGGATCTTCTTGGATCGTGGGCACCTCAATGAATCCACCCGATTTTTTTGCATTCTTTGAAGGTTCACCCTCAGAAGCCTTCCTTGAATATACCTTGTGTTTTGGCTGGAATTCTACTACCTCCTTCCTTTCCTTTGACCTAGTGGTGGGACGATATTTTTGATTCTCTCTAGATAGGGTAGTATTAGTCCCACTATCAATTTCTTTCTCGAGCTCATCTTCGAGCTCACCATAGGTCAGAGTTGCTCCTTGGAGCTTTAGCTAAGCAATTTTCCCATCAATCCACAACTTTGTTCTGTGCTCTATTGGTTTTGTTAAAATGTTGAGGTCATTGACCTCTTCCTTGTCCCATTTGATTAGGGCAATGGTAGGTTGGCAACGACATCAAATCTTGGATCTATCATTGTGTTTTCATCCTCCATAATTTGATGAAACATTGGGAACAATTTGACTGTTTTAACAAAGTATGTCATCATGACCATGTAGTGTCTCATGCACACTTCCTTATCATCCTTGTAGTTAGCCCATAAATCTTCAACATTGTGTAAATGGGCATACTCTTTCCCAAACATCTTCTTCAATTTTATATATTGATCCATTCTTTGTCAAGGAGTGTCAAGTTCCAAGATATATTCATTGATCTTTGTTTTAGAATACTCTCCACACTGGGATGCATGGATTGAATACATACCCTAGAAAAAAGTGAGAGGATAGGGGATTCCTAGATTATGTTTGTTACTCAAGAGCATGTGTGTGTGTTGCAACTGCTTGGAGATTTCCAACAAGATCAACCTATCATCTGGATATCTGAATAGCTTATATGGCCTCTTGGATAAGCCCTCAGTCTGAATGTAAGTGAATTTGGAAAATTGGATAAATAAGAATCCAAACTAGTGGATGAATGCATGGGTACTATACGTGACTCTCCTTTCAAGGTCTCCTCTGAGTATTCTAATGATGTGCCCTATAAAGGCATCATTTACCCCATAGTAATATTTTTTGAAGTTTTAATATCAGAGTTGTGGATGCCTGTCATAGACTTTCAACTCTCTTCCTAAGGTTGGGCTCTACACCACAAATAGACCTCTGTATGGAATGGGGTCAGCCAATAGATAGACTAGGTGAGAAGCCATGTAAAATTGAGAGGTCCTTTTAACTGCTACAAACTACTCATGCAAGCAGTTATTGATCATTCCTACCTAGTTGAATTTGATCTTCCCCATGATAATATCTTCTATAAAATAAAACATCCAATCTTGGAAGTATGTCGCAGTCAGGATGCCCATGACTCTACTTAGTAAGGTTACCAAATCATGGTAATCCTTGTGGAAATCACTCCTGAATAGTTCTTGTGGTACCTTGTTTGTGCTACCCCTCTTCTCTTTCAACTAGTATTGATTAATTAGCTTCTTGAATTTAAGAGGGCTAGCTTTCCATGTGCTCTCAACATATTCTTTGGTTGTCTCCTCCATTGGATCAAAGGTGAGGATGTGGAAATTTTTCCCTATAGACTTGGTGGACAAGTTAGCCAATGCCCTGCTATCACGATCAACGATTCTTCTAGTTTTCTCTTGATAGGCCTCCTTGTTGTCCATCACCAACTCAGGATCCACAAGGGTAGGTAGGAAACAAGCTACCTTGGCCAACCCACTTTAACTAATTCTCTTCACACCTTCTGTAGTGGAACTCGCAATGACTCTCTGTCTGAATTCATCTAAATCAATCTATCCCAGGTTTGTATTTATAACTATATCCCATTCTGTGGTAACCTTGGAGGTGACCTCCACTCCCTAGAATTTGTACTTCATTTGGTCTTTTTCTTCCTTCCCTCTTGGTTCTTTGGAAATCTTCTTCCCCTTTTCCTTCTTTGCAGACACCCCCGAAGGTCCTGCAGTTGATTCCATAAATAGCAAAGCAGCAATAAGCATATTCATGTGCAAAACAAGAGGAACATTAGAAAAATCCTACAAAATCAATGTTAGATCAAGTAATTTATCATTTCAAGATCATAACATTCCTTTTATATCATCATTTTCCTTTTGTTCAGAGAAGATTCAACAATGTGGGTGTAGGGATGTGGACTTCCTTGGGTTGGTGTCTTTTTTGAAGGAAGTTGCAAACATATGCCGAAAAGGGAATGAAACCCACATAGAACCACTCGCATCAACATTTCTACAATATGATGGGGCCCACGAATGCGCCAAGTCATTTAAACATGTGGGTTTCATCATTTTTGAGGTCTTTGAAATGTTAACTCTATCATTTTGTGATGCAGGTCCAGATGTTGTAGGTGTAGGGCCCGTAGCCGGGAAGGGTGGTGCTAGTTCAACCTTAAAGTTTAGTTTGTTCAATATGATGCAGACAGGGAACTGCGGGAGGAAGTTGGATGATGATTGCTTAGGATGGAAGAGATGTGACGGTGATGCACAGACACTAGTTTGCACCATCGAGACTGCATAATGAATTGGCATGAGTTGTTCATTCAATTTTGACCAGACAGAGGTAGGGAGGTCAAGCTTTGTACAACAGGTAGTAGGATTGGCTTGGCAATTTAAGAGTGGCGAAAGTGGGATGATGGCCTATGGATGAAAGCCCGCATACAAATTATACTTAATTATTTTTTATGATCATTCGGGAGAAGTTGGCATTGGGTCCCGCAGAGTAGAAGGGCAGAGTCCCTCAGCAGTTCAAAATGGTGGATGAAGGGTAGCAGTGACCCGCATTGGAGGGTCCACAAGCGATAAACTTGGCTATTTCTTTTTGAGGCTCAAAGGGACATGGGTAATACGGAGTCCACAAGGAAAATGGATGGGCAGCCAAGGCCGTATGGAATGGTGAGTGTCGAGCATTTATCCATGAATGGAAGCCCACAAAGGGTTTACACTTAATCATTTTTCTCAAAAGGTCAAAAAAAATTCAACAATGTGGGGCTTTCCTAGTTGAAGGAACTAGGGTTCTCACCACTTGGGGATGAATGTATAAATCGCGGCGAGGTGATGATGGAAACCCACTTTGGATGGCCTGCAGAATAATTTCATTGATGTGTTCAGGTGACAGATGGAGACTTGGCAGGGTCCACAAATTAGAAATCCATAGTGAGGTAGTCGTTGAAGTTGGTGAGATAGATGGGGCCATACAGATGCAGAAACCCACACTTGCGGACCCACAGTGGTCGAGGGACTCCCTTTTTGACTTAGGATTTTCATTAAGTCTAAAGGTGATGACAAAGAGGAAGCTTCCACCTGCATGAGCGGGTCTAGCAAAGGTGATGGTTATTGTTTAAAGTTTATCATTAGAGAGTTAAAGCAACAATGACAAAGGTCTTGTAGACTGCAAGGGTTCAATTTCCCTGGTTCAAGAACATTTACGAGGAAGGCAAGTTTCGCACATTCCTCATAGACGAATTTCAAAGAATTTTCAAATTCTAATTTATGTGTTTTGTGCATCGTTATGTTGTCTAACTAGTTTTGAAGGTTTCTATGTTTAATATTTTAAGAACTTTACAAATCTCAAACAAAAAATCACAAAAAAGGGTGGCAGCGGAAGTCCTACCTGGTAGGCCTGCAAGAACTCATGAAGAAATTGAAGATTGTGAAGCTCAAACATCGAAGAGACCACACTCGCATGAAGGTGGCACAAGCTAGAGGGCTCTGACAAATTTTAAGAAAGAATGTGGGTGAAAATGACCTATCAGGACTTGATATTTATAGTCTTCTAGAAATTAAATGTATTCAAGAAATGTCAGTACAACGGTAGGCAGAGTTGGTGAATGTATATTTTGAAATGGCTAATGGAGGGAACATCGTAGCCTACTGGGTAGGTGGCACCTAGGCGTTTTCTATCTGGCAGGTCGATAAAGGAAATGGCGAAAAAGGTCGTGGATCCTAAAAAGTGTGTGGATGTGCCAACTCGGGCACTGCAAGGATGGTAAAGACAGGATGGAATTATGTATAAGGCATCTCGCAAGCGTGGACCCACAAAAGGTGAAGGACACCAATTTTGATGTTTTAAGGAAAGATGCCAAAGGAACTCTACGAAGGCCAAAGGCTTGAAAATTTCAAAGGTGGTGAAACTTGGTCAACTCAAGATGATACCTCTAGGACTTGATTCAAAATAGGGGGCATGCAAAATGAGACAACGATGAAAGCAACCTATCAAAGTGAAAAGAGGGGGTCCCAATTTTGAATGAGGCATGTTTGCTATAGGCACAACAATACCTTTAACCCTTAAACCATCTACCCTCTACCATTAACCCTCTACTCTCTACCATCTACCCTAAACCCTCTCCCTCTGACTCTCTCTACTCTAAACCATCAGCCCTATAGGTCCCTAACCCTCTGCCCTCAATTATCAGCCCTCTAACCTAAGCATTGGATCTGCAATCCTCATCTATCTCTATCCCTTCCTCCTCTTCTCTGCTCCATCTCTCCCTCCCTACATTCCCCCCTATGACCCTAATCCCTCAACCCTATACCCTCAACCCTTAAACCCTTAAACACTCAACCCTAAACCCTCAACCCTCTTTCTCTCTCACTCCCTCTCTCTCTCTCTCAAGTCTCTCCCTCCT